>CM028378.1:96026087-96212100 GCA_013146195.2 Codonopsis lanceolata
TCTAGCCCCCAAACCTTTCCTACTCCGGTCAAACCTGTCACAATTCTAGCTTCATCCTCCTTCGATTCTAGCCAAACTCGATCTCCGATCTCCCTCATTCTCTCCCCTGCAAAAGTCACGCCTAAAATATAAATCAAAGGCTATATAGTATACTTATTAAAAACCCTTGTAAAAACACACAATTAAAAGAAAACTCACAACCCTTATCGACGAATTTATCAAAGAAGAAATGGGCTTTAATGAAGAGAAATGGTAAGGTTTTATTGAAATACTCTTCAATTTCGCTGGAAAAAGTTGGGCATACGGCCGACATGTAAATGGCTTCAAACAAAGCATCAGAATTGAGTAGTGTTGAAGAAGTTTTAGCTCTATATGATTTCAACCTCTGAGTAGCTGCCATAGCGATAAAGTTGGATTATTTAAAGAATTAGGAATGAGAAATTGATTGATTTCGGTGGTGATTGGGATTCACCGGAGAAGGTGGGTGGATCCAATTCCATACAGGAAATTGGAGATAGAGACGGGTAACTATCGATAAGAGTTTTCATATATATCTTTCGATTACTTTGGTTTCATTATTAAGATAAGAAGATTGATAGTGAAATGGAAAGGCGTATCTACTTTCTGGTTAAGAGAGAGAAATTTGGAGGGAGTGGACAAAACTCAGCTCGAATTATGGGTTAATTTTTGTTTTAGGAGTGAAGAGTTGAAAAGAATGGTGGATCTTTTGTCTAGATTTCTTTTAGTAGAAAAAAATGGAATGGTGGACCTCAAACATTTTAACTTTCCAAACACATTTATATAATTTTTTTAGAAAATTATAATTTATTTAAATTTTATTAGGCTAAAATACATTTAGCACCTTAAAGTTTACACCAAATTCCTAATATTTCTGTAGAGTTAACGCCCACAAGGAAATGTCAAAAACAATACCCCACACATGGAAGAACAACTGTTATTTGACGTGACTTTTCTAACAGTTATCGCGGTTATGGTAAAAAATAGAAAAAAAATTAACGTTATATATCATTATGAGACAAATCTTAGGTTGGGGACCATGGGGTGCACTATGTTGGTGAATACTTTTGGGGGGGGGGGGAGTTGTAATTTGGCATAATTATAAGGAAAATACTATCTTTACAACTAATTATACTACTTTCTTTACAACTAAATTTTGGAGAAAAAAAAACGCAAAGTTGTTTTGGACAAAGACATTTTTACCTTTTTTCAAAGCTTAGTTGTAAGGAAAGTTATAAAATTAGTTGCAAGACTAATAATGTTGTATTTATAATTTTTCTCATATTTAAATTTAAAGTATAAAAATCCATTACTCCCAAAAATAAAATTTAGAATTAACTTAATTTATTTTCTTATCCTTCACTTTCTTCCATCAACCCCATCATTTATAGACTCACCACCACTACCACCTCAAATAACACCATTAATCCAAAATTCCATTTTTTTAATTTTAGTTTATTTTTTTTTCTAATTTCTTACTCCTTCCTTCAAATAACTCATTTGCAAAACCCATCAATTATAGATATACCACCACCACAACCTTAAATTTCACTTTTTACAAACTCAAATTATTTTTTTTTATTTTGAAAATTTCAAGTTGAAACCAAAACCTATATGGATATTTGAAAATCTCACAATGATATATTTCATCTAAACCACCACTGTTATCCCTATAATCGTCGCCACCACCACCCCTAACACCACCATCCTCGTAGTCGTCAACACCATCATCACCACCACAAAAAAAATGCATTCACCTCACCTTGCTCAAATGGAGATATAGAATCTCTTTAGCTTTCAATTAGTCGGACTTCTTTCTTCGAATATTTCAATTAGTTCCTATCCACTTTCGGTGTCAAATTACTAAACAAAGTGATAATTTAATTTTAGGGTGAGATTATTTGAAAGGATGACGGGTGGTGACCGTCTCTTTCAATTACTCCTTTCATCCCCAAATTATTGTCCTGTTTTCCTTTTTCGTCTGTCCCAAAATAATTATCTTGTTTGAAACTTTCCCTTTTAGGACGATATTTTTACCACTTTACCTTTACTTTTTCATCTTACTCTAATTATGAGTCACATACACATGGACTCTAAAGTAAACTACACATTAAGCTAATATTAATAATCCAATCAAATGTGTTTTTCTTAAACAGGGCACCAAGTCCATCAAGACGATAATCTAGGGACAGAGGGAGTAAAAGAGACTTGCGGTAGAAGAAAAGAAAGTCGATAGCTAGTGTAGGGGAATACAAAGATTCTCATATGTAACTACCTCGGGTCTTATGAAGAAAAGGAAACAAATTCAGACCAAAAGAAGTTAGAGGTTTGGAATCCAGATATGGAAATAAGTGATATATGTTGAACCAAGTTATTTGTGATTACTAACAGTGGTTTTATTTGTAATATCTATAAGTTAGGGACCGATATAATAGTTTTTAAGGCTGCTTGTAGTAGTCTGAAAATTCAAAAAAGTAAACGATAGATTTTAACTTTCTTTTCTAACAAAACACACATATTCATCAATTGATTCTTCATTTTTATGTTTCATCTTCTTGACATTATGACATATTTTTTTAACTCTTTTGTCTTAACTTATTCACGGGTAATAACTAAACACACTACATATTTGCTTAATATCTCGATACTCACCAACAAATCTATTATTATTATTATAATTATATATATATATATATATATATATATATATATATATATATATATATATATATATATATAATAATGTCTTTCCCGAACACATTTAAGAAAGTAAAGCCTTATTATTTTTTAGTTTCGAATAATGGTTTAGTCACTCGACTGAGTATGAGTATTTTTTTCATTTTAAAAAATATTGGACGATATTTGTAACGATAATGGTAGGAGGGAGAAACTGCTAAGAAGATCAAAATACAAGCCGAATAAGTAGAATTCAAAAATGTAGGACCTAATTTTAAAATATTTACAATTCAAGGGATCGAATTATTATTTAATTGTTCATGAATTAATTAGCATATGACAAATTTACTTATTTGACCTTAATTAATGGTAAATGATTTATTATATTTAGGGTTATTTTTGTCCAAACATTATATTTTGTCATGATAAATTTATTTGCTTTGTCCTTAATTAAATAGTAAGTAATTTATTTGGTGAAGAGTTATCTTTGTTCATCTATTAATTTATAAGAAATAACCTTAACTTTTATATATAGAGAAAAGAAGAGATAGAGAGAGAGAGAAGAGATAAGAGATACTACTCCGGACTTATATATAAGCAAAACTAACCGATTTTATACAGATTAAGAAAGTAAGTTAAATTAGTTAAATTGTCTTGATTTTATATAAAACAAAAATATATTTATTAAAATATCATTAAGTATCCCACTCAAAACTGATGATAATTAATGCAATATTAATTCATTGCCATCAATTCATTATAGCTCATTTTATAATTAGTGACTTTTTGTGTATAGGGAATGTGTACACATCTTGAAAAAAACAAAAGAATTAATAAGGGGTATTTTTGGTACGAAACTTTTTGAAAATTGTGAGTATATTTTAATATAGTGATTTTTGCTTATATTTAAATCCATCGAAATTTGATATTTTTACTTTATATATGTATCAGCATATATATAATGAAATATGCCGTTGACTTAATATTCCAGTTTTCGGCTTCTGCTTTTTTCTTCTTGTCCTCTTCATCTTTTTTCTGTTTTTTTTTTTTGTGGTTTTGGTCTCTTTATTGTTCTCTTGTATTGTTCGGTTTCTTTCAAAATTCACCTTCCAAATTGAAGCAACTAGCAGTTCTGAACTATATGGCTTGACTTAACTATTGAAGTTTTCGGCTTCTGTCTTCTTGATCTTTTTCTGTTTTTTTTTTTTTTTTTTTTGTGGTTTTGCTTGAAAACATTTGCCTATTAGGAAAAAACATGAAAAAGATGCCGCAGACAAACTGGCAAAAGTTCAAGGAACTATAATCTATTTAGAGATAAATAGAAAAAATATCTCATGAAAAAGCCAGAATACGACGAGGGGTAATTCAAACATCTCTATTTAGAGATAAATATATCTAGACAAGTTTCAACACATTTAGACTTTCAGTATACTTCATATTCTGCTTCATTACAAATACACTAATAAATGAGTTCTCATCATCTAGGCCATCAACAATAGTACTCCAATATTTACTCGTATTATAAGTTCAATGAAAGAATTTTGTGATTATACAAAGAAAAATGGGAACATTATGTATTGGGGAGGGAGGACACCAGCAAGGGTGGATATTACCGCTACAAAACCGGCACAGCAATTGGCATCATTGATGTGAACATGTGATACTATTTGACTTTCCTTATTTTTGTTGTCTTAATTCAATGTATGTATTATAGTCGAAGTTACCTTGTATAGGCTGCAAGTAGTTTAGGAAAGAATTTTGTGTGGATTGTAAATTGATTGACTGGGCTCAATCATTGTAATTACCGTGTATCTCTCAATATATAGGCTGGAATAGTGAACGAAAGAAACAGGTTGGGTTCTATTCTGAGTCAGTCTCTTCTCTGTTCTTTGTTCTGTGTTTTGTATTTCTCCCTTTTTTTTCTTCTTTTCTTATATGGTACTAGTAAGGCTCACATGTGTTGCACGTAGTTAATACACGTGGTGTTAATGATTTTTTAAAGTGATTTGCCAGTTTTTTTAACTTTTTTGTTGACTTTTAATTATTAGATTCTTTTTGTATTCTAATCTTTACAGTTTTTGAGACTTATAAATTGTGTTGTTGTGTGTTTAGGTTTTTCGATATTTTGTTTTTCGGTCATTTATAATGTAAGTTTTTAGTCATTATATTGCAACTTATCATACACATTTATCTTTTTTATTGGTTATTTTTAAATCTTTTTTTAATACCAAACATGAATTTATTCACTTTTATCGGTGTTGGAATTGAAAACAATTCAAACTTATTTTCTTAGATTAAGTACATTGTTTTTGGAGACTTTGCTTATGTCGTTTCTGGAATTTATGACTTTCTTTAGAAAACTCCGTCCCTAAATTGTCGTCATCCTTTCCTTTTTCGTTCGTTCCAAAATAATTGTCCAGTTTGAAACTTACCTTTTTAGAACATCACTTTTACCACTTTACCCTTACTTTTTCACTATATTTTAATTATGGGCCACATACACATGGACTTTAAAGGAAACTACACATTAAACTAATATAAATAATCAAGTCAATTGTTTTTCCTTAAACTGTGCGCCGGGTCAACTAGGACGATTATTTAGGGACGAAGGGAGTAATAAATTATGTTATAGAAATCAAACTCACAATCTCAAAGTATATACTCACACTCTGATATACAAAATTCACCCAGAGTATCTATAAAGTCTCACTTTACCACCCAACCTAACTTTTGTGTCATTTTCATATGTCATTGTATAAGTTTTTTCTAGTTTGCCCCCTAGACAATACTAAGGTTACCAATATGACGTTAAGGTGCACATGTTATTTCACGTGAAGAGCATTTTGAACGTTTTTTAACAATGTTTTATGTGTTTTTATTACCCAAAAAGAAACTTCATTTTCTTATTCTCCGACAACGTTTTTTCTGCTTCTTCTCCAACAATGACATCTTATTTAAATTTTAAGTGAGATAAAACTCAAGAGTGTATAAATCTTTTATTCGAATTTTTATATAGAAAAATAAATAAAAATAATACGGAATCATATTAGAGAGAGATAAAACACAAGAAGAGGATCGCATTCAGGTGTCAAGGTCGCCATGAATAAAAACCCACAAAAAATTAAAGTTGTCTGAGCTGCCGATGTTAAATGAACAAGCCACAAACACAATGCATAAGCATACACGATGAATTTCAAAACTCATATTTGAACTCATCACAGATGTATATGACAATGATGAGGCACATCATGATTCAATCCGTCTTCATCGTCCCTAACTTAAACTCCAACAAATTTATCCATGGTACCATTGATATGGTTTATGGTTGGATTGGAGCAAATTCTCGATCTTAAACATTATTCGCTATCATTTTTATCACTACGATTATCACATGTTACATCACAATCACCAAATTTGATATGGAATATGGAAATGCTACAAAATTACGTTGAGGGTCAAAGTGGATTTTTTGGATACCGTAGGGGACAATGTGTATTTTGGACTAATTTTGATGGGGCAAACATATGATTAGCTCCCAAAATTACACACTAAATCTCACCTTTGACCACAACCTACGAAGTGTCTCACTTTCATACCTTATTTTTCTATTTGACTCACTTTACTCCCTCCCGTCTATGGGTGTTAAAAATAGTAACATACGGAAAATGATATGTGCATGTCACATGAATATTATTTTGGTCATTTTGCTTGGGGTGGAAAATGAGATTTAGTTATAACTTTATTATATAATTAACCATTTATTATTTAAAATATGTTTTTAAATAAAAATAATAATAAATAATTGTTTCAATAATTCAAAAATAATTATATGACCAAATTATAATTTCCCCCAAGGTATCCACCAAATCGTATAATGCACATCAATCTAAGGTTTGTCTCATAATGATTTCTGACGTTACATTTTTTTTTCATTTTCCACCCTATCCGTGATGGACGTTAGAATATTCACGTTAAATAGCACATGGTCTTCCATGTGTGGGGTAAAAATGACATTTTAATTATCGGCTTTAGGGGTAAATGTATTAAAAATAAAAAACTATAATCTCACACCCTCTCCTTCCCTCTTCTCCCGGTGCAAGTGCCCATCTCTTACTCCACCATAATAGCCACCATCTCCAGCCCAAACCCTTCCCACTTCGGTCACGCCTATCACAACTTTGGCGTCGTCCTTCTTCGATTCTAGTCAAACTTCATCTCTGATCTTCCTCATTCTATCACATACAAAAGTCGCGCCTAAAGTAGAAATTAGAGGGTATATACTATACTTACTAAAAACTCTAGTAAAACATGCGATTAACAAAAAACACATAACCCTTATCGACGAATTCATCGGAAAGAGAGACAGGCTTGAATGAAGAGAAATGGTAAGAAAAATGATATTCTTAAAACTAATTATATTACTTTCCTTACAACTGTCATTCTCATTTTCATCTCTATATGCTTTGAAGAAGCACAAAGTTGTTTTGAATAAAGACATTTTTGCCCTTGAAGGCTTAGTAGTAAGGAAAATTATAAAGTTAGTTGTAAGGCTAACAATGTTGTTATTTTAATTTGTCTCATAATTAAATTTAGAATTTATTTAATTTATACACCCCATCATTCATACACCCACCACCACTACCACCTCAAATAACATCATTAGCCTATAAATCAATTTTTTTAATTTTATCTTATTTCTTTGTTTAATTTCTTACTCTTTTGTTTAATGTCATATTTCACCTAAATTACCACTATTATGCTTAAAATCGCCCTCACCACCACCAGCATCCCTGCAAATGCCACCACAGCTATCACCACCACCAAGAAACGTGTCCATCTTGCCTCGCTAAAATGGAAAAATAACATATCTTTAGCTTCTGTTAAGTGGAACTATTTTCTTCAAAAGACTTTCCTATCGATTCTAACTTAATTTCTTCTCTAATAAAACACACAGATTTGTCAACTAAGTTCTCCATTTTTCTTTATCTTCTTGACATTATAGCACATTTCCTTAACACATTTCTCTTAGCTTATCCACACGCAATTACTAAGCACACTATAAATTTGCTTAATATCTCGATACTCACCAACCGATGTATTATTATAGTTACAATTTTTCATATACCTCTAATAACGTCATTCCCAACCTATGATATCTCACTTTCCTACATGTTTTTTCTATTTGTCCCACTTTGTCCTCTCCCGTCCATGGGCATTAAAAATAGTGATGAAAAATCATGTACATGAGGATTATTTTGGTCATTTTGCTTATGGCGCAAAGTGGGATTCGTTATAATTTAATCATTTAGTTTGCTATTTAATATTTAAAATATTTTTTAATTAAAAAATAATTATTTAAATAATCCAAAATTAGTTATACTTTGTCCGATATTTAAATTCAAAGTTAAAAATGTACTACTCCAAAAAAAATGAATTTTAAAATTTATTTTTTAGCCCTCACTTTCTTTCGTCAACCCCATCATTCATAGACTCACCACCACCACCACCACTATCACCTCAAATTTTACCATTAGTCCAAAATTTAATTTTTTGATTTTATTTTATTTTCTTTTCTAATTCATTACTCCTTCCTTCGAAGTAACCCATTTGGAAAACTCATCAATGATAGACACAACACCACAACCTTAAATTTCACTTTTTACAAATTCAAATTCAAATTTTTTTTTTCAAAATTTCAATTGAATCTGAAACCCATATGGATATTTGAAAATTTGATGATTAGGAAATCTCACAACAATGTATTTCATCTAATCAACCACGGCCATCCCTAAAATCACTGTCACCACCGCCCCTAACACCATCATCCCTACGGTCAAAATCTGACGTTACATCAGTTTTCACCACTTTTAAAACTCAGATTGAAAAACAATTGTCTAGAACAATTTTTACATTGCACACTGTTAAAATGGTCCACACATATAGGGGGTGAATTTATGAGTCGTCAATTTCTATCTTTTCTCTCTCAAAATGGTATTCGACATCAATCCACGTGTCCCTACACGCCTCAACAAAATGTCGTTCTTGAGCGTAAACATATATAGACACATTATTGAAATGGGTCTGTGCTTAATTGCTCTATCAAAAGTCCCACAGAAGTATTGGCTTGAGGCCTTCTCCACAGCCGTTTTTCTCATAAATCGATTACCAATGCGTCAATTGAATTATATATCCCCTTATCAAAAATTACTGAAAAGACTTCCCGATTATCGGTTTCTTAAGACTTTTGGGTGTTTGTGTTTTCCTCATTTAGTTCCTTATAATAAACACAAATTAATGCCTAAGCCTCTACCATGTGTTTTTCTTGGCTACGATAGTTTTCGTAAAGGGTATCGTTGTCTGGACTTGCAAACAAACAAATTATATATTTCTCGTCACGTTTTATTTGACGAGTCTAATTTTCCGTTTGCTAGAGCTCCTGCTTCCACAGGTTCTTCTCCTGGCCCTAGCCAACCGGTCCACCATTATCCTCACCAAAGTCATACGCCTCAGCTCACTCGTCCAACCATTGGACCGGTGCACTCCTCTCCAGCTCCTGGCCCGACTTGGTACTCTGGTACCAACCCAATGGCTTCGGCTCATATCCCCTCTCTTGATCTGTCTTAGTCCACAAGGCCCACGCCTCTGCCAACACCCTCCCTCCACTCCCCAGCTCAAGTTTCTCCATTCAGCCCATCTCAAGTGCCTTATACATCTCCTCCAGTAGCACCGCCTCCTGTGTCTTTCTCCACACGTCTAGAATTTGCTAACAGCCACATTCCATGTGTACTTCAGGATGAAATCACCAGTGACACATCCTCTATTCCTCTCAAATTCCAGAGCATAAATGAAATAGTTTACAACCATCTTCTTCCTGAAGCCCTCACTGTTGTTACTACAGATTCTGTGAATTTTGAACCCCGTTCTTTCAAACAGGTTGCTTTGCTTTCACATTGGCAACATGCCATGCATGACGAGTTTACTGCATTGCGTAAAAGAGGCACCTGGTCTCTCTTTCCTCGTCATCCCGGTGTGAATGTTGTTGGCAGTAAATGGGTTTATAAAATAAAACGAAAGAGGCAGACGGCACAATTGAACGTCATAAGGCTTGTCTTGTTGCCCAAGGATACACCCAACGGGAGGGTATCGACTACGACGAAACTTACAGTCCGGTTGTCATGCCACCCATAATTCATACACTACTTTCTCTAGAACACTCTCGGGGATGGTCAACTGAATAACTAGATGTCCAAAACGTTTTTCTTATTGGCATTCTTAATGAAGAAATGTACATGGCTCAACCTCCTAGATTCAGTGACCAAACTAATCCAACTCATGTATGTAAGTTACACTGTGCAATCTATGGGCTTAAACAGTCTCTGCGGGAATGGTTCCAGCGCCTCCATGATTTTCTAGTTAGTCTAGGATTCTTTAACAGCAAGTCTGATAGTTCGCTATTCATTCGACATAGCGGGGTCGGCATGGTGGCTATTCTTGTATATGTCGATGATATTCTTGTGACATGTTCCTCCTCTTTTTTGGTAACCACAGTCATCGATCAAATATGTGCAACCTTCGAAAGTCGTCGATTGGGGCCCTTGGGGTATTTTTTGGGTATTGAGGCTACACGTACAACCACCCACCTTAGTCTTAATCAGTCCCGCTATGCCTCCGAGCTGCTCCGAAAATTCAACATGGAAGGCTGTAAGCCGGCTAAAACTTCCATGATTACTGGTTCACATTTGAATTCTACCACAGGAGACCTCTTTCCCGACATCACTCTCTATCGTAGCATGGTCGGAGGCCTGCAATATCTCACGTTGACTCGACCTGACATCTCTTTTGTCGTCAATCAGGCGTGTCAACATATGCATGCTCCACGCACCTCGCATTTGCAGGTTGTTAAGAGGATTTTTTTTGTTTCTTTAAATGGACGATTACTCTTAGTCTTTTCTTCCGAGCCTCCTCTGATCTCACCCTGTCGGCCTTTTCAGATGCAGATTAGGCAAGCTCTCCGGATGATCGTAGATCAACCATCGGTGCATGTGTGTTTATTGGTCCTAATGTTGTATCTTGGACAGTCAGGAAGCAGTCCACTGTCACCCGCTCTAGTAGTGAGGCTGAATATCGCGCTTTGGCTACTATGGCTGTAGAGTTACGGTGGTTCTCCTTTCTTTATCGTGAACTTGGTCAGCTTCTACATGCCCCACTCATCTACTGTGACAATATCTCAGCCATTCACATGTCTTAGAATCCTATCTTTCATGCTCGAACCTGTCACGTGGAAATTGACTACCACTTTGTGCGTGAATTAGAACAACGGCTTTTTTTCGACTTCGTTACATTTCTACACGTGATCAAATTGTCGATGTCTTCACTAAAAGCCTAGCCCAACCACGGTTAAAACTTCTTTCAGACAAGCTGCAGCTTGGTTCTACTCCTCTTAGCTTACGGGAGGGTGTGAACGTGTGATATTGTTTGGCTTTCCTTATTTTTGTTCATTGTAATTACCGTGTATCTCTCAATATATAGGCTGGAATAGTGAATGAAAGAAACAGGTTGGGTTCTATTCTTAATCAGTCCCTTCTTTGTTCTGTGTTATGTTTTTCTCCCTTTTTTTCTTCTTTTCTTATAATTGAAACATCATCGGAAATACTTGGCTCCCTATTTGAACCCGAGTTTGCTGCAAGAGCATACCTGCACCCAACCTACCAAAACGCAAGGGAGCATTCTCACACCTCTGGAAAACTGAAACAAGTGATGCTGCTTTTCGCCTAGCCAGCTTAGTTCTGGTAAATAGCGAAGTCTGAAGCAAACCCACCCCATTGTATCACTATCAAGGTGATATTATTGAGACACCTAAACATGTCCCATGATAGTATGGTATTAGGACAACAAACTACATAATATTAGGACACTTCTCCTCGTCCTATCACGAGATTATATTAATTAAACACCATTTGCCATTGTTTTAGAGAAATATTAAAACGTGTTGATTTGTCCTCAAAATAATTTTGGAATTGGATTTTTAAGGACGTCATACGTCGTTTTATAATACTCCTTGTTAGGACAAGGATGTGTTTTCATCACTATAGGGCGATTAAAGGTGTCCCAACACATTTGCCTTAGTACGTCCCCCATAGGAGTCCTATTAACTTTTCGCTACCCCTTTAGATAGGATGCCCAAGTTTCTGTCCTGTCAAATAAGGCATCCTATCTATAATATAATACAGCTCATAGTCGCATGCTTACAATTGACAAAAGATAAAGAGCGGTTGAGATTGATTCCTTTACTGAGATCCTACGGTCATTATTACTCCCTGAGTTCACATGTGTGAACGGCGGTTGAGGAACTACCTCTCTCTCTCTCTCTCCAACTCCCCCCACTATTCTTTCTTGGTGGTCGTTAATCCTTCCTCCACCAAACCAACCAATTTTATGCACGTAATTTTGTATACAAATAATTTTTTAAAAAAAAATCGTAAGTTTTGTAATTTAAAATATACTGGCGCCGTGCCATCGACACGGATAAGAGTACTAGTATGGATATGAAACACAATCATGCTACTAAAGAGAAATAATAAATTTTTTTATTTTTTTATTTAATACAAATAAAATAAAATATCAATGAATTCACTATTGGATTTCACTTGTTTAGGGTTTGTTTGATAACCATTTCGTTTTTAATATTTTTGTGTCTATTTCTAATTTTTGGTGAAAATTAGAAATAAAAATATGTTTGGTAACTATTTTTATTTCTTTATAACTTGAAACGTTTTGTGTTTTTCCCCATATTTAAGAAACGAAAAAAAATTATTTCTCATGTGGCGGGAACGTTTCTTTTCCAAAAACACTGAAATTTTGTTGCTAAATCATATGACGATTCTCTCCCATCGAGGTAGTACCTTAACTAAAAAAATTAAAAACTGGTTTTATGTAAGACCGTCTTATAGATTTTAATTCGTAAGATGATGTTTCGCTCTCTCACAATTTAACCTACAGAATTTGTTTTAAATAAAATATTCGTAAAAACGTTTTATTTTAATTTTTACCAAAAATTAAAAGATTAACAGCGTTGACTTCTATGAAGTGGATGGGAAATTACTATTGCATCACACAAGTGTGATGCAATGATACAATTATTTCAAAACATTTTGGCAAACATGGGTAACTCCATAATTCTGGACCATCCTTTTCTGGTGATAAACCATTAGTATTTCATTCAACCAGGGTCACACCATATCAGTCATATCATAAAGTTAGGTTCATAACTATTCTTCTGCACCATCAAAAAATCTATTGGTTCTTTATGATGAATGGTGATGTTCAACGGTACAATAGTGAAAATTTGATTGTTCAATTTGAATTTTTTTAGGTTAAGCAGACTTCTTTTTTAAAAAATTATAAATTTGATGTATTCTTTTTAATTAGAAAAAAAAAATCATAAAACACGTAATTAGTTGTATCAAAAACGTTTTACGAATTACGTGTATTGTAATAATTTTGAAAATAAAAATTATAAAAATACACGGTAAATTTTTATTTTTTTAAAAAATAGTTTTTCTCAAAAAAATTCAAACATGACATTAATTTAAGAACGAAAGAAATATTATGCTTCCTTTGTTCTTGATAAAGGGTTGATCTTTTCAAAAAAATGTTTCTTTTTAATTCTTTTTCTTTTTAGAAAAAATCATTGTTTTGATTTCAATTACTTCAATTAATGCATCCAATTCTTACATGAATATTCTCGTAATATCATTTGTCATATCTTAATATTTGTGATAGTGTTTGGACATTTCCAATAGTAAGGTTACTACGAAAGGTTTATAAAAGCATGATCTTAATCATCTAAAAAATTTACAATCGTGGAAGGTTCATAGAGAATAAAGTGATTCATGGAGGGAAAACAAGAAGAAAAAGAAAAAAAATGAGACACAATATTAAAACATCTTTATTATAAAAAGAGTTTATCACTGTGAATAAAAGTTCATGAATAAATGAGTTTTTTACTTTAGAGGTGACGGATGATGTGACACATAAATTGTACTCACTCTGTCATAAAATATATGACGTTTTGAGGCTTTTCACACAGACTATTGAAGCATATTGTAAAGACTAAACTGCACATATCTAAACTTTAATGAGATGTCTTGATATTTTTGTCCAAATAGCTAAACATGAGTTACAGAGTCAATAAATATTGGTAAAATTGAAAAAAAAAAGTTCCTTAATAACTGATTCCCACTAATGAGAAGCGAGTGGTTTCAAAACCTTTAAGGCGCGTGGAATAATGTCTAGCCTCAATTGTGGACTCAAAATATGGTAAACAGAGTCGCCATTTTTATTTTAAGGAAAAACAAAGAAAAACCAAATGTAACTAGATTTGTAAAGGGTTCGGAGACTAAGTTACAAGGTGGGAAGGGGTTAGGCACTCAACTCGCCTTTTCGGTCTCAAAATAGTTTTTTGGCTAAAATATGTTTTTTTATATTTATTTGACAGGTGAAATAAAGCATATATATATATATATATATATATATATATATATATATATATATATATATATATATTATTACAGACTTGCAACATCCTCCTTCTTGGAGTTACAAATACATTTATAAAATTTTGACCATAATAATAGCTTTTTAGTGCTATTTTCCTATAGAAATTCGGACATCATAACTGCTTATTTTTCTTACATTTGGCTAATCTAAATAGAAATTTTATATATAAAAACTTTAAATAGTCTACCTCTTGAAGCGTGTGGGTTTTATCTCATATCAAGCTCCTTCTTGTAGATTCTAGGGTGCGCTTGCTCTGTCCTTCAAGGAAAGGTAGTCTTTTTTTTTTTGTTACTTTGCTGTTGCGGGGATTCGAGGCGAGAATAAGCGCTTCGAAAGTTACTTTTGGCCTCGGGATCAGGCGAGCAAGCGCTTGTTTTTTCTTTGTTGTTTGCTTGCGGCCAGCGGAAGTGGTGAGCTGTTTGTTGCTTTTGGTTGATTTGGCGTCTGGATTCGGGCAGGGCAACTGCTCTTTTTGGGATTCTGGAATCGGTGGAATAAGGCAGAATCCTAGCAGGGTAACTAGGTTTCACTTTGGTCGCTTAGTTTTAGTGTTTGGGGGAGATTTGTCGGAGCTTTGGGGCTAGAGGAATAAGTCTCTCAACGCTCTCAGGAGAACTCACTGCATAATTGTGTGAACGATGTGTGAATTCTGAAGCCGGGCACCTATATTTATAGCTGAGAGTGAGGCTTTCCTTCACTGTTAAGTTTTACTTTCTGAGCTTCATCGGCTCGTACTGCACGCTTGAGAGATTGCACCAAAGGCAAACTACTACTGTGCCTTGGTTACTATTGGGCGCCACCCATAATGGAACCTGTGGTGGCGCCTAGAGTGGCTATGGGCGGCGCCCAGCCCTCCTTTTCCTCTTCTTTTTGGCACTTAGGCCCCCTGCATTTTACTGTTTACGCATCCTACTTTTGCTTTTTTGCATTTTCGACCCTGTAAATTGACATTCGTTAGCTTTTTAACAGGTCTTGATATTTCATGTCATGTTACATACCAGGGGTACGAAATTGAGGTGTCTACAATAGTAGTTCCCATGTGTATCACCAAGAAAATGCTAGCAATTTTACAAGAGTAGTTTGTCAGACATACTTGTTTGCAGCTCTTTATATCGGTATCTTGAATGGCTGCATCATTACTGTCATAGCTATTGAAGTACTGCACTTCTGGAATCTGTAGTAGTGATGTAGGACAAGATTGGATTAGTTTTAATTTTAAGTTTGAGTATTTTTATTTTATTGTAATTTTCGTATTTAATTTTAATATAATAATATTTTTATGTTTAGAAGTAGATTTAGGTATATAAGTGATTAATTTAAGTCTTATTAGGTTACTATAAAGGTTAAGCTACTTTTTAGGAGATTTTAACTTGTTTTCCAAGCATTAATAGTCATATAAAAATAGGCTTCATTGTAATTCCGAATTTGAATTGATATTTTAAGAAATTAGAGTTTTCTCTTTTATCTGGTGGATTCCAGTTATTTCTTCCTAGTGGATTCTAGGTAGGTTAAGGTTTGACGTGTTTCAACCTTATTTTAAAGGGTTTCTCGTGGTAAGAGCCCTTGTTGTTATTTCTGCTGCTTCAGTTGATATCAGAGCACAGTAACATCCTGTGAGATGGCGGCTAACGACGGTAACAACAACGACACCAATCCTGCACTTGTTACCATTCTCGCACAGATGCAACAGACCTTGAATGAAGTGGTTGCTTCGAGTCGGGTTGTCGCAGAAACGGTACAGAACCTACAGATTGGTGCAAACCCTAGGTAACGAGCAGGGGCTCGTGCAGCAAAACCTGTTGGACGCGGGGTGAATCCTCCTCACGATCCGTCGGCCAAGGAGGATGTGGATTCCGATTCTGAAAGAGAGGATGTGCCAATAGCAATGAATGATGTAGAACAGTATCTGAAAATTAAGGTTGATCTACCGTTTATCACAGGCGACCTGGATCTGAAAGATTTAAATTTACTTGAACTTGCGTTTGGAAACATGCATGATGATGTAGAGCAATTATTTTCCGAGCGAAAGAGTTATGAGAAACATAATTTTGGGGATATAGGAGATTTTGGAATTGTAAATTTATTTGATGCGGATGATATGGGACTGTCCGTGACTACTAAGGCATGCACACGACCACATGTTATGTCAAACGAGTTTATGTTTAGTTCTCCTAGTTTCTTTCGAGTTTTTAAGTCATTTTTTATTTCAGATTTGTTCAAGGATTTCGAAGATTCAAGGTTACGTGAAAAGCTATACTACTCAAAATATCTCTTTGTTTGGCATGGACAATTTCAAGTTTCGGGTATGAACTCGAGGACAAGTTCTTTTCAAAGGTGGGTGATTGATGCAGGACATGATTTGATTAGTTTTAATTTTAAGTTTGAGTATTTTTATTTTATTGTAATTTTTGTATTTAATTTTAATAAGGTAATATTTTTATATTTAGAAATAGATTTAGGTATATAAGTGATAAATTTAAGTCTTATTAGGTTACTATATAGATTAGGCTACTTTTTAGGAGATTTTAACTTGTTTTTCAAGCATTAATAGTCCTATAAAAATAGGCTTCATTGTATTTCCGAATTTGAATTGATATTTTAAGAAAATAAGAGTTTTCTCTTTTATCTGGTGGATTCCAGTTATTTCTTCCTAGTGGATTCTAGGTAGGTTAAGGCTTGACGTGTTTCAGCCTTATTTTAAAGGGTTTCTCGTGGTAAAAGCCCTTGTTATTATTTCCGCTGCGTCAGTTGGTATCAGAGCAGATTAACATCCTGTGAGATGGCGGCTAACGACGACAATATCAACAAAATCAACCCTGCACTACTTACCCTTCTTGGACAGTTGCAACAGACAATGAACAAGATGCTCGTTTCACGGCGAGCCCTCACAGAAGCGGTACAGAACCTGCAATTTGGTGCAAACCCTAGGCAACGGGCAGGGGCTCATGCAGAACCTGTAGGACATGGGGTGAACCCTCCTCGTGATCCGCCGGCCAAGGCAGTGGTAAATTCCGATTCAAATGGAGAAGAGTTACCGTTTGCAGAAACAGTGGATCAGTATCCGAAAATTAAGGTTGATCTACCTTTTTTAAAGGTGACCTGGATCTGGAAGATTTAAATTTGCTTGAACTTGCATTTGGAAACATGCATGATGATGTAGAGCAATTATTTTCCGAGCGAAAGAGTTATGAGGAACATAATTTTTGGGATATAGGAGATATTGGAATTGCAAATTTATTTGATGCGGATGATATGACTGTCCGTGACTACTAAGGCATGCACACAACCACACGTTATGCCAAACGAGTTTCTATTTAGTTCTCCTAGTTTCTTTCGAGTTTTTGAGTTCTTTTCAATTTCAGATTTGTTCAAGGATTTCGAAGATTCAAAGTTGCGTGAAAAGCTATACTACTCAAAATATCTCTTTGTTTGGGGACAATTTCAAGTTTCGGGTATGAACTCGAGGACGAGTTCTTTTCAAGAGTGGGTGACTGGTGTAGGACAAGATTGGATTAGTTTTAATTTTAAGTTTGAGTATTTTTATTTTATTGTAATTTTTGTATTTAATTTTAATATGGTAATATTTTTATGTTTAGAAGTAGATTTAGGTATATAAGTGATGAATAGGTTACTGTATAGGTTTGGCTACTTTTTAGGAGATTTTAACTTATTTTTCAAGCATTAATAGTCCTATAAAAATAGGCTTCATTATAATATACTATTGTGTAACCCATGCTCTGCACGGATAGGTTTTTATTTTTTTCTCACTAAATTTATAAATATATGACACATTCTTATTTATATGATATAAATGTATGTATGATATGGTATTTCAATGTCATTTGATTATAAACTGAATTGCAAAAAGCTTTATATATATATATATATATATATATAAAGTTGGTGAGGAACACTATGCTTGTATTACCTTACCCTCTTTTGTTAAATCTCAATTGTAAGGGCATGACTCTTGATTTCATGAAGATTTTTTGTATTCTAGTCATTAACTAATAATAATACTTGGTAATAATTAATATAATAAGAGGTATTATGATATAGGTGTATATATATTAGTATAAGTCTTTTAACTAAAGGTTTCTTCACAACAACCTTTACTAAAAACTCTAACTAATTTGAAGAGTTTGATATTGTGTATTTAAGTTGACAAAAATCAATGTCAATAGAAGGGAGAAGGGAGAAGGACCTTTTGCTAATATAGATATCTAAATTTAAGCATGTTATTGATAAATGCATGAGCTCATGAGTGATTGAACATATCTCCATTTGGTCAATTAAAAAATTGTAATTGATTATGTTCATTTTATTATAATTATTATTAGTACTCAAACAAAAAGTAAATAATTGTTATAATATGGTTACATGAGTTAGTTAAGAGAATTTTTAAGGTTTCCTTATAAATGGTACATATTCAATACCCTAACGAATGGCATAAATGGTCATTTTAATGTTACATTAATAACATAATTATAACCAAATTATTGTTTCTCTTTCTCTCATCCTCCTCTCTCTAAAGACCCTTTGCATTTCATTTTCACAGTTTATGTTTTTCTATTAATGTGAGTTTTGAGTCTGTATTCTATGCCTTTAATTAGAAATCCTATTTTATATTCGTTTTTATTTTATTTTGTTCAATTACTGATTCTACCTCTATACACGGTTCTCAAAGACCCATGGAGAAGCTCATTATAGTACTTGTATGCTTTTAGTCGAAATCTTATTAAAAATGGGAGCATATGGATTGGTTTAGATTAATATGGAATTACTACCCCCACGTAAAAAAATGAGATAAAATCAAGTATACTTGTTATTTTATGCGTTAATATTTATATTAAATAAATACTTTTGATAGTATTGCTTGTAAGTACCAGAATTTAAACAAATATGTAGAGATTTTAATTTATTAAAAGTATTTTTATGGATAATACACAATAAATAACATGCAAGAAATTTGATACCAAAAATAAATAAAATGCTAAAATCAAGAGTAGAATAAAAACCAATTTATATGCGGCCAAAATAATTAATATCTTCTACTATTGGTGATTGTGGGATTGTTATGATGATCAATCACAAAGAAAATGGGTAAATATGACATTGCATATTCAATACTTCAATACGTTAATTTTTTAATTAATTATACATCTAACTTTTCTTTCTTTAAATGATTTGTAATTGATCATGCAAGAAATGTGATGATCATGTCTTATGTCCACGTAGGCAACCAATATAATGAGGATATCTGGCGTGTTATCCTTCCGAACATTAACAAACCCTCTTTAGCACCGGAGAAACGATGATTATGAAAATGGTTGCTTGTTATTCTTAAACAAGAGATTTTAAATTGAAGAGCTTGGATAAATAATTGGGGGTTGATGTTGTTTATGATGATGATTTATAAGTCTTGTCTATATGGGGTTTTTGGTGAGGCTTTGTGGGGAGATCAACCTTGAAAATTCATGGTGAAAAAACGCCATCCTCTCTTCAATAACCCTGGAGGCCCTTATATACCCTTTCAAGTTGTTGCGCTGTTGATATTGGCCATGAGATGGCAGTTTCTCATTAGTGGAGCGGGACGGCCTTTCATCATTGTCCTGACTTCTCACTTCTCCTAACGGAGAGGTTGGGTGTTCGAAGTCTCACTAGAGACACCCTGGACTTTACAACTCTCAGTAGAGAGGTCGGGTGTTCAAGCCTCTTCAGAGGCATCGTTGTTGTTAAAGTCTTATCCAAAGGCCTCATTTAGCTACTCACTTATCTTAACGGAGAGGTTGAGTATTCAAGCCCTACCAGAGGCACCCTGGTACTCAACTACTCTCAATCGAGAGGTCGGGTGTTCAAAGCCTCACTAGAGGCACCATTTGTTCGAGCCACACCAAAGGCATCATATATATATAATTGTAGCCTTTCAAGGCATTAAAAATAATTTAAAAAATTTTAAAAAAAATCATTGTCCTGACGCTGAATTAGGTAAATGATGTGAAGATACGGGGTGTCTGTCAGGGGGTGGTTGGCTAAGTGTGGCAATACTTTTGTCGTATGATCAGGCTTTGGGGCATAGCTACAGTTCAATGACCTTATCACGATAAGCTTGGCTTTAAGGTGAGCTGGTAGGGTATCTACTGAGGTAGAATCCCAGCTTTCGACTCTGATAGAGAGGAAGTGAATGGGCGTGCCGAGCTAGTATTATTTTCGGCTCATGGTAAGTCGAGGAACCTTCCTTACAGATTTACTGGGTATGTCCTCCGGTTAGCTTAGTAGTGGTGGGTCCTGGGTCGGCTCATGTCGAGTTCCTTCAGTAATATCCTTTTTTGATACGTTAAATAATATATAATCACATTTATAATAGGTTAGCTAATATTTAATCTGATAAAATAATTTGTAATTCCATTTAAAATTGGCTAATTTTTATTTAATCTATTTTTAATAAGTTAAATAATGGGAGGGGTAAACAAAAACCAATACTATAAAAACTTGTAAAAAAATCAAAACTAAACTAAAAACAATGCGAAAACTAAATATCACAATCAATTAAAAACAATATATTATCACTCAAGTAGATGGAAAATAAAAAAATCAAAAATCAAAAATCAAAAATCAAAAATCAAAAATCAAAAATCAAAAATCAAAAATCAAAAATCAAAAATCAAAAATCAAAAATCAAAAATCAAAAATCAAAAATCAAAAATCAAAAATCAAAAATCAAAAATCAAAAATCAAAAATCAAAAATCAAAAATCAAAAATCAAAAATCAAAAATCAAAAATCAAAAATCAAAAATCAAAAATCAAAAATCAAAAATCAAAAATCAAAAATCAAAAATCAAAAATCAAAAATCAAAGCCAAAATCAAAAATACTATTATAACAAAAAAATTAATCAAGAACCATAAACCATATATATAATAGAAACCTAAAACAAATTTAGAAGATTATAATCTCACGAAGAAAGTTTAAAAGAGTCATCTTTCATTAATATGGTCAAGAAAACTGAAAAATCTAACTATAGTATGAGGAGTAAGGTGAGAAAAAAGAATTCTCTAGTGATGTCTCTACCTGATCAAAAGCCGCGGGAAGAAGACAATTGTCTCTTGGAGTAGGGGCTCCCCGAGTAAGAGAATTGACATTAACAAATTAAAATGAAAATTAAAGTAAAATACACAAAACTTCTCTATCACGACCACCATGCTAGCCGACAAAACGTAAGAACGAAGGGTGGAAAAGAAATCGTCAAATAAAGATACGTTCATTCACTCATGAGCTCATGTATGTATCAATAAAATGCTCAAATTTAGAGATATATATTAGCAAAAGATCCTTCCCCCCTATATTGACATTGGTTTTTGTCAACTTAAATACACAATATCAAACTCTTCAAATTCTTGATCCAATTAGCTAGAGTTTTTAGCAAATGTTGTTGTGAAGAAGTCTTTAGTTAAAAGACTTATGCTAATATATATATATATATATACATATATCATAATACCCCTTATTATATTAATTATTACTCCCTCCGTCCCTTAATAATCGTCCTGGTTGACCCGGCGCACAGTTTAAGAAAAAACAATTGGCAAATTTCAAGTGGATACAATTTTGAAAACATGTTTTCATTTAGGACCATTAATTTTTTGCCCATTTCATGTAACTACAAATTGGTTGTCAAATGACAAAAATGTCATTAATGAAGACAAAAGTGATCCGACATTTTACAGGACATAAATTAATACAAAAACTCTGATGCCAAGCCTTGGCATCAGGATGATTAATTGAAAAATGCTGATGCCAAGCCTTGGCATCAGGATGATTAATTCAAAAACTTTGCTAAGCCAAGCCTTGGCATCGTGGATAAATTTCACAACATTATTCAGACCAAAATTAATTCAAAAACTCGATGCTGAAGCCTTGGCATCAGGATGGATTTCACATTATTTTGCAGGACCAAAATTAATTAAAAATGCTGATGCCAACCGTTGTTGCTGATGCCGAAAAAACCAATCTGATGCCAAAATACCAATCTGATGCCAAAAATACCAATTTGATGCCAAAAATGTTGATGCCAAGGCTTGGCATCAGGTGAAAAAAAATTCAATAATCTAGGCATCAGGTTGCTGATGCCAAAAATGATGATGCCAAAAAACCAATCTGATGCCAAAAAACCAATCGATGCCAAAAACTTGAGACTTCACCAAGCACCGATGACACGTCATAAACCGGCGAAACATGAACACACCTGAGAACTAACTCTCTCTTCCGCGAACAATCACCACATTTTTCACCACGCCGACGACTCTCTCTCTCTTACCTTTTTCTTCTTCATCGCTTCTGCAAGCGTGTCCTCAAACGCCTCAATAGCTTGGTGAATGAGCTTAGGGGAAATTGAAGAGGGAGAAACATGAGCTGGAGTTAGAATTGGGCGATTTGAATTCGAGACTAGAGCCACCATGTTCAGGGAGGAGCAGTACGAAGCCATGGCTCCCTATCTCCCCTCTCATATTTTTCCCCTCTCTCCCCCACACACACTCCAAGGAATCTTTATTCTTGTACCAGCTTTTACTGCACGAACAGAGAGATAATGAAAGCCTGCTGCCGCTGCATCGGGGTCGGAGACCGGCAGATCTGGGTGAAGAACGACCGGAGATGACGACACCCGACGAGTCAACCACAGCTCTCTCGACACTGTAAAATAACTAGTGGGAAGAGAAGAAAGATCAAAAACGACATTCTTCTATTATATCATGTATGGCCTGTTTGCAGAGCTAGATCGATTTAACTTTGTATTTTTCAACTTTGCTTTCTTTGTAGCAATCTCTTGGAAAGGATTCTGGCCATCAAATCTATTCAGGGAGTCCCATACTTTCTTCCTCTTTCCTCTGTCATATTCTTCATCCCTGTTTCAAGTTTTATAAATTTCAAAAGGAGACGAAAACCCCACTGCTCTCTCGATGAATTGAAGAGAAGATGGGAATGGTGTTAATTGGGGGAAGATAATCAGTATGTTAATTGGGGGCAGTGATGTACTTTTACCCCAAAAATGTACCTAAAAGATATGTCTAAAAAATGACTGGATTGATTTGAAAACATGTTTTAAAAAATGTATCGGCTTGTAATTATTTCAAAAACAATTGACTTGATTATTTATATTGGTTTAATGTGTAGTTTCCTTTAAAGATCATGTGTATGTGGCTCATAATTAAAGTAGAGTGAAAAAGTAAGGGTAAAGTGGTAAAAATGATGTTTTAAAAAGGTAAGTTTCAAACTAGACAATTATTTTGGGACTGACGAAAAAAGAAAGGAGGACGATAATTTAGGGACGGAGGGAGTACTAAGTATTATTATTAGTTAATGGCTAGAATACAAAAAAGTCTTCATGAAATCAAGAGTCATGCCTTCACAATTGAGATTTAAGAAAGAGGGTGAGGTGGCACAATCATAGTGCTCCTCACCAACTTTAAATATATAAATATATAAATATATAAATATATAAATAAATAAATAAATAATATATATATATATATATATATATATATATATATATATATATATATATATATTGTATGTATTCATGAATTTTTTTCAGTAATATTTTTCGTGTGTTTTTTCAAACACCCAAAAATATTTTTCGACATTTTTTCAAAAGATTTACAAAGCACCTAAAAATACTGCCTACCTTTTTTACTATATACTAGCCTTCCCAAAGCCAAATTCCTAAAGGGGAGCACTATTTGGACCCCCCAAATTCTCTAAATGTACCTCTTTTTATTTTTATGACAAAAATCCCCTCAACCAAAAAGACTCAATTACCCTTCAAACTTCTAAACAAACCCCCTTATGCTTTTCTTTCAAATCCAAATCCTCTACATAAACCCACCCCCAACAAATATACCTCATTCTTTGTTAAAGAAATAGATCAAACCATTGTAAGCCTAATTAGGCCCAATTCGAGCACATTCAACCTTTTTTTATTGAATTGAATTCTAAAACTATTACATGAAATATTTATATCCAAGGTAAAATAATATATTGGACTAACAAAGTAAATGAGCACAATTGGGCTTACAAGGGTTTGATCTATTTTTTTAATACTCTCCCTCAACTCGTGCACGCAACTTTGTGAAGTGTGCGAGTTGGAGAGATACAAACTAATGAGCCTTTATGACAAATGTACCTCTTTGGGCCTAAATCAAATGTGTCACTTTGGGCCTAAATCAAATGTGTCACAATTGGGTTGAATTGCCTCTTTGGACCTGAATCAAATGTGCCGCTTTGGACTGAATTGCCTCTTTGGATTTGAATCAAATAAACCTCAAATGGGTCGGGCCTCTTGGGCCAAATAGAAACAATCTTTAAAAAGATGTCAAGAAAGTTGAGCGGAGCCCATAAACGGATCACCTCGAACACTTGTAGTAGATGTAAAGCAAGTTTACCGGAACCCACAAACGGATCACCTCGAACACTTGTAGTAAATGTAAAGCAAGTTGATCAGAGCCTGATCACCCCCGAACACTAGTAGTAGATGTTGAGAAGCTCAAACAGGAGCCAATTCCCGAAAAGCTTACTCGATAAATGGCTAGTAAAAGACGAAGGAGTATCCCAAATCGAGTTTTTCTGTCCGTAAGATTACATCCTTAATCCAATAATGTGAATTGAATACCGACCAAACAATAAAAATCCCGTCAAGTCACTGTTCGACTTTGGTCGAAAACAATAATTCTCAACTGAACATCAAGGAACACAATTCAATATTGTACCTAAATTTAGACATCAATTACTTCATTAAACCCCATGTGAAGCACGCATTGCAAGCCACTGAGCATCCATCATTTTGAATGCTACACAGTAAAGGTAATAAAAAAAACCGTTCATCTTCGCTCAGAAATTCTGATAGAATTGGATTCAATTTCAAGTGTTTATCACAGAACATGAGTTATCCAGATCATCCACCACTACCACCTCTTGTTTTTATGCTGGAACCTTTCCCTTGTAGTAGCAATGCTGATGGTTTCTGGCCCCAAATTCCATTGAACAGAGACTACCCTGACTCACTTTCCCAGTTTGAGCACCCACCTCCATTCAAAAGACTAAGAAACTCTGAAAACAACCCTCCTAATTTTGTGCCTTTCCCATCGACAAATCCAAGAATGAACCCACCAAATCCTCCAATGAATAAAGGAACAACCCATATATTCTACAAGACTTCTTATCAATTGGCAACATACAGTACCCAATCAAGCTCAAGGCTCAAGCACCGATACAAATCCAAATTTCCATTCCGCACCGCCAGCATATTAGACACAACGTAGAGAAACAATGATGCTACAGTAACCCACCCCAATATAATCCCAAACTTAACATTCTTCCCTACACAACTTCAATGCCATTTGCTTGCTTCCCTACACACCTCCAACCTAAAACCCATAACCTAGCTTCTTCCCAAATTCTTCAACATTGGGTTAAAAATCAAATATGAAACAAAAACAAGTCAATGTGCCAGAAGTGATAAGTATTTCTTATCATTTTATCCTAAAAAAGTGTAAACCATCATCTTTGTTCAAAAAAATAGAGTTCTCGTCTTAAAATGTTCGGCCACCATCGAAGGAACATATAGTTAAATGTTCGGTCATGATTGGTGGAACAAATAACACAATGTTCAATCACTACTAACCTAACATTTCTGAGAGCATCCCCAACGTATGAAAATGGAGTTTCTTAGTGCATTGATAATTGTGCATAGTGTCCACCTATTGTCCAATTAGGAGAGAGAGATATTTAACTTCCTAATTAGGAAGTCACTTTTGGGCTGAAAAAGGGGAGGAATTGGGCGGCTGTTAGGGGGGTATGTGTGTGTGGGGGGGGGAAGGGTTTTTTAATTTTATTTGGGATGATGTTAAATTTAATATTTTTTGTGTAAGAAGTTGTGTAAGAAGATTATACAATTGAAAGATTTATTCTTAAGTGTGTAAGAAAAGAAAAGTGTGTAGGTGGCAGTGAGACCCAGTTAAAAAGTTGTATAGGAATATACAACATTGAGGATGCTCTGATAATATTTCACTGGTGGAACAATATATATAAATGAGTCATTTATATATTAAGTGTTCCACCAACCAGGGTAAAATATTTAGCTAAATGTTCCTTCGATGGTGGCCAAATATTTCAAGGGTTTCCTTCTCCTTTGTTGTCGTAGCTTTTTTTCCTTGTTGTCACCTCTCCCTCGAATTGAAGGAATGGAAGTGGGTTTGTGTTAGGTTGAGAAGGGGGGATCGGATATGCCGTTTTGAAGATGAATGGATGGGTGGGGGCGGGGTGTGTGTGTAAGAATTTTAGATTTCAAACTAGATAAGGGAAAAATAGAAAAACAAAGAGGGTTATACTCGAGAGTTTTTTAATTTGAAATTCTAGGGGATATACTTGATAAAGAGGTAAACTTAGAGGATTTGGGGTCCAAATAGTCCATTCCTAAAATTCTTTTGGTTGATTTTTCAAGAAACCCCCCTCTACTGTCTTTCTTTACCATACAACCCCTCTAATTTTTAATAAATCAGTTCGACATTGATTCTGCTCAAAGAAATGGCTATTTTACTGTATGTACTAAACTTTTTCTTGTTGTTGCAAATGTTATTTTTTATTATTTAATCAGGACTTATGTTTTTTTTTAAATAGAATCATGAGTGTCACCTAGCCTCTCATTTTAATAAATCAATTACACGATGATTCTGCTCAAAGAGATGGCTATTTTACAGTAATTTTTAAACCTCTTTTTAGTAGGAAAGGCTATTTTTTATTTTTTTTATATTCGCGGTTGATGTGTTTTGATGGAAGAGCATCTTTGGTGCTTTGAGCGAGGCGTTGAGCGAGAAATGGAAATATACCCTCCCCTCAATGAGATGATCTTGGCCGTCACAGGTCTTGCTCATCACCGCCTTGCTTAACACTTTCTTGCTCGTCACTTAGGATGGCAAAGTGCTAGGATCACTTTCCACCTTTGGGAAAGCAAGAGACCACATTTCACTCCTCAGGGCAAGGAGGACTTACTTCTCCTTTCCCTCAGGTGGATGCTCTTGTTGGTTCGTGACTTGATCCATGACGGGTTGCGAGTGGGGGTGATCCGTGGTCTTAGACATGATAGGACCCCTGACATGGTGAAATAACCCATGAGCATACTTTCACATCTCTGTCGTTACCTCGGAATTAGAGTAGTTCAACTCCTCTTCTTTGATTGATTTTTGTTTATCCTCACTAACGAAATTGTTCCTTTTGTGTTATCTCTTGACCATCTAGCCTAACTTTATCCCCTCAGTTACTTTTTTTATCACTAAAGTTGCATTTCATGTGCTTATAATGCAATCAAGGATTAGAAGTTCGATGTGTATCAACTTTGTTGACCTTCGAAAGAGAAAAAGAAGTTCGTATCTTTACCATCCACATGTATTATAAGCATCTTGGTTGTGCTCAAGTATCGTTCGTGATTATGACAAACTCTAGTGATACTAAAATAGTCTTAATTATTAAAATTTTCAAACGTAAACTCATTGGATAGAAAAAAGGAGTATAATAAGTGATTTTGCTTTGGATTAAGTTTCCACGATCAAGTGATGAGATTGGGGGACAATTGACAATATGCAGAAGCCATTAGGCAAAGGTATCGATCATAATAAGTATTGGCATGAATGATGCAAAATAAGTAGCTAACATTTTGCAGGTTAAGTGATTAGACTCCATATATAGTGCTCCACACACAGTTTACACCATTATTGTACGAAAGACCTTTGTCAACTTTCCACCACTCACACTAAAGCTACTCGATTGCCCCCCTCTATTAATTCACAATGTCAACAATTCATTTAGAATTGCAAGTTTGCAACAGAAACAGATCCATCAGGTTTTCCTTTGAATTTTCCAGGAACAAACTCCATACTTCAGTTTTGTTCTCTTGGTCTCAGCTAAGCCTAACAATTACAACCGAGAACATGTTAATCCACCCAACCCGGCCTAAAACTTTCCCGACTCAATCTAACCCGTTAACATTTTTAGATCAAATGGGCAACCTGTTTCAACCCCCAAAAAAATTAACTGGTTGTGTTGTGTCGGGTTAAAGAGGGTTGAACCCATTGCCCATTTTGATCCGATGGTTTTTACTCTATAAATATAAATATATGAATTTTTTAGTTACCCATTATAACTCGACCCGATTCAACTCGAACCATTTAACCCGTTTTATATTCGGGTTCTAATGAGTTCAGACTCGTTTCAACTTATTACATATCACAACCCAACACATACCTGACCAAAGCCAACCAATTGTCAAGCCTAGTCTCAACTTCAACAGTCAAAAAAAGAAGTCTTGGTCTAGATCTATTGGCAGCAAGAAGTGAAAAAAGGACAACAAAATCTGGGAAAATCACCTTCTAATTGAGGCAACTAGCAGTTCTGTATCTGAACTAAAATGGCTTAAGAACAACCCTTTGCACCTCCAAGGAGAAAAACCAATAAAATGGATGCCCTCGACGAGGTAAAAGGAAAGGAAAAATCTCTATTTACAGATAAACAAATCTCAGACAAGTTTCAGCATATTTAGACTTGAGTAGGTCCACTATGATCCCGTCTTACGGATCCTAATTTATAAGACGGACCTCACTCTCTCACAGCATAACCTATCAACAACAATACTCGATCTTTCTAAGCTTTTGCCTTTAGACTTTCAGATTAAGAAATGAATAATAAGAATTCAATGGGAAAGTAGATTTTCCAAGACAAGTTTGAATTTGCCCGAATTTTTATTAGTTTTCTCTTCAAGGGACGATAGTTCATATTCTGCTTCATTACAAATACACTGAGCTCTCATCATATATGCCATCAACTATTGTAATCTTTTTACTCGTATTACTAGTTCAATGAAAGAATTTTGTGAAGAAAATTGGAACATAATGTATTCGGAAAGACACCAACAAGGGTAGATGTTACCGCTACAAGACCGGCACTGAAATTGACATCATAGAAACATCGCCGGCAAAACTTGCCTCTCTATTTGAAGCCGAGTTCCCTGCAAGAGCATACCCTACACCCAACCCACCAAAATGCATGGGAGCATTCTCACACCTCTGGAAAACCCTGGCAAGTGATGCTGCTTTTCGCCTAGCCCGTTTAGTTCCAGTAAATAGCAAAGTCTGAAGCAAACCCGCTAATGCTGGTGCCTTCGACACTTTTTCGGTCGCAGCAGTCCCACCACTCCGACACAATTCAAGAAGGGCCGCAACTGCATTCTCCTTACCTCTAGGGCTCCCACATCGCATCATACCAATAAGCCCAACCACTGCGATTTCCTCACTCCCGACAGCTTCAGCCCCAACTGGATGCCTAACTATCAAGGCCAATGCACCTGCCGCTTCTTCAGCAACACCTTCAGATCCCAATGCCCCCACTATAGCTCTTACAGCCCCCGACTTGATCATTCTTGCACAATTTTCTGTGTGCGTAGAGAGATTAAATAAAGCTGTCACGGCATCCTTCTTTCCTCTTGCTGTCCCTTCTCTCAATAACCCGGCCAGCGCTTCAACAGCTCCATCTTCTTCAGCTATCCTCTTCTTATAGTCATGAACAGCTGAAAGACTAAACAGTGTTGCCGCAGCATTTTCCCTTGCCTCAGTCGTGTGCCCAAATTTAAGGACTTCTACTATTGATCCCAGGCATCCGCTTTCATCCATGATTCTGATTTTATTCTTATCGTAAATGGATAAGTTCAGCATTGCAGTAACAGAGTTCTCCTGTGCAATCGCATTAGGAGAGGAAAGCAGATCCTTTAGATGGGGTATTGCTCCAGCCTCTGCAATGTAAGCCCGATTATCTTTCCCAGTTTTCGCTAACAAACGAATTTCCCGAGCAGCAACAGCTTTCGCTTGCTGAGAACCGTCTGCTAGTTGTTGAATGAGAAGCCGTGCCGTTGCTTTATTAGCCTCAACCGCAGCCTTGCTTGCCTGAGCAGATGCTGCGAAAGTTTCAGAACATGACTCAGCGCCTTCGGGTGGATCATAGGGGATCCCATGAGCAGTGCACCACTGCATAATCAAATTCCTGAGAGCCCGATTAGGCACCAGCCTCTTATGAACAAGCATCTGGCCTGTCTTCGGGCAAGAACAGTGCCCTTCTTCGATCCACCTAGAAATTGAAGCTCGATCATAAGTCTGCCCCGTCGAAATGATAACTGGGTCTGTCATCAAATCCAACGATATGGGGCAGCAAAAGTCCTTTGGAATTGTAATAAACGTTTCGGCAATTTCTCTCGTAATCAACCCTCTCCTAGACTTCTTGTGTCTGGCAATCCCAACACTGACTTCATCCTCCCCAAACCCAAACAACAAGAACCTACAATATCTGGTCATTGCCACAAACCCATTAAGCAAAGACCCAGTAGGCTCAACATCGCCCTCATAATTCACAATCTGCTCTTCCAAGAACTCAATCTCAACCCGACAACTCTTCGCATCCCTAATCTCCAGACTCTCCACAAAAAACGAGTACAGTTGCATGAAATCAGGAACCTTCCCATTCTCAAATTCATTAAGAAATTCAAAGCATTTGAGCCTTAACGCCTCATCATGTCTATCAATTAACAATTTCGCCTTTCGGGATTGCTTTTGCAACAGATCAATCTGTTCCCTCACATCATCATTCGGATTGAATTCATTCAATGGAAAAACATCTAAGAGGGTAGAAATTTCCTGATTCAAATCATGAAAGTGACCAGAAATTGAATGGTTCTGAAGCAAAAGCCATAACTTACTCGATTGTGAACAATAATCAAGTAAAATCTTCGACCGGTAAAGCAACAAATACATCTCCTTGAAGCACAGGACCGCAGTAGCCGACAATTTTGACCCCGAATCGAGAAGACAGTCCAATAACACAACGAACAATTCGATTTTCCGAACCAGGGACTTAGAATTCCTGCGCTGAAACGGAAAAGTCATCCCAGAAAACGAAGAGATGAGCTCCGACGAAACGACGGCGAGGGTATGTAATAAACCGACATCGTTGAGGTCAACCGGGGCTAAGAACGCCTCTAAAGACGGCGATCTTCTCCTTCTCAACGACGAGAATATAGCAGCTGATGCCATTGAAATCGAAAATAGAAAATTCTCAAAGACTTGAACAGCCACAAACGTATCGTAATCTTCTGTCAATTATCCATAACTTATAGTAGCAAATAATCTTTACAAATTTTGGGTGGATTAATGAACAAAAACAAAAAAAGAGTTGTTGGATTGTATCAATCAAAGGGTGGTGGTTTTTTGTTTGGGAATTTCGGGGTTTTATGAAATGGATTGAAAAGGGTTGGTTGGAATTTGGAAATGAGGATTTGATGAAATGAATCCGCGTTTTTTGAGAAAGAAAAGTGTGTGAGAGAGGAATGGGGACATGGAGAAAGAAAGGATGAGTAGTATTACTAATTTTATTTTTATTTAATCTAGAGGGCCGACTCCACGAAAATGACTTTTGGTCATTTTGTTTTTGGGGTAGTTGGTCAGTCTTTAGGAATCCTTGATTCCATACTCCACACCCACACTACAATAAATGTGAGGTGAGACTTTTTGACTCGAGTGAATTAAGTTGGGGAAGACCTTAGGAATGACCGTTTTTGGGATTTAATAATTTTATATCTCCAATAACTCACAAACTCCGACACTTTTAACCCACCACTTTATCTCCATTAATTTAATAATTTTATATCTTACTTATATTAACTAATAATTTTTTTTATACAATTTTAATTAAATATTTCTTAAATTAATATATTTGAAATAATAAAAATATTTTCGAAATTAATAATAAATAACTTATTTAATAATTATTTTTATAATTTTTGGAAAAATATTGATTAAAAAAATCAAATTTGAAGAGATAGAAAAGAGAAAAATGGCTAGAAGCTTACAAATATCATTAGAAAAAAAATTCTAATATCCAAATGAAACAAATCAAATCTCTATTTGTAGGTAAAAATATGTACTTTAATTCAGGGAGAATTTAGGGGTGGAGATGAAAATCGATCCCTTCCCATGCTCCCCTTATGAAAAAAAAATGTATAAAAAAAATAATTCAGGGAGAATTTTTTTAAAAATTATGTCTAAAAATTGGTTGATAAAAGAAATGGTCGAAAAGAAAATTTGAACCACTAATCAAATGACACGTGGAAAGGGAAGGAGGCACTGAAGCTGTCCGGAAGATTTTTTTTTTTTTTTTTCTGACAAAACGGTCGAGTTTTGTGGTTTTTGTGCATTAAACAATGTCGTTTTTGTTTTTTTTTTTTTTCCTTAAGCATCGGAGCTTATTTTGCTCCTGTTTTGGCTTTTGCTTGAGCAAGCACCCATCAAGCACCCTTGCGATTTTGAAGAATCCTAAAAGCATCATTGTAAGAACTCTTGTTGTTGATGCTCTAACCTATCACCCATTCATGTCGGGGCTTATTCCGTAATAGACATTCCCCATTTGTCGTTCTGTTTGTTTCAAAGAAATTGATTTTTTTTAAAAATAAATTATTTTTCAGTATTTAGTAATGCTAAGAAAATATAATCAATGTATGAAATAATTTACCATCAATTGACAAATGAACTACATACAAAAGAAGTTGATTGGTTTTCGTCTGATCTAACTGTCCGGACTTGTTAAGACATGTCAAACAAGTCTAATACAAGGGTGATAAAGTATCCCCAATTGAATTTGTACATTTGATACTCCCGCTCTCTCCTTAAATTATTGTTTTTTTATCCGTTCGAAAAAAAAAAAAAAATCTTTGTAAGTTTCTTTTTTAGGTCAATATTTTTACTATTTTACTCTTATTTTGTATTCATAGTTTAATTATGCACTACATGAACATGTGTTTTAAGGAAATCATATATTCCCTCCGTCCTTAAATTATCGTCCTCCTTTTTTTTATCCATCCTAAAATAATTGTCCAGTTTAAAACTTACTTTTTTAAAACATCATTTTTATCATTTTACCCTTACTTTTTCACTCTACTTTAATTATGGGCATCATACAAATATATTTTAAAAGAAACTCCACATTATACTAATATAAATAATCAAGTCAATTATTTTTTTTAAATTGTACGTAAGGTCAATTAGGACGATTATTTAGGGATGGAAGAAGTATTATACAAATATTAAAAATTAATTCAAATATTTTCCTTAATCCGAATACGAGTTGTCTGATTAAACAGAACAAGAATACATGGACGAATGGGGTATCTTCTATCCGTTTAAACAAATAGATCTGATATGTTACATTTTTGTCTCCTTAAAATGGTGTCAATGGACAATGGTACTAGTGCAATAAATATCATTTAAAAATGAAAAAACTTTAATAGCAAAATTAAGGGACAAAATTTGGAATTACAACATAATCCCTCGATCAAAAATTATTGTCATGTTTTCTTTGTTCGTTCTTCACATAATACTCCCTTCGTTTCAACCAAACAATCTTTATTTGAAAAGTTTAATAATTAAGAAATATATTAATGGAATTAGAGTTAGTCATAATTACAAAAATATATAATTATAATCAATAAGCTTATAATACAAGTGGATGGTAAAGATAAAAGATTATGAAAGTTGTAAACATAATTTTTGAAAGTAGAATCTTTAGGTGAAACATCACAAAATGGTATAATGTACTCTTTGCATGAAACGGAGAGAGAAATTGTCTTGTTTCAAACTTTTTTTTAGAAAAACATTTTTACCACTTTACCTTTACTTTTACATCTCACTTTAATTATGATCATATACATCTGAGCTTTAAAGAAATTACACATAATAAATATTAATAATGAAGCCAGATTTTTTTAATCTATGAATCGGGCCAAACATGACAATAACCTTTGGAACAGATGGAGTATTACGCAACAACTAGAACATTGTAACTCTTCAAAAACAATATAACTGTTGTAAAGCATTAAATTGACATAGCACCAAATGTCTAAGTTTGTCAAGAGAAGCTTTGAGAAGTTGCACACCAACATTGTACATATAAACAATAAAACCATATAATTTTATATAAATATTCAGTTGTAAATATCGAGCATTCTGTGATTATTTGGATACAGATCTTCAACTCGTTAAAGCAATCTTTTTCGGACAATATTAAGGTCACTCTTATTTTACACCAAAATATGGATACTCTATGATGTGACATACTTTCATTTGTTGGATATTTTGTGGGTCTCAACACTCCAACCAATGAAAATATACCACATCACAGAGTATCCATATTTTGATATAAAATGAGAGTGGTCCAAGCATTACCAATCTTTTTCTTACTCTACAATACACATTTTATCTTGTTATTTTATAACAATAACCTTGTAATACAAAAGAAAAAATAGAATTGTTTCAACTATATGCAATGTCTACGTGGATGTATTAAACAACGAAGCTTGGGCTTTGGGATTAAAGAGAAAAAGATTTAAAAGTAAAATAATTCAAGGGGTTGACCTAATTGAGGTGCGTGGGGTCCACGCGCCAGTGTAATGGGTATACGGTGGAAAACAAGAGCGCAAGGTCTCTCTAATGAATGATGATGTCTTTTCCTTTAAGCCTTTTAGCTTTTGGGTGTATCTTCCTAGCTTAGTTAAAAATTAAAATAAAACAAACACAAAAAACAAAACAAAATTATTAACCTTGTATATGCACAAAATTTCTTTGGAAAAAGTGAAGAAAAACCAACAAAGAATAAATTTGTGTTTGACTTTCAAACCTAAAAGAGTAAAGTCTATTGTAAAACGGAGTCTTATTTTCTTATAGTTAATTTAGTTTACCAATACACACAGTGGCAGATATAAACATTTTTTTCAACTGGAGCACAAATTTCCTCTTATAGTTTCTGTTAAAAATTCTCTTCGTGATCATTACAACCAAATTTCTTCAAGATCAACCGCACTTTGAAAATTTTACATTAAAAAAAAACTCGTAAATCAATTACTACAATACCAAATTAAAATGTCCTAATTGCATATTAAATAAATAAAGATTTTCTACCAAGATGTTGAAAACACAAACACAAAAGTATAAAATCACATACCGACACTGATATACATGATACAAATTAGGAAATAAAACAATATTATCATGTATTACAAATTCACAATTCACAACAATTACATAAATTAAATACTCAAAATAACTGAATTAGGATTTAGGGCAATTTCAAAATTAGGGTTATTTCAAATTATTTGGAAATGAGACAAGATGAAGTGGGGGCAACCGGTGGGATTTGAGAGATTATTAATAATAATATATTTCAAAAAGTCTAGTGCAACCCTATAACATAGGTCCGTCTCTGAATACAAGGTGGATCAGGTCAGAAGGATCGTTATAGAAAATAAACGGAAGACTGTATTTTATAAGTTTTTGTCAAACTAAAATTGTATTTGAAAAAAGACAATAATAAATTGATAGATTCTAGTAGCTAGATTTGCACGAGTTATTATTTTGTCTTTAAATTATTCATGTTTTCATTTTAACTATTTACCTTAATCGTTTAAATTACTCATATTGATAATTTAAACAATTAACTTAATCGTTTAAACTACACGTTTTTATACCTAAGTAACTAGTTATTTAGCCCGTGCTATGCACGGGCACAATGTGAGATATATATATATATATTTGTAATAATAATATAACTTTTAGACATTATAATTAGATTGTTAATTTCTTCTATGGTTATAATTTTTTTTATATTGTTATAATATTAAACATTTTTTTACCTAAATACTTTTAAAATTAATATAAGTTTCTAGCTAACGTGAGATACATATTTTATATTAATAATGATAGTAATTTTTTTATCTAAAGACTTTTAAAATTAACATTTAACTTGATAATAATATTAGAAGACATTTTGTTAAAAACTTTTAAAATCATAATTCATTTTTAAACAATGTGATATAATTATTTTATATTTTTATTGGTAACGAAAGTTTAAGTCTTTTATCTAAAAACTTTAAAACCAACACCACATTCTAACCATGTGGTATACATATTTCTATTAGTAATAACAGTAGTAGATAAAAGATTTTTTAACCAACATTCATTTCTAAACAATGTGGATACATATTCTAAAATTAAAATCAACATCACTTTCCAACCAATGTATGATGCATTTCTTCTATTGGTAATTAATAATAGAATTTTTTAAACCAACATCAATTTCTAATGAATGTGGGATGCATCTCTTCTATTGTTGAAAAATTAGTGTTTTTAGTGAAAGAAATTGTGCAACTTGAGGCACTAATTTTTTTACGTGTCATTTGTTTGCTGACGAAGGTAATTGTGCAAATGTGTTCTACTCGGTGAGAGCATCAAAATGATATATTTATTTGTCAAAATCGAGTTTTTGATAATAAGATATCAAGACTTAAAGTATAATACTTGTTAACAAAATTAGTGTTTTTAGTGAGAGAAATAATTGTGCAACTTGAAGTATGAATTTCTTTGCGTGTCATTTGTTTGTTGGTGAATGTAATTGCGCAAATGTGTTCTACTCGGTGAGAGCATCAAAATGATATATTTATTTATCCAAATCGAGTTTTGGATGAATAAGATATCAAGAGTTAAAGTATAATATTTATTAAAAAATTAATATTTTTAGTGAAAGAAATTGTGCAACTTGAGGCACAAATTTCTTTAGTTGTCATTTGTTTGTTGACAAAAATAATTGTGCAAATTTGTTCTACTCGGCAAAAATATCTAAATGATATATATATTTGTCCAAATCAAGTTTTGGATGAATAAGATATCAAAGCTTAAAGTATGATGTTAAAAGTGAGTCATTAGAAGTAATATCTAACCTTGAAGAGTTTTATCCCACATTGGTTAGAAGTGATGTTAGTTGTAAAAGTTTTTAAATATAAGTCTTCTACTATTGACAATAGAAGAAGTTATATATACTAATATTAATACTCCTTATCATATTGATTATTATTATGTATTATTATTAGCTAATGGCTAGAAAATCAAAAGTATATATATATATATATATATATATATATATATATGTGTGTATAAAGTTTGTGAAGAGCACTATGGTTGTGCCATATCACCACCTTTGAATAAATCTTCATTTTAAAGTATCCATGTGGAAACTTTAAAAACTTTTGGTTTTCTAGTAATTTTGAAAATCAACATCACTTTCCAACCAATGAATGATACATTTCTTCTATTGGTACTTAATAATAGAATTTTTTAAACTAACATCAATTTCTAACCAATGTGGGATACATCTTTTCTATTGTTGAAAAATTAGTGTTTTTAGTGAAAGAAATTGTGCAACTTGAGGCACAAATTTCTTTACGTGTCATTTGTTTGTTGACGAAGGTAATTGCGCAAATGCGTTCTACTCAGTGTGAACATCAAAATGATATATTTATTTGTCCAAATTGAGTTTTGGATGAATAAGATATCAAGAGTTAAAGTATAATACTTATTAAAAAATTAATGTTTTTAGTGAAAGAAATTGTGCAACTTGAAGCACAAATTTCTTTATGTGTCATTTGTTTATTGACAAAAGTAATTGTGCAAATATGTTCTACTCGGAAAAAATATCGAAATGATATATTTATTTGTCCAAATCAAGTTTTGGATGAATAAGATATCAAAACTTAAAGTATGATGTTAAAAGTGAGTCATTAGAAGTAATATCTAACCTTAAAGAGTTTTATCCCACATTGGTTAGAAGTAATGTTAGTTGTAAAAGTTTTTAAATATAAGTTTTCTACTATTGACAATAGAAGAAGTTATATATACTAATACTAATACCCCTTATTATATTGATTATTATTATGTATTATTATTAGCTAATGGCTAGAAAATCAAATATATATATATATATATATATATATATATATATATATATATATATATATATATATATATCTTCTATTGCTAATAATAGTAAGTCTTTTATATAATCTAAAATAATTAAAAATCAATATCATTTTTTAACCAATGTGAGATATACATCTTCTATCGGTAATAATTGTAGAAGTTTTTTATCAAAAAAACTTTGAAAACCAACATCACTTTATAACAAATGTATGATACATCTTTTCAATTAGTAATTAAATAATAGTATTTTTAATACAGACATCAATTTATAACCAATGTTTAATACATCTCTTCTATTGGTAATAATAGTAGAATATTTTGTAACCATGTGAGATATATCTCTTGTAAAAGTGAAAGTCTTTAGTCTAAAGACTTTAAAATCTAACATTTTCTTTTTAAACAATGTGTTATACATATCTTTTATTGGTAATAATATAAAATAATTTAAACTCAACATCATTTTCTAGCCAATGTGAGATATACATCTTCTAATAATGTGTTATACATATATATATAAAGTTGGTAAGGAGCACTATGGTTGTGCCACCTCACCACCTTTGAATAAATCTTCATTCTAAAGCATCCATGTGGAAGCTTTAAATTTTTTTGATTTTCTAGTGACTTTGAAAATCAACATTACTTTCCAATCAATGTATGATGCATTTCTTCTATTGGTACTTAATAATAGAATTTTTTAAACCAACATCAATTTCTAACCAATGTGGGATACATCTCTTCTATTGTTGAAAAATTAGTGTTTTTAGTGAAAGAAATTGTGCAACTTGAGGCACGAATTTCTTTATGTGTCATTTGTTTGTTGACGAAGGTAATTGCGCAAGTGCGTTCTACCCGGTGAGATCATCAAAATGATATATTTATTTGTCCAAATCGAGTTTTGGATAATAAAATATCAAGATTTAAAGAATAATATTTGTTTAAAAAAATTAGTGTTTTAGTGAGAGAAATTGTGTAACTTGAGGCACAAATTTCTTTATGTGTCATTTGTTTGTTGGCGAAGGTAATTGCGAAAATGTGTTCTACTCGGTGAGAGCATCGAAATGATATATTTATTTGTCAAAATCGAGTTTTGGATGAATAAAATATCAAGAGTTAAAGTATAATACTTATTAAAAAATTAGTGTTTTAGTGAAAGAAATTGTGCAACTTGAGGCACAAATTTCTTTACGTGTCATTTGTTTGTTTACAAAAGTAATTGTGCAAATGTGTTCTACTCGGCAAGAATATCGAAATGATATATTTATTTGTCCAAATCAAGTTTTGGATGAATAAGATATCAAAGGTTAAAGTATGGTGTTAAAAGTGAGTCATTAGAAGTAATATCTCACCTTGAAGAGGTTTATCCCACATTGGTTAGAAGTAATGTTAGTTGTAATTTTTTTTAAATATAAGTCTTCTACTATTGACAATAGAAGAAGTTATATCTATTGTTATATATAGCTATATGATAATACCCCTTATCATATTGAATATTAATAGGTATTATTAATAGGTAATGGTTGGAAGATAAAAAGTTTTACATAGATGCCTAAGAATCAATATTTATCTAAAGTGGGTGAGGTGGCACAACCATAATGCTCCTCACCAACTTTAAATATATATATATATATTTATACTCGAATGGTTTAAAATACTCGACTTAGTCATTAACTTGTTCAAAACTAGTCATTTCCACTATTTAAACTACTCATTAAAGATATATTTTTTATTTTTTATTTTTTACTTTTTAAATACCAAAAATACCTTCTTCTTTTTTTGGCCGTATTGAATGTGGCCATCGTTTGAAAAAAGCGCTTGACCAAAGGGCACGTCTTACAACATATAGTCTTTGGTTTAGTGGAAAGTCAATACTGAGTTAGAAAGTGAATTACTCAATTACCCCCAAGAGATTCGGCTTTGCCGTTGCCCGTTGGTCTCTCTCTCTCTCTTGTCTTTTCTTTTTCCATTTTGTCTTTTCCTTTTCTAGGAAATCCCACCTAAATGGTAAATAGTAAATACTCCCTTCGTATTTCATAACAAAATTATGGAAAATCATTTCTAGAAAATGATTTCCGGAAAATCAAAAGATTTTATTTTCAGGTGTTTGGTAAATCTTTTGAAAATATGTCAAAAAACATTTACGGGTGTTTGTTTGAGGAAAATGTTATGAAAACAATATATGAATAAATACAAAAATAAAAATATAAAATAAACAATGTTTAGGATGTCCCTAGAAAATCAATAAGGACCATCTTTTTTTAATAAGGTCCATCTTTTTTTAATCTCAAAATTACAATTAATTTTTTTGATAATTGATATGAAAAAAACGTTTTAAAATAGAAAATAGACAATGTTTAGGATGTTCCTAGAAAATGTTACGAAAAACTATATATGAATAAATACAAAAAAAATATTCTAATATTAATGCACATATTGAATATAAAATAGTGTTGAACTTTAAGTAATTTTTCTTTAGTAACCCGCAATTTATTATTAATGGTGTCAAATCAATGTCTATCTTTTTTCAATCTCACAATTACAAATAATTTTTTTGATAATTGATATGAAAAAAAACGTTTTAAAATAGAAAATTGACAATGGTTAGGATGTCCCTAAATAATATACGTAACACTAATTTTAGAACGTATTAAGCATTTATTAAAATTATAATTTATAAATAGTATGCACAAACTTTATTTATATTTCTAAACAATTTATTTGTTGAGTGAAATATTGTGTGGGTAAGTAAATATGTGCAATTGTGAAAAGGGGCGGATGGTGCCTGAACATTTGGAAAATGACTTACGGAAAATGAACAAGTAAGTCATTTTGCCTTCATTTTCCGTTGACTCGGAAAACCTTTTACGTTAACTGCATTTTCCTAAGGTTACCAAACACCGGAAAATGAGGAAAACGTTTTCCGGAAGCCATTTTTCATGAAACAAACGGAGCCTTAGAGTTTTTCAAAAATGTGTTTATTTATTCTTATTGTTTTTCTTTTACTTCAATTATTAATCACATAGGCATAAGCTTTAAAAAAAGGGGAAATGATTTTTCTTTTGACAAGTCTACTCGTAAATTATTCGGTTAGGCACCAAAATATGATTCCATGAACAAGTTGCCCCATTTTGAGTTTTGTAAATTTTTTTTATTAAGTTGGTTTGAAATACTCATTTTACACATTTAGTAAACTAATTGGTATGAATCAACAAGCTTTAACTCAATTGGTACTGCTTACTTCTTTTAACGGAGAGGTCGGGTGTTTAAGTCATACTAGAGATACCCTGGACTTTACAATTCTCAATAAAAAGATCGGGTGTTCAAGTTTTTTCAGAGGCACCGTTATTGTTCAAGTCTTACCTAAATGTCTCATTTAGCTACTAATTTATCTTAACGGGGAGGTCGAGTGTTCAAAGTCTTACCAAAAACATCATTTGTTCGAATCACACCAAAAGGCATATATATATATATATATATATATATATATATATATATATATATATATATATATATTAATTGAAGTCTTCCCTCTCCAACCTTTAAAAAAAAAAACTAATTGGTATGAACAATGTGACAAAAATGATATTTCGGGTCATCCTACTTTTTAAAAATATTTGTATTCAACAAATTCATTTTATTTATATTTTAAAAATAAACAGAAAGTGTACATGATTTGTATTTGATAATTTTACCACAAATATTAAGAAAATAGGTGTGGGTTTTAATTTAATAGTATTCACGACACGGTTGGAAAATTTATTAAGTTTGTATATTAAACAAACACTCGCACTTGTTATTCTTAATACTAGTTATTTAGTTCGTGATCCGTATGGGTATAATGTGGGATATATATACATTAAAAAAAAAATATATATATATATATATATATATATATATATTGTAATAATAATATAAATTTTGTACATTATAATTAGATTGTTAATCTCTTACATGGTTATAATATTTTTTTTTTCTGTTGTTACTAATAATAGTAAAAATCTTTGATCTAAATACTTTCAAAATTAACATCAAACTTGATAATAATATTATAAGTCTTTTTGTTAAAAAAAATTTAAATCATAATTCATTTTTAAACAATGTGGAATACTTATTTTCTATTTCTATTGGGAATGAAAGTTTAAGTACTTGTTTGGTGGAGCGTTTTGACCAAAACACTGGTAAAAAAATACATTGTTTTCTCTATAAAAGAGTTTCAATGCAGCGTTTTAAAACGTAGGGTTTTTAAAATGTGCAGCATTTTAAAACGCTTCAAATTGAAGCGTTTTAAAAATATGTTGTGTTTATAACTATTCTGTTTATGAAATAGTGTTTTGAAATAGTTTCTCAAACGTGTTTAAAAAGAAAAAAATATATGTTTTGAAAATAATGCGTTTTCAAAACGCTGCGTTTTGAAAAAGCTATGTTTTCAAAACGTTGTATCAAACGAGTCCTAAGTATTTTATTTAAAGACTCTTAAAACCAACATCACATGCATTCTAACCATGATTAGTAATAATAGTAAAAATAGTAGACTTTTAAAATCAACATCACTCCCTAACCAATGTGGCTATACATATCTTTATTTGGTAATAATAGTAGAAGTCTTTTATCTTAAAAAATTTATAACCAACAGTATTTCTAAATAATGTGTGATACATCTCTTCTATTATATTGATGATAAAACTAAAAATCTTTTATCTAAAGACTTTTAAAACCAAAATCATTTTTTAACCAATGTAGCCTAAGTAGGATATTTCTTCTATTAGTAATAATAATAAAAATATTTTATCTAAAATTAAAATCAACATCACTTTCTAGTAATATAATAAAAGTATTTAGATAGTTTTATTAGTGTATTACCTTCCTTATTACTTTCTAACTAATGTGAGATATACAATTTGTTGATTATGATCACTTCAAAGGTGATATATATGCTGAGATTACAAGATCTTTATTAAGCTAAAATATAGGAAAACTGAATCAATCCTAAACAACAATATTGACTATAAATAAGGAAGGTAATACACTAATAAAACTATCTAAATACATTATTTAACACTAAAGACTTTGAAAACCAACATTAACATCAACCAAAAACATGATACATCTATTCTATTGGTAATAATAATATTTTAAAAATCAACATTAATTTCTAACCAATGTGGAATACATCTCTTCTATTGATAATAATAGTAGAATACTTTGTAACCGATGTGAGATATATTTATCTATTCTATTTGTAACAAAAATTCTTTAATCTAAAGACTTTTTACACCAACATTTATTTTTAAATAATGTGATATACATATTTTTTATTAGTAATATAATAAAAGTATAAGTCTTTAATATAAAATTTTAAAACTAACATCTTTAATGTGAGAAACATATATTCTATGGTGATAAAAGTAGAAATCTTTTATCAAAATACTTTCAAAAATAACATCAATTTATAATCAATGTAAGATACATATTTTCTATTGGTAATATTAGTAGAGATGTATTTCATATTGGTTATAAATTGATTTTGGGTTTAAAAGTCGTTAGATTAAAAATCTAATATTTTATTACTAATAGAAGAGTTGTATCGCATATTAGTTTGAAAATAATGTTGGTTGTAAATATTTATATATATAAGACTTCTACTATTAACAATAGAAAAGATTAATATCTTATTATTGTATTAATTATTAATAAATATTATTAATAGATAATGGTTGAGAAACAATGAGTCATACATGATGAATGTCTGAGAATAATAATAGTATTATTGTTATAAAAATAATAATAATAATAGCAATAGTAATAGTATAATAATAAAAATAATATTGTACAATTTTATCATCATTGTCATAAATGAAAAAAAAAATCGTCCAAATGAAAGCTTTTAACATATCTGCGTTAGTGGACACCTTAAATTTTGGATTTTATGGTATTAAAATATTTGTTTTGAGACTTTTAAAATCATTAATCATATTCTAACAATGTGATATATTTATTTTGTATTTTTATTGATAATAAAAGTTTAAAATTTTTATCTTAAGACTTTTAAAATAAACTTCTCTTTCTACCCATGTGGTATACATCTTTTCGATTGGTAATAATAGTATTTTTAAAACCAACACTAATTTCTAACAAATGTGGGATACATTATTATATAGTAATAATAATAATATTTTATATAAAAACTTTTGAAATCAACATCTCTTTCTAAAAAATGTGGTATAAATCCCTTCTATTGGTTATAACATAAAAATAATAATATTAGTAGTAGTAGTATTTAAATGAATGTAATTCTGTGCTTTTCCATTCACATTCTCAAACATATATACAAAAGTCTCCTACCAATCATGATCCTACTATTTAGGAATATCTTCCTAATACAACACAACGACTACCTATGAAATATAAATTACTGTCAAGGGAATGTCCATCTCAATATGCTTGGTGCGTTGATGCTGAACAGGATTACCAGACAGGTAAATCACACAAACATTATCACAAAAAACTAAAGTGGCTTTGCTAATAGGAACATGAAATTCCACTAGTAAATTACGAAGCCAACATGATTCAGACACAACGTTTGCTACCCCTCGATATTCAGCCTCAGCACTAGAACGAGATAAAGTAGGTTTTCGTTTAGACGACCACGAAATCAAGTTATCACCCAGAAAAACACAGTAACCGGAAGTAGACCGACGTGTATCCGGACATCCACCCCCAATCAGCATCGGTATAAGAAAGTAAGGTGGATGTAGAAGAAGAAGTGAGATGCAGTCCAAGACTTAGTGTACCCTTAGCGTATCGAATAATACGCTTCAAAGTGTTCATATGAATAATCATAGGAGCATGCATAAAGAGGCAAATCTGCTGCACCGCATAAGAAATATTGGGCCGAGTAAAAGTCAAATATTGTAACGCCCCTGCCAAGCTGCGATACAAAAATGAGTCACCAAATGGTTCAGACAAGGTTGCATTCAATTTTGACTTAGTATCAACCAAAGTAGTAGTGCCGGTTTACAATCACCATACCAACCAGAAATAATTTCTTCAGATACTTCCTTTGAGAAAGAAATAAGCCCGAAGCAGAACGGACCACCGAAATGCCCAAAAAATAACTCAAAGGCCCGAGATCTTTCATGGTAAACTCGGAGCTGAGAAGGGACATAATAGACTTGTTGAGAGTGTTAGAAGAAGCAGTCAAAATAATATCATCAATATAGAGGAGAAGATAGGCAATCTGGTCATCACGATGATAAATAAATAGAGACTGGTCGGATTTACTATTAGTAAATCCAATGGAATAGACAAAATCCGCGAATGTTTTGTACCACGCCCGAGGAGCTTGCTTAAGTCCATATAGAGACTTCTTTAACAAGCAAACATGATCCGGAAGATTACGATCTCAATAGCCCATAGGTTGATACATGTAGACTGTTTCACGCAACTCTCCATGTAAAAATGCATTTTTCACATCAGGCTGATGTAATGCCCAGGTCTTTGAAAGGGCCAAGCTAAGAACAATTCGGATAGTAGCCGATTTAACCACCAAACTAAATGTTTCCCCACAATCCACACCAACTTGCTGAGTTTTCCCATCACTTACAAGACGTGCTTTATGCCTCTCAAAAAACCCATCAGAACAAAATTTATGAGAGAAAATCCACATAGACCGAATAATATTGACATTGCTAGGACGAGGTACTAACACCCACGTCTTATTATAAACAAGAGCTTTAAATTCATCATCCATTGCTTATTTCCAATTGGGGTCACGTAATGCCATCACAGGATTACGGGGAATGGGAGATTTATAAAGAGATGAAAGAAGAATATATTTAGTATTCGGCGTGTGTATACCGGACTGACTACGTGTATGAGGACGAGAAAATGTTTGGGTTGGGGCTAAATGAGGAATGGGGGCCTGTAAAGGAACATTAGTTGGGTCTGGGAATATAAGGTTCGGCCCAAGAAGAATTGGACCAGAAGATAGGGAGGCCGGCACCTGAGGTATGCCAGAATAGGCTTGGGGCAGCCCATGTTGGTCAACCCCATTGGAATGGATTCTCCAATGTTGAATAACAGCAAGAGAAATGCAATCATCCAAAAAATTATATTTATGTGACACGGATTGAGTTAACGACGCAAAATGAAAGCGAGACTCGTCAAATATCACATTTCGACTTAGAATAATTTTATGAGACACTAGATCATAACACTTGTACCCCCTGTGATTCTTTGGATACCCTAAAAACATACGGCATAGATCGGGCCTGAAGTTTATGAATAGTGGGAGAAGGATTAAGCGGATAGCAAAGACAACCAAAAACCCTAAGATGATCAAACGAAGGAGGCCGTTGATAGAGAATTTGTACAGGAGATTGGTACGAGCGGGTTTTGACCAAAAGAATATTGAGGAGATACGAAGTCATTTGCAAGGCATGATGCCAAAAATTAGGGGGCAAGGAAGCATGTACAAGAAGTGTACGCATCATGTTATTTGTGGTTCGAATTTTGCGTTCGGTTTTTCCATTTTGAGGAGAAGTATAAGGATAAGAAAGACGAAATTCTAACCCATTATTTTTGCAAAAAATCCAAAAAAAAATTGTTGTCAAACTCCCCCCCATTGTCACACTGAATAGTCTTGATATCTCTCTCAAATTGAGTACGAACAAATGCTCTAAATTGTAAGAAAGTGTCATAGACTTGAGATTTTCGAGTAAGAGGAAAAGTCCAAACAAAATTGGAAAAATTGTCTATAAGAATGAGATAGTATTTATGTCCCACCGAACTCAGAACGGGAGAAGTCTACAAATCACAATGAATTATATCAAATGGCATGCATGTAAAAGAATTAAAACTAAAAAATGGTAATCTGATATGTTTTCCAAGAACACATGAATCGCAGATTTTAGAGTCACCAATTTTATTACAACCAATAAATTTATTTTTCCTAAGGAAGTCAAACACAGGATCTTCCAGATGACATAAATGATCATGCCATAAAGAAGAACTAATAGCGAAAAGAGAAAGCTGAGACGTCACAGAAGTAGTGAAAACGGACCGAAGAGGGTAGAGATCGCCATGATTATCACATCTCAGAAGGTGCCTCCCCGTCTGGAAATCCTTCACAGAAAATCCAAAAGGATCAAATTCAACAGTGACCAAGTTATCGCTAGTAAATTTACGAACCGAAATTAGATTTTTAATGATGTGGGGAGCATGAAGAACATTGTTTAAATTGAAAGAAGAGGACAGAGAAGACACAATAGTATTACCCACACTCATAATCAGAATACGACTCCCATTGTCCACAACAATATGATTATTTTTAAAATTGTTCATGTTGAAATAAGAAGTGAGCGTACCTTGATCCGATGTCGAATGCGAGGTGGCACCGGTGTGCATGAACCACGTGGGAGCTAGCGAAGTAAGACACATTGTGTGCATGACAGCCTCTATGTTGGTTGGGACGGCCGAAGTAGAGGTAGTATATGCCTGCGGAGTTCCTTGGCCTGAAGAAGGACGAGAACCAAGAATTCCCGAGGGATGCTGCTGTGGGTAAGATGGAGAGGGAAAACTTGGCCGAGCCCAAGCCTGAGTGGGATAAGGACAGAGCGGTAAGGCCCACCCCCATTGAGGCGACCACTGTGGCTGTTGGGTCCATTGGGGATGTTGAGGCCAACCCATTTGTTGTTGTTGCCAACCCTGAAAGTTACCCCCACCATTGCTAGATCGGCCACTACCATTACCACGGTTTCCATCCTTATTACCTTTATTACCGCCACCATTTTTCTTGCCATTAGTTCCTTTTGAAGTACCCATTGAACCATTTCCACTGCCACGGCTCGGAGGAGCAGACCCAATGAAAACGACTAGTTCGGTCATAGCTTTTGGTTGTCCAGCAACCATTGCCGTGTTAAGAGACATCGTTGCTTTCTTAGCCAGGCCACTTTCTTCAAACACGAGCATAGATCGAGCATTGGTGAACGAAGGCAAAGGATCACGCTGACGAATCAAAGTTGCAACACCATTGTACGCCTCGGTGAGGCCGGCCACCATTTGAAGGACAAGGCGTCTATCAGTAACGGGTGCTCCAACATTTTTCATTTGATCGGCAAGTGATTTGAGGCGTTGACAATATGCAGAAGTGCTTTGGAATTCCTCCATAGTGGTAGAGGATAACTCTTGCTCAAGAGAAACAGCCCAGGAATTCTTATTGTCCTCAAAAATATCTTGTAGCATGTTCCATGCCGCCATCGCCGTCGATCCCGGGACTAGAATCGTCTGAAGAAGGTCGTTGGAAATGGTTGAGTAGATCCACCGCAAAACCGTAGCATCAAGAACATCCCAGAGTTCTTGTTCCTCGTTATTTGCAGGGACCTTCTCTTTCCCTCCGGCCGGGGGAATGATATGGTCAAGCACCTTGCAAGATTTGGCGTGCACACAGAATAACTCCGCCCATGTGGAATACTGGACATTTTATAATTCCAGTATCATAGGGACGTTATTATCCACGTTTGAGACAGCCAAGGCCGGATGGAAACCAGATTTGGAGGAAGACATGAAGATGCTGAGGGAGGAGATCATCGGTAGAGGAGAAGAAAAGAGACGGAAAAGAAAAACTCAAAGAGAGGGTGCATTGCGGAAGCGGGAAGAGAAACGAAACCCTGCTCTAATACCATAAAGGAATGTAATTCAATGCTTTTCCATTCACATTCTCAAACATATATACAAAAGTCTCCTACCAATCATGATTCTACTATTTAGGAATACCTTCCTAATACAACACAATGACTACCTTTGAAATATAAATTACTGCCAAGAATTATGTACAAAATATTCTATCAAATATTTACCATATTCTAACAGTATTTTACCTAAAGAGTTTTGAAATCAACATCTATTTTTAAACAATGTGTGATACATCTCTTGTATTGATAATAACATAAAAATTCTTTTATCTAAAAACTTTTATAACCAATATATGTTTCTAAATAATGTGGATATCTTTGTAACCAATGTAACATATATTATCTAAAATCATTTTAAACTAATATCACTTTCTTAATCAGTGTGAAATACATATTTTTTCTATTAGTATTAAGTCTTTTATTAAAAAAAAACTTTTAATACCTACATCAGTTTCTAATCAATGTGGAATGTATCTCATCATTTGGTAATAGTAGTAGAGGATTTTTATCTAAAACAAAATCTAAAACCAACATCTATTTTTATATAATGGGATACATCTCTTAATTTTCTCTGTTATTGATGATAAAAGTAGATGTTTTTTTATTTAATGACTTTTAAATAAACATAATTTTTTTACCAATGTAAGATTTATCTCTTTTATTGGTAATAATAGTAATTTAAAACCAACATCAATTTATAACAAATGTGTCATATATATATATATATATATATATATATAGAGAGAGAGAGAGAGAGAGAGATTTGTGGCAAAATTATCAAATATAAATCATGTTCGTTCCTTTTTTATATATATAAATAAAGTGGATATTGGCCAATATAAATATTTTGAAAAAGTTGGATGATCATAGGAATGTTTTTTAAAAGCATGGTGAGTAGAAAGATCTTTTATTGTTATAGTTTTTCAGCTCAATTAGTTTATTAAATGGGTAAAATAAGTATTTCAAATCACTTAATAGCACAAATTAACGGAAGCTCAAAAAGGATACAATTTGTTGAAGAATCATAGTTCGATGGTCTAACTACTGAATAATTTATTACTCTCTCAGTTTTCAAATTATCGCTCTTCTTTTCTTTTCGTTCGTTCTAAAATAATTGTTTTTTTTAAAAAAAAATTACCTTTAGGAAAACACTTTAACTACTTTATCCTTACTTTTTCTACTTACTTTAGTTATGACCACATACTTAAAGACATTAAAAGGAACCACACATTTCACTAATATTTATAATACAGTCAATTACTTTTTCCTAAACGATATACCGGATCAAAGTAAACAATATTTTGAAAACATAGGGAATACTATGGTGGCCTGTACGAATATTCTTGAAAAGTAGGGTAGCCCAAAAGATATTTTTCTCTTATAAATGAAACTACACATTTTACTAATATTGATAATTAAATCAATTATTTTTTCCTAATCTATATGGCAGGTCAAGAAAACAATAATTTTGGGACCAAAAGAATACTAAAAATTAGAGTACTTCTTTTACGTCATTTTATAAATTTGTCTTTGATTTTAACGAAATTAAAAATAATATCCATTGATTAGTTTTACATTAGTTTCAATGGTTAAAATTTGTAAACTATGTATAAATGATTATATAGTTGATATAAAGATTAAAATCAAGAAACTTAAGATATTTACCCGAGTGCCCTTGACTAACTTTCCTTAGTCTTAAACATCAAATAAAACTTTTAGTCTCTAACTAGTCCACGTGTAACAAATTTTCAAAATGAATTGAGAATTCAGTTACAATTCAATGGCGTAATCAAACATTAGAATTGTAATTTGAACTTGATGTTACTCCATCCGTTGCTAAATTATTGTCTTATTTGATAAACACATGGATTTTAAAAAATAATTGATTGAATTATTAATATTAATATAATATATTTGTTCATTTAAAGGTTATGTACATGTAAGTCATAATTAAAGTAGAAAGAAAAAATAATGAGAAAAAAGGTAAAAATGTTTTATTTTAAAGAAAACTTTACAAACAAGGGTATTTTTGTTCCTAAATAATTGTCGTGTTTTCTCTTTTCTTTAGTCCCAAAAAATTGTGTTATTTTCAAAACTTTCTTTTTAAAGAATTTTTTAAAACTATATTACCTTTACTTTTTTGTACTTTAAACATCAACCACATTCATATAGGTTTTAAATGAAATTACATATTATATCAGTATTTATATTATATTCAATTAGTTTTTCTTAATCAATGTGTAACGCTAAACAAGGCAATAATTTAAGAACCAAGGAAATATTTTTTCTTAAATTTACATAATAAAAAAAATATTTTATCGTTTCTCAGTATTCTAAAACTCCCCACCTACCTCCACCTAGGCGCCTCTCCACCACCAAGAGTTTCTTAGTCGTCGCCTAATCGGTCAAGTCGGTGCATACGGAAAATCCCGCCAACCTTAATTTGTTTTTGTAACTTTGATTTTGTGGCGTACGGTGACCGAAGAAGGAAGGGGGAGTTGTAATGGTGAGGAAGAGAGGGAGGTAGAAAGAAACGAAGTTTGATTTTGTGGATATTCGGTGGGCTGAGAGAGGGGATATATTAAAGGGTTAGATCTAGGAAGAAAGATATTAGAGGATGAAAAAATGAGGAAAGTCGGTCTGCCGGAGAGAGAGAAGAATAAAAAGGGGTTGTCGGTCTGCCAGATAGAGAGAAGAAAGAAGAAGAAAAAAAATGAAAAAGAAGAGGGCTGTTTCGGGACTTAGAATTTAGAATGAGGAGGGACTAGAGATGATAGGTTAAATTGTGGGTTGTAGGGGCAATAGATATGTGGAGTAATTTTTTTTTAGTTCTAAACTTGGCTGGTTTATTACTTTGAGGTTGTTGGGAATTTGTATTAGTGGTAGGTTTGTATATTTTTGTTCATTTTTACAAATATAGACAAGTGTTTGATAAAATGACAAATATAAAAAAAATTAAATTTTAGTCAATGTGTTTGATTTTTTATGTAAATTATATAAAAAATGATAATTATGCATTAATTCTAGGCCCTATCTAGGCCCCAATTATGCCCGACTAGTCTCCTAGACGCTAGGCGCTAGTGAGCCACCTAATGATATTTAGAACCTTGCCGTTTCTAAATAATTGTTTTTTGTTTTCCTTTTTTGTACGTTTTAAAACAATTGTCCTCTTTTAATTTTTTCTTTTTTAGGAAAACGCTTTTGTCATTTTAGTCTTACTTTTTCTACCTATTTTAATTATAACCACATGTTCAAGGATATTGATGATACACAATTTAGTATTGGGCCGCTTGTAACAAATTGAAGGATATCTGGACTTGTGTGTGAGGTATGATCTTGTGAACCTGTCAAGAAAACAAAGTCTTTAGAAAGAATGCAAAGCTGAGCCTTGCAAAATCCCTCCGACGTGAGAGTAAGTCTTTAGCTTGTTTAGAAGTAAATTAGCAGAGTTTTGGTGTGTCTAAGTGAGCGTACCTTTTAGGTATGATATCATGGAGTATTCATAGCTCAAAAGGAGCTAAAACCGGATTGAGTAACGATCATGGCGAGAGCTTAGGGATTTATGGTCATAAATATGGGTTGATCGCGTAACTGTCGGAGTCATAGCTTAATTCTCGGCACGACAGTCACTTCCTACTCGTACTCGGTTGAATCGTGTGTCTGGTTGGGCGGAGCTTGTCCTGCTCAGTTTGAGGCACCATCTTTGCATCGGACTTTTTTGACAAGTCCCCATACTCAGGTAGGCATGGCCTTACTCGACCAGGGTAAGTTTAGGCATTATCAAGCTCTTTTGCTCAAAGATGTCCTCCTCAGCTCGAAGATAAGGCTCATGATTTGCACGTGAGAAGCCACATAATCGGCTCGTGATTGAACTTTGAGCCGGGTACATCAAGCATTAAAAAAATCACACATAATATAATAATATTTATAATACAGTTAATTATTTTTTTTTAATACTGCATATAAAGAATAAAAACGAAATGAAATATTTAACGTGTTTCCATTTGTCAAAAGGCAATAGCTGGCCTTGGCTTTGCCTTTAGTCAAACGTAAAGAAAGGGACACGTCGACCGACAATTAAAGTACAATCAATCAAAAAGGAAATGAGACCAACAAGAAAAAATTAAGGAACGTTAAAATCACGGTACGTTTGGTATAAGTCAAGCTAATGACTTGTCCAGGATTGGTTGAGATTAGAGAGACAGATATAGGTTAGTAGTTCAGTACTACTTCAAAGCCCCCTTCGTCACGGAAGAAATACTCCTTCCCTTGAATAGAAAATGGATAGAAAAAATTAAAAAACTCAAGTTTGATTAATTACTATTTTGGTCGTTTAGTTGTTTAAGTGACTCATCTTAATCGTTTAAAATAATATTGATAATTAGGTGGATTGGTAACGAATCGAAACTCATTAAAATTTGAATATTAAATGGGTCAACTCGTTTTAACCAAGGCCGTTCCTGGGCATAAGCCAAAAGGGCAACCGCCTAGGGCTCAAAAAAAATTAGGGGTCCAAAATTTATTTATATGTATAATATATATAATATATAATATTAATAAATATAAATAGGGAATATAAAAAATTGTTTGGAAACAAGAAACGAAAGCAGAAGCTTGATACGGTGATGCCGACAGGCGAAAGGTTGATTAGACGGAAGGGCGACAGCGGGACAATCAGACAGAAAAATCAAGGAGATGGAACGATCAACTGACGGCCCTCAACCTCGAGATTCACTCTTCAGTCTTCCCTATGCATCTATGGCCGTCAGATTAATTTCCACTCCACCTTCAAGCTCTGCTTCAGTTCGATTTCAAAGGCTCAAAGCAAAAAAAACTCTCACAGTCTCATTCACTTAGTCACTCTGTCGTTCCTCATCCACGAACTAGAAGTCGTCGGCGCCGGTGAAGGACTGATGATACAGGTACTCGTCCAATTTTACTTATTTCAATTTTCAAAAATTTTCCCTCTTCAGGCTCTTCTCTGCTTTAGACGAATCAAACATTCAGACCCTAAACCCTTAAAGGCTCAAACTCATATTTCTTTTGTTTAAGGTTTCTAGGGCTCGTAAATTAATTTTTTTGTTGATCCACAATTTCTTTTCAAAATCACATAGTCTAAAAATTGTTTAAGTAAATAATAGATTAGAAATTTACAAATTATTTCTTATATGTTGGTGCAGCATTCCAGCAAGCAATCGAGCTTGGGACCCTTATTCGTTATTTTACCCCAGGCCTTTGAAATGTCAGGAACGGCCCTGGTTTTAATTCGAATTTCTTTAAAAAAATTCATATATTTATAAAGTAAAAATTATTGAACAAAAAATAGATTACGGGTCCGACCCGCTTTAACTTGACCTAGCTAAACCAGTTAATATTTTTGTTGTTGAAATGAGTTACCCGTTTTGACCGAAAAAATATTAGTGGGTCGGGTGATATTCATATCGAGTCAAGTGAGTTAATGAATTTTGGATTGTAATTGTCAGACTTAGTTTAAACTAATCATTAGTTGTTTAAATGACTCACATCAACCGTTTAAACTATTTATTTTGGTAGATTCAATCACTTTCCACTAAACAACTCGTCTTTATAAATTGTTCGTTTAAAAGACACACTTAAAGTCGTGTTTATATTTTAAGTCGTTTAAATCACTTGACTCACTTGGTTGTTTAAACGAATCATTGTTATATTGAGTAGTTTAAATTATTCACCTTAATTATTTAAACAATTCACTAAAATATATTAGACGTTTTCACCGGAGAAAATCCGGCTATCGACATTAAAAATCATGCTTTTTACGTTCACATCTTTCTAATTACGCGGCCGTAATTTATTCCAAATGCAGCGAATAGATTTTTCAAAAGGGCGTTAAGCTCCTCGGGATTCGCGGAAGACCTAAATCACCTAAATATTGATAAATCCGCCATCTAATCCCGCCCGATCCACACTTCGGAATTATATTATCTTGGTCGTATAAATGAGTTGACTTAATATCCCCTGGGAATACGTCGACAATCCTAGTAAAAAATTAGATAAAATCTTACGTCGGACGATTATATATATATATATATATATATATATATATATATATATATATATAACCAGGTTGAATCCTAGGGTAGTAGTTCCGGTCCCTCATTGCTACTACCAGGAAAATCGTGGGATGTGCCCGAATGATACATAGTTTGAGAATATGTCAACTAATAACACATACAAGGTCTAACCTCAAAAGAAAGCAAATTGCTTCCACCAAGTATCGAACACACGCTGCATGCCTCCAGAATCTTATGTCCCACTCCTTTTACCACTCAGCTATGCCCCGGGGGACAATTTTAGAGATATATAGTATTTTGTATGACGGGATCATGCTTATTCGATTCACCATATTCATAAGTTGAATCGTATAAAAATAAGGTTATATCTAATTAATTAAGATCTATAAATTCTTAAATATTTCAAAGCTCGATTTATGTCCATATTTTATTGAACCCTCATTATAGTACTGAATAATACTCTATCCGTTTCAAAGTTATTGTTCTCATTCTTTTTTTATTTGTCTCAAAATAATTATTTTATTTGAAATTTTTATTTTTAAGATAATATTTTTACCACTTTATACTTACTTTATTATCATACTTTAACTATGATTCATATACACATAGACTTTAAAAAGAAAATTACACATGAAACCAATAATAATAATAATCAAGCCAATTATTTTTTTCTTAATCCATTTGGAAGGGCCAAACAAAGCAATAATTTTCAAACAAATATGAAAAACTTGTTCACAACTTATACATTTATGAATAATAATGTTAATAAGATATTATAGTACACAAAATAAATTATATTTAGTAGTAGCTAAATATTATCAATTGGACACATTGCAGTGTTGGACAACAGTGAAAAAATAGTAGCGTTACATCAACAAAATACCTCAAGATTAATACTCTCGCTTTTAAAGGTAAAGAGTCAACTATTGAATTTCGAGATGTTTTACTTCAACATCAATAGTCTACTTTCAAAATCAACAATTTTTATAATTTTCATATGTAATGTAAGTACTATAGTATTTTAGTTATTTATGACCAATTATAATTATAATGATAGTTTTATCTCTCTTATGAACAAGACCTTTGGGTGAAACTAAGGAAATGCTAGCTAACACTTGATAAAAAAAAAGTTCACTAGTCAATTTATTTATGATCATTATTCTAAAAATCGGGCACCTAGGCGTTACTTGCACTCAAGTGCTTATAAATTTGGTAAATCGGTAAAACAAAAATCTGAATGGTCTAAACGCCCTAGACAACCAACTGCTGATTATATATATATATATATATATATATATATATATATATAATAGCCCAAATAATGTCATTTTAGGTCTTTTTTAAAAAAATAATAACAAATATCAGTTTCGAATTATTGGTGTAAATTTGTAATTGTTAATGAACCTATGGAATATTGAGCCATGGACTATTTTTTTAATATTTTAAACCTTGGAATGATATTAAATTATTGGTTTTATTTTTAAAATTTGAAATTATAATAATGTAATTTAGTCATTATTTTTAAATTATTAGATGATAATTACTATTAGTATATTTGAAGGTTTAATGTCTAATAATTAGGGTATAATAAAAAAATCAAAACCAGGATAATTATGTATTAGATCCTCAAGTTCGTGTCTATTACATGGTGACAGTATATTTGATTTCATCAATTGAAATAACATAATATAAATAGAATATGTTATTTGAAAAAAAAATATTACAGTTGAGGGGTACGTTGTTTTAAGGGATAATTGATGGATTGATGTTTTATAAGGGGTGATTGTTCAAAAGATTAATCGCAGGGTATGACTTTGTAATGTGAAGATAAACCATAGGGAGAAGAAAAGTAAGTGACTGCTCATAATCTATAATACAATACATCTCAGTTTATATGTGTGCAATTGACTTGGGATAAAAAGTGGATGTGATTAATTTATTTACTTTAATCTTACGGCTGTAATTCTCTCGTACCCTCACATGTGCGAAGGACGGTTGGTAACTGTCTTTTACATAACTCAATTTACCAACGTAACTAAATTTAACTCTCTCTCTCTCATTCAATTATTTTTAACTTCTATCTAACTCAATTTTTTACTGTAATTTACTGTCATATTGTAATTATTTGGATCAATTTAATTTTTATAAAGCATGAATTTTATTTATTTTTATATATTCTTAATTAATGGTAGCACGTGTTTAAATTAGGAATTATAAGTTAAAGTAATTGACAAATGTCAAATTTTTAAACGAAAAATTATGTGTGGGTATTCATTTCAATGTAATATTGATATATATGAAATATGAAGAATGTCTCTCTATAACGTTTAATCTTACAATTTCAATCGTTTTTATCACGTTTTTTTTTCCATCCCTATTTTATTACTGCGAAAATTATTGAGATATTACGCTTTACAAGACGGTTTACAGTTATTATTTTACATTTGCGAAACTTAGTTACTTATTACGGTTTTACAGTTAATATTTTACGATTTTACAGTTTTACAGTTTTAAGGTTGCGAAAATTTGTATTTTTTATTTTTAATTGTTATCGTAATTAATTTAATCAATTTAATTTTTTTTCCGACCCGCATTTTCGTATACAAATTTAAAAAAATTAAAAAAAATCTTAAAATTTGTAATTTGAAAGATTTGTTTTTTTTTCTTTTTAACTGTTATTGTAATTAACTTGATAATTTAATTTGTGTCCGGCCCGCAATTTCGTATACAAATTATTAATTAATCCCTCCATTCTGGGCAAAAAGACCACATTTGAAAGTCAATTTTTTTAAGAAAATAATATTTTTAATAGTTTATTTCTAAAGTATCTGTTTCATTTATTGATTAATTCTCAAACCGTCGTCGTTTCATCGGCACGAGCAAGAGTACTAGTATTAATTGTAAGAGGTGACTTGCAATATGAAAAGAAAAAATACGGAGTTAAAAATAGATAATCACCTAGCTGTTTTATAATGGGAAAAATGGGTTTTTAGTCAACGTACTAATTGGGGGCGACACAATTAACCACGTAATTTGTATAAGACAAATTTAGCCAATGTACTCTATTTCGAAGGCAAATGACACCAATTCCGTTAGAGCTGTTTACAAACCGTCAAGTAGCGATGATGTGGACACCTATGTGGCTACTTGCGTGGATTTTAATATATAGAGAAAGGGTAATATTGTAATTTTGTTGTTCATTTCTCAAACTTAGCCTCTTCGTCTACCTATATGATGTCTTCACCGGTTCATATGGAGGGACTAGTAGGAAATAACGGTAACAGTCGGGGCTCCAAATCCCTAGGCATGCTCGCCGGCAACGGGTGCAACTAAATTTGTGGAAATGAATCACTTCAATTTGTTGTATATCTTAGAGGAGACCGAGGGTTGATGCGGATTAGTGAATGTCACCCGGCATACGCACCATTGCATTATGTTTTATTGTTTCCATTTGGGGAGCTAGGGTGGGAACCGTCAATGATGCATTGGGATGTGGGTAAAGATGCCCCAAGTACTAACCCAAGAAACCGACTCACAATGATGGATTACTATAGTTATCGTTTATTCCAACGAACTTCAGAGTATTCAACCATTTTGAGAGCCCAAAAGTTGTTTCAAGAATATTTGGTGGATGTTTGGGCTGCTACGGAGCAAAACTGTCTTTATTATATTAGAAAAAACCAAGTTAAGTTTATTCGTGTTGAACGGTATAAAGACCTCCAAGAAATCCATGATCAAGAGGGAGATCAAATTGGCAAGAGATATATTCTTCCATCTTCTTTTACTGGTGGACCGAGGCACATGTATGAAATTTTTCAAGATTCTATGGCTATCACTCGCACATACAAACACCCAGATATTTTCTTAACCATGACAGCCAATCCAACGTGGCCTGAAATTAATGATGCTCTACTACCTAATCAAACTGCTGCTGATCGACCAGATTTGGTTGCTCGAGTTTTTGAATTAAAGAGAAAACAATTGATGAAAACAGTAAAAGAAAAGAGGGTGTTCGGACGAATAGAAGCATATGTTTTCACGATTGAGTTTCAAAAAGTTTCAAAAACGGGATTGCCTCATATGCATGCTCTATTTTTCTCGAGAATCGGATAAGATGAAAACTTAGAACAAGTTGATAGAGTGGTCTCGGCGAGTTACGATCCGATCGGAATAAGCTTGCACTTTTCGACACGCTTAAGAGATGCATGATACATGGACCATGCGGGTAGAAAACCCACGTGCGCAATGTATGGACAATAATTTTTGCAAGAAACGATACCCAAAACTATGGGCTGAAACTACTTCTATTGATGTTGACGGTTATCCAGTCTATCGTCGACGCAACAATGACTTGGTATTGATGGTGAAGGGGAAACAATTGGATAATAGAGATGTCGTACCGTATAATCCTTATCTAACAGAGATGTTTAACGTCATATTAATGTGGAGGTTTGTCTTTGGATTGAGATGTGTCAAGTACATTAATAAGTACATCTACAAAGGACATGATAGAACTACAATGGTTTTGGGAGGGGTGATGAGATCAAACAATATCTTGATGCAAGGTATATTGGACCACCGGAAGCTGCATGGCGGTTATTTGGCAACACTTTACATGAAGAATGTCCTAATGTTGTTCGATTGGATCTCCATCTTCCTAGAGAACATAATGTTTTGTATGATTCAAGACAGTCACGAGATCAGATTGGTCAACAAGCTGAGGAGAAAGTAACGAAATTAATGGCTTTTTTTAATTGTTGTGCCTCTGATAGAATGGCCTGAGATTTAACATATCAACAAATGCCACAGAATTACACTTGGAATAAAATTTTTGGAAACGTAGGCATCCCAACTATCCAAGCAATGCTATTGGTAGAATATACTTTGCTAGCCCTCAGTGGAGAGAGATTTTACCTCGAGCTATTACTAATTACCGTGAAAGGCCCGACATCGTGGGAAAATTTACGCACATACAATGGTATTCAATATGATACGTTTAAAGATGCATGTGTTGCACGGGGTCTTTTAGAAGATGACGAAGAATGGGCGCAATGTTTAGAAGAAGCTTGGTTATGAAAGGCTGGATACCAATTGAGAAGATTATTTGCCCTTATTCTAACACAATGTTCAATGATACATACACCGACAAGTTGTGGAATAAGTTTGCAATAAATATATGTGATGATCTTCCACACCAATTGCGTCACAATTTGAATTACAAATCCATTGATGGTCAAGTAACAGATTATGGTTTGCATCTCTTGAGCGAAATATTGCAAGAATGCGGAAAAAGTTTACAAGATTTTTCACCGATGCCCCTCCCAAATGAAAATTGGACACAAATAGCGGGAAACAATAGACTATTGTGGGAACATAGACAACTCGATACGATGCTTCACACAATTGGTGCGAGAAGAAAATATTAAGCTTGTTTAAATGACGGTCAACGACTGTTTTCAAAGTTGTAATCTCTTGATGGTTTTGAGTCATGGAAGGACCTTTTTTTTGAATGGGGGTCTTTGTGGCAAAACATTTTTATACAACACCATTGCGGGATCTTGTCGAAGCCTTGGTCATATCGTCATTTGTGTTGCATCATCTGGAATTGCATCATTGTTATTGGTAGGCGGTAGAACTGCGCATTCTACGTTTTGTATACCATTGAATGTGTTGGAAGACACTATATGTTCCTTCACTAAACAATCAATTCATGCAGAATTGTTTAGGGAGGCGAAATTGATTATATGGGATGAGGTCCCTATGCAACATCGCCATTGCGTTGAGGCCGTGGATCGCACCCTTCAAGATGTTCGTGATAACATCAACCCTTTCGGTGGAATTCGGTGGAATTGTTGTACTTGGTAGGGATTTTCGTCAAACTTTGCCCGTTGTACCAAAAGGATATCATGAACAAATTGTGGGATCAACTCTTCAAAAATAAACACTTTGGAATCAGATACACATTTTGAATCTATCACAAAACATGCGATTGAATCCAAATGATTCAGAAAATGTTGAATTCGCTACATACTTGAACGAGGTAATATCAACTTTACATATCTACGTTTAAACTTTAAATTAATAAATATTTTATGATTAACATTAATTTAATTTCAATCATCAGGTAGGAACCAATCCATATGAAACCATTGAACTACCTTCTACAATTCGAAAGTGTAAAGACCTCGGTGAATTAATAAGAGAAGTGTATCCACAACTGCATAGGATTGAGACTTCTTCTGCGAAATTCTTAATAGAACGTACTATTTTATCTGCACGCAATGATGATGTTAATAACATAAATGTTGAAGCATTGAAGATATTCCCCGGAAATGTCATTAGTTATCTATCGGCGGACAAAACGTGGAAGATGATACGAGTGATCCGATTATGGCAAATCGATTCCCAATCGAATATTTGAACTCTTTGAATCCTTCGGTCTCCCCCCTTGGATCTGCAATTGAAAATCGGTTGTCGATTATTTTGCTCGGGGAATCTTGCCCCAAAGGATGGTCTCGCAATGGAACTAGGCGAGGGTAGTAAGATGTGCGCAACGGATTATTGAAGCTGAAATATTAGCGGAGATAAAGCTGGAAATTTGGTATTTATACCAAGAATTTCTCTTACCCCTTACGCTTCGAGCTTACCATTCCTATTACAAGGCGACAATTTCCTATTAGGTTGGCGTTTGCAATGACTATAAATAAATCACAAGGTCAATCGGTTAAATTTGTCGGCATTGATCTGCGTACCCAGATTTACTCATGGTCAATTATACGTTGCACTTTCGATGTACTACATTCGGCGAGGATAACAATTCTCTTACCATCACAAGAAGAAATTTCGACAACAAATATAGTTTATCACGAAGTTCTTCTATAGTGCTTCTACCACGGTATAAATCCTATAATTTCCAACTCTAAAAAATAATTTTTACGATTATATAGTTTATATCTAACACATTTTTTTACGATTATATAGTTTATATCTAACACATACATGGTTTCAAATAGGGCAATGCAACTCCATTTGACACTCCACTGCATCTCCAACTCCCCTCCACCTAATTGTTATGATTACGATTCGTAGAGAGAATTTGTAAGCACCAACCGATGTTTAAATAAGTGTTTACAATTACATATAATATAAATTTTATAATTACATAATTTTTATCTTACATATTGCTCCAAAATAGGTTCGACAACCCCACCTGCAACTCTACCTACAACTCGACACCCACTCCTCCTCCATCTCAAATCTTGTTGTATGCGATGATATGTGGGATGATTCGAGTTTTGTAAATGAGCGGTATGTTTTTTTAATATTTTAATTAATTAATCATTTTTATGCATAAAATATAGTTAAATTAATATGCGAATCTTCTTTGTCTCACGTGTAGATGGAAATGCTAGCAGTTCTTTGCGTCTCGCGTTTCAAAACTAGAAATTGTTGTGAAACAAGAGCCTCGAGAAAGAAGATTAAGTAGTGATATAATTATGGATGCACAAGGTTTTCCTTCAATTCAAAGTTCTTAGTTTTTATTTGTAATTAGTATTTCCTTTTCGAGGTCGGGTTCCTCAGTCCTCCCTCCTATAAGAGCAATTTGGTTGTCCCCCTCAAGTTTGTAATATTATTTTCTATTAATAAAATATAGCGAGGTACGCCCATGTTTCCCTAAAAAATAATACCAAATTAACTTTAGATTTTTATTCCACGTGGATGATCATATTGTTTGAATTGATAACTGAGATATGTTAATTTTAAATGGTTACCAAGATATGTTAATTTTAAGTTGTTTATTATATTGATTTATTTGAATACTAACATCGTCCCATACTGACATCGTCTCATACTGATATCGTCCCATATTGGCGCCGTGCCATCGGCACGGGCACATAATCTAGTCTATAATACAATATAGCTCGTAGTCATACATGTGCAATTGACTAAACCTATTTAGGGGCTAAGATTGATTCCTTTCTTGAGATCCTACGGTCATTATGTGGCGACAGGCCAGGGCCTGCCCAAATAAGGAGGAAACAAGTAGGCAATTAAACATGCAAGGACTAAATCATAAAAACGGCGTGGCCTTAACATTAGAGCGTAGCGCCTCGGCACCAGGCCGTATTTTAAAAATCTTTTCAACCTGATAAACAGTTAAGCAATGTAACCAAGTCTTCGGCGACACTACATGCCGGAACCCAAGCTAACAGTTCAAAGACAAGAATTAATAAGGAGCTAATAGCATGCTCAGCGGAAGACTAATACGTGGAGGAATAATAACAAGTTAACCAAAGCTCGGCTAACACAATGCCGGCACAAAAAGGGTTACAAGTACTACAAGTATTAAACTACTAGCAGCTAATAAGATTTACAATCAAGTTCTACACAAATACCCAAGCATAGTCTAGTTGACTTGCTTAACCCGTCGTCCTTACAAAAATTATAAACAAGAGTAAGAGGCCATCAAAAACCACCTCTTCAAGGATCAACGGTCACCAAAAGGGGCACAAGGCACGAACAGAGAATCAGCGAGCGAGGACTGTCTTGCTAGGATCTAAAAGCGATAAAGGGAAAGGGTAAGTCATAAAGACTTGTAAGCTATTAATCATGCATGTCATGGCAAGATGCAACATTCAAGACAAGATATAGTCACACAAGCATAGAGTCATATATCCAGGATGCACATTGTTTCACATAAGTGTGCATAAATGAATCACATAGAATAAGGATATATGAAGAGTCGGGCCGCTACGTAGTTCCTGCATACAAGTGTTATCTGGAATGTGCGGGTATCGAATGTGTGTAAGTACATCGATCTTCCGAGGAGATGCCCGGGATAGTCACCAATGATGCTCTTAAATGATTACTGACATGGGAGCTACTTCCCAGCTGTGGCCGGTGGGCGTGTGTGCACAAAGACGGGATGCCGGTGGACTCATGCAATGCCAAGTAATGTATACTTAACAAAATTCTCAAGTAGAGAACGAGGTCGACAAGAGCGATCTCGTTCAAGACAAGTAAATTATTCTCATCAATAACCAAGTAGGGTTGAGTTCGACAAGAGCGAACTCACATGTCAATTAGTCATTCCATAATATGACAGTCAAGATCAAGCAGGGCAATCAATTCAAGTTCAAAGTCTAGAATTAGTATTCTTAGGGAAACGCGATTAGAACGTCGTAGGGATTGATCGGTGAGCCGGTATTGTTCAATAGCTCGCTAAACTTGACTCCGTTGAGTCGTCTCTAACAATTCATCCAATAGAGTTAGGACGCTAAATGCATCATAAACCCGTTTCTAAGTTCTCGTATATGATCGGCTAGGTCATTAATCCATTTAACAACCGTAGTTAAGAGTTATCGATAATTCGAATTCAAGGGACCTTAGAATCATTCTTTCCAGGTTATTAAAATGCAAGGGTCCAAGAACATTATTTATTCGTAGGGGAACATGGAACACAATTTATTCTAGGCCTAGGACCCAATTCAATAGGATCATCGATACAAGGCATATGAAACCCTAGAATTCAAAATTCCCAAGAGTCATCAAAATCTATTAATCCAAGAACATTAGTTGTTCCTAAGGAAGCATAGAACATAATTAATTCTAGGCATAGGTCTAATTGAGCAAGATGAACATATCAATCAAAATCTCAAAAGACCAATTCATTCACAATCATGGCTTGGACATGGTGGAGCATGGAAATCAATAGAAAAGGGGGAACATGGCATGTCTAACATACAATCCTAAGGGGAAATTAATAGCTTACCTTCACCAAGGAAAAAGATGGTTTGAGCCTAAAGTAATCGGATGGAAACGATCTCCTCGTCGGTAGCTTCACTCCGGTGGTCTCGGTTTGGCAAACGGAGGTCGGGAGCTCAATCTAGGGGAGAGACACACACCAATCTCACCTATTCTCTAAACACACTAAACATGGCAGAGAGAGAGAGAAAATCGATAATGGGGGTTTAAGGTTAAGTCAACAAGAGAGAGGCTTTTTATACCTTGCATGGATTTGGTGGAATTCCACATGTCAAGAGGAGAGGCTCCCATTTTCCACTTGTCAAGAGAAGGTTACTTGGGATTAGGACTAATCTAGCTTGATTAGGGTTTAATAGGTTGGATTAGGGCCAATTAGGAAGGAGGTTTAAGTGGCTAATTGGATCACAAAAGCTGGAAGGAGGAAAATCCCGTAGAGCGATCAGCAGGCGGGCGCCTCACCTATCATGCCGCCTCGGCTCTGAGGCTTGGTTCCCTTTTTCATTTGCTTCTCGATGCTTGGGGCGGGCGCCTCACTCGAGCCATGCGGCCGCCTGAACTTCTGGAGCACCAAAACTTGACCTAAACAAGTCCTAAATGGTCCCAAGCTCATGGGCAACCATTCTAGGGTCTAACACAACTCAAAACATGTCCGAAACACACCCGAACAACACCCGGAACAAGGTAGGACAAGGCTCGAGTCAAGCGACGATTGGTTGACGAATCAAACCCGGATCAAAGGTCAATAAAACTAGGGTAACTTGGGCATGGAATAGGCTTGTTTAAACATGGTTATGACTTGAATACAAGTCCGGGAACTCAAGGAACAATTCGCACGTCGAAATACGAGCAAAACGGGAGACGGGTGAAATCGCTAAGGCCAAAACAAAGCAAGAAGGTTTCTAAATTTCCAATCAAGCTTACAATGGTCAAGGTGAATGTTCTAAGTCATCTATGGAAGACAATAGAACCCTAACAAGTCTTGGTTGAGTGCAAATCAAGCTAAGGCAACACTCAAGGCATAACGGGAAGGTATGCTAAGCATAGAAGGTAATCAAGCGACAAGGAGCGCAATCATGATAATACGAGTCAGGCATGGACAAACAGAAATATCTAATCATGTTAAAGCATAATATACACAAGTTATTAAGGTATAAAACAAGTAATGCAAGTAATGGGTTTGGGTTCTCACACATTACCACTCCTCGAGTTCACATGTGTGAACGGCGGTTGAGCAACTATCCCCCCTCTCTCTCCAAATCCTCCAACTATTCACGGTTGGTGGCCGCTAATCCTTCCTCCACCAAACACACGTCCTTTTTCTTTTCGATATTTTAATTAATTAATCAATTTTATCCAAAAAATTTGTAAGTTTTGTAATTTGAAATATTTGTTTTTTTTTCTTTTTAACTGTTATCGTAATTAACTTAATCAATTTATTTTTTGAAACTGAATCCCAATTTAATTTATATATAAGTTTTGAATATTTCTATTTTAATTTTTTTCTTTTTAATTGTTATCGTAATTAACTTAATCAATTTAATTTTTTTCCGGCCTACAATTTCGTATACAAATAAATTTTAAAAAAAATCGTAAGTTTTGTAATTTGAAATATTTGTTTTTTTCTTTTTAATTGTTATCATAATTAACGTAAATATTAATTCATTTCCACATTATCTGCTTCATTTATTAATAAATTCAAAAACTGACGTCGTGTCATCGGCACGGGCAAGAGTACTAGTTTACATACATAACAACACAACATACAAACTTAATCCATTTAGAAGACATAAGAAGAAGACACAAGAAAAAGAAGATACAAGAAGAAGAAGTAGAAGACACAAGTGAAATTGAAGATCGGAAGATGAAAAAAAGAGAGTGAGAAGTTAGGGTGGTGGAGTAATTGAATTCAAGGTAAAGAAGACATCATCACCCTACCGTTCTTTCTCTTCTGCGAATATTTTAGGAATGATTTCATGAAATTAGACTTTAACGATTGAAAAAAAAAACAAGGTTGTTAGGCCTCTATAATATACTCAGTACATTAGGGTAGAGGGGTGAGTGAATAGCTATGTTGCCCTCATTAAAAATTTCATCATTCTTTTGATAAATCAAGTAAGAACGACGACAAAATGTTCCTCAAACATAAGTGATTTCATGGTCATGACAGTTTTTCTTGGCAGCAAAGATGTTATAGCATATTTGAAGAATCTGTTGGAAATCATTGTTATACTATTTACTTAGATAGAGATTGGGTAGCGTAAATGTACCAGCAAAGACGTATAATATTGAAGATAAAAGTTACAATCAATATGATGAACTAATTACATATCAACTGATAACTTTTACTTTATACGATGCAAACTTGCATTTTCATGAATAGACAGTTCATACAAGATAAGAAATGGAAGAACATGCAATAGTAGAAAAAACTGAATGTAGAAAAACTTATTTTGTATTTAGAATTCAGCAGAGGTTCTGTAGACACCCCAATTTCGTACCCCTGGTATGTGACATGACATAAAATATCAAGACCTGTTAAAACATTAACAAATGTCAAGTTCTGAGGTCAAAAGTGCGAAAGGACAAAGCGAGGATGCACAAAAGACAAATTGCGAGGGACCAAAGTGCACAAAAAGGGAGAAGTTTGAAATTGGGCATGGCCACCCCAAAAGTGGGCATGGCTCCCAATTTTCATGGGCATGGCGCCCAATTTAGTTGTTTCGCCAGTTTCTTCAAATCATTTTTGTAAAATGCAATTCTTACTCGCGATGTACAATCGGTGAAGCGAAGAAGGAATTTTATTTCCTTCGTGTCCTCAAATGAGCCTATAAATACGGGCCTTGATCGATCATTCACCAGAATTCTTCGATAAAAATTCTCAGCGTTCGTTCTGTTGGAGAAATAGAAAGTGAGATAGCGGCGATCACCTCAAAAAGCCTTGAAACTCACAAATCTCCTCCAAACACAAAACCAACCAGTAGAAGTGAGCCTTAGCCCCACTAGGTATCCACCCTATTTCCCGGCCCAAAAACCATAAAGTAAGTCGTTACTCTGCCCGAGTAATAGGCTGAAAATCAACTCATATAAGACGTTATTCCGCCCAACCAAATAAGTCAAAACCACAAAAACTAAGCCGTCATTCTGCCCGAGTGAGTGAGCCAAAAACACCATATATAACCCGTCACGCACGCCCAAATCACATCAGCGAAGAATAGAAGTCTCCTCTCAGAAAGACGAGCGAGCATCCGCTCTAAAAGGTAAAAACCTTTAAGGGCGTTATTTTATTTATCAATTTACTTTTCCGCTCATTTATTATTTAAAGTTGTATTTAAAATCCGGCCCAATGTAGTTAATATAAGCCGTTGTGCTGCCCTGATTAGATTAGGAAATATTATGTAATAGAGCCGTTATTATGGCCAAATATTTTCAAGTATATTTGTAATTATTTGTAAAAGAGATAGTTGCAAGTCGTAAATAATGTAGACAAATGGATGTATTTGTAGGCGATTAATGCTTTATTTATCGTTAAATAAATATAACAAAAAGCATACTTTAGCCAAAAGCTGTTTGAGACAGAAAGGGCGAGTTGGGTGCCTAGCACCTTCCCAACTCGTAACTTAGCCTCCGAACCCGTTTTTTACAATCTATGGTTTTCTTTTTTTTTGGTTTTGCTTTATTTCTTTCTTAAAATAAAGATGGCGACTCTAAAACATTTTGGATCCAGTGGGGCCTCGCAACATCTTTCTTTGCACTTTTCCATTTTCCCCTAAAAAAGGGAAAATGAGAATGGAAAAGTGATGTATTCATATGTCCCGGTATCCCCTAAAAAAGGGATAACTTGACGTAGAAAACCCAAAGCACCCATAGTGATCCGAGATAGGCCATAAGACTATTTTCATAAAATCCATAGTGGGGCGCGCAACATTCCTTCCTTGCACTTTCACGTTTCCCCTAAAAAAGAGAGAATGGGAATAGAAGGGTGATGCATTCCTATATCCTGGTATCCCCTAAAAAATGGATAACTTGACATAGAAAACCCAAAGCTCCCATATTGGATCAAAATCCACTAAAGGCAACCGAGGCGCATTCCAACGCGCTATTCTGACAGCACTCCTCTCGCACTTTTGATTTCGTCCTCCCCTAGACAAGGGAGGGTGGAACGATAGATGGATGTCACCGCGCCACGTCTGGCGCACCCTATCCAAGGGCGCGGGAGCACACATCCCGGGAACCCACAGTAATCAGGTCTTCCCTAAATCCCTAATTAGTCTTTCTCTTCTCCACTTTCCTCTCCCCCCAAAACCCCTACAAACATTTCAGATATCTCAAATTCTCAATCGATCTCTCCTCTATCTGTCTCTTTATCGAGCTTGAAATTTGAAGCCGCTATTCACAGACGCGACGCCAAGGGCAAGTCGGAAAGCAAGCAGCGATCAGCCATCGCCTCAGTCGCTCACGACTCTGTCGACTCATGAGTCACGATACTAGCCGGCTGCTGTAGCACAACACGGCAACACTACCACAGCCTATAGGTCCACAACAGTCCACACCGTTTGGTGACTCTCTCAGTCTGTCACTTTGGTCCGCCTCACTGTCTTAGTCTCTCTCACGGTGACGGCAACTTTAGATCTTCCTTATCAATCCCTGCCGGTTGTATAATGAAGTTTTTTTCTTTGCTAAGCAATGAACAAAAGCCCTTATCTTATAGATTGTTAAATGCTTGATGATATGCGCCTTTGTTATAGAAAGGGAGTAGTGTAATTCCATTGTATAGTGACACAATTTTGTAGTAGCTTTCGCTTTTTGGATTAATGAAGGCAACCAATTTTGAGAACCCTTGATGCTCGGCCTCCATGGCACAAGGGGCAATTGATACTATGTTGAAGACTTGAACTCTTGATCTTGAACTTGAAGTATCAATTGGTTTGAGTATTAGATTATGTATTAATTGTGTATTTGTGTAATTGTTGGTTGATTGGTTGGTTTAATGTAATTATGTAATTAAAAAAGTAGAAATAACAATAAAAAAGGTATTTTAAAATTGGGTACCCGATCGGGTATTTCGGGTACCGCATCAAAACCCGCTAACTGTGGGTTCCCGGGAAATGCGCCCGCCCCGCGCGCCCATGGATAGGGGTGCCCATACGTGCGGATGCGGGACACCACTGCTCTCATTCCATCCTCCCTTGTTTAGGGGAAGACGAAATTAAAAGTGCGAGAGGAGTGCTGTCAAAAATAGCGCATTTGAATACGCCTCGGTTGCCTTTAGTGGATTTTTGATCCAATATGGGAACTTTGAGTTTCCCGCATCAAGTTATCCCTTATTTAGGGGATACCAGGATATGGGAATGCATCACCCTTTCATTCCCATTTTCCCTTTTTTAGGGGAAAACGAAAAAGTGCAAAAAAGGATTGCGACGCCCCCACTATGGATTTTATAAAAATAGCCTTATGGCCTATTTCGGATCACTATGGGAGCTTTGGGTTTCCCGCATCAAGTTATCCCTTGTTTTTGGGGGATACCAGGATATGAGAATACATCACCCTTTCATTCTCATTCTCCCTTTTTTAGGGGAAAACGAAAAAGTGCAAGAAAGGAGTGTTGCGAGGCCCCACTGGATCCAAAATGTTTTAGAGTTGCCATTAGGGGTGAACTTGGTCCGGTTCGGTCCATTTTTTTGGAAAAAATGAGAGAACCAGGACCAGACCAATAGTCCGGTTCTCAAAAAATATAGAACCAGGACCACCCCAATATGTCTGAGAACCAATACATTGGTCCGGTCCAGAACCAATTGAAGACGTACGAGAATCAGGACCGGACCAATACGATGGTTATATATTTTTTACCTATTTAATACAAATACATAATAAAATCTAAAAGATTTAAACTTCATAAATAGATTAAAAAACCTTCAATAAAATTACATTCAACAATTAAAAATGTCGAAATCATAGACTCATAAACATAACAAACCAGTCGAAACAAAATAACAAAATATTACAAACGAAATAGAGAAAAAAATAACTAAAAAGTCTGATCTTAATAAGTGTTTTGAGTGTTGATGCTAGAAATGTAAAATAACAAAAGAGTACAAAACAATCTATTGAGAGCACCAAAGGAGTATAAATTGAAATCTCCCCAGCCTCTAATTCTCCATCCCCAACCAAGCAATTCCTTGCCTGCAAAATAGATTAACAAAAATAAGAAATAACAAAACAGATCAACGAATTTATCAGATTAAACATAACTCAACACATGAACTTCTCCAAATAACAAGTCGGGGCTTGAGTTGTAGGACTCATCAAACGCCCACCTAGTACAAGCAATCTTAGTGTTTACATTAAAAATTAGACAAATAACATTTTTTTTATAAATTAGCATCAAACATTAATAAATTAAAAGTCAAACTTTTCTTTTAAACATCAAACATTAACAAACAATGAAATCAAAGTCAAGAAATCATTTGAATCCAACAAAGAAATTAATAATTTGAAACAAAAGGCAACAAGGCAGCAACAATTGAAGGTTCTGTTTGCAAACTTGAGTTCTTGGTACCCTTGGATTGGATTCAACTTGTTAAAGGAAATGTGACTTAGGCCCAGCAACAACTTGTTTTGCTGGATTCAACTGTTGAACATCATTCACGGCAGCAACAACAGCAACATTGCAGAGCAGTGAGCCTTCAATTATGTTATTTTTAGATTGGATTGAGGTCTTAACAGAGCTATATTGATCCATTAAGAAAATAAATTATTGAATTCAAATTCAGGGTATTCATTATACAAATTCATACCAAAATTTCAGATGGGCACCTACCTAGATTGACTTGGACTTGTTAGTTTAAGCTTTAAAGCAAGGTAGTTGGGAGATATATGAAAGAGAATTAGTGATAATTGTGAGCGCTAAGTGCATGTTGAATGCACAAATGAGCAGCATAGATTTTCCAAGATTCTATGGTTGAGAAAACAAAACAAAATTAAAAGACACTTTTAATATATATCAAAACAAAACAAAACAGAAATATTGGTTTTTGTTTTGTCACCACATATCAAATTTATATCTCCATGTCAGATTTTACTTGGTTTTGATTGGACATTTCCTGATTTATGTATGCCTGCTCAACATTGATACATGAAGACCATTCATCCTTAGATAAACATGTGAAATTGCAGAACCAACATTTATAAGCTGTGGATTGCAAACAGTTACAAGCATATATAAGCATGACTATCAGAACAGAACTTTTAGAAAACCTGCTCAACATATATAAGCATGACAGTTCCAACATTTATAAGCTGCTCAACATTTACATGACTATTGTTGAATATGTGACTGATCAAGAACAGAACTTTCAGAAAACCTGTGTATTGCAAACAGTTCTGAACTTTCAGAAAACCTATCAGTCTATCACAAGCATATATAAGTATGCACTGGAGCAGCAAACAAGTCACAAAGTACACCACTATAAAGCTGCATTCCTAAAAATTCTCTACCACATATTAGATTATTAGTCCTGAACAATAAACCAATTTTCATACCTCTCAAGTCTCAGCCATCAACAGTAATTGTGGAAGCAGTTTTCTCATACTCTGAAAATAAGAAGTGAAAATAATAATAAAGTATTAGTCACAAGAAAATAAAGTAAAAAATTCAACAAATAATACAAATAAATCAAGATACAAGTTATTACCTTTTTCAACATTCTCCATCTTCTCAATATCATCTAATACATCGAATATGTCTTCAACTTTCCCCATCGACCTCAACCAATTTTGACCGCACACAAGAGCCTCTACCATCTTTGGACTTAATGAACTCCTAAAAGAATCAAGGACACGCCCACTAGTGCTAAAAGTCGACTCCGAAGCAACAGTTGTGATAGGGATAGCTAAGACATCTCTTGCAACTTGAGAAAGAATGGGATACTTTGAGGAATTTTGCTTCCACCACTTCAAAATGTCAAATGAATCGGTCATACTTTCACAACCATCGGCTAAATACCGGCCAATCTCGGACCTACTTTCAACACTTTGCTCATTTTCTAAATGTTGTGCAAATTGTGACTTCAAGAGGATAGTAGGGTCATCATTCACATTAACACTCATAAAAGTAGATGTAGATGAACGATCCAAATCAACCATTTCAGCTCGAATGGAATGATTGCTTTCAAGTGATTGGTAATGGTCGTACAACCGTTGCAATGTAGTTTCAACCTTATCAACCATTGTTTGATAACGAGAAGTGAATTTCCCATAACATTGACCAAAACAAAATATGAGAAATTTCATTTTATAGCGGGGATCCAAAACATTTGCAACAAACAACACATAATTCAAATGACCCAAATCTTCCCAATATTTATCATACTTGGTTTTCATATTTTTGGCCATACCACTCAATAAAATTTCTTCCTCCGCATTTCCCACATTACTAGCCCATGTGACCAAACTAGTTCTAATGGACATAAGCTCAACAAAGAAAAGATTGGTGGTCACGTAATTAGTACCAAAAAACCTTTTGGTGGAGACGTAAAAAATCTTCAAAACCCGAATGAAACATCTAATAGTTTGCCATTGCTCCATGGTAGGTGGCCCAACGCGACCATCAAAGTAATCCCCAAACTTACCCTCATCCTTCAATCTCTCAAAGGCTAGCTCAAACTTTTCGGCAGCCTCCAACATCAAATAGGTAGAATTCCACCTTGTTTCAACGTCAAGGCAAAGAAAGCTCTTGCTTGGAATCTTTTCAGCTTCAACACTAGCTTTAAAATATTTGGTCCTAGCAGGAGAAGACCTCACAAACCTCACTACATTCCTAACCGCTGAAATCGATTCATGTTGTTCGGTTAAACCCTCTTTCACAATGAGATTTAGTATGTGTGCATTGCACCGAACATGCAAAAGTTGATTATCCATGATGCACCCTTCCCACCCTTTTGTTTTTCTTGACAAGTATCTAATTGCAGTATCATTGGAACTTGCATTGTCAACCGTTATTGTGAAAATCTTATCAATCCCCCAATCAAGCAAACATGCCTCAATAGTCTTTCCAATGGTGTCTCCCTTATGATTAGCAATCAAACAAAAGCTCAAAATCTTTTTATTCATATTCCAATCACTATCAATCCAATGAGCAGTAAGACACATGTAGTTCAAATTTTGAATCGAAGACCAAGTATCTGTAGTAAGACACACACGTTGAGACTTTAGGAGTTTCTTTAGCTTGGCTTTTTCCTCAATATAAAGACCCATGCAATCCCTAGCAACAGTGAAGCGAGATGGCATCGAAAATCTAGGATTTAAAGCTCTAGTGAAACGTTTAAAACCCTCTTTCTCAACAGTCCGAAAAGGCATCTCATCAATAATAATCATAATAGCAAGTTCCTTCCTAAGGTCTGCAGCACTGTAGTGGACTGCCCTAAGGGTACCACTAGTTCCACCACCTGTTGTAACACCCTCACCTTCTCCCTCTTTCTTTACTGGCTGAAATTGAAGGGTGGTTTGGCTTTTATCTTCTTGGAAGTGTTCCTTATAAGGATATTCAGGGCATCCTTTTGGATTATTGAGGTGTTTCCATAGACTAGATGTACCATTCCTGATTGTATCTGCGTGATATTCTTTTGAACAATAGTTACACTTAGCCAAAAGCCCATTCTCATCAAGCTTTTCAAAATGGTCCCAAATTTCTGATTTTTTCCTAGATGTATTCTTTATCTTAGCTGCAACTCTCTTCCTTTTTTGAGGACGAGGGGGAACCTTAGTCAAATCTATTACATTGGAATTTGGCTCATGTGTGGGTGGGATTGTGGAATTGGGAGAAGGATCCACAATGTCTGTAGCAGCAACATTTTCAGCAACATTTTCAGATTCCATCTACCAAAAACATGATTAAATAACACATGGATAAGTATAGTCATATTCTATTTAATACATAATACATAATCACATAATACAAAACCATGATTGCTTTCAAGAATTAGAAACATTTAAAGTGTGAAGTAGGTAGGGTATATAATATCAGTTCATGGCATGTCTACCATCTATTTATAAAAAACATATATATGTGAAAAACAAGAATCGATGACGAAAAGATTAGAGTAATAGGGAAACGTACCTCGGAATATTGAAATGCCAAGAAAAACAAACGGATCCTTTACCGCGTAAGAAAATTCAAAACTATGTAAAGAAGGGGGGAACAAAACAAAAATATATATAAGTTCGACAGTTCCTTCACATAAGAACTCCACATATAAATAACAAAATTAAAAGACACTTTAGTCAACAACCATTCTGTAGCAATCCTCCATAGGTCTGCGTTTATACTGTTAGTATTAATTTAATTACTCTCTTAAATCATAATCTGTTGTAAGTTATTCTTCTCTGTCCCTCTATCTTATCTAACTTTTAGCAAGTTTAATTTCGTTAAATGTTATAGTTTCAAAATAATCCCTATCAATTGTTTAGTTTAAGTTTTATTCAGTCTGTTTATCTGATTTCTTGCATATCTTGAAGTGATATTTGCATATGAAGTTTCTTATATAGTTCTCAAACCAAATCATTTCTCTTGATCAAGTTCTTGTAGTCAAGAAATATGCCAACAAGAGTGAATTGATAATTCTTCTTGGGTAGTCTAGTCAAAGGAGAACATAATCCTTCTGCTGAGTTTTGAGGCGGTTGTGTAATTGCCCTTAATCCCATGCTTATAGCTGCTAATTTGTTAATTTTTCCCCTTTTAAGGTTCTGGATGTGTTGTTAAAAGCCATAAACCTCTTCATCATTTCTAATCCTCCAATTATAGGTACTGAGTTTTACTTTTTTTCCAACAATAATTAAAGGTTCTGGTTCTCTGATTTTCTCAAGTGTTTGTTCTTTGGCTTATTAATCTAGCCAAATTCCAGTACGTGAATAACAATCAAAATATGACGTTGTGGCCCTTACTAAGAAGTATCAACTGCTCCATCTATTTTTCATAGACCATTCATTACTTTTGCTTCTATTTTCTCATGCAGTTCTATTGGTTAAAACTGTAGATTTCTCCAAACAACAACACTAGCTCACTTCTCTTACCTCTCCTCACCAACTGTCAACTAGTCTACACCTTTAGAACGAATGACATCTTTGGATAGGCCTTTATGTTCATCTATCTCTCTCCAGTATTGCTATTTGATTTGGTTTTATTCTATCTGTTTATGTTTCTAAATCTATTATGAGCAGGGAAACAAGGCTCGGAACAAACTTTCCATTTGAGCAAGGCCAAACTGCACCTTTTTCTTTACATTTTGAAGCTGACATAATACTAAGTAAAGGTAATTAGTTCACTTCTCCATTCAAGAATTGGCGGAATGACATGTGAATGAATAGGATTTTTCTGTTGAAATTTAAGATTCTTCATGTTTCTCTTTCAGTTGTTTTCGCAGGTTTGATACTTACTTGAGAACGTAGCCAATGTTTATTTAACTTGAGCAACATAAAACATTTACTGCTTCTCCTTGCTTTCGAGAGAATGGACGGAGTATCGCTAGTTAAACTGTAGTCACAGCTATATTACTTGGACCCTTCATTTTTGTCAAAGTGCTCATGTTGACACGACACGACATGGGTGTGGGTGTAACAATTACACACTACATTTAGTGCAAAACACAGTAATATCTTACAATATTTTACAGTTCCAAGCATATAAGGGCGATAACAAGTCCTTAAAAAGAACAAAACACAATAATATCTTACAATATTTTACAGTTCCAAAAGTGATTCATGTCACAACCCAGATTACAAAGGATTTTAGTTGCCTCATTCTCTGATTAGCTCCAAATGACCTAATTAACTGAACAGTGAACACTTCTGGAGTACTACTAAATATCACAAAGCATAAGAAGTAAGAACATACATTTATTAGTTTGAATTAAAATTAAACTTTACTGCAAGTCTTTACTCAAAAAATCAAGCTAAGTTAAGAAACAAGACCAAGCGACTGAAGCGAGTACATGTTCAATTTCAGACTTCAGAGATCTAGGGTTTGAGAATTGAGAGAGATAAAGAAGAAAGGAGAGAGATGTGTACACGGGCCAGCGGGCGTTAATGGCGGCCACGGACGGAGAGTCGAGTCGAGGTCGGAGGAAATAGGAATAGGCTATGGCCTATGAGTCGAGAGAGGTCGAGCGGCGAGAGGGTGAGGGTCTCTGTTTCTGTTTCACACTTTCACGAAAGATTTAGTTTTAGGGTTATTAATTTAGTATTTATATTTATATTATATATATATATATATATATATATATATATATATATATATATATATATATATATATGTATATGTACATTGGTCCGGTTCGGTCCGGTTCTGTGTTTTTGGTTTCTGGAATCGTGGACCGACCCAATTCTCCGGTTCTGTGAAAATTCAGATCCAGGACCAATCCAAAGTATTGGTCCGGTCCATTTTTGACTGGTTCGGTCCGGTTCCATTCCATTGGTCCGGTCCGGTTCCGGAAAATTTCTGCACACCCCTAGTCGCCATCTTTATTTTAAGGCAAAATAAAGCAAAACCAAAAAAGAAAAGAAAAACCAGAGATTATGAAAATGTGTTCGGAGGCTAAGTTACGAGTTGGGAAGGTGCTAGGCACCCAACTCGCCCTTTCGGTCTCAAAAATGGTTTTTGGCTAAAGTATGCTTATTGTTATATTTATTTAGCAAATGAACAAAGCATTTAAAGACAGGAAAATAAAAGCAAATACATCCGTGACTACATTATTTACGGACTTGTAGCCGTTTCTTTACAATAATTACATATATATTTAAAAATATTTTGCCATTATAACGGCTCTTTTACATAATATTTCCTAACTAAATTCGGGCAGCACAACGGCTTATATTTTATACATTGGGCCGGATTTAAAGAAAAACTTTATAAAAAAATAACGCCCTTAAAGGCTATTACCTTTTAGAGCGCGGTGTGCTCGCTCTGTCCTTCAGGGAGAGGGAGTCTTTTTTGTTGTTGTTGTTGTTGTGTTATGGGCATAGTGACTGCTTGTTTGTGGTGTTTTTGGCTCGCTCACTCGGGCAGAATGACGGCTTATTTGTGGTTGTTTTGACCTTTTTGGTTGGGCGGAACAACGACTTATTTTGGGTGTTTTTCGGCCTATTACTCGGGCAGAGTAACAACTTACTTTATGGTTTTTGGGCTGGGGAAGTAAGATGGATACCTAACTAGAAAGCTTGGGATCACTTTAACCGGTTGGATTTGTGTTTGGAGGAGGTTTGGCAGAGTTTCGAGGCTTTATAGGAGAGGGGGATCACTCTCGCTCACTGCGTTAAAATTACGCAGAGTTTATCTAGGCTTCAAGCCTTCGTCGAATTGTGTCCTGAAATCGTAGTCGGGCGCTGATATTTATAGTTGGATTTGTGCTTCATCGGCTTGTACCGTGCGCTGAGAGAATTGTGCAATGCGTTAACTCTGAGTGCACTATTTGGGACCTGGGCGCGGACAACAAGCTCCCTTGGCGCGGCGCCAAGCCTCCATTTCCAGCCTATTTTTGACACTTTGACCCCCTGCAATTCACTATTCATGCATCCTACTTTTCCTTTTGCACTTTCGACCCTGTAACTTGACATTTCGTTAAATTTAAACAGTTTTTGATATCACATGCCAGAGTTACATGTCAGGGGTACGAAATTGGGATGTCTACACTAACTGACCCATTTTTCATCGAATCGGGTTAAGCACAAAATTCAAGGCATTAAGAAGTGTTCAAAAACCACAATGGGGATGGTCTAAAGCTTGGGGAGGATGCAAGTACATGATTGTTATAGTTGATTGTATTTAGGTGGAGGTTAACCACACTCAAAAATCTATTTTTTATATTTCATTTTCTATATTGAAGTATAATATTGTATATTATATATTGTAGAAAATGAGGTGTAGAGAATTAATTTTAGGGTCTAGTTACAGACATATCTGATTGTACCCTTATTTTTTTAAAAATTAATGATAATCCCACATATAAAGAGAATTACTTATTATAATAGAGTATTTGGATTTGTTTGTTAAAATTGAAAATTAAGTTATGAAAGAATTTAAAGTAGAGCTGAAAACATCAGTTTACTAGTTTTTAAATACTGAAAATTTAATTGTAACAATCTTAATTTTTAGTGTTTGAATTCAAATATTCTATTTTATAATGGCAAGCCTTTTTATTAGAATAAAAAAAAAACTCAACTATGTGCTCAATAATTATATTTGAACTATTTAATGGAATGTACAATTAAATAAAATGTATGAAAACTTGGTATGCCCATCACTATTGTTACAATCAAATCATGTTATTTTACTTTTTTTTTTACTTACTAGTACAAGACCAAATAAAAAAATAATAATTGAATTGTGTAGGAAAACTTTCTGTCATTGAATTGTTTGAAAAAATGTATATGAGGCTTTATATCTTCAAATTAAATTATATATAGCGACATAATAAATAATGAAAATATTTTTTTAGAGATTATGAAAAAATGTAAAAAAATGGGAATGAAATAGAGGAAGAGAGTTCATAACATTGGTATTATGGTGTTGGTAATGGTGGGAATTATGGAGGTGATTGTTGGATGGAGGACTATGGCAAAAGGGAAGGATGATGAAAATAAAAAGAGACATAAAAAGAAAAGGGCCTAAAAAGAAGAAATGAGAAAATGTGAAACTCACTTAAAATTTTAGGAAAAATTGCGGATTGATCCACTTTTCAAAGTATTCAATCGCTTCAGTCTTATTTTTTTTTCAAACTGGAAAATGACAGTTTTGAGGGCATAAAAACTACAATACCCTTAATGAGCATGAGATGTGTTACGAAAATGCATCATGGTTTATTGACTATTGAACCGCAATGCATCAATTTTATTGTATTAATTTTTACACCGCAGTTCAATAGTTTAATTACTTAGTCTAATTGTACCGTAATTCATCAATTTTATTTCATTAATTTTTGCATAGCGGTTCAATAGTTTAATTGTTTAGTCTAATTGCACCGCGATACATCAATGTTTGCACCACAATTCATCAATTTTATTACATTAATTTTTGCAATGCGGTTCAATAGTTTAATTACCTAGTTTAATTCCACTGTAATACATTAATTTAATCAGATATTTTGCACTGCGATTCAAAATCGTAATGAACCGGACGATGTGTTTAGTCTTCTTCTTCCTTCTCCTTCGTCGCATGCCTTCTTATTCCCCCTTCTTTGCCTTAAGCCTTCTCGTTGCCCAATAATGGTGATTTTTGAATCCAATGTGTTTGTCGGAACTGTTGAAGGAGACGATGATATTTTTGGAACAAAATTTCAAAAAATGATCTTTTATGATTAAAAGAAAAAAACATGGCAATAGAGGGGGTAGAAACTTTGAAAAAGTGACCGACCAGAATTTACCCCTAAAATTTAAGTTTGGCAAAAAATTAAGAAAACCCAGATTACGAGTATTTTCTTTAAGATGAATTTCTTTTCCACCGTGTGTTGGTGGGCTGAGCAGTGACATAGTGATGTTTCTTATTACGAATTATAATAGGTGAAATTCGTGTCGGTCCCTTTTTAAAAGTTTATAACAGTTAAAGTATCATTTCTCTTTTTTTAACCGGAAAAAGTCACTTTTAGACGTCAAAAGACTACGATACCCTTAATTAGCAAGAAGCGCGTTACCAATAACTACGGAATGCACCGCAGTTCACAAATTTATAAACCGCGGTGTAAACTATCAATTTTATTTATTTATGGCTAATTTTTTTTTGTTGAAAAAGATACATTGCGGTGCACATATTTTGCACCACGGTTCACATATTTATATATCGCGGTTCACATATATTCATTTTTGTATCGTGGTACAAATTAAATTTGAAGTATATGTTTTGCACCGCGATTCAAAATTTATCATAAGCGTAATAATTTTTTTTTAAAAAATAGTTACACTGCGATATAAAAACAATTTAACCGCAATTCAAAATTTATAGTAATAAACATAATAAATATATATAAAGTAGTTACACCGCGATATATAAATGTTTGAACCGTGATACAAAAATGAATAACTACGACATTTTATTTCATTTTTCGTGAAGCGTGATATAAAAATTGTGTGGTTAAGGTTCGTGAAACTATTAAACGCATCTGAAATATATTGACGCACCGCAATTCACATGGCTAATCATCTGTTATGCGTTCATTAAGGATATCATAATCATTTCGTTCCCAAAAGTGACCTTTTGTGGTTGAAAATAAACACACGTGACTGGAGCGATTAAATTCTTAGAAAATGAAACCGATCAGTAATTTTTTCAATTATAATCCCTAAGACCGTCTCACACGAGGCCCGCTTTTTAAGTTATAAATTTTAGGAACTTTAAGAATATTCTTAAGAGTGACCCTAAACGTAACACCAAAATTCCTAAATGTAACACCATTTAATGTATAAAATGACCTAAATACTCCTTTTAATATTTAATAGATACTCACTTTTGGTATACACTTGCGGATGTTTTATAAAACATCCGCTACACACTAAAACATCCGCTACACATTTGCGGATGTTTTATAAAACATCCACTAGGCCCTAGCGGATGTTTTATAAAACATCCGTTAGTTTGTAGCAGTTGTTTTGTCCGAAATCGAAAAAAAAATACAAATCAACCGTTTTTTGTTCGTAATGGAAAAGAAAAAATAAACCGAATCAAAATTAATCTAATTCATATGCAATATCATGCAAATTAACAATGAAAATCGAATCAACAATGATATGTAATTAAAATTACGTGAAGGGGGAGGGAGGGGGTAGTATAGTTTAAATATGAAGAGGGGTAGTGAAGTAATTTTACCTTTTAAATGGTGTTACGTTTAGGGATTTTAGTGTTATGTTTAGTGTTCTGTATTTTTAATTTATTAAGTGATGTAATATTACATTATCAAATACTCTTATTTTTAAACTCACTTTATATTTTGCTAATTAAGAGCATAATTCGGTAAAAATAAGTACCCCCTTGCCTTTTCATTTTTTTCAATTATTATTATTATTAGTATTAGTTTGCTTTGAGATTTGATTCAAGTGAGTTGTTGTTTCAAGTTAGGCGGGGCGGGTAGTTTTCCCATCCCCTCCCCAATCCACACTGGTAGATAGCAAAGCAAAACACTACTAATGGCGGCCGCTGCGACCACTTCTGTACTAAGAACATCCTCCGCCCTCCTCCTCAAATCCCAGCACCACCGCAAATTCCCCACCTCTCTGTTCAATTTCCACTTTACAAACAACACCCAACCCCTCCTCCACAACCATCACCATCGCACAATTTCCTCACTACAATGCTCCGACACTCCCCTCCCACCACCGCCCCAACAATTCCCCTCCCGCCCCAACGTCGTCCAAATCCTCGAACAAAGAGGCTTACTTGAATCCCTCACCAGTCAAACCCTCCGCTCGATTTGTTCCGACCCCTCCCTCCCTCCCTTACGCGTCTACTGCGGCTTCGACCCCACTGCCGAGTCCCTCCACCTCGGTAACCTCCTCGGCATCATCGTCCTCTCCTGGTTCATCCGCTCCGGCCACTCCGCCGTCGCCCTCGTAGGTGGGGCCACCGCCCGCGTTGGTGATCCTTCCGGTAAATCCCTCGAACGCCCCGAGCTGGACCTCCAAACCCTAGACAAAAACACTGCCGCCATTTCCAATATCATCCTCAAAATCCTAGGTCGAAACGGGAACGTCGCCGTTTTGAACAACTACGACTGGTGGAAAGACGTCACATTGCTCGATTTTCTCAGGGACGTCGGGAAATTCGCTAGAGTTGGTACGATGATGGCTAAGGAAAGTGTGAAACGGCGTCTAGAAGCATCCGATCAAGGGCTAAGCTACACGGAATTCACTTACCAGCTACTACAAGGTTACGATTTTGTTCACCTACTTAAGAATGAAAATGTTACCGTACAAATTGGGGGAAGCGATCAATGGGGTAACATAACTGCCGGCACCGACTTAATCCGGAAGCTTCTACCTTCTGATACCCATACCGACGCTGCCTACGGGCTGACATTCCCTCTTCTTCTCAAAAGTGACGGTACCAAGTTCGGAAAATCCGAGGAGGGTGCGGTATGGCTGTCTTCTACGATGTTGTCTCCTTACAAGTTTTATCAGTATATGTTCTCTGTTCCTGATGCTGATGTAGTTAGATTTTTGAAAATTCTTACTTTTTTGAGTTTAGAAGAGATAGGGGAGATTGAAACGGAAATGGGGAAACCTGGGTATTTGCCAAACACGGCGCAGCGTAAGTTAGCGGAGGAGGTTACACGGTTTGTTCACGGGCAAGTGGGATTGGATGAGGCACTTAAGGCTACCGAAGCGTTGAGGCCGGGGACGGAGACTCGATTGGATTGGAAGACAATTGAGGGGATTGCGGAGGATGTTCCGTCATGTTCGTTGCCTTATGATCAGGTTTTTGATGTTAATCTTGTTGATCTCTCAGTTAGTACTGGTTTGCTTGAGAGTAAATCGGCTGCACGGAGACTTTTGAAGCAAGGGGGGCTTTATTTGAATAATAGTAGGGTTGATAGTGATGGAAAGAAGATTGAGACTGGTGACATTGTGGATGGAAAAGTTCTGCTGTTATCTGCTGGCAAGAAGAACAAGATGGTTGTAAGAATATCTTGATTCCTCTCCTTTCATGTGACAAGTTGACATCAAAATTTTCAGTTGCAATTTTGCAAGATAAGTTATCATTTTTGTTTCACTCATTTTTGTTTCACGCTGTAAGAAATTCAAAATTCAAATGAACTTCATGAAATGAGTATGAAAGTTTCACATATACTATGTTTTGCATGATTAAGCAATTACGGGAAATTGTCATTTTCTTGTTCTCATTAGATAGATACTGATTGATATCTTGAGTCAGTGATGCTATATTTTGTAGATTAGTCTTAATTGAAACAGAGCACCTGATTGACTTATTGTGTAACCTGTTTTTTGTTTGTACTTTCTTCTGTTTTTGATAAGATTCTTTGCTTGGATAGCTGTTATATAAGTCTTCTGTCAGCAATCAACTAAATCACTTGAAGAACTTTCCTCAAATTATAGGTTTTCGATGAAGCCTTTTCTTCTTTGGTCTTGTTAATTGTTCGTTCGCAGCAAAAGTAAAGGAAGCAATAGTCAGAGATCTGCAAACCCCCTAACGTGAACTCTATGCAACACAAGAATTTTCGTGCTTGAGTTTATTTCAAATTCTTGCTGCAGAAGTTGAGGTGTTGCCTTCATGGTAATTCTGTTGATATTGTTATAGATGAAAGCAAATTGATTTCCTTCTGGTCTTCTTATTGTGTTGATGCCTGCGTTATTGTTCTTAATTCATTTAGTAACTTGCTGGGATAAAATTACAAAGTACTTTCTCTTCCTTCTCATTGATGTAACTCTGTTTGTGTCTGTGTTACGCTCAGAGTCATACCCTTAAAGAAGTACTCCATATTATATCATCCTTTCTATTCCAATTCCAATCTCAAACATGTACTCCCCATTAACAACAGTCCATTAGTGTTGGCCATGGATGATTGTGTATTTTCTTTGATTTACTAATTAACTAATGTTTATTTCATGTTGAATACTCGATCTTAATTTCATTAAGACACAATTTACGTTCTGAACAGTGGCTTTATATAAATTTGTTTTGAAGTCCAATGGAACAAAAGTCCTTATTGAGCTGATCGAGGTCACATGCCATTTATTTGGGGAATTCCTTTAACAGAAGAAGGTTACTAGTGCGAAAAAATTAAGTTCACTAAACTCACCAATGCTTGGAATGAAGAACCACTTTCCTTCAGACAAAGCTCTGTCTTCTCCCTGAGACATTTGGCTCATTCTCTCATCTCTTCACCTTCCTTCTCTACCATTACTGTTCGAATTGGCCTCTCAATCTTCTTCCTCTCTAACCCATTCTTCAGCTGCATTCCATTTTCCCAATATTTTTCAACAATCTTTGCACTCCCAATATGATCATCACCAAAATACGGTGAACAAATCATTGGAACTCGTTCACGTATGCTCTCCAATGTTGAGTTCCATCCGTTGTGCGTCGTTCGGTATCCTCCAGTGGAAGGATGAACCAGGATTTCTTGTTGTGGAGCCCATTTGATGATGAGTCTCCTCTTGCCTACAGACTCCAATAATTCATTAGGCAAGGTTTCAGTCCATTCTGAGTTGTGGACTAACCCTAGCCGAACCACCCATAAGAACGGTTGCATGCTATTGGCCAACCTCCAAGCCGTTTCGAGTAATTCTCTCTTCCATTGCTGCCATACTCCCAAAACTCACATATAATACGGATTTGGGTGCTTGTGAGTCCAACCAAGAAATGCAACTCCTGTCTCATGTTAGTAAGCTACAGGAGGGAGGATATTGGAAATTATTTGTACATAGGACCGATTAGGAAAGTCGGGACTAGGAAAGGCAAGTTCCTTCATGGAATCCCAAATGTAACCTGCAGCTTTATCAGCTTCTTTGTTCATGGTTGGCATGAACTTAGAGAGCCTCACGAGTCACGATTCTCTGAAATCACCATTGGCGTGTCTTTGACTATAATTGGTAGAAGCTCATCTACTGGTACTAACAGTTGGGAATCTGATCAAACAAAAAAAAGGACGAAAATCTAAACTAATTACTGAAATGAGGGATGAACATATATTGTAATCATAACATTTTTTTTGGGCCGAGCTTTGGATACAAAACAATTTCGAGTCATGGAGGTGGAATTGGAACTTGGAATTTAAGAAATATTTCAGGTATTTCTATTCCCATTCATTTCCATTTCGAGTCACGGAGGGAAATGTTCGCTAGATATTGACAAGCCTTAGGAAGATGATCGGAGTGCTCGAGATTTTCATCCGGCGAAGATTGACAAAGTATAATCAAGGAATATTCATCTCTGCCAGTTCTTTTTGAAGTGATTAAGATAGAGATAGAGAAAGACCTTTCTTTTTTCCCTCGAATCCAATGTAATGAATCGATTATGGACATATCATTCAAGCTTGACACTTGTATTGGTTCAATTGATTCAGCGTTTGCATGGTTGGCGTAGGGCCCTGAAAACGAAGCACAAGGCGAGAGGGAGAAAAGAAGGGGTGAAGCATGAGAGAGAGAGAGAGAGAGAAGAGAGTTCAGAGACGTACATGGGGCTGGGTGGGTTTTTCTTCTAAACGCCATAGCCAAGGAGGAAAGATTTTTTTTGACTTACATAAGTAGAGGAATAAAAGAGGTTTAAGATGAAAAATGTTGTGGGCAAACTTTGATAGTGGAATCTGATTCCTGATTGCTACTGTTCTCTGTTTGATTCCCTCCGTCTTAAGTCCCAGAACCGGAACTTCTTTCCTGCCTCAGCTTAATGAAGCTGAAATACTTATCCACTCTGAACTACACTGGACTCTGGAGTAAAGAACTAGTGCGCAGATGGAAATGGACATTTTGGGTAGGGGTGTGCAGAAGTGCATATTCGTACATGAAGGAAATCCGATGCACTTTTGGACATAGGATACAAAAATAAATTCTTATGCACAATTTTTATTTTCGAATGCACAAACCAAATTTACTCATGAAGAAAATCATGATCCACAATTTTGGATTTGCGATACACACTTTGGAGTTAAAATACAAAAATAAATCCCGATGCATAATTTTTTTTTCCAATGCACAAACTAAATTATCTATAAAGAAAATTTCGATACATAATTTTGGATTTTCGATGGACAATTTAAAATTAGAATACAAAAGTAAATCCTGATGCACAAACTAGCTTCCCAATGTTGTGCGTTTAATCCAATTTTAATAAAGGTATATTCGTCTTTTCGCCTCAAAAATATATTTTACTGATTAAATAAAAATATTAAAGATTTTTGGGTAAGGATGTGTTGAAGTATTTTAGACCTGGACCGAACCAATGGAACTGAATCGGACCAATCGAAATTGGACCAAATCAATACTTTGTGAGCCTTGAAGGTTAGCATTTCCGCCCCAAAGATTGATTCCATCCTCTCCGTCCGCATTTGTGCACAGTTGTTTTCACTCTCTTTCAATCAACACATATTCTTATTAGTCATTTGATACTCCATGACTCTTTTCTGTCATTTCAAATGTTTTTTTTTTTTTTAAATTTGGTATCAATGGATCTTTTTTGCGTACTTAGTGTTGTTTCTTATAATTGCTTCATTTGTCACAACACAGTTCTTATTATTCGTTGCTAAGTTAAGTTGATAGGTCCTCAAAAACTTATTTTTTTAAGGTCCACTTTAATAATAAGAGATTTTTGGATATACGTTCGAAGCGGTCAATAATATCAGAATCTCATAAATCGACCTAAACCGCCGGAACTTTGTTCAAGGTTTCAAATTCAATGATGACAACTAAACACGAGGGTTGTGCCTGTTGTGGAACTTAACCCAACACCTCATGATACGAGTTGATGACAGCCATGCACCACCTGTGTCAGTGTTATGAGTGAGAGATGGACATTATTAGATCACGAATATGGTGGGTTTTGAATCAAACTTCAATCACAAGGGAATCAAAAATAATATTCATCACTTCAGTGTCTTGGGGTGACACGCCCCAATTTCCGGAAAATTGAGCCCACTTGCCATTCTCTTCATGTCATTCTCCTTTCCCAGCCTTTTCTTTCTCACTCCATGCCATTTTTATTTTTCTTTTTTGATTTTTGGCATTTTCACAATTTAGAAAAAAAATTATTTTTAAGAAGTACACATTTTTATCTATAAATTAGATTTGACATTTGGATACCAAATGACTTTTCCAAAATTTAAAGCCACCTGTGTCAGTGTTATAGTTTTTATATTCATTTTTAATAATTTAAGTATTAAATGAGGATCAAATATGATCCTTTGTTGTACATGAGTACATGACCTTAGTAACACTTAACATATGTTAAGGAATTTTATTTTTTTTGGCGTTCTCGAGGGAATGTAGTGCTTTGGCCCCAAAAAGATTGGACGGAATGGTTGTAAATTGTAATGGAGATTCACATGCGACCTATTTTGCAATCCTTCAAGTTGATTAGCCCTCCTTTCGGATGAAGCAATGAACTAAGCGTGGTCAATGGTCATGTCTCTTGGATATTGTTGGATTTTCTGAAAAAAGTAAAAAGGTCCATAGAAAAAAATTATAATTGAAAAAGTTCCTTATATTTGTTTTTAACTGCTAAAATATATTTTTTGTGATAAAATGAATAAAATACCCTTAATGAATAACAAACGCGTGCATAAAAGCCCGCGGTCAAACTTCAGCATCCCATAACTAAAGAAACGATGACTAATTAAATAACACCAAGATATAATTGGAAGAAAGCGATTAAGCCTAATTGGAAAAACGAGACTAATTAAATAACACCGAACATCGTCTAATTAAATAACACCGAGAAGATTGGAAGAAACGATGATTAATTAAAAAACGATGAAAGAAACGATACCTAATTAAGTAACACCGAGACATGAATGAAAATAGAGTGAACTTTCGACACCAATGAATTAAATTTCAAACAATGCAATGCTTTATATTTTTTTATACGTTTATTAAATTAGAAGAAACGACACATAATTAAGTAACACAGGTAGGATTTGAAGGAACGATGCCTAATTAAGTAACACCGAGACATGATTGAAAGAAATGATGACTAATTAAAAAACATCGAGACATGATTAGAAGAAACGATGCTTAATTAAGTAAGACAGAGACATGATTGGAAAAATAAATTGAAGTTTGCCACCATATTGAAGAAATAACGCCTAATTAAGTAACACCAAGGCAGGATTGAAAAAATAAATTGAAATCTGCCACCATCAAAGTTCTAAAAATCGTTAGGTGGCTGTTAGGCAGCACCCTAACGCCTAGTGCCTAGGGAACTAGTCGGGATGTAATCGGGGTCTAGGCGGGGACTATAATTAAGACATAATTACTTTTTTTTTTTGATAATTTACATCAAAGATTAAACACATTGACTACAATTTTTTTTATATTTGTCATTTTATCAAACACTTGTCTATATTTGTAAAATGAACAAAAATATACAAACCTACCGCTAATCCCAATTCCCAACAACCTTAAAGAAATAAACCAGCCAAGTTTAGAACTAAATATATATATATATATATATATATATATATATATATATATATATATATATATTACTCCACCTATCTACTACCCCTACAACCACAGTCTAACATATTCTCCCTAGTCCCTCATCATTCTAAATTCTGAGTACTGAGACAGCCCCCTTCTTTTTCATCTTTTTTCTTCTTCTTTTTCTCTCTCTATCTAGCAGACTGACAACCTATTTTTCTTCATTTATTTTTTTTCTTCTCTCTCTCTCCGGCAGACCAACTCTCCTCATTTTTTCATTATCCAATCTCTTTCTTCCTAGATCTAATCATTTAATCTATCCACTATCTCAGCCTACCGAATATCCACAAAATTAAACCAATTTTCTTTCTCCCTCCATCTCTTCCTCACCATTACCACTCCACATTCCTTCTCTAGTTCGTCCCCTTCCTTCTCCGGTCACCGCACGCCATAAAATCCAAACCTACAAAATAAATTAAGGTCGGTGGGGGTTTGGCGTAGGTGCTGACTTGGCTGATTAGGCGGCGATTAAGAAACTCGCGCCGGTGGAGAGGCGCCTAGCGTCTAGGCGGAGCTAGGTGGGGAGTTTTAGAGCACTGGTCACCATATTGAAGAGATGATTCCTAATTAAGTAACACCGAGGCAGAATTTGAAAAATAAATTAAAGTTTGCCACCATATTAAAGAAACGACGCCTAATTAAGTAGCACTGAGACATGATTTGAAGGAACGATGCCTAATTAAGTAACACCGAGGCAGGATCAAAAGAAACAATGATTAATTAAATAACACCGAAACAAGATTGGAAAAAACCGATGTCTAATTAAGTAACATTGAAGCATGCTTAGAAAAAAAAGATGCCTAATTATTTATATACCGTGATACAAAAAATAAATTGAAGTCCATCATCATATTGAAGAAACACGGCCTAATTAAGTAACACCGACGTAGGATTGTAAAAATAAATTGAAGTATGTCACCATATTGAAGAAACGACGCCTAATTAATTAACAGCGAGATAAGATTTGAAGGAACGACGCCTAATTAAGTAACATCAGAATTGGAAGAAACGATGACTAATTAAAGAACGTTTCCTATTTAATTAGTCATCGTTTCTTCCAATTCTGCTGTTATTTAATTAGTCATCGTTTTTTCCAATTAAGTAACGTTTCCTATTCCGACGCTCAATTTTGTTTGGAAGAAACGTTTCGCCTAATTGAGCATCAGAATAGGAAACATTTGTCGTCGGAATGATAAAATTGAACTCTGCCACCAAATAACAAACTATTTGCACATCAAAATGAACAAAATATTTTCAACAAATGATTGTATACAAACCAAACAAATTTCTATTACAAAATATTTCATATCAGTTTCTTACATGTTTAACCTTACAAATATACATATATTTCACCATTTTGGCCCTGTATTTTGGACACATATCTTTTGATATAGTTGCAAGTATTTTTATCCGTTTTAGTATCGCCTCAATCACCATGCATGCTACTACACCACAATCATTTGTGAGAGGAGCTTGTTGCGGTGATTTTGTGCATGTTTCGATGGGGAATCCATCTTTAAGCTTCCTTAATTGTTCACATCGAACGGTTAATTGTTAAGATACCCACTATTGAAGACAATGGTGGGTATTTTAGGAAAAATATTATTAAAATGAACTTAGCGATTGAATTAAAAAATATTGGAGTAGAACGGTTACAATTTCACAAAAGGGGACCGACCCGCAATTTTTCAAAGTAAAACCTATTGTTTTGGTCCGGTCCTAGTACTCATACATGTTCGTTTGATTTTGGACCGAACTAATGTATTGGTTCTCATACATGTTGAGTTGGTTGTGGTTCTAAATTTTTTGAGAATCGGGCTATTGGACTTGTTTTGGTTTTCTCTATTTTTTGGGTGAAATTCAGGCCAGTCTACTTTTCAAAGTTTTCAATCGCTTCAATCTAGTGTTTTTTCTTTTCAATCGGAAAAAGTCACTTTTGGAGGCGAAATTACTACGATATCCTCAATGAACCGATGGCGCACTACGAATGTCACTTACTCAGTGCATCGCGCTACATCAAATTTTGCACAGCTATACGTCAATTTAATTGCATCATTTTTTGCACCGCGATGCATCATTTTAATTGCATAATCCAATTTTGTATCGCGATGAAACAATTTTTGCACCACAATACATAATTTTTAATTACGTAATCCAATTTACACCGCGTTACATAATCATCAAGAACCAGATTACGTCTTCAACTTTTTTCTTTCATCTTCTCAGTCGTAAGTCTTCTTCTTCCTCCTATTTCTCTGTCTTTGTCCCAATTAAAAATCTTTCAACCTAGCACAGATCCATTACAAGTCGATCCCTGTTTCGTTGAGCAAAATTGTGATTTTCGAACTCATCGGAGCTGTGGAAGAAGATAATCTGAGCATTTTAGGAACAATTTTTTTGAAAAATGACTTTAGTGGTTGATGAAAAAGAACACTAGACTGTAGGGGTTAAATATTTGGGAAATGTGATCGGCCCGCAATTTCTCCTTTTCCCCCAAAATACTAGACCGAATTGGACCAAGCTCACACCTACTTTTGGGGTTAAATATTGGGAATAATTGTGGGTCGATGCACTTTTCAAAGTTTTTAATCGCTCTAGTCCCATGCTTTTTTTTTTCAAACCGGAGAAAGACACTTTTGGGGGCAAAAAAACTACGATACCCTTAATGAGCACGGGATGTGCTAGGAAAATGAATCGTGGTGCATTGACTATTGAACCATAATGCATCAACTTTATTGCATTATTTTTTGCACTGCGATTCATAAGTTTAATTGTCTAGTCTATTTTTACACCGCGATACATCAATATATGAATAACTATTCATCGGTTTAATTGACCAGTCTATTTTTGCACCGCGATACATCAATGCTTGAACCACTATATATCAATGTTTACAATACGATACATTAATCTAATATTTTTGCACCGTACGTGATATAAAATCAGAAAGAACCAGATCACATCCTCTACCTTCTTCTTCGTCCTCCTCCGCTTTCGTCTCTACTGAAAAATCACAATCCAAGATAGATCCATTGCTGGACGATTCCCGTTTCGTTGCGCAACAATAGTGATTTTCGAATCCAATATGTTTATCGGAGCTGTTGAAGGAGACGATGACGTTTTTGGAGCAATAGTTCGACAAATGATCTTTTCCGATTGAAAAAAAATAACAGGGTACTAAAAAGATTTAGAAACTTTGGAAAAAAAAATAGTCTTTTGCGGTTGAAGAATATTTCCAATGTATCAGGTGTATTGAAATACTTCTGAGCTCAGTATCTAGTTTGCTATTCAATGTTAGCTTAAGATTTTGTTTCATTACTTGATATGGTTGTATTAATTATATTATTATTATAAAATTAAAAATGAAATAAAAATTATAGAAAATAGTTCCATGTGGTCGTGGATCGATGATATTCAGAGTCGTCTTTCAAGCCCATAGGCCATAAGAAACAAGTTTAATCCGTGCTGTTGTAGCCTTTCCTTTCGTGATATTTTCAACTATTGAGATTTCTAATATTTTTATTTAACCGATAAATGATATTTTTAGGATAAAAATACGAGTCTAGCCTAAATGAAATTAGATTAAGGGCACATTGCATCGTAAATCAAACTCGATGCATCGTAAATCAAACTCGATGCATCATAAATCCAATGTGTTCATTGATAATCCAATTTTTGAATGGGGATTACTGGGAAAATGTTTAATGCATCGTAATAGAAACATAATTCAAAATCATGCATCGGAATGCATCAACTTATGTATCGGATGCATTAGTTTGGCTTTGATTTTTCTTTCACTTTGTTTCTTCACATTTATCTTTGAAGTTAGATCGTCTTTAAGACCCGACAATTGATCACCACATATATCCACTTTAATCAATTTTTTACAAGCTATTTGAATGGTAATAGAGATTCACCAGAGAAATTTTAGGAAGAGAGATTGACCCAATTTTTCTTAGGAATAAATAAATATTTTTATCAGAGAAATTTTAGGAAGATTCAAGCTTTACAGAGTGAGTTCATTTGCCGCGTTGTGATAGACATTTTATAAAGAAAATAACAAAAGTAAACTTATGCAGTTGGAAAAAAAAAGATACAAAAATGGTTGAAAATCTCTAAAAAGGGACCGTTCGCAATTTATCTAAAAATCGAGAAAAAAAAAACACTTTCGATCTCATTGATTGCTGTCTTGGTTGATGTAGGGTTTTATGTAAAAGTTTAGGATTTATTTTCAGAGAGGCTTATTATTTTTCATTTCCTTTTTTGTTCAATAATTATTTCAAAAAAACCTGGATGTAGACCACCACCCACCCCCCCCAAAGCATATAGGAGCATTGTGCATTGTGCATTGTGCAATGACAACGATTACCATGACCCGCAAAATGCGATTTAATCGAAACTCACTTTCTATTAGCCTAACCCTTATGACGCTAGATGCATGCATGACCTATTCTTCGCACAAGATTATTCTCGACCCCAAACCTAGTTAGCAATTCTGTCTAGTCGTATTGTTAGTTTGGCAAGGTTATCCATGAATGAACGAGCTCAGATGTGGAGAAAGAAGAGGTTATCTTATTGATTATTCAAGTGAAAATTACAGCCTAACATAATCTAGAAGATACATTTATATGAAGTATATCACGATTACATGTTAATGACCACTAACTAAATCAGTTTAAACCCCACTCTCCACTTGTAACCGACTCTACTTGACTATGCAATCACCTGCAAGTGCACCCACCGTATCGTTCGCTTATGTTGTTTTATGCAATCTGTACATTAACATCCCCCTCAAGTTGAAAGGGAAAACAAATTAAACCCTTTCAACTTGGTAAGAAAGAAACCAATCGACGTAAGCCAAAGACTTGGTGAACAGTGCAGCCGAGAAAAGTGGGAATATGAGCAGTAGTAATGAGACCCTTAACAATCTTGTCTCGAATAAGATGACAATCTATTTCAATGTGCTTTGTCCTTTCATGAAAGACAGGATTAGCAACAATGCTTAAAGCAGCCTTATTATCACAAAACATCTGAACTGGAGTAATATTACAGACTTGAAGATCGCGTAGCAAGGCAAGTAACCATGTGATCTCACAGCTGGTGGTAGCCATTGCTCTATACTCAGCTTCTGCAGAACTCCGAGACACAATACTTTGCTTTTTGGATTTCCAGGAAATCAAAGAATCCCCAAGAACAATACAGTAGCCTGTCACTGATTTCCTGGTGGTATGACAACCCCCCCAATCAGAATCACAATATGCAGTTAGTTTTAAAGAACTACTAGCAGGATAGAGTAAGCCCTGACCAATTGTACCCTTAAGATAGCTCACAACCTTCAAGGCAGCAACCATATGAGGAACCCTAGGAGAGGCCATAAACTGACTGAGAATGTGAACTGGGTAAGAGAGATCTGGTCTTGAAATTGTCAGGTAAATTAACCTGCCAATCAACCGTCTGTACCTATTTGCATCAGGCAAGAGATCTCCTTTATCTGCAGCCAAATTATGATGTTGCTCAAGAGGAATAAGAGAAGGAGTAGCACCCTCTTGACCAGTGTCTTTCAGGATATCCAGCACATATTTCCTTTGATGGATATAAATTCCAGTAGAGTTTCGAGCAACCTCAATTCCCAAAAAATACTTGAGTGGCCCCAAATCTTTAATACTAAAAGAAGAATGAAGATGAGACTTCAAACTGGTAATAACAGATGAACTAGAACCAGTTATGAGCAGATCATCCACATAGACTAAAACCACAGTAAAAGAGGAGCCGCGAACTAGGGTAAACAAAGAATTATCACAGTGAGACTGAACAAAGCCAAAAGCAAGAAGAGATGTGCTTAGCTTGTGAAACCATTGTCGTGGGGCCTGTTTAAGACCATATAACGACTTAAGTAATTTGCAGACAACAGGCCTTGGAAGAAGAGGGAGAAAGAGAGGAGTAGCCAGGAGGAAGGTCCATAAATACCTCCTCATTCAGGTCTCCATGCAAAAAAGCATTGGAGACATCCATTTGTGTGATATCCCAGCCCCTAATAGCAGCTAAGGCAAGAAGAGTTCTGACAGTAGTCATTTTTGCCACAGGGGCAAATGTATCAAAGAAGTCCAATCCCTCAGTTTGAGTAAAACCCTTAGCCACAAGCCTAGCCTTGTATTTGTCTATAGAGCCATCAGGGTTATGTTTTATTCTGTACACCCACTTACATCCCACAGTCTTTTTATTTAGTGGCAAAGGTTGTAACTCCCAAGTCTTGTTATTTTCCAAAGCCTGAATTTCTAATTCCATAGCTTTACACCAAAGAGGATCTTTGATAGCTTGTGCATATGTAAGAGGAGCAGTAATTTGAGTAATATGAGAAAGAAAAGAAAAATAACTAGGAGATATATGATCATAAGTAAGAACAGAAGAAAGAGCTTGAGGAACCAACCTGGTGGATGTAATAGATGATGGTAGACCTACATAATCACTGAATTTTGCGAGTAACACCTTAGTTCTCAGGTCTTGTAGGGAGAGCGAGGTTGAGAAGAAGGAATAGGAGGAGAAGAAGACACGAGCGGGGAGATGGAGAAGAAGAGGAAGAAGGAAATGAAGGGGGAGATGAGACAGAGCAAGGATCATCAGATTCAACAAAAGGAAAGGAAGAAGAAGGAAAAACTGGAGGAGAGGAGGAAGGAAAGGATGAAGAAGAAGATTGAAAGGGAAATTGATTCATAAAATTTTACATCCTGGCGTATATGATTTTATGAGTGCTCAGATCATAAAGCTTATAAGCTTTCTTACCAAAAGGATAACCTAGAAAAACACATTTAGAAGCTCTAGGTTGAAATTTATCTCTGTTATGTGTCAATGTTGAAGCAAAACATAAGCACCCTAGGATTCTAAGGTGAGTATATTCAGGAGGTTTGTTAAGAAGAACTTCATAAGGTGTTTTAAATTTGAGAACATAGTTGGGAAGTCTATTAATCAAGTAAGTGGCAGTTTGTATACAATCCCCCCAAAATCTAATAGGTAAGTGACCACGAAACCTCAAAGCTTTGCCATTTCAAGCAAATTTCTATGTTTCCTTTCTACTCTTCCATTTTGTTGGGGAGTTTCATTGCAAGAGCTTTGATGCAAAATTCCAAGAGAATCCAAAAAGAGGGAGGCGGGAATTATTAAAGAATTCGGTTCCATTATCGGATCTAATTTCTTTAACAGAAGAATTGAATTGTGTTTTAACCATAAGAAGAAAGGTTTGAAGATATTGACAAACAAAATTTTTGGATTTGAGCAAGAAAGTCCAAGTGGATCTTGAATAATCATCAACAATGCCACAACAATACAGATGAGGAAACAACACTGTTAACAACAGAAGAAACATTATGTGTAAGATCTGTGAGAACTGTAGAAGATGATGCGGAAAAATCAGCTTGTAGAGTCCACCTTCTGCTCTACCAATCCCCAGTTGTCTCTTCTGGACTAAGTCCTGAATCAGACAATGAGAGGAATGAAATATGAGAGTACAATGATTATCAATAGTCAATTTATGTCCTGATAAAAGATTGAATTTAAAGTCAGGCACATATAACACATTATGAAGAACAATAGTGGAAGTTAAATGAATTGTTCCTTTATGTGTGATAGGAACAGTTTTACCATTAGGTAAATGAATATTAGAAGAAATAACAACAGGATTTTCAAGAAGTTCAAAACAAGAAGTTATATGATCTGTTGCACCAGTATCTATAATCCAATCAGTTGGTGTAAATTTTGGACTAGCTAGACAGACTGGAAAAGCACAACTATGAGAAGAAACAAACTCACCAGCCATATGAGATTCGGGACTATCCAAAGTGGTAGTACTAAGAAGAGATAGCAGCTGCTGAATTTGAACATTGGTCAAGATAGGGGTTGCAGAATTATTGGAAGCAGCAGCATTGACCACAGACCTTACAGCTTGAGGAGGAGTATGTACTGCAGATTTCATGTCTTGAGTTGGAGTGTGAGACCGCATTTTCCTTTGTACTTGGGCATTCTTGAAGGATCAGGCTTAATGCCATAATCCTTATGCCATTCGGGATAGCCATAGATGTAAAAACACCTATCCTTAGTATGTGAGTCTCCATGACAATGTTCACAGAAAAACTTTCCTTTCTTCTTGACATAATTCTTGACATTTGTGTTACTTTTGCTATATAAAGCTGTAGAGACATCACTTGGAGTCACATTAATTCCAGCATTAACGGTGCATTGTCTTTGCATTTCTTCTTGTGTTAAGAGTAGAACTGATTTACCGATATCAGGCAAAGGATTCATCATCAACAATTGACCTCTCATATTGGTAAATTTATCATTCAGACCCATTAGAAATTGTGTCATCTTTTGCATACTTTCATATTCTTCATGCTTCTGAACGGCACCACAATTACAACCACAAACACATTTTGGTAATTGAATTAGGTTGTGTAATTCATCCCAAAGACCACGAAATTTAGTGAAATAGGAGTTTACAGACATATTCTCCTGATTTAGTGAAGCAATTTGTTGTCTGATTTGAAATATTTGAGGTGCATTGCTTTGTGAAAAACGAGAATTCAGATCATCCCAGATCTCCTTCGAATTTTTAATGAATACAACACTAGACCTGATTTCTCCAGAAATTGCATTTAAAAGCCAAGAGATGATCATGTTGTTACATCGATCCCAATGATCAAGATATTTAGAATTGGATTTAGGTCGTTTGTGTTGTCCAGTGATCATTCCTAATTTGTTCTTTGCTGTGAGAGCAATTACAATTGCTCGTTTCCAGGAATTAAAATTGGACTCTGTGAGAATTTCGGTAACCAACATCATACCTAGATGATCGTTAGGATGTAGATAGAGTGGATGAGAAGTGTTGAGTTGAATCAATGAGGAATTCAGATCATAAGCATCAGTTTCTTCATCGGAATTGGAAGAACTTGACTCAGAGTCTTCACGATCTTCAGAAGCCATGATGAATGTAATTGTCAAACAGAGAGAAAGAAAATTGAAAAATCAATTACGAACGAGAGGAATCGAAATTGATTGAGAATCAATCGGAACCGTGGCTCTGATACCATGTTAGTTTGGCAAGGTTATCCATGAATGAACGAGCTCAGATGTGGAGAAAGAAGAGGTTATCTTATTGATTATTCAAGTGAAAATTACAGCCTAACAGAATCTAGAAGATACATTTATATGAAGTATAGCTGGATTACATGTTAATGACCACTAACAGAATCAGTTTAAACCCCACTCTCCACTTGTAACCGACTCTACTTGACTATGCAATCACCTGCAAGTGCACCCACTGTATGCTGCTGCTGCTTATGTTGTTTTATACAATCCTGTACATTAACACGTATACATCCGGCTGCAAGGCAATGCCTTGCGCTGTCCTATCCTATAGTGGTGACAGTAAGAGAAAGCAATTTGTTCATGTCATTACAAATTTACAAGAACAGAAAGAAAAGATCTTAGTTGATAAAAACTGTCTAAGCTCTTTAATGGGTTATTAATGATCAAGAAATTACAGTCAGTAGTGAGTAAGTTACATTGACGGTATTTCACATTAAATACACATAATGAAGAACAGTACTTGTAACATAAAAGCTTTAGTGAATTAAGCAGGCAAAACATGGCGGGTTTTAATGTTTTTAGCATTAATTAAGGATACTAAAATTATATATAGATGCCTGGCTCCCATACTAATGTTACTCCAAGCTCCTTGGATAATTCAGTGATGTTGGGCACATAGTTTTTGCACCAGTCTGCTAAATTATAATCTTAAACATGGACAAATTTACCATAGTCTTGGCTTGGTTGAGTGTGTATCTTGTAGTGACATCTTATTGGCAGGTGCGAGGTGCAACAGAAGATGATACCACGGTTGAGGTGATCACAATTGGGGAGGGTCCAGCTCGAAGGACAATATCCTTGGGCTACCCAGAATGGGTTTCTGCACATGATCGAAAGCTTCTCGATGACCACAGCCACAAACAAGGAAGTGGAGTCAGACGTAAAGGTGATCTACATGGAAAACACGGACACCCGAAACCCACACCTGGTGGACAAGTCGCAGAAAAAGTGGTGGTTGATCAAAATGGTTCGGGTGAATTCACGACCATTTCAGCGGCAGTGGCTAGAGCAAATTTGCCAGGACGGGGGAGAGGTAGATTCCATATCCACGTGAAAGCGGGTGTATACAACGAGATTGTCCATGTCAAGGGGCCGAATGTGAAGATAACAGGAGACGGGATTGGTGCTACCATTATTACCGGAAATAAGCATTTTGACGCGGCTAGAAAAATTGGCATTATAGACACAGCAACTTTTAGTGAGTACACTCAAAAAATTGCTACGCTCATAATAATCAAATTTCCAATGAGATTTATTTTTTATATGTTAAGTCTATACACAACAGTTAAATAACATGAAACATTGTTTCTCTGGCCAGGGGTTTCTGGGAACGGATTTATTGCTATGGATATTACCTTTAGAAACACTGCCGGACCTCACAAGAATCAGTCTGTCGCCGTGCTTGCTAGCAGCGATTCAGTTTTCTACAAATGCAGCCTCGAAGGCTTCCAAGACACCCTCCACGCTCAAAAAGGTCGGCAATTCTATCGCGACTGTCAAATTTCTGGAACCATTGATATCATATTCGGGGAGGATGCTTCGGCAATTTTCCAAAACTGTAAGATACTCGTAAGGAAACCATTGGATAGTCAGAAGAACACAGTTACAGCTCAAGGAAGAAGTTTACAAATTGGTACTGGCGCTATTGTGATTCAAGACTCGACTATTACTGCAGCCCCAGATTTGAAACGAGTTACTGATAAATTTGAGACTTACCTTGGTCGGCCATGGAAAGCTTTTTCGAGGACAGTTATTGTCAACACTTTTCTTGATGACTTGATTGATCCTGCAGGGTGGCTTGAATGGGATCATAAGCCTCAATATGCAAACACAGTATATTATGCAGAGTACAATAACCGAGGACCTGGTGCTGATACAAGGAATAGAGTGAGATGGCTGGGGTATCATGTGATAACGGAGCCGAGGAGTCTTGCAGATTTCTCATATGCAAACTTATTGGGAGGCCATCCACCTCATGGAATACCCGTTACCTACCATATACGATGAGAACATTTCTTGGAATTGCAAACTTATTTTTGTACTAACAATTTTTAAAATCCTATTCAAATTGGAATTATAAATATAAGATTATAATTAAAAAAAGCCTTTTTAATCAACATATAAAAGCCAACATGAAAATTAGGTCATGTCAGAAAAATAAAAATAAATTCATGAGAATTATTTTTGATTTTTGATTTAATAATTCAATAATTTTTACTTCCACCTTCTAATTTAGTACACTAGCCACAGTTAGGAATCTTTCAACCTATTTATAGGATTTGAAGGGAGTTGAATGAAATTAATTCTATTAAGAATTGGATAACAATTAGGAATATTGGCCAAATTACAACATTTTTTTAAATTATAATGACACTTTTGCTCGGAAAATAGTTGTAATACCCCACTAATTATTTTCTTATTCATAATTAATAAATTGATTTTGGAACTGATAAAGGTTTATGACTGCATCATTTTGAACCACCTGGGTAAAGTCAATGCGGTGGCTGACATATATTTAATATATAAATTTTTCAAAAGGATAAAATACGTAAATCGTAGTACCAAAAATTACTACAACAAAGAGATTAATGATTTTAAAAAAATAAACATAAAATCAAACTAGAAAATAATTATTTATTTGTAGCTGGATTAACAATTTTAATGAGCGACATCTAGCAATATATCATTGTTACTCAAGTAATATGAATTATTAGTGATTATAAATAAAATAACTGATTGTGACCAAAATAGTTCTTATCCCTTTGTCATAATATTTAATTAAACACAATGCATGTAACGTGTCATCCTGATTATAGTTTAATCTTGGTCTATTGATCTCCGAGTGGACTTATATAATAAACAAATAAACTCAATATCTTATATTAATTTATTTGAGCATGACTATACATTTACTTAAGTCTCGCTCATAAGGGGCCCATAAATATTATACTCCTGTTATGTAGGAGAGACAAATTCTATCTACATCGTTCATATCCCTCGGTATGATTCGTGACATATCCAATATCCGACTTTATAATCACCTTGTTACAGAATGACGTATAGCGGTATCAAAATATACAATTTCTCATCTAGGGTATTGATGCGTACGGGGCTCTCAAGTTGGACTCATCACGGTGAAGATGGGGGAATTAGCGACGGTCAGCAAGTGTATTCGGTGGTCGGTGCAAGCAAGGGATCTGAGGAAATGATGTACACACTTAGAAGCGGGCTGGGGGCATTGGGTGTGGCGAGCAAAGCTGGTGTTGGGTTCACGGGAAGAGGCCACGAGGAATGCATGGAGAGTTTGGGTGGAGGGCTGGATCAGGAAGGCAGCAGCTCGGGTTGGGCTTGGATGTGGAAGGAACTTGCAGGGCAAGTCAAGTCGATCGCCAACGGATGGAAGGAAGGAAAGGGAGACCACCCGCCTTAAAGAAATCCTAGGAAGACTAGGATTCGTTTTTAAATCTGCCTAATTAGTTTAGATAATTTATTTCATTGAAGATTGTTTCCTTATTTTTTTTAAAAAGTCTTTTCTTTAATTAGGACTCTTTTATTAATTAAGGTAGGACTCTTCTTTCCTAGTTTGATAGGAGATCTTTTTATTTTGGTAAATATATTTGGTTGAATTCTTGTAGCCTTTTTAAGGCATTGGTATCTTATTGGAACGGCAGAATGTTTTCGTTTGAATTTACAACTCGGTTGAACAAGTTTTGTTCTTCTTTTTCGATTCTTCCAACAAAGTGAGTGAAGCTTTGTTTGTCGGATCAAACGGATTTCTTTATAACGAGTGAGTGAAGCTCGTTTGGTGAAGCCGAACTACCCTATTCCCATCTAATTCTTCTTTTAATTTTATTTCAGTTTTGGTTCAGGTTTTGGGCGGATTTTAGGTTGTTAAAAGCTGTTAACAAGGCTAGGAATTTTCGGGTTAATATTGTAAGGAAGTTGATTAAATTCCGGGTGTAGCTGTGAGGTTTATTGGCAGGTTGTAAGGCTATTCGGTGGAATTTGTCCAACCAAGAGGCTGCCCGAATTGCTGGGACAAAGTTGGGGTGTTCAGATTGTCCGCGCCGTATCAGGTATATAACGATTTCAAGTCAAAAGACAACGAACTCATTTGTCACTATGAGAATCATTTATGACACTCACGTAACGATGCACGTAGCATTCTTATGCGAGTCAATCCAGTACATCGTTACACATAACACGCACCCATGTGTAGACTGTTATCAACTATATGAGTCTCAACACATACTAGTCTCCGTGTATTATTATTGTCCTTATTAATAATAATACTCGACTAGAGATATTTAAAAATGACATATTTATTTTAAGAGTTTTATGATGCAATACTATGAATATATAAACAAACAATACATAATAAATAAATGCATCAATAAATAATGATACATGGAGAAATAGATTTGCCTTTAGGACATAAGCCAACATAAGGGTATCGTAGTCATTCTGCCACTAAAAGTGACTTTTTCTGGTTGAACAAAAAAAGATGGTACTTTAGTGATTAGAAACTTTAAAAAGAGGACCGGCCCGCAATTTCTTCAAAATATTTTTTGTTGACATTACAAGTGTAACGACCCGAGCCCAAATGTCTGTTCCGCTACGTGCAGCCCACACATTGGCCCACCGAGTACGCAACACCTTGGGTCATCAGGCTCACCTCAAGCCGACCCGAAAATTCATGGATGATGTTGATGCTTAGCAGTAGTGTATGACCACCTTATAAATCACATACAAGTCCCACATCTACCCGATGTGGGATGTGGGTTTTACAATATCCCCCACTTAAATCCTTGATGGCCTCGTCAAGGCCGAACCGTACCCCTGGCGATCCATGATTCATGAGGTGGCTCGTACGGGGATTAAGATCGGTGGCTCCCACCACCCGCGGTATAGCACTTTAGCCCGTACAACACTTTGTTCCCATATTTTCGGTCGGTACCCACTCTGATACCATTTGTAATTACCTGAGCCTAAAAATCCGATCTGCTACGTGCAGCCCACACACTGTCCCACTGAGAACGCATCACCTTGGGTCATTAGGCTTACCACAAGCCGGCCCAAAAGTTCATGGATGATGTTGATGCTTAGTAGTAGTGTATGATCACCTTATAAATCACATACAAGTCTCACATCTACCCGATGTGGGATGTGAATATTACAACAAATGCTCTCATGGAACTCTTTTCGTAAATATATATATGTGTATATGTGTGTGTGTATATATATATATATATATATATATATATATATATATATATATATAGACTTGGAAAGAATTCTACTTGGGAGTATTTTTGATACAACCATTGTAAACGACAAAAGTTAACATGCCTTTGGGCTCGTTTGTTGTGGTTAGTGGCATATAGCTGATAGCTTAAGCTGTTAGTTGAATGACTTATAACTGATGGAAAATGGCTTATGAGTATATTCGTCAAATAAGCTGAAAATTATTTATTTACTACAAATTGACCATAAACCCTAAATTTTCAAATTAACTAGTCCCTTATTAAGGAAAAAGTCTCACCTTTATCTTAAAAAACTCAACATGTGATAATATTTAATTAATAGTTATTTACTTAATCTTATTTAAAACAATAAATAAATATGTATCTATTTTATACACTATTAGTATGTGTAGTCTTTCACGTTTAACTTTTATTATTTCCTTGCCAATTTTTAATGTGAGTAGTCAAATATGTGGAGGTTGAAAATGATTACCCTATAACAAAATGAATAAATAATTTATAATATTCCTTATCCCGCATTAAATGTTTATTTTTTATAAAAAATATTAAAATTAATATTCCTAGATCTTTTTATATATTTATGAGGAAAGGACAAGATTGTAATAATGAAACGTTTATTAATGAATGGTTGTCTTTGTGTTTTCAAAAAAACATAAAAAGCTTAAAATTTTGACTTTTTGACTTTGGCTTTTTAATGCAAAAACAATGTCGTACCTAACTTACTGGCTTTTAGCTTATAAGCTGAAACAAACACTTTAAATATGACTTATTTTAAGCTAAAAGTTAAAAGTCATTCCAAAAAAGTTGTAACAAACGAGCACTTTAAAGAAAATTTTAGCATATATATATATATATATATATATATATATATATATATATTGGCAGAAATACTTAGCATTCCTATTGATGTCAGTTTCCGCCTAAAGTGACTTTATAAAAATGGATCTTCATGAAGGAATTATAATCAACAATATTTACTTAACAATTAATGACTTATATAACAAAATACATAAATTAATCATTTATTGCTGAAAACTAAATCAGCCAAAGCTCTTTGCATTTTATCCTAAATCCCAACACTTTTTGTATTCTGTGACTTCTGTCCTTTTAGATTTCTGCCCTTGTATATATATTTATTAGTGAACCGTCAAACGTAGTCTCTAAAATTTTGAAAGATACAACTAATTTAATCTTTTAGACATTTTCACAGTATTTCTTTTACCAAAAATACTATGACTTTTGTATCAACACAACAACTATGGCGTTGATAATTGTTGATGCCGAGGTATATATAAAACTTATATTATACATTATGTTTTCCCATTTTATTAATTACCTAATCTGAAAATATAATTTCAATTGTTGTATTTGCAATAGATCTTTATTTTTGTTGTGTAACCTTTGGATTAAAAAAAAGGGAAAAAAAAAACTCACATGCTTAAAAAAATTCTCGAGAGTATTTTATTATTATGTGGAATTCACGTCACACTTTGGCATTTGTAATCATATTTTTACATATTAAGATCCAAAGGTTAAATTTTCTTTGCAATTACCAGTCAAAGAAAAGTCTTCGTTAGTTTTTGGATGAACTTTTGTTATGCATCATGCCATCTGTTGTGTTTCTACCTTTTACCAAACAATACAGGAGCACTCTCAAAACCAACAACCCATGTTATGCTTCCAGCAAAAACAGTGCAGGACAGAAATTTTCAGATTGCATAAACAAAACTGAAGCAAAAGCACAAAGCAAGCTATCCAAGCTGTGTTTCCAGATTACCCAAAATTCAGTCACCAATATTAATTAACTCAAGCTCTAACTGCAAAACAATGTTAGACTGAAATATAGAATAACAGGTTAATATGAGAGCAACTTGAGTATCCTTGGCCGAAGCCTAACTCGATCTGTCTAGGGCTTATGGTTGCCTAGGCTCAGACCCCCATAACACAATGCTATACACCAAGTATACTGCATCAGCCCAACCACCGAGTTCATTGCACCAAAGGGGCAACGCCACGCCAAGGTTTCGATCGCACTACCCAGCCCTCCAACAAGGAAAACCCGAAACCCCCCCCCCCTTTCTCACAGAACACTCAAACCTCAAACCCACAATGTTTCCCTTCTCAAGTTCACCACTCACAGCTCATGGAAGCAGAGAAGAAGCAGAAGAGAACATACAGAAAGAGATAGATCGGTCAATCGTTGTGTACCTACGAAGAGGGAGACAAAGGGAGTATATATAGAACCAACTGATAGCGAGATTGACGGAATTCCCACCGCCGCCGCCGAGATTCCAGGGAAGACATCGCTCATAGGTAAGAGGGGGGAAAAACGAAATTAGGGCTCTAAACAAAAGAGACCCCTAATTTCCAAAACCAACCGGCAGAGCGCACAAGGAAAGGGTGGGGGTTGGGCCTTGGGTTGCTGGGCTGGATCAAATGAGTGGGTTGCCCAAATGGGCCATGCCAACACTCAACAATCTCCACCTTGGAACAAGTACCGGGTCAATCACATTGAACTCATGGACATAGAGTGGGGAACATCATAGCCTATACACGGAACTTGTTCCAACACAAAGTAGGAAACAAGAACACCAGAAAACAAACACAAAGTAAGCATCAAATTTAACTCATTCTAACACAAAGTAAGAAGAAGAGAGACACGACAACAAACACCAAGTAAGTCGAGGATTTTCGAGGCAATAACAACAATCCACACGAATCATACATCATAACAAGAGAACTCACAACAAGGGTTGCTCCACCATATTTGGAGCCGGGGGAGGGGGAACAGGTTCATTTAAGCAAGGAAACTCATTCTCATTAAAGATAATATATCTACTAATGATTGTTTCAAAACCTGGTTCCTCCTTTAACCATAATTTATAACCTTCCTCATCCTCCGCGTACCCTAAGAAGACACACCTAACCGGTCTCGGTTCAAAAGTGTTGTTCTCCCGATGTATATAAGCAGCACAACCGAAAACTCTAAAATTTTGAAAAACAACTTCTCCACCGGAAAACACAACCTCAGGATATCTCCCATTAGGAAGGATAGGAGACCTATTAATGACATAGGCGGCACACACAACTGCCTCTCCCCAAAAACATTTGGAAAGACCTGACGTGGCAAGCATGACCCTTGCACGTCCTAGCAGAGTCTGAATCATATGCACAACAACATCATTCTGATGAGGGCTACAAGGGATAGATTTTTGATGGTCAATCCCACTATCGGCGCAAAATATCTCAAACTCACAGTTGCAAAACTCTAACCCACTATCCGTCCTAAGCCTTTTAATTTTCATACCGGTTTGATTTTCAATTAAAATCTTCCAAGTTCTAAATTTTTCAAAAACTTCAGTTTTCTCTTTCAATAAAACTATCCAGACTTTTCGTGAGAAGTCATCAACGATAGACAGAAAGAACATATTCCCACCATGAGTGGGTGACAAAGGACCCGACAGATCCACATGGATCAACTCAAGGGAATTTTTTATAGAGTATTTCTCTAGGGAGGGAGGTGGAAAACTAAACCTATGATGTCCAAGGCTTTTATCCATTAAATTTGTTTTATCACTCTTAACAACATTTTCATGATTCTCAATAAAATACACAGAGCAAAGATCACACACATACAATGTGTTTTCGCGTTTTCCAAATTTTGAAAATTACCAAGTTATCTTTTAGAATTTTCATCTCACCCCTTCCCCATCTACCCTCTAACCCATCATCTTCCAATGATGCACACGAGATCAGATTATTACACAAATTAGGCACGTGTCTAACATTTTCCAAAGTCAAATTATACCCAGAATCAAATTTCAAGCACACATTGCCAATTCCAGCAATTTTACAATTCTTACCATTGGCCAAGGAAATAGTTCTAGTTTCCACTTCTTTGTATGAAGAAAAAAGATTTTTAAAAGGTGTCATGTGAGACGCACACGCAGAATCTATAACCCACTCATTCATATATGCAGAAATAGAGTACACATAATTCACCTTGGTTTCACAAGACTCTGTCACCATAAAAACATCACCACCATCTTCACACAAGGCTAAATTACAATCTTTTTGATTATCATGATTCTCGATTTTGACTTTTCTTTTAGGATTTGTGCAATCCTTCTTAAAATGTCCGATTCACCGCAGCTTGTAGCAGAATCTTTTCTTAGATCCATTCTTAGACCTACTTTGGCTTCTACCCCTGTTGTTTCCATAATTCTGATTTTGACCATGATTTTGTTCTTCACCATTTTGACCATTGTTCCTATCATGTTGTCTTCCTCTTACCATATGAACCTCACCGGCTTGAGATTTACCCCTATTTACTTTTAAATCTAATTCTTTGCTTTTAAACCCAACAATCACCTTATCAAGTGTGATATCATCTCTACCATACTTAATAGCATATTTCACGTCAGCATAAGAATCAGGAATACCATTTAAAAGAACAATAACAGTGTAATCATCAATGTTTTTATCCCCGGTTTGCTTAATGTCTTGAACTAACTTAGTGAAAACATCGATATTATCCTCCATGTCTTTATCAAGGTCTAGTTTGAATCGAAAAAACTGTTCCAAGAGATATAATTTGCTAGGTAACAATTTTTCATAATAAAGTTCTTCTAGCCTATCCCAAAGTTCTTTAGCAGATCCAAGTTTACCAACCTTCCTTATCACTGAGTCATTCAAGTTCAAAAGTATGGAATAATAAGCCGACTCGTCCATTTCAGTCATACCGTCCGATTTTTCATTTTCAGAAAATTTCAAAGTTATAGCTTTAAAGACTTTTTCTTTTATCAAAATGCCCTTCATTTTCTGTTGCCAAATAGAAAAATCCGTTTTCCCATCAAAGGGTACCAAATTATAGGACGATGATGAGTTTGCCTTTTTTGGAAAACCAACACAGAACAATTTAAAAAAATATATCACCAAAATCACACAAAGTAAATTTTTATATATATTTTTTATTTTTTTAAAAAAACCACAATTTTCAAGACAAGAAAAAATCACCCAAAAAGTTTATGGAAAAACTTTTTAAATCAGAATATTAATCAAACAACAATGCACAATGTAGGCAATATGAACGTAATCAATCCAAACAACTAAAACTTAAACACAAGTTTCACCAACTAGAAACTAAGTAAGAGTTTAAGTTTGGAACACGATACCCAGAAATCACTGACTGTGATTTCTACCTTTTGGATTGAAAGCAGCTCCACCTTTTGTCAATACACAAACCTGGCTCTGATACCACTATTGTGTTTCTACCTTTTACCAAACAATACAGGAGCACCCTCAAAACCAACAGCCCATGTTATGCTTCTAGCAAAAACAGTGCATGACAGAAATTTTCAGATTGCACAAACAAAACTGAAGCAAAAGCACAAAGCAAGCTATCCAAGCTGTGTTTCCAGATTACCCAAAATTCAGTCACCAATATTAATTAACTCAAGCTCTAACTGCAAAACAATGTTAGACTGAAATATAGAATAACAGGTTAATATGAGAACAGCTTGAGTATCCTTGGCCGAAGCCTAACTCGATCTGTCTAGGGCTTATGGTTGCCTAAGCTCAGACCCCCACAACACAATGCTATACACCAAGTATAAGCACTGGCCCAACCACCGAGTTCACGCACCAAAGGGGCAACGCCACGCCTCAAGGTTTCGATCGATTGACTACCCAGCCCTCCAACAAGGAAAACCCGAAAATCCCCCCCTTTCTCACAGAACACTCAAACCTCAAACCCACAATGTTTCCCTTCTCAAGTTCACCACTCACAGCTCATGGAAGCAGAGAAGAAGCAGAAGAGAACACACAGAAAGAGATAGATCAGTCAATCGTTGTGTACCTACGAAGAGGGAGACAAATGGAGTATATATAGAACCAACTGATAGCGAGATTGACGGAATTCCCACCGCCGCCGCCGAGATTCCAGGGAAGACATCGCTCACAGGTAAGAGGGGGGAAAAACCGAAATTAGGGCTCTAAACAAAAGAGACCCCTAATTTCCAAAACCAACCGGCAGAGCGCACAAGGAAAGGGTGGGGGTTGGGCCTTGGGTTGCTGGGCTGGATCAAATGAGTGGGTTACCCAAATGGGCCATGCCAACACTCAACACCATCCTTTAAGGGCAATTTCATCATTTACAAGACATGTCTTCCTTATTTGAAAAAGGGGATCTTCTACCATTTCTTTAGGTCCTGATTACTCCTAATTATCAAATTACTCCACAAAAAATAAAGGGTCATCCATGAATCATATTACTTGGTGGTACACAACTGCTACAGAAGATCTGGACTCTCTATCCCCTACCATAGGTTTGTTCATAGCCCAGCTGCGCGGATCATCCCGCTGGCAGCCGTTTCCCGTCACCAATAATTAGTACAAGAATAAGGTGATATCGAGCTGGCCCTTGTACAATCAAGGAACTACAATTAATCTAGGGCAAACTACAACAGTACAGAACTGTACTATTCTTCCCTTTTGAGATTCATCCCTATATCAAAAATCGTAAAACTAAAATCTCATCTAAAGGGTAAAATTGTCCAACCAAAAATAATAATCTCATCTGAATCAAAAATTAATATAACTGCCAAATACCGCCTCCCCCTTTTAATTAAGTACAATCATCTATCAGAATGACTAAAATGTTCCACAACTATATAAAATGAGTGGCACCCCCTATATGAAATCAAACCTGATCTTTCAAGAATGTCTACAAACTAGTTTAAAGGCGAAACTAGTATTGCAGCCAATGCCACTATACTCAGGGAAACCACAAGCCCACTACAGATGATGCAATCAATAACAATGTTGACTCAAGTTTCCTTCCTAGCCACGCTAAAAAACTGAGTGCGAGGCATCCTCAACAATGTCATCAACTGGTGCTCAATAACTGCAGCCATTCTTGACAACCCTGAGGTTCACTTGGCAGGCATGAACTACACTATTGATCCTATATCTCTAATCAACCATAAACCTATCTCTCATGAATGGATTATAGACATAGGACCAAGTAATCACATCACTATTTCTTTTGATCTGCTTGTTAATCCTGTCCCCATTAATTTTGTCATTTATTTTCCCATTGAAAAAACCTCCTCAACCACCCACAAAGGAACTGTATGGCTGTCTAAAGACATTGTTCTTCAAAATGTTTACTATGTACCTAATGATGTGGTGGATTTCATTATATGTAATTCCCTAATTTTCTAGACATTTTATCATTATTTTAATGTAATTTAGTTTAGTTTGATGTAATTTTGAGTAGTTTATGAATTGGTAAGTTTTTGGGAAACCTTTGTAATTTCGAGACATATTTTGAGTGATTTTGTGTTGTCCCTGCAAAAGTTTATTAATGAGGAAGGATAAAATTGCTAGTATCGAAGTAAGTGGGGACCAAGCGCAAAAGATGAAAGTTCAAGGATCAGATTACAAAGCAGCAGAGTTCGAGGATCAGAAGAGAAAGGTTGGAGGTTCAGGGACCAAAGTGAAAGATAAGGATTTGGAAACTAGTTATTTTTGGTAATAGATGGTAGGAGTATTTGGATATCTTTTATTAAATATTCTCTTTCCTTTTTCTTTGGAGATTTTCCTTTTTAGTTTAGAATTAGGTTTTGGGAACAAGTATATATACTTGTTTTAACTTCAGAATTAGGATCTTTTCTACTACTTGTCTTCCTTAGAGATTTCATCTGTTTTCATGGAAGCTTAATTACGTTGCTTTGGATTTGAATCTTGAACCGTTTGTTTAATTCAATTGAGGTATTAATTTCTTTACTCCTGAATCCCTATTCATAGTTTTACTTGTTTTAAATTGCTAGATCGATTTTTAGGGTTTTGAGATTTGATCACCCTCTTTTCCCTTGCAATTGATTTAATGCTAGTTTAATCTTAAGTCTGTGTCAGATTAGGATTTTACACAAGTAGCATCCTTGAGATTTATGCATGTGTCATGATAAATTGAAAAGGGGGTAAAACTAGATTTCGTTCTATTTGCAAAAGAATAGAGAATTCCTTGATCTTAGTTTCTTATAGTTTTATCGAACGTTATTGTGAACTTAGACTGTGTCAGTTAGGTTTAGGTAATGATTAGGGGAATAAGTGAGTGTGTCACTGCTTATAACCATTAATAAGGAAGAAATAGGGATTGAATTACATCTCGGATCAAGTGAATAAGGAGGAAGGGAAAGAAATTGTACCGATGATATTGGATTGATAAACGGGGACGGAGACAAATCTGAAGTGCTTGCCTTTAATTGCTTACAACTTAGTTTTAATTCTCGTCTTAGGTAGTTAATAAATCACAAATTAAACCCCCAATCTTGTCAAGTGACAATTGTGCAACCGAATAACCGTTCTTCAGTGGATCGACCCTGGACTTGTCCTAGCTGCAGTTCTGTAGCCGAGTCTTGTCTTGGTAATTAATTTGTAGGCGTGCGACTTTAGCCTGTCACCTAACTTTCAGTTAAACCTCATATCTGGCAGCAAACTTAATTACTTCTGATACTAGCTGCAACCTAGTGTTCACTGCAACCTCTTGTATACTTCAGAACCAAAATCACCAAGAAATCAAGGAGATTGGCAAAATGAGTGGTTACCTATACAAATTTCATATGCCTACTTCATATGCCTAGTATAACTCCCTCTGCAACTGTATTCAATATCTCTACTAATGATCATGTGTTTACTAATCCCCTTGAGAAGTGTATCTTTGGCATTAAAGACTTGGCCATGCACTTTTATCCTCCATGAAGCATATTAAGTCAATAAAATGTACCCTCAAACCTAAATCTAACTATGATGTGATACTTGTCATATGGCCAGGCAGACAAGACAACCCTTTCCCTTAAGTCAATCTCACAGCTCCTCTATGTTTGATCTAATACATTGTGATATATGGGGACCCTACAGACATGTTACTTATGATGGTTGTAATTATTTCATCAACATTGTGGATGACTTCTAAAGACTGACCTAGACATTCTTACTCAAATCAAAGGTCCAAGCATGACAAGTTCTGCAAACCTTCTTTGCCATGGTCAAAACTCAGTTCAACATCTATGTGAAAAATATAAGAACTGACAATGGAATTGAGTTCTTCACCACCACCCTCAACCCTCTACTACAATCTCTTGGCATCCAGCATCACAGTGCCTACATTGACACCCCTCAATAGAATGGAAGAGGTTAAAGAAAACATATGCATCTTCTAGAATTGACTTGAGGTCTAAGGTTCCAATCTGGACTCCGTATAAGATTCTGGGGTGATTGCCTTCTCTCTGCCACCTATATCATCAATAGACTCCTAAACTCTATCCTCAAATTTTAAACTCCTTTTGAAGCATTGTTTGGCACACTACCTGAATACAATCACTTGAAAATTTTAGGATGTTTGTGATATGTCTCCATTGCCTCACATAACAAAGACAAGTTCGTACCAAGGGCTCAAAGATGTGTCTTCCTAGGCTATCCTCTCAACAAGAAATCCTACAAAGTCTAAAATCTTCTTACCCATCAATTATCTTATAGCATAGATGTAATCTTCTATGAGTTTGTATTTCCTTTCAAACTTGATTCCACACAATCCAATCCACCTACCTTCTTCCCACACCTAACTACTGAACCTATTTGTGAAGAACATCTTCCTCCACCTTTCAGCCCTTCACATGAGACTTCTCCACCTATATCTCTTGATTCTATCTCCAATCCTGAACCTCTTCCCTCACTTGTTCCTCCAAGACCTCAAAGATAGAAAGCCATTCCAATCAAATTCAAGGAGTTCACTGGATTACCTTCAACTCTTTAACAAACTGCCTCTTGTTCCACACCCTATCCAATGTCTAAATACTGCTCATTTTCCAACCTATCACCCACCTATCAAACATAAATCTACAACATCTCTGCTGTTTCTGAACCAAGAAGCTATAATCAGGTAGTCAAGACCCCCTCTGGTGCTAAGCTATGGCCTCTGAACTCCAAACTCTGGAAATAAACAATACATGGTCTCTTCAATACTTACCCCATCACAAACATGTTGTGGGTTGCAAGTGGATTTTTAAGCACAATACAGCTGGGACCATTGACAAATATAAAGCAAGACTGGTTGTAAAAGGTTTCACTCAGATTGAAGGAGATGACTTATTTGAAACTTTTACCCCTGTGGCTAAAATGACAACTGTTAGAGTTCTCATTTCTATTGCTTATGTCAAACAATGGCCCTTGCTACAAATGGATGTCGCCATTGCCTTTTTAATTGGTGTGTTACAAGAGGAAGTCTACATGTAGTTACCTCATGGATTCACTCATAACTTGTCTCAATCCAATACTCACAAAGTTTGCAAGTTACACAAATCCATATATGGTCTCAAAACAGGCACCTAGGCAGTGACTTGCCAAATTCTCCACCACCCTATTTCACTTTGGTTTCATGTAGTCTCCCAATGATAACTCCCTTTTTTACATTGAATATTGAAAAAGGATTTGTGGCCATCCTAGTCTATGTTGAAGATCTCCTCCTCACTGATTCTGGTTAAGAAATTTTATTAGAAGTAAAAAGCTATCTAAAGTCAAAGTTCACAGTCAAAGATCTTGGTTCTCTAGAATACCTTCTTGACCTGGAAATTTCTAGAGAGAACACTGGTATCTGCCTACACCTGAGGAAGTATACAATGGATATCATCATTGACTCCAAATCACTAAATGCCAAACTAGTTATAACACATATTGAAGTTAATCACAAACTTGGAGCAAATACTAGCCCTCTTATTCCTGATGTTGAACCATGCAGAAGGCTTATTGGAAGACACATTTATCTCACAATCTCCAGACCTGAAATTGCTTATAGAGTTCAAGTATAGCTACGGCTGGGCTGCCACCGAGCTAGCTGAACACGAGTAGACATGAGCCGCCTTAACCGTCTCAGCTACAGCTGGGCTGCCACCGTGCTACCTGAACCCACAAAGTTTCGTGAGCTTGAGAAAAAAAATGAAAGGCTCCTTAATTCTTAGCGACGTGCAAAGTGCATCTCTAAAGCACCCAATGTGACTTATGCGTGCGTGCTCGGTCATCCTCGGGCGGCGACTAGCCGACTAACCCTTGCGTGTGACACCACTTGATTGCATCCTGGTGAACACTTGATGCTCCTTCCTAAGGTGAACCTATTAATAAAGTGCCTTAAAGATATTTATTATACCAATATGGGATATGACTTTCCATACCCCTATTACTCTTCAATTAACAAGTTTAAGTTGCCTACTTTGATCTTTAATATCTCATTCACCTGTTATTAGTTTTAAGATAATAAATAGGCCAAATTACAAATTTCTCCCCAAAGTATACACTCAATCAAAGATCACTACCGAATATAATTTTATCCCAATTTGATATCTGATGTTGCCATTTGTGCCAAATAGCTACCTAGGGCCTAACTTAAGTGTGTCTGACTTAATGTTTTTTCACTAACAAAAGTTGACCCTAGGTAGCTACTTGGCACAAATGGCAACATCAGGTACCAAATTGGCACAAACCTTATATTGGGTAGTGATCTAAGATTTGATGTATACTTTGGGGGGAAATTTATAATTTGGCCTAATACATATATCAACTTAATGTACTTGAAACATAGATTTCATATTTGTAATTTATTTCCATTTTTTAATAAATGAAACACAATTAAAAAATTGGTCAAATATTGGTCAAACACCAATTTATTGAAAACTAATTTCCCTTCTATCTTAATTTGATTATTATCTTAATGTTAACTTCTTGCTTACTCGCCCCTAAGGGGGTGGCCCAGTGGTAGACATGAGGCTTCACAAAGTGTGAGGTCTCAGGTTCGATCGCTTCCCATGCCCCCCTTAGGAGCAAAAAAAAAAAAAAACTTCTTGCTTACTCTATTTTGTTGAGACCAATTGGTGAAAAGTTCCCATGTTTCCCTTCTTTCTTAGTTTGATTATTTTCTTAATATTAACTTTTTGGGTGGGGCTATTCACGTACCCAAATCTACTCTCTACACCCCATCAAAAATATTTACAAAAATGTCATCGTGTAAAACGACAATACACACCTTATACTAATTATACCACAAAAATGCTATTAACACCCATACAACCCTTGGTTTGTGCGGCCATGGCTGGTTGTACATCCCTTGGTGCGTGTGGCTAGAACTGAATGCACAAGAAGCAAGCTGTGCGGCCACTATCAACTGCATAGACCTCCTTGTGTACGCCAGACCAAGGCCGCACACACCTCTTATGTGCTCCAAACCAGTGGTTAACTTTTGAAGTCGTAGGGAGGAGGAATTCCCTTGATTGAGAGCAGAAGAAGAAATTTGGGAATTGTGAACCCAATGAGGTTTCTTGCGTTTACAATCTTCCGCATACAAGGAGGTTTAAACCTGGTGGCAGCAATTGCAGGTGAAGGGCAGGAAATCAATCAATTTACAATCTTCTCACAATTCTTCTAAAGCAACGCAGGAAATTAAACCTCCTCATGTGCGTTTTCTTGCGTTTTCTTTCTAGGGTTGGTGAAGGGGGTTGGATGTTAATTGGGAGAATGAGGGTTGGTAGGTGTAATTAATGGAAGCGAATTAATTTGGTGGAAGAGTAAAGGGTAGAATAAGTATAATGGGAGGTGTAGTGAGTAGTGTTGGAAATTTGACAAAAATGGGTGGGGTGTTTGGAGAAATGAGGTATGAAGAGTATATTATGGGGTGTGAATAGCCCCACTCGAACTTATTGGGCTCTCTATCATAGTTGTCAAAGGCGACCTTTGACGCCTGAGGTGAGAGGCTACGCGAGTCGAGGGTTGGTCGCCCAAAGAGGTATGGGCGAGGCGCTGATAATTTCCGGCCAAGATATGAATATTTTCATTCCAGCTTTAGGCTTCAATCTTCAATATTTACCAAATCTAAGAACACGGATGATTTCGTCTCAACCTGGTGAACTCATATATGGTTTCTTCATCGCCGGAGGTTGCCGGAATCAGCCTCACGCGCCACCGCCATAATTTTCTGGCCTGAGCTCCACATACTAGGTTGCCAGCTCCCAACAAACTTGCTCCCATGGTTGGTTTGTTGGTTTGTTGGTTTTGGGAGATTAAGTCTGAATTTGTAATTTTGTTTGTTTATTTTATTTTTTGCCCCTACTTAATTAGACCATTTCCAACAGTTTAAAGCAAAAATTGCACCAAATCTTTAAACTAATGTAATTTCTACACCAAATTTATTTTACCATCTCCAACAGTTCTACTTCAAAGTTTACTCAAAAATGAATATTCCAAGTATCTTCTGAATTTGAAGAAGAGAAAAAAGGAGAGGGAAGATGAAGTAGAGAAATTGGTACTCCGAATTTGAAGTGTTTGGATGTCTGCTTCAAAATGAAGCAACTTTTGAAATGCCCGTTGGAGAAGAGAATAGTGCCACAATACTTCATTTTGAAGATATAAAGTCGTTGGAGATGGCCTTAGGGTTTTGTTTTTCTACTGTGCTGCTGCATCTTTATTCTACTTAGGGTTTCATTTTTAGGCATTTTGTTTATCATAGTATTAATTTGAGATTATATTTTTTTTCATTCTGTTTTGTTTTCTTATTTTTTTCTAATTACTTTTTTTTAAACCTTATTTTCTTTGGTTGCTTAACTATTTATTATATTATTTGGAATTTAAACTAGCTCAAAATTTCATCTTTTGATTTTATGTTAGAAATTAGTTTCATGTATTATGCTCACTTATAACATGTTTTGTTTAGATTTGTTAAGTTATATATATATTTTATATATTTTTCGTTAGTATTGTTTCCGTGTGCGCCTTTTTAGTGCCTAGCTCGCCTCTCGCCTTTCGCCTTTGACAACTATGCTCTCGATTTTGTTGAGGTCAATTGGAGAAGAGTTTCCAAGTTTCCCTTCTTTCTTAGTTTTACTATCCTCTTGTTGTAAACTTTTTACTGCCTCTATTAGTCTATTTCGATGAGCCAATTGTTGATTGTTTCCACAGAAAGTGTTTGGAATGGAGAGCAACTATTGTGGGTATTCGGGTATTTTACTCTAATAATCCCAAGTCAGAAAATGGTGAACCAGACATTTGATTGGATTAGAGGCCGAATGGTTGTGTTTTATACTGCTCCTACCACACAAAAAAACTACTCAGTCTGTTCTTAAATTCTTATTCTTTTTTACTAGCTCTTATGAGCCACTGTTTGTTTTTTAAATGAAAATTTGACATATATATATATATATATATATATATATATATATATATAATATTCACTTTTTTAAAATTATAAAACATATAATTCTTAGTACCAAAAATTACTTTGAATAACGTCATTTATGATTTTGAAAAAAAAATAAAAAAATAAACGTCAAATGGCGGGATTGATAAGACCCTCCGTGGCTACTCAGTCTATTCCTTGAAAAAATATTTCTTGTTTCGTTTCAAGTTGTTAAGAAATGAAGAGAAAAGAAAAAGAATTTTTGCATTTCATGAATTGAGATTTCATTGAAAGATTGAATTATTGAATACATAGCAAGGGGTCTGTATATATATCCCTTTCAATGCTGCTTCTGTTAAATCCCGATAAGAGAGATCAAAGGGAAAATACAAGAATACCCTTAATGATAACTAACTTAACTGACTAACTATCAGAATATGACACACGACACCCCTGAAGTTTAATACTTCTGAAATATGGCACATTGGACCCTGAAGAAGCTATATAACAGTTTTCTTCTTCATTTTAACATCCCCTCTCAAGTTGGAAGGGAAGAATAAATTCTTTACTTGCAACTTGCCAAGAAGATCAGAAAATTGATGATTTGGGAGAGCTTTAGTAAACAGTGCGCAAGTCATGCGGGATGGAACATACTCAGTTGAGATGAGATTCTTCAGCAGCATATTTCTTACAATGTGGCAGTCTATGTCTATGTTCTTGGTTCTTTCATGGAACACAAGATTGACAGTAATGTATAAAGCAGATTTATTGTCATAGTGTAAGGGAATAGGTCTGTCTACATGAATCTGGAAATATGTAAGAACAGCCATGAGCCAAGTTAACTCACAGCAAGTGTCAGCCATACTCCTGTATTTTGCTTCTGATGAGGATCTGCTTACTGTGTTTTGTTTCTTGCTTTTCCAGGATATAAGAGCATCTCCAAGAAAAACACAGAAACCAGTGACTGATTTTCTGGTGATAGGACATGAAGCCCAATCTGAGTCACAATAGGCTGAAAGATGGAGTTGATTATTTGCAGGATAGAATATTCCCTGACCTGAGCTTCCCTTGAGATACTTTACAAGCCTTAAGCCCGCCTTCCATTGTTCAGCAGTAGGTTTGGCCATGAACTGACTAAGAATATGGACTCCATAAGATATGTCAGGCCTTGTAAAGTTAGATAGATTAATCTTTCTACCAGTCTTCTGTAGGGAGCAGGATTAGAAAGGAAAGATTCATCAGAAGTGGCTAGCTTATGATTCTGTTTAATAGGGGTAGATTTAGGTTTAGCATCTAAAAGACCACAATCTGAAATAATATCCACAGTGTATTTCCTTTGGTGAAAGCAGATTCCTGATGCATTTCTTGCAACTTCAATCCCAAGAAAATACTTAAGTTATCCTAAATCCTTGACTAGAAATCTGGCTTGAAAGTAGTGTTTGACAGTAGTAATTAGCTATTTATCTGTTCCAGTTATAATAAGATCATCCACATAAACCAGGATGATGACCATATCTTTTTCAGACTTAAAAGTGAATAAGGAATGATCATTCTAAGATGAACTGAAACCAAACTGAATAAGGGTATTTGAAAGCTTTTCATACCACTGTCTTGGGGCTTGTTTCAGGCCATATATAGACTTATGAAGCTTGCATACAACAGGTCCATTGTCAAGAGATAAGTTGTGATTGTAGCCAGGAGGAAGGTCCATGAAAACTTCTTCTTTCAAATCTCCATGAAGGAAAGCATTTGAAACATCCATGTGATTTATTTCCCAATTCTTTGAAGCAGCAATGCAGAGAAGAATTCTGATTGATGTCATCTTTGCTACAGGAGCAAAGGTCTCAAAATGGTCAAATCCTTCTACTTGAGTAAAACCTTTTGCTACTAATCTGGCCTTGTATTTATCAATACTACCATCTGCATTATATTTGATTCTGTATATCCATTTGGACCCTACTTTGTGATGATTTGCTGGTAAATGTTGTACTGTCCAGGTTTTATTGACCTCCAATGCTCTTAACTCTTCTTCCATAGCTTGGCACCACAAAGGATCCTTTGCAGCCTGCTCAAAGCTTTGAGGTTCACAATTTTCAGAAATCTTAGTAGAATATATCTTGTAGCTTTCAGAAACTTGACTGAAGTTACAAAAGTTTTTAAAAGGATATGGAGATGTACCTTTCACAAATCTAGCAGTATGATCTTGAAGATGAGGTGGCAGATCTGTATAGTCTTTAAATTTTGTAGGAATACTTTTATTTCTTACTGGTCTGGTTGTTAAAGGGACATCAACATGTTTTTCAGGTGAGTTTGTAGGCTGCTCAACATTAAGGATAGAAGATTGAGTAGGAGTATTATCTTGGACAGTAGGGTTTTGATCACTATCATCATCTACAAGGGTGTCAGATTCAGTACTAGGAAATAACAAGTTATTACCAGAATCAGATTCATTATTATCTTGGAATGGGAATACATTTTCACTGAATTCTACATCTCTGCTAAAGAGAATTTTGTGTGTGATGATATTATAGCACTTATAGGCCTTTTTGGATGAAGCATAGCCTAAGAAAACACATTTTTGAGATCTGGGCATAAATTTGTCCCTATTATGGCTAAGGGTAGACACATAACAAAGGCAACCCATAGTTTTGAGATGTTTATAAGAAGGAGGGGTTCCATAAAGTGCTTCAAAAGGAGTCTTAAAGTTCAGCACAGAGTTAGGCAGCCTATTGATCAAATAAGTTGCAGTAAGAAGGCAGTCTCCCCAGAATTGTATGGGGAGATTGGCTTGAAATTTTAAGGCTCTGGCAAGCTCTAAAAGGTGTCTATGTTTTCTTTCAGCTCTGCCATTCTGTTGAGGGGTATCAATGCAAGTACTTTGATGTATAATACCTAATGAGTCCAGAAGAGAATTCATGCAATTATTAAAGAATTCAGTCCCATTGTTAGACCTGATTTCTTTAACAGTTTTATTGAACTGAGTCTTGATCATAGTTAAGAAGGATTGCATAATATTGTAGACATTGGATTTGGAATTAAGAAGGATGGTCCAGGTAGATCTAGTATTGTCATCAACAATAGTAAGGAAAGAATTACAGCCTTCATAAGTAGCATGTCTATAAGGGCCCCAAACATCACAATGCAAAAGGTCAAAAGGAGAAGATTTGATAGAGTTACTAATGTTAAATGATTTTCTGGTCTGTCTGGCAAGATGGCAGATATCACAACAAAATTTTTTATATTTGTTGAAATTTAGAAAACATAGACTCAATATATTTCATTGCATATAAAGGTAAATGTCCTAGTCTTTTATGCCAAAGGTACATGAGATAATCAACATTAGAATTAAAATGTATCTCATTGTCTACAACATGGGGAAAGTCATTGCTAGAAAGGGTAGAATTAGAGTGGACTGCTTTGGAGCTGTTCATTTTGATGTCCACATAGGGCTCAGAAGGATGAAGTTTATACAGTCCATCATCAAGCTTACCAATCACCTTGCAAGCTTTCTTGGCTAGGTCCTGAATGTAACAAAGAGATTTAGAAAAGGTGATAAAACACTCATTATCTTGAGTATACCTACTCCCTGACAATAAATTGAATTTAAATTCAGGGACAAAGAAGACATTAAGTAAGGTGATTTCTTTGGACAATATAACAGTCCCTTTGTGAGTAATAATGGAATTCTTTCCATTAGGTAAATGAATTACAGATTGTGTAGGGGTAGGATTAATGAGATTTGCAAAGCAGTTAGTAATGTGATGGGAAGCACTAGTATCAATGATCCAATCTAAGGGATTGGATTTGTAATTAGATAGACACAAAGGGTTAGCATATTTATTGGAATAAAGAAAGTTACCTGCCATATGATCTGCATTGAATTCTAATGGTGATTCAACTTCAATGTTGTTTGCCTTAGGGTTGATCAAAGCAAGCAGTTCAGCTACTTGCTCATCAGTGAAGTGGCTGCTGGTATTCTCCTTCAAGGCTGCAGAATTAATAGTTTTTCCTTTAGCTTTGTTCTTTGGCATCTTAGTGAAATCAGGTTGAGTGCCAAATAGAGGATGCCAATCAGGGAAACCATGGATGAAGAAACATTTCTCCTTGGGATGTGAGTCTCCATGGCAAAAGTCACAGAAAAACTTCCCTTTAGTGGCTGTAGAACCATTGTTTCCAATGTTGACAGTATTCTGACCAGCTTTGTTGAATCTGTTTCCTCCACTATTATTATTTCCAAATCAGACAGGCAAAGTAGTATTGGTTCCAGTGTTCTTGTTGACAAACTTTCCAAGAAGGGCAGTTGAGAATTCAGATTGATTGGAGGTAGTATTACACTGCCTTTGACCTTCTTCTTGAATGAGTATGGAGACTGTCTTGGCAAAGGATGGTAAAGGGACCATTCTCAATATTTGTCCTCTTACATCTGTATAGGAATCTGACAGCCCCATTAGGAATTAGGTAATTTTGTAGATATGATCATAATCTTCCCTAAATTTTGAAGCTCCATAGTTGCACTCACATATGCAATTAGGTAAGGGAAGGAGATTTTGCAATTCATCCCATAGGCCTCTAAACTTAGTAAAGTAAGCATTGACAGACAAGGTTCCTTGTGAACAAAGAGCTATAGTTTTTTCTTATTTGATAGAGTTTTGTAGAGTCACTTTGAGAGTACCTAATAGTCAGATCCTCCCACATTTCATAAGATGTGGGAAAGTAGACTATGCTTTGTCGAATTTAAGGGGTGACAGAATTAAGAAGCCAATAAATGGTCATGGAATTGCATCTATCCCAAGAATTTGAATATTTAGAATCAGGTTAGGGTTTCTTGAAAGTGCCATTAATCATGCCAAGTTTATTCTTGGCTAATAAGGTAATTGTGATGGCTAATTTCCATTGAGAGAAGTTGGAATCAGAAAGGGGTTCTGAAACAAGAGTCATACCTGGATGATCTTGTGGATGCAGATATAGAGGGTGTCCAGGAGGCAATTGGAAAGAGGATTCGGGAATGTCATATAACTCATCTGCATTACTTGTTGATTCTTGTTTCTTGTTTTTGTTGTCTTCTTTAGTAGATGTTGGACTGGATTGATTTGTCATACTGAAAGAACCAAGGGGAGAGGATACAGATCATAGAATAATAAAGAGAAAGGAAAAGAGATAAACCAGAAGATTCATGAAGACGGATTCATAGTTGTATTTCAGTTGACAGTAAGAAGAATGATGAACAGTCAGAATTAATGAAGTCGAGCATTTAGGATTCATGAGGTCTTCAACTTGGCTCTGATACCATGTTAAGAAATGAAGAGAAAAGAAAAAGAATTTTTGTATTTCATGAATTGAGATTTCATTGAAAGATTGAATTATTGAATACATAGCAAGGGGTCTGTATATATATCCCCTTCAATGATGCTTCTGTTAAATCCCGATAAGAGAGATCAAAGGGAAAAATACAAGAATACCCTTAATGATAACTAACTTAACTGACTAACTATCAGAATATGACACACGACACCCCTGAAGTTTAATACTTCTGAAATATGGCACATTGGACCCTGAAGAAGCTATATAACTGTTTTCTTCTTCATTTTAACACAAGTGCACATTGGTTGTGTTGTAAATGTGAATTTTGAACGTACACGCAGTAAAGGTGAATTTTGATACAAAACAATAACATATACAATTATCAATTTAGCTAATATAATTAAGTAAAGGGTTAAATTCTGGTCCGTCCCTTTTTTAAAGTTTGTACTTCAAAATTCTATATTTATTTTTTTAAATCGTAAAAGGCTACTTTTTAAAATATTATTTCGAAAATGTCATCGTCACCTTCAACAGCTCTGGCAGACACATTAGATTCAAAAATCACCATTGTTGCGCAACGAAACGGGTTTTTGATTTATGAAATACGAATCTATAATGAATCTGTGTTGAGTTGAGATTTTTCAGTAGAGAGGAAGGCGGAGGAGGAGGAAAAAGAATGCTTACGACAGATGAGATGGAAGAAGTAGGTGGAGGACGTGGTCCGGTTCTTTATGATTTTATATCGCGGTGCAAAACTATTGGATTAATGTATTGTGATGCAAACATTGATATATCGCGATATAAAAATAGACTAGACAATTAAATTGATGAATCGCGATTCAAACATTGATGAATCGAGGTGCAAAAATAGACTAGATAATTAAACTGATGAATCGTAGTGCAAATATTAATGCAATAGACTCATTAAGGGTATCGTAGTCTTTTTACCCCCAAAAGTGTCATTTTTCGATTTGAAAAAAAAAAACGGTATTGGAACGAATAAAAACTTTGGAAAGTATATTGGTCCGCAATTTTTCCTTTGAGTAAAACTTGTGCTATATTATGGTTGTGCCGAATAGAACGTAGGAAAATGCTTATAGGAAGCCAAACCAAAGGGCTTATAAGATCGGATCCAAAAGCAGTTGACCTTATTTGAACAAGAAACTGGCGAGCAATCAATTGTTAGATGTCAGTAAACAAGAACAGCGTAAATCACAACCGTACTTTATACTTTGATGGTAATGTAAGGGAAACCCCGGATGCCCATTAAGCATCATATTATTTCCAAAATAATAACTAAATTTTAGTTGCATGGTGACACGATCCCACCAGCGAGGTAACTAACATGCAATTCAGAGAACAATTCTTGCTATAATTAAATTTTAGCTGACAGATCTTAGGCTTGGATAATGGTACCATAATAGATTTTCATAGAGACGATGTGTCATGTGGCGCCAGTTTTTTTACATCAAGAACACCTGTTAACGATTCAATAGCTAATCCTGCAACTGACTGATGTTTTTTTCTTTTTTGTTCTTTGGAGGAAGGAGAGAGAAAGACGACTCGTTCTAAATAAAAATTTTTAATGGGATAGATATAACATGGAAAAACACCAAATCAAATCATGTGTTAATTAAAGCATAACAATATAACTTAGAAATAAAGAGAGGCTAGATCTATAGCCTTTTTCAATACATCCTGCGAATGCCTTGATCAACATGCTATTGTTCCTGCCTCGGCTTCTTTAAGAAAAGGTTGAGGCCACTGGACAAAGCCGATGAAGAGGACAGAGATGCTTTTAGTATGCTCAAACCCTGCAACAAGGCAGCAGTCAGTTTTGTAACTACAAAAGATTGTATAATTAGTCTGTATTTCATATCGCTTTACCTCCTCCACGCCAATGCTCACTTCACGTTTCTCAACATCACTAAAGGGAACTTTTAACTTGTCAAGGATGTACATAATCGAGATGGACGACAGCGGTGTCACAACCAAATCATCCGTCATCGTGAACATCATTGGCTTCCTGACATATCCTCCATGCAACATTGGACCTTTAAAGGCCAAACTAGACCATACAATATCAAGTTGAACTGCATCAGCCGTTTCATCGGGGGGAAGCCAAGTTGTAATGTTAAAATGCTGTCCAAAGTAAAAGTTCAATATTAATTTTACGGTGGTTTTAACACTCAGTTTCGTTATACATGAATACACTACCTTAAAAAGTTAAATTAAATTTTTTTCAACAAGCGTATTCATCAAAAATTAATCAAAAACATTAAATGTTAGTAATGTAACATTATAACCAAAAACTTTTATATTGAAATCATTGAAGACTGTTTTAAATTAATATAAATATATCTCCTAAAACACTTTAGAATTTTTTATTTTTTTTGGGAGGGTGAGGGCGACGACCCTTGTTAGCCTTACCTGAGCACAATCGAAACTGTACCGATAATACCGACAATATAGTGGAGAACTGCTTTCCTCTTTAAGAGTGAAAATATGATTTTCGCAAAGATAGTGCTGAGCCAACTGAGGGTGAAGAAGCTCATCCTTGAGCCATGGTATCATGTATCGATCTGCATTCAAATTTGATATGCTTCGGTACAGATTGTCGATACTTCCTACAGAAGTATTACCACTTAAGAGAAACGACACAGCTCCCAATGGGATTGCAAGGAAGCTGAAAACAAAGCCAATAAATTCTTCTGCAGCTTGATAAAACACTGGCTTGCCATTTGATTTTTGCACAAATACACTGACATCAATTTTCTTAGAACTAGTGGGCAAGTCTTTACAGATCACAGGCTTTGTAAAATTACCAAGTTCAGACTTGACAATTTGTGTCCCACACAATAACAGTTCCGTTAAAGGAGACCTGGAGAGTAAAGCCAACTTCAACAATTTCAAAACCTGAGATTAAAAAAAGAAAAATCATATTATTAGCCCAAAAGTAAACTAGGATGAGTAATGCAAAATTGGATAAGTGTCTTGGATAACATGAGGAAAGGGATCTGTTTACCTCTTGTAAGCCTATGTTGACAGTCCTTTCTTCAAGAAGACTCATATCTCTAATCCCGACATCACTTAGCATTCGAAGACTTGAACAAGCCAAATTAGGCATGACACATAGATCATCGGTGACCAAAAAAGTTGCTGTTTCAGTAACAAAGACACCTCTGTCATGATGATCTGAGTTGACCTGTGGATCGTTTAGGACAATCTCTCTATTAAGAAACTTACCACAACAACATTTTGCAGTGTTGTATGTGCTGAAATGAGCACCTTTGCGTTTACTGCAACGCCAGCTCTCACATATGAAGTATTTGGTATCATCCACATTGAGTTTGAGCTTTCTGCAATGAGCATCCATTGAATTTCTTGGATGAAGCAGCATTAGCTTCACTTCTTCCGTCGAGAAATACTGTGAGGGAAGATTTGCAAGACCTCCATACAGAGTGTTCAAGCAGCCAACGGATGGTAACTCTGAATCAGAAATCTTTTCGATGAGCCTGGCTATTGTCCCCATCGGTAGCGTCATGAAGCTGAAAAGGATGTCAACAAAACTATAATCAGCTTCGGCAAAAAGCACTTTGTTTCTCCCTTTATCCACCAAAATTTTCAAGGGAATTTTAATTTCCTCTGTGTTCGACATTGTAGAGCGCAAGGACTGAAGTTTTTATTTAATGTGATAATGTGATAATATGAAATTGTTGCTGATCATGCAACTATTTAAGGTCAACATCTGGAATTGAAGAGTCAATTTCCCCAAGGTACTTTCCCCTTTTATCAGAAGATTCATGCATTGGATATTCATGGTTGGGAATGAATCAAGACTTGACCCTTCGGCTCCACATTATAATCTATATAACGTTTTTTTTTTTTTGACTGTTTTTATTGTCATATTTCGTATGATTGAATATTGATATCATGGTTACCACAAAAGCCATCAAAATTTCATTCAAATACTAGTTATTTACCACGTGCTTCGCACGGGTACAATGTGAGAGAGATATATTTTTTGTAATAATAATTTAACTTTTGAACATTATAATTAGATTGTTAATCTCTTCCATGGCTATAATATTTTTTTTTTCTAATATTATTAATAGTGATGCGTCCAAAATCTGCTTAGACGCACTAGACTCTGCTATCTGGATACCTGGCTTTCAATATATCCTCGATCTTCACAGCCCAACTCTGCAAATCAATGAAAAAGACATAAACTTGGCAGGGGCACTCCCTGCAAAAGCCCTCCTGGCGTGAGAATTAGCACAAGTGTTTACTTAGTCAATAATTTGGCAGAGTTTAAGCTAGCAAAACAGAATCACGTACCTCCCTCCTTGATCTTGAGGGGTTTATATAGCTGTTTCCGGAAAGTAACTGTCCATTAATGATCATGGCATGAATGGTGGGCATATTAACTGCACCATTAACTGTCCCATTTATCACAACGGTAACATCGTGGTAATGATAGAGAATTTCTCGGATATAACCGTCTATATTCACAATAACCCTTTGATAAGCGAGCATGGTAAACCACCTCTGGTAAACCGCCGCGATCTTGGTTAAGCCTCCAGCTCGCTGTGTCCTTGCCTGCTGGAAGCTAGGCCCCCAGCTCGTGATATATCAATGGTCGCTGTCCATTTCTCAATGGCCTGAAAACCCTAACACACATATGATGCTCACAATTGGGGAAGACGTGTCAGGCACGTGACTGATGACTTGAGCCTATTGGGCCGAGTAGCTCAGTAGCCCCCTACTCTTTGTCCACCGAGTATTTATGCTCGGAACGAGGAGGAACTTTAAATCCCCCGGCCAAATCGCTCTTGAAATGCAACTCTTAATGAATGCACCGAGTTGCTCACGATCAGAGTTATGAGTGCACGCCAGCTCAGAGGGTTTTTGGGGAAACGAGCCGCCATCTGCCACCTATTTACACTTACACGGGCTCACTTCTCCACAAACCATTAAATATTGCCTCGACTTTTGAGCCATAATGATGAGTGACCCCCAAACGACGGTTTCCAACCGGTATAAAAGTGAGGAGTCCCCCTCATTTCAAACTTTTACCATTTTCAAACTTTGTGAGAAATCAGAAAGCAGAAGCAATCATCTTCATCACTGCTCTCAAGCTTGCTACAAAGATCTCCAAGTTTCCCGATGTTATCAATCATCATATTCAACAGCTCCTTTCGGCACAACAAGAACTTTCAGGATCTTCTCTCACTCCCTCAACATCAACAGGTATTTCTTTAAATCCTCAATGCTCTCTTCTTCCCTACTGCATCTTCAATTTTATCCCGTTAAAACCCCATGTTAAGATTCCATAATGCTTTTTTGGGTACGAATGTCCACATTAACCGACTTGTCTGAAACTAGGGCTTCCAATTCTCACTTCATCTTCATCCACGCTTTTCCTGTTTCCCACTTTAAACACGTCACGGCCTTAGGCACTGTACAGACTTGCCTAATTTCCACGGTAGGAATCGAGGAGTACTTTGACCGGTGCTCCGTTCACCGATTTTAGGATAAACCCTTGCCTGCCATGGGTTCTTGCTTAATTGCTCTTGTCTGTCCCCCCGAGCAGGGTTTAACACGTATTCCTCGATTCCTGAAGGATGTCATCTGGTGACGAAACCCAATCCGAAATCAAAGGACGCGCTTACAACCATGGAGCCCCCACAGAAAACGAAAAAAGCTCGGACACAGGATCCTCAAGCTCTGAAGAGACCGAGCGAGAAGAGATTCCCTTAGTTCGCCAAAGACGTCCGAGGGTTTCCAAAGATGTCATAAACGAACAAGCCACAGATAATCTTCCCAGCTCGAGTAAACCGCGAGCTGAAGAGAACCAAACTTTGCTCAAAGGCAAACAGATCGTTTCCAACGACTCCCCCCTAATTAAATGGGACGACCTAACCACCGAGGATGACATCTCCGGTTGGTTTTACTCACTGGGTATGGATCCCAAGAATTACCGAGTAAGGGCCTTCGACTTAGATATCGAGGAGGTCGGGCATAACTTCCAAGAGGACCGAATGGTCTTTTACTTTGATTTTTTCTTGGTCGGCCTAAGACTTCCATTAGACCCCTTTTTCGCTGAATTCCTTCTAGTAAACAATGTCCTGCCTTGTGACCTAGCCCTCACCACCATTAGATTCCTGGTCGCCTATATTGTCGCATGTAGGCTACTCAGCTTCGAGCCCAGCATGACTCTTTTTAGGTAATTCTTCCTCTTTTGCATGGACAAGAAAAGTGGGCGCATTACTGGTCGCTCCAACCCCAACTACTTTAAACTCCTGTCCGACAGCCCCAACAAAGTCGACTCCTGGGATTCAACAGCCCTGCTCATCGAGTCACGAGTAGGTTGGCCCTTCGCTCCATACTTAGAAAATTTAGTTGTTGCCAAGTATGATAAAAATGCCTTCCGAACAGGAGAACCGTTGCTCGCCAAAACCTTTAGGAAACTGCTCGGAGTGAAAGAAGGCAAGAACAGGCAAGACTAGGTGTTGGACTGGGTAGCCCTTACCTCTGATCCTGCCTTACTTCGACAAGTAGGAGTAATAAGCTGGCATGTCGAAGGTTACGAACCCCGAACAGTCCTGGAAGCCGAAACACCACACCCCTACTAGGGTAGTTGCCACGGTGGAAGATTTCCTAGCGAGTGCCCGGACTGCAAGCAGGCTGGAAGGAATTGCACCCCTGCTTTCTCTGTTTCTGGTCTGCACAAGCTTATTTTTCGCCTCTTTATTACTTCCTATTTCAATCACAACTTCTAACATCTGTTCATAATTCACCGTGCAGATATAAGGCAACTTGAGGATTCACAATGCTTTCTCCAGGCTATGAGAAGGGGGGCCATGGGAAGAAACACCCAAATGGCCGGGCAACAACCTGCTCGCCTCCCTATCGTTCCTGCTACAAATGCTGGTCGAGGGTCTAGCCGAGTACCCGAGACAAACCGAGCTGTTGTTGCTGCTCCTACACCGGCTACCACAATCACTCCTGCTCCAACTGCACCTCCCCAACAGCAAAAACGGCTTGCCCCAGTCCTCCCAACTGAGAGAAGAACAAGGTCGAGGACAGACCAGAGCGAACCGGCCGAGGCCTCAAGCTCACAGGCACCCATCTGGCAAAGGGAAAACTTCGAGATGCCAGAGACCTGCGAGCTAGCAGCCCAGCTAATAGCGGAAGTGGCCAACGTTCCCGATTTGGCCAATCTTAACACCAACAAACGAGGCGGGCACGCAGCTACTGTTGGGCTGGGGATGGTAAAGACTTCGCCATACTGGCATCCGAAGGAGAAGCACCGAACTTCCTAGCTCCGTCCTGATCGGCGAAATTGGAATGTGCATGACCGAGGTTACTATTTCTCTTACCATCATCAAAACAAAACATTAGTATGCACTTCTCATTTTCATGTCTTTTCATTCCAGATGGCGAGCGAAACCGAACTCTTGTATGACTGTCTGATCGACAATTTGAAGTCCTCCAGCTTGCTATCCTCGGAGAAGAACACCTTGGAGGAGCTGGTCAATTCCCTCCGAACTGAGCTTAAGGAGGGTGAAGAAAATTTGACCTCTAAAGTCACCGAGCTTTCCAAATTGGAAGAAGAAAAGAAAATTCTTGAAGCCCACTTGAACTTCTCCAAAAAATATGAGGAGACGGCCCTTAACAACATAAGCCAAATGAGGAAAGATCTCAGGGCGGCGACCAACGAGCTGGAAAAATTGAAGAAAGAAGCTGCTGGAAGGGAAAAACAGATGAGGGTAGAGCTATCCCAGGCCAACGAGCAACAAAGAGAGACAATCATCGCTGATTATAAGAACTCTGAAGGTTTTCTAGCCACTGTTGAGGAGGAGGCATACCCATTCTTTCTACAGGGACTAAATCATATCCTTAGGCAGCTAGCCTGCAGTGGTATAGAGATTCAACCGGACCAGCTCGCCAAATGGGGGACGAACACCCCATTATGTCCCTCTGCTCGTCCGGGCCATGCCTTGGTGCCATACACAGTGGACGAGCTGACCTCCTTGGCTGAGATGGATTCCCAAAAAAAGATTAACTCCCTGGACCCCTCCCTCAACTGCCGAGACCACTATTACCGACCTCATGACCCAAATGTGGATGACAAAGGCACAAGAAAACGAAACCTTGGCTACTCAAGCTACTAGTAATGATGAAGATGTTATCATTATTGAAGCCAAAAATGAAGTTGCTAACCCTGCTCAACCTGCTGCCGACCAGACTGCCGCTGTCGACCCAGCTCAACCTGCCACCGAAGAAACTATTGTTGCAGACCCCTGAGGTTTTTCCTAGCCTACGTGCCATAATTGTACTTTCCAAAGAACATTTTGCAAACAATTTACATTTTTCTGGGCTTGTAATATTTTAACATTTCCTACTTCTGATGCTTCCTGTGAATGCTCATATTTTGTCTACTTGTATTCTTATTAATATTTCAACTGTTTCCATTGTGAAAAGCAAACTCTTAAATCAAACAAAAAGCAACTGGCTCGAACACAAACCCTTTTTCACTAGCAAAGGCAACTTATGCTCGTGAAAGAGAGAATAATCCAGAACAACCAAAGCAACTAACTCGAACACCAATTCTTTTTCACTAGCAAAGGCAACTTATGCTCGTGAAAGAGAGAATAATCGAGAACAACCAAAGCAACTAACTCGAACACCAAATCTTTTTCACAAGCAGAGATACTCATTGCTCGTGAAAAAGAAAATAATCGAGATAACATCAACTCACTCAAACACTTTTGCACCGGGCAAAAAAACAAAGAAACTACCCTGCCTGCTAAAAGTATATTGAGTTCTGTATTTAATGAAATAATCAAAAAATAAAAATAATGCATACTCGTTCATTTCACCTCAACAGAGACAAAGACAAATATCCTGAACACTGTCAATCATCGATAATATTTTTTGCATGCCATGGATGTTTCAGCTCGATGCCATCCTCTGTTTGCAACATGTAAGTTCCCTCCTTAACAACTCGAACTATCTGAAAAAGGACCTTCCCAGTTGGGAGAAAGTTTCCCCCACTCTGCTCGATGGTTTGTCGCCTCAATTTTATAGAGAACCCACTCCCCCATAGCAAATGACCGACCACGAACCCTTTTATCGTGATGGGTCTTTGCTCGCTGTTTATAATTTGTTATTCTCATTTTGGATTCCAACCATTTTTCCTCTAATAAATCCAGGTCGGCTGCACGAGCTACCACGTTGGATTCCGCATCATAGTGTGATACTCTATGATTGAGCAAGTACATCTCCACCGGTGCCATGGCCTTAGATCCATAAGCCATAGAAAAAGTCGTCTCCCCAGTGGGCCCTCTAACCGTTGTTCTGACCGCCACAAGGCTGAAGGTAACTCATCCACCCATCTTCCTGCCCTATCTTCCAGATTTCGCTTAAGAACATGTAGGATTTGCTTGTTAGCAGCCTCAACTTGACCGTTACCCTGAGGATACGCAACCGATGATTGCTAACGCTTCATACGCATCTGTTCGCATGCCTTTGTGAATTTTTTTCCGAGAATTGAGTTCCATGATCAGAGACTATTGCTCGGGGTACCCCAAAACGACACCAAATATGCTCATTCACGAAGTCAATTACATTGACCTCACTAATAGTTGACAAAGGCTTGGCCTCTACCCATTTGGTGAAGTAATCAACCGCGACCACGACATATTTAAACTTCGACCGAGCCAAAAGAAACGGGCCAATGAGGTCTATGCCCCACATATCAAACGACCATGATGCCACCACAGGGGTCTGCTCGGTAGAGGGTAAGCGAGGTATATCGGCGTAACGTTGACACTTATCACAGCGACGAACATACATTTCTGCATCGCGCCTCAAAGTAATCCAATAGAATCCCGTGACTAAAACTTTCTCTGCCAAAGACCGTTGGCCTGGATGCCCTCCACATTTTCCTTCGTGAACTTCTCCTAAAATGCCCTTTGTCATCTCTGGCCGAACACACCTGAGCAAAGGTCTAGTATATGACCGTCAATAAAGTATCATATCTAGGACAACATACCGACAAGCTCACTTTTGAATGGTCCGAGCTTCCGACTTGTCATCGGGCAAGGTTCCCTGCTCGATATATGCCGTCAAATCATCTATCCAACATTTTGTGGCAGGCTCAATGTCCATGATTACTTCCCTTTCTATCACAGGAACCTCTAAGTATTCAATCATGACCGCTGGATGCAGAAACTGAATCTCGTCTTCAGCCATCTTGGATAAGTAATTTGCTCACATATTATCTTCGCGTTCTATCCGCACCAGCTCCCAAAAATCAAAATCCTTTAAGATCTTCTTCACCATAGCACAATAGCAAACTAACACTGGATGATGAACAACATAATCGCCTCTTACTTGATTCACAACCAACTATGAATCACAATAAATAATTACCTCTTGTACTCCAATGTCATGTGCGAGCTCAAGCCCGGCAATCAAAGCTTCATACTCTGCCTGGTTATTGGATGCTGGAAACTTGAAACGCAATGCCTTTTCAAATTCCACATCCTGCTCGGGCGGGACTAACACCAAACCGGCTCCACTTCCAAACCTACTGGCTGAACCATCCACGTGTAGCTCCCAACAATAATCAGGCCGTGGCCTTTGAGCCGGTTCACTACCTGACGTAGTCTTGGCCAAAACCTCCTCCTCGCCCGGATCCTTGAAGCTAGTCTCAACCACATAGTCTGCCAAAGCTTGTGCCTTAATTGCTCATCGAGGTTGGTAGTCGATATCAAACTCAGTTAACTCGATGGACCAGGTAAGTAAGAAGCCAGAAGAATCTGGCTTGCGTAAGATTTTCCTGAGTGGTGTGTCCGTGTACACAATGATATAATGTGCAGAAAAATAAGCTCGGAGTTTCCGAGCAGCAACAACAAGCGAATACGCTAATTTTTTGCATTAAAATACTGCCCTTCCACTGCAGTGAGGGCCTTGGAAACATAATATGTAGGCTTTTGTAAATTACATTCCTCTCTAACTAACACAACGGCTACAACCTGCTCTGTGGCCGCCAGATACACAAAAAGCTTCTCGCCGAGGACTGGACTACTTTACAATGGAGGCTGCCCCAGATACTTGACCAACTGCTTGAAGGCTTCCTGGCATTCCTTCGTCCATTCAACCCCCTTGTTTCCCCGGACCACCTTGAAAAATGGTAAACACCTTTCTGCTGACCTGGAGATGAAACGTCCAAGAGCTATAACTCGACCATTGAGCTTTTGAACGTCCTTGATACTGCGAGGATGCTTCATTGTGACCAATGCTTTAATTTTCTCTGGATTGACCTCTATACCCCTTTCAGTCACCATGAACCCCATGAATTTGCCTGCCTTCACCCCGAACACACACTTTCTCGGGTTAAGCTTCATATTATTCCTCCTGAGGTTGCTGAAAGTTTCTCCTAAATCAATTGTGTGGTCGTGCCTTTTGGTCTTCACCACCATGTCATCAATGTAGGCCTCCACATTTCTGTCGATCTGCGAGTGTGGGTTCCCTGAGGTGCCCGCCTCCGCCTCTTGGTTAGGGGTTGCTGCGACGCGGATGACGGGACACCACTGCTCTCGTTCCACCCTCCCTTGTTTAGAGGAAGACGAAATCAAAAGTGCGAGAGGAGTGCTATCTATGATAGTGCGTTGGAATGCGCCTCGGTTGCCTTTAGTGGATTTTTAATCCAATATGGGAACTTTGCGTTTCCCGCATCAAGTTATCCCTTTTTTAGGGGATACCAGGATATGGGAATGCATCACCCTTTCATTCACATTTTCCCTTTTTTAGGGGAAAACGGAAAAGTGCAAAAAAATAATGTTGCGGTGCCCCCACTATGGATTTTATTAAAAATAGCCTTATGGCCCGTTTCGGATCACTATGAGAACCTTGGGTTTCCCGCATCAAGTTATCCCTTTTTTAGGGATACCAGGATATGAGAATACATCACCCTTCCATTCTCATTTTCCCTTTTTTAGGGGAAAACAGAAAAGTGTAAAGAAGGAGTGTTGCGAGGCCCCACTGGATCCAAAAAGTTTTAGAGTCACCATCTTTATTTTAAGGCAAAATAAAGCAAAACCAAAAAAAGAAAAAGAAAAGAAAAACCAGAGATTGAAAACGGGTTTCGGAGGCTAAGTTACGAGTTGAGAAGGTGCTAGGCACCCAACTCGCCCTTTCGGTCTCAAAAATAGTTTTTGACTAAAGTATGCTTATTGTTATATTTATTTAGCAAATAAATAAAGCATTAAAAGACAGGAAAATAAAAAAAATACATCCGTGACTACATTATTTACGGACTTGCAGTTATTTCCTTACAATAATTACAAATATATTTAAAAATATTTGGCCATTATAACGACTCTTCTACATAATATTTCCTAATCTAATCCGGGCAGCACAACGGCTTATATTGACTACATTGGGCCGGATTTAAATAATAACTTTAAATAATAAATAAATGAACGAACAAGTAAATAAATAAAACGCCCTTAAAGGCTATTACCTTTTAGAGCGGTAGTGTGCTCGCTCTGTCCTTCAGGGAGAGGGAGTCTTTTTTTGTATGGTTGTTGTGTGGTAGTTGTTTTGGTTTGGGCAGAGTGACTGCTTATTCTAGATGACTTTTGGCTCGTTCACTCGGGCAGAGTGACGGCTTATTTTGGTTGGTTTTGACCTTTTTGGTTGGGCGGAATAACGGCTTACTTTTTGTGTATTTCAGCTCATTACTCGGGCAGAGTGACGGCTTACTTTGGGAATTTTGGGCCGGGGAAGTAAGGTGGATACCTAACTACAAGGCTAGGGATCACTTATAACCAGTGGATTTTAGTTTTGGCGGAGTTTGGACGGGGTTTGGAAGCTTTGAAGGGCTACACACACCTATCTCACACCTCTCACTAAAACTCGGCGTTCTTAAAAGGCGGAGAGAAATTTTCAGCGCTTCGTTGTGGGTAAATTCGGACACTGAAGAGGGAGCCCAACACCTTAATTTATAGGTGGAGAGGAGGACTCATCGGGAATTAAAAATTCCCTCAGCCGGCTTCAGCAAATTGTACACCATCCTTCACGAGTTGCACAATGCGTTAAGTCTGAGAGCTACAGTAGCCCCTTTGGCGCCGACTCTACCATAGCATGGCGCGGCGCCCAAACACCTTTTAGGCCGCGCCATGCTCCTATTCATCTTTCATTTTCAGCACTTTCACCCCTCGCAATTCACTGTTTTGTGCATCTTGCTTTACCTTTCGCATTTTCAACTCCTGTAACTTGACAGTTGTTAATTTTGAACAGTTCTTGATATCACATGTCAGAGTCACATATCAGGGGTACGAAATTGGGGTGTCTACAGCGAGCTGAAAACCTTATTCACCATCCTTTCATATGTAGCCCCTGCGTTCTTCAGGCCAAATAACATCAATTTGTAACAATATAGCCCCCCTGCTGCTCGGAAAGCTGTCAAGGCCTTATCCTTCTCGCTCATCTTCACTTGATGGTATCCGGAGTATGCGTCAATGAAGCTTAGAAGCTCGAACCCCGCTATAGCATCCACCAACTTTTCAATACGAGGTAGAGGATAACAATCCTTCGGGCAAGCCTTATTCAAATCGGTGAAGTCTACACACATTCGCCACTTGCCATTGGATTTTTTAACCATTACAACATTAGCCAACCAAGTTGGGTAATGAATCTCTTCAATAATGTCGGCACTAAGCAGTTTCTCCACCTCCTCCTCGATAGCCTGATCCTTCTCGACAGAATACACTCGAGGCCGTTGTTGAATTGGCCGGAAAGCTAGATCCACATTGAGATAATGGAGAGCTACATCCTCACTCACCCCAGGCATATCTTCAGGCTTCCATGCGAACACATCCAAGCTTTCTTGAAGTTGCCTGACCAGGTTAGCTCGAGCCTCTGACAGTGCCTTACCAATTTTTATCTTTTGCTCAGGGTAAGCAGAATTGATAACCAACTCTTCGAGCACGTCTTGAGCCGTAAACTCTGGTTCATCTCGCTTTTGGAGTGTGTCACACTCCACTTTCTCCTCTTCTTCAGCTTGAGTCTCAACCGGATCAAGCTGATCTATATCTATGTCCACCGCTTGTTCAGCTTGTCCCCCCGACCCCAATGTCAGCAAAGGACCAGCGATCTTCTCGCAATATTTATCTGGAACCAGGCCTACATCGACATCCTGCTCGTCCTGCCCCCCCCCGACTCCAATGTCGGCAAAGGGCAAGTGTCCACCTTCGCAATCTTCTGCAGTTTCACCAACCATGGCAATTGTCGACGGTCCTACAGTCACATGAGATTTCTCCTTGGTGCTAACGGTAATTTTCTGCTCACCATCTTCCAAGGTCAACTTTTGTTTCTTCCTCTGACTGCCCCGAACATACTCCAACACTGCCCGGGGTTAACTCTTCAACACCCCTACTCCATGATCGGTGTAAAACTTGGCTCGCTGATGAGGAATGGAAGCCACCATCTGGAACTTAGCCATGCTCGGTACCCCCAGGATGATATTATAAGGAGATTTCAAGTCAATTACCATAAAGGTAATTTTCTCAGCCCGAGTTCGGCTTCCTTCACCAATAAACACTTCCAGCTCGACCGTACCCTTTACAAGTACTTTGTGATTGGTGAAGCCCTCCTGCGTCTCCGCATACGGTTTGAGGTGGTCATCACTCAACTCTAGGCCTTAAAAGCATGAGTAGTACATCACGTCCCTACAAGCCCCTGTATCCACCAAGATTCTGTGTACAACCCAACCATCCACCAAGGCTGAAACAATCAACGATTGTTCTCCTGCCACATTGCTCGCCATCTCGTTGCTAGTAAATTGTATAGTCTCCTCCCCAGCTTGCAAAGTAGTTGGTCGATCGATCACCTTTGACAAGGAATAAATCTACTTGCCGAGCTGAGTTGGTGTGGGCTCTTCATGCATAATCACATTTATAACCCCTCTGATCGGGGGTGTATCTCTTCGGGGAACATTCCCCATGTTTCCTCCATCTCTCTTAAACCGATCTAGCCGACCTTCATTGATCAATTTTTGAATGGCCTTTTTCAACTGCCAACATTCCTCTGTTGTGTGCCCATAATCATCATGATAGGCACACCTCTTCGATCGATCCCTAGTATCTGCTGTCTCAGGATTCATACGAGGTGGGCGAGGAAGCTCATACCAAATTTCATACATAATATCTTCGCGCAAGGTATTGAGCGGAGTAAGATCAACCTCCCGAAGAAATTCTCTCGGGTGGTCATACCGTGATTTGCTTTTATTGTAACCACCGCCCGTAGCCTGGCCATTACCTTTGGAATTACCCCCAACCTCATTACTCTCATTTTTCTTCTCCTTCTTCGCGGTCTCCCCCGCACACCATTTTTGAGCCCGCATTAACATTTCTGCCTGCGTCTTGGGCTCGCGCATACTCAATTTCGACCTCAATCCCCCCTTTCCTTCGAGCAAGCCTGTCTCAAAGCATAAGGGCACTTCCTGCTCAGTCAACCCAGGAACTTGCTCCAGTACTTTCGTGAACCACTCCAAGTAACTAGCGGTTGATTCATGAGTTCCCTGTTAAACCTTAGACAAGTCAGCCCTTGTCTTCGCAAGTGTACCCGAGGTCCCAAAGTCTGCTAAAAACTTTGTTCGCAGATCAGCCCAATTGTTAATCGATCTGCGTGATAGATCTCCCATCCATGCCAATGTCTTTCCTTGCAAAGCACCCACAAAAGCCCGAATCTTTAATGCATCATCCGACGTTACCAAGCCAATCTGGGACTCGAATGACATCAACCAATCTCTCGCTTTAGTCTTCCCTGTATACTCTTTAATGTTCGGGAAGATGAGACCGCCTGGGTGAAGGCGTCCTGTGACGACGAGCATGGGATCTCCTGGGAGATGGAGAACAGTTGCTGCGAGCATATGACCTTCGAGGTAAGGGTGAGCGAGGTCGGCGATGGTGTGACCTTTGTGGAGAAGGTAATCGTCGTTGACGGCGAAACTGTGCCGAATCATCCCCCACTCGGGGTCCCAGCCGGGAATGCACACTTGGCACAATCCTGTGACTAGCTTGACCTTCTTGCTGATTACGTCCTCTTGATTCTCGTTCAAGTTGTTACGAGGGAACAAGTACTTGGTTTAATTGATTGTCCCCAATTCTTGACCCATTCGCTGTCTGGCTTGGTGCAGGAAAAGCAGGTAGGAGATCCAACTCGATAGGTAGAGGCGGCTTACCCATGGCAATCAACTGCAGGTTCAGCTGAAGCATCTGTCCTAAATAGATAGCCCTTTGACGAAGAGCCTCCTCCCGAAACTCATTGGCCAATCCCACCGCAGCTACGACACTCCTAGCCAGCGAATACGTTGATTGAGCTGGTGGCGTGCATCATGAGGTGGTGGCAATGGGTTGTTGGCAGCCGGAAGATTCATACTTGGGGTAGCCGTGTGCACCTCCTCCACCAGGTTACCGCCATTCATACCGTTTTCAGCCATAGTTAAAGTTTGCCAAAAACAAAGTTTCACTTTCACATAGAATGTTTCTTCGTTTCACGACAACGGAACCAACTGATACGTCCAAAATATGCATAGACGCACTAGACTCTGCTAACTGGATACCTGGCTTTCAATATATCCTCGATCTTCACAGCCCAACTCTGCAAATCAATGAAAAACCCGTAAACTAGGCAGAGGCACTCCCTGCAAAAGCCCTCCGGCATGAGAATTAGCACAAGTGTTTACTTAGTCAATAATTTGGCAGAGTTTAAGCTAGCAAAATAGAATCACGTACTGCTGGCTCCGGGACGCCGCCCGCGCCCTGGTGCGCGTGCGGATGCGGGACACCACTGCTCTCGTTCCACCCTCTCTTTTTTAGGGGAAGACGAAATCAAAAGTGCGAGAGGAGTGTTGTTTATGATAGCGCGTTGGAATGCGCCTCGGTTGCCTTAAGTGGATTTTTGATCCAATATGGGAACTTTGGGTTTCCCGCATCAAGTTATCCCTTTTTTAGGGGATACCAGGATATGAGAATGCATTACCCTTTCATTCCCATTTTCCCTTTTTTAGGGGAAATCGGAAAAGTGCAAAAAAGGATATTGCGATGCCCCCACTATGGATTTTATTAAAAATAGCCTTATGGCCCGTTTCGGATCACTATGGGAGCTTTGGGTTTCTCGCATCAAGTTATCCATTGTTTAGGGGATACCAGGATATGAGAATACATCACCCTTCCATTCTCATTCTCCCTTTTTAGGGGAAAACGGAAAAGTGCAAAGAATGAGTGTTGCGAGGCCCCACTGGATCCAAAAAGTTTTAGAGTCGCCATCTTTATTTTAAGGCAAAAATAAAGCAAAACCAGAAAAAAGAAACCAGAGATAGAAAGCGGGTTCGGAGGCTAAGTTACGAGTTGGGAAGGTGCTAGGCACTCAACTCGCCCTTTCGGTCTCAAAATAGTTTTTGGCTAAAGTATGCTTATTGTTATATTTATTTAACAAATAAATAAAGCATTAAAAGACGGGAAAATAAAACAAATACATCCATGACTACATTATTTACGGACTTGCAGCCATTTCCTTACAATAATTACAAATGTTATTTAAAAAAAATTGGCCATTATAACGGCTCTTTTACATAATATTTCCTAATCTAATCCGGGCAGTACAACGGCTTATATTGTCTACATTGGGCCGGATTTTAAATAACAACTTTTATAATAAATAAATAAATAAATAAGTAGGTAAATAAATAAAACGCCCTTAAAGGCTATTACCTTTTAGAGCGAGGTGTGCTCGTTCTGTCCTCGGGAGAGGGAGACTTTTATTGCTGTTGCTGATATGATTCGGGCAGAGTGACAGCTTATTTATGGTAGTTTTGGCTCACTCACTCGGGCAGAATGACGGCTTAGTTTTGGTGGTTTTGGCCTATTTGGTTGGGCAGAATAACGACTTATATTTCGGGTGATTTAAGCCTATTTACTCGGGCAGAGTAACGGCTTACTTTATGGTTTTTAGGCCGAGGAAATATGGTGGATACCTAACTAAAGGGCTAGGGATCACTTTAACCGGTTGGATTTGTGTTTGGAGGAGGTTTGACAGGGTTTTGAGGCTTTATGAGAGGAGAGGATCGCACTGCGTTAAAATTACGCAGAGTTTTCCTGGGCTTCAAGCCTTCGTCGAAAATTCTTCATCTCAAAACATAGCCGGGGACCTCTATTTATAGTTGGATTTGTGCTTCATCGGCTTGTACCACGCGCTAGCCATTTTGTATAATGCGTTAACGAAGTAGGCACTATTCAGGACCTTGGCGCAGCCAAACAGCTGGTTGGGCGCGGCGCCAAGCTACTATTCCAGCTTCAATTTTCGACACTTTCCCCCCTGCATTTCACTATTCATGCATCCTACTTTTCCTTTTACATTTTCAACCCTGTAACTTGACATTTTGTTAAGTTTAAACAGTTCTTGATATCACATGCCAGAGTTACATATCAGGGGTACGAAATTGGGGTGTCTACAGTACCTCCCTCCTTGATCTTGAGGGGTTTATATAGCTGTTGCCGGAGAGTAACTGCCCATTAATGATTATGGCATGAATGACAGGTATATTAACTGTCCCATTAACTGTCCCATATATCACAACGGTAACATCGTGGTAATGATGGAGAATTTCTCGGATATAACCGTCTATATTGACAATAACCCTTTGATAAGCGAGAATGGTAAACCTCGCTCTGGCTGGCCGATTCTTTGGTTAAGCCCCCACTGGTGCTGGAAGCTAAGCCCCCAGCTCGCGATATATCAATAATCGCTGTCCATTTCTCAATGGCCTGAAAACCCCAACACACATATGATTCTCACAATTGGGGAAGATGTGCCAGACACGTGACTGATGACTTGGGCCGGGCAGCTCAAATAATAAACAATTTTTTTACCTAAATACTTTTAAAATTAACATAAGTTTCTAGCTAACGTGAGATACATATTTTGTATTAATAATAATAGTAAATTTTTTTGATCTAAAGATTTTTAAAATTAACATCTAACTTGATAATAATATTAGAGGTCATTTTGTTAAAAACTTTTAAAATCATAATTCATTTTTAAACAATGTGAGATACTTATTTTATATTTTTATTTGTAATGAAAGTTTAAGTATTTTATCTAAAGATTTTTAAAATCAACATCACATTCTAACCATGTGGTATACATATTTTCTATTAGTAATAATAGTAGTAGATAAAAGACTTTTTAACCAACATCCATTTCTAAAAATATATAAATACATATTTTCTATTGGTAATAACAAAAGATGTCTTTATCTAATGACTTTTATAACCAATACTCGTTTCTAAATAATGTGAGATACATTTCTTTGTAGTCAATGTGAGATACATCATCTAAAAACTTTTTAAGTCAATATCACTTTTATAACTAATGTGAAATACTTCTCTTCTATTGCTAATAACTAATGTATAATACATATCCTCATTTGGTAATAATAGTATAATTTTTTATTTAAAAAATTTTATAGCCAAAATCTCTTTCTAAATATTGTGGGATACATCACTTCTATTATATTGATGATAAAAGTAAAAGTCTTTTATCTAAAGACTTTTAAAACCAACATCGTTTTTTTAACAAATGTAGGATATCTCTTCTATTTGTAATAATAGTAAAAGTATTTTATCTAAAACTAGTTTTATACCCGTGCGTTAAACGCACGGACATATATAATTTTCAATTAAATTATACTCAGTTAAATTATAATTAAGCAAAATGAAGACGAAAAACAAAACTAAAAGAATAGATTATTTTAATGAATAACCAAATATCATTTGATTAAAAATTATTATGCAAATAAAGAAATATATGTGTCAATTGATTAACAATAATAAAATAAATAAATTGGAATAATTGCAGTTTATGAAAATTAAATAAATAATTATAATGAAAATACAAAAAATGTTTATCGCGGTGTATCGATTTTCAGTAGCGATACGTCAATTTGGATTCGCGATGCATTAATTTAGAATCACCATGCCTCACTATGAATTGGAAATAGACCAATTTGAACGCGAGACATCGATTTAAAATCGCAATGTACTTCTATGAAATGAGAATGACAATTACACAATTTTGAATCATGCATGGCAATGTATGAACTGATGCTTATCGTGAGCGTGTCTGATTCATTAAAGATATATTCGTCCTTTCACATCAAAAATGTTTTTTTCCGGTTAAACAAACATAGTGGACAGTGGTTGAAAATCTATCAAAAGAGACCGACCCAATTTTCACCATATTCTATTCATTCAAACCTTTAAAAGACTAAAAATATAAATGGGCTGACGTGTTCATAACCCGACACATATTAATTGAATGACAAAACTTGCTCTAAACAAATTTAATTGACGATGAGCAATTGAAAATTGACTCAAATGATTATATTTGTACTGATTTAAGCCAGTTTATAGCTCATTTCAATATCAATAATCAATAACAATTAAAAAGACAACTTTAATCTCTTGGCTTGGTTACTCCGCCCCACTCACGGATAATAAAATGACAGAAGAAAAAACAAACTATTAACCCAACTTATGGAACCAACTCTCATTTTAGTTTTTCTTTTTCACTCCCTTTAATTGGACACTTTACAATTTGATGTAAATATGACTACTTTTCGAATACAACGACAAATCAATTCATTCATGATTAAATGATCAGTTCATTTTTTTTTCTTTAAAAGAGAGGTAACTTTGCACTGCCGAAACATTTCCTCTTTGTTAGAGGAAAAATCATGTCGTGAAGGGTCTCGGCCTGTGCCGACCTGGGACCCACAAGGATGAGCAAGGCCCAATTCTTCTCATGAGTCCTCCAATCACTCCGTGCCGATCTGAGACCCACAAGGCCGAGCAAGGCCCAATTCTTCTCATGAGCCCTCCAATCACTCCGTGCTGAGCTGAGACCCACAAGGCCGAGCAAGGCCCAATTCTTCTCATGAGTCCTCCAATCACTCCGTGTCGAGCTGAGACCCACAATGCCGAGCAAGGCCCAATTCTTCTCATGAGTCCCCCAATCACTCCGTGTCGAGCTGAGACCCACAAGGCCGAGTAAGGCCCAATTCTTCTCATGAGTCCTCCAATCACTCCGTGCCGAGCTAGCACCCACACAGCCGAGCTAGACTGGGAGAGGATCGCTGCCTTGCCGAAGCACCTGGAATCGGCAACACTCTTCCCAATACGGCACACTCCCCGATAAAGTCATTTCACTGTAGTTCTACCTCATAAACTGATCATACGATAAAAGTACTGGTGCAGTCATGCTACCTGCTCCCTGACGGACGCCCAACTCCCTGAATGACTCACCTAATTTCGTGTCGTGCAAAGGATGAAGGGCCTCCCATATCTGCCAATGAAAAGAGGCCACCTATGCTTCACAGACAAAGAGGCACCGCTCCAAATGGGTATAAAAGGAAAGCTGAAGGCTACTGGAACATCATCTGAGAAAAAAGCAAGTGAATGAAGTATTAGAGAATCCCCTTTCATAGTGTCTCCCAGTATCCCGGAAATATACAACCCAGAAAAACATATGCTTTCTTCATCTTTTGTAAAAAGCTTTGATTCCTTAGCTCAGTTCAGTTCAATAATAGTTATATTAACCATTGTAACCCAAGTGTTAGAGAGGGTTTGTTAATGTATGAAACTTTGATTAGCCAGATATACTACTACACGTATCATCTCCCACCATATTTTGTTCTCATCTTAGCATAAGACAAGATCACCGATTTTGCGTGATCATGTTGCAATATTGTTTGTTTCATTTTGTTATTTACCATTATATAGCTTGTTACTTGAAATATTTGTTAAATTTTATTAATTTCAAATCGATATATTTTTTAGATCTGTCAGTCATTTATGATTAATCATGTGCATTCGTGTTTTAGATGAACTTTTGATATTTTTAAAATTTTGAATATGATGGAATGGACAACAAAATTTCAAATCTATATATTTTTGTTGGTCAGTCATATATTTAATATTAATAATGAGTATTTGTAATTTTGTTCATAATATTTCTTTTAAGAACTTTGATCAGATGAAATAGACAAAATAATATTCATATATTTTATTAAGTTATAATGAGTTGTGTTTTTGTGATTTCGTTGAAAGTATTTGTTTTAATAACTTTCAATCTGGTGATGAGTTGTAATGAGTTGTGAGTATTTGTGATTCACTTCAGTGAAATTTCTTGCGCAAGATCATCCATGATTTTTCTGAAGTTTATTTTGCAACAATGGAAAACTAATGGTTGTATGTATAAAAGATTGTGTTTGGATAACGAAACAATGAATGTGGTGGTTCTAATTCCTAGACTCTAGTTTCATTAAGTTATAAGTATTTGAATTTGTTTTATTTAATTATATGAATCATTAATTGTTTCTTATAAATAGAGGTTACTATTTTAGAAATGCAAATTTTGACGGAAAATTACTATTTTTAGACTACCTAGGCTATATATATATATATATTAAAATCAACATAACTTTATAACATATGTGAGATATACATATTCTATTGATAATAATGGTAAAAGTCTTATATCTAAAGACTTTAAAACAGTCATTACCCTATACCAAATGTATGATAAATCTATTCTATTTGTAATAATAGTATTTTTAAAACCAACATGAATTTATAATCAATGTGTAATACATATCTTCTATTGATAATAATAGTAGAATACTTTACAACCAATGTGAGATACATGCATCTATTGTATTTGTACCAAAAAGTCTTAATTTAATCTAAAGACTTTTTAAACCAACATTTGTTTTAAAAAATGTGAGATACATATCTTTTAATTTATTGGTAATAAGAGTAAAAATCTTTACTATAAAACTTTTAAAACTTACATATTTTTCTAAACAATGTAAAGTACACATTTTTCATATTCTAACAATGTGAGATATTTCTTTTCTATTTCTATTGGTAATAAAAGTTTAAGATTTTTATCTAAAGACTTTTAAAGCAGACATCTCTTTCTAACCATGTGGTATACATTTTTTCTATTGATAATAACATTATTTTTAAAATCAACATTAATTTCTAACAAATGTGAGATACATTCTTCTATGTATAGTAATAATAATAGTCTTTTATATAAAAAGTTTTGAAATCAACATCTCTTTCTAAACAATGTGAGATACATTTCTTCTGTTGGTTATATATAACATAAAAAAATAATAGTAGTGATAATTTATCTAAATAGTTTTGAAACCAACATTTCTTTGTAAACAATGTATGATACATTTCTTGTATCGACAATAATACTATGTTTTGTATCCAAAATTATAGGGGCATTAGAACTCATGAATGAGTGGTATATATTCAAAATAAAATTTACTACTATTTAGATTTCTAAAAGACAAATGATATTACGAGCTAGAGCTTGTGATATAATTACGAGTTTTAGTGTTTGAGCAATTAGATGATTAAGTTGATGATGATTTGGAATGTTCATATCATTACTTAAAAAGAACATATTTAATCTAATGGTGTAAATATCTTAAGAGATTTGATTTAACGGCACTAATACTAAAGCTTGTAATAATACTACAAGCTTTAGCTCGTAATATCATAGCTCTTTCTAAAATGTATCCTTAAAATACATGTTTTTTTATGCATGTCCTTTAAAATTAGGTGTAAATAGGTTTACCACTCTTGTAATCGTACTCAATTGTAACCCCCACCCACAAAAATAAATAAATAAATAACCGATGGTAACATAAAGATTTTTTCTATCTGCAGGACTTGAGTGTCATATAGACATTCAAAATAAGTTTGTTAGTTCACGGTTTTCAATGCACAATCTAGCTCTAGGTACAGTTCCATACCTGTTTTTTACTTCCTCCCTTCCTAAATAATCGTCTTAGTTGATTCGGCGCATAGTTTAAAAAAAAACAATTGACTTGATTATTTATATTGGTTTAATGTGTAGTTTCCTTTTAAAGCTCATGTGTATGTGTCTCATAATTAAATTAGAGTAAAAATGTAAGGATAAAGTGGTAAAAGTGATGTTTTAAAAAGATAATTTTCAAACTGAATAATTATTTTGAGACAGACGAAAAAAAAAAAAAAGACGATAATTTTGAGAGGTAGGGACTATAATTTTGTAATGATTGAAATAAAAATAAGCTATTTACATCCATAAGTAGTGGGTAAGAAAGTAAAAAAAACATATAGCAAAAAAAAAGAAGAAAGGTGATGTCAAACGCTCCCTTGTATCATAAACACGAGTCGATTTGAATTAATTAATCACAACCATCGTTTCCTCTTTTTACCTTAATGCGTGTAATTGCTTTTGACTTTGACTAAGTCATATTTATGATCTTTAAACACTCATTTATATGCTTCAAACATCACTCAAACTTTATATTATATGTTACACTCATCCTCTACTAAATGTATCTAATTTCATTTATAATAGTTGTACGTTTTATTTCATCCTCACTTCTATTTTAACCCACCAATGCTTCAACTTTTACATGAAACACTCCAAAATTCAACTGTGACACTTGAGAGTTGACACGATTTTGTGCTTTCCGTACCTAAATTAACACAAAATCAATTTTCACGAGTATTTTTCGTTTTAAAGATGGATGAAATTGTAATCGTAGCAATTTTGAGCTTTACGCTTGTATTTTCTAGGTCAGTCGATGCTTCCGAGATATCACATTGTAGCCAAACCCCTTATCCTGAAATATGTCGCTCTTTCATCGGTACTAAATTTCAAACCAGCCAATATAATTCCCCCTTGGCATTTCGCGAATCATCCCTCAGGGTCACCATGGCTCATGCTCAACAAGCCCATGGCCACATCTCGTCTATGAACCTGAAATCATTCGACGAACGGGCTAAGTCGGCTTGGTCTGACTGTTTGGAGCTTTACGAGGATGCCATAAAGCATCTTAATCGTTCGATCATTTCTCAAAGTAGTCCGGTTGACGTTCAGACATGGCTCAGTGCAGCCTTTGCTAACCATCAAACATGCCTAAATGGTTTTAAGGAATTCAAACTAACATCCCATTTGCAAAAATTACCATTTAGATCAAACTTCTCAAGATTGCTTAGCAATTCTCTAGCGATAAATAAAGCCACGTTTCCAACTTCAGTTTCTCCGTTGCCTAGTGCACCACCCGAATCTGGCTTCCCTGGATGGGTTTCAGCGGGTGATCGGAGGCTTCTTCAATCACCTACAGAAGCATCACATGCTAGATTGGTCGTAGCACAAGATGGTTCTGGTAACTATTTCACTATTTCCGAGGCTGTGGCTGCTGTGGTCAATCATAGGTTTGGGTCGGAGAGATTTGTTATCTACGTGAAATCAGGTGTTTATAGAGAGAACGTCGTGATCAATAAATCTCTGAAGAATTTGATGCTAATCGGAGATGGAATTGATGCTACAATCGTTACCAGCAACAAGAATTATCATAATGGCTACACAACATATTCATCAGCAACCTTTGGTGAGTTCAAATTTTATGAATAATGCATCCGTTACACAAAACCAATACAGTTACTATATATTTTCTTGCTAGGACATATGCAACTGAACTCTGACAAAAACATTAAAATCTTGCAGCGGTTGCAGGGATTGGATTCATTGCCATGGGAATAACGTTCGAAAACACTGCTGGACCCGATGGAGGACAAGCAGTTGCCCTTAGATCATCCTCGGACTTCTCGGTTTTCTACAGCTGCAGCTTCAAAGGCTACCAAGACACACTCTACATTCACTCCCTCCGCCAATTCTACCGTGACTGCCACATCTATGGGACAGTAGACTTCATTTTTGGCGATGCAGTAGCCGTTCTCCAAAAATGTAACATCTTCGTCCGAAGACCGTCAAACAATCATGTGAATACCATCACAGCTCACGGAAGGAACGACCCAAGTGAAACTACTGGTTTTGTTATACACGATTCACGTGTGACTGCAGCCCCAGATTTGCAACCGTACCAAAATTCATTTAGGACTTATCTGGGGAGACCATGGAAGAGATATTCGAGGACGGTGTTCATGAAAAGTTATCTGGATGGATTGATTGATCCAGAAGGGTGGCTTCCATGGGATGGAAACTATGGTTTGAAGACATTATACTATGCAGAGTATGAGAATAAGGGGAGCGGTGCAAATACTGACCGTAGGGTGAATTGGCCGGGTTATCATGTCTTAACAAGTGAAGAGGAGGCAAGCAAGTTCACTGTAGAAAATTTTTTTGCCGGAAACTCGTGGATTCCGGCAACAGGAGTGCCCTTCAATCCTGGTCTATGAATCTATGATAATCACTTCCAACAGTTCCAAGACTTTTTCTTTCTAGGATAACGCAGAATAAATGTACCTTCAGTAGGTGTTATTTAGGAGAAATTTGATTTTTATTTTCAACAGAATCAGTCATTTTCCACAACAACCAAAGTGATTTTTCTACTCGCCCATTACTCAAATTTTTTTCTTTCTGGAGAAATTTCCTAGATCACAGACAGGCTCAAAGCGGAGGAAAAATAAAGAAAAAACATTGCGGTGAACGTGGATCGAACACGTGACCTTCAGATCTTCAGTCTGACGCTCTCCCAACTGAGCTATCCCCGCATAGGAAACCAATGCACCAGCCGGGAATCGAACCCGGGTCTGTACCGTGGCAGGGTACTATTCTACCACTAGACCACTGGTGCTATTTGAACACAATGAAAACAGATATATTTTTATTAACAAAATATATGTAGAAAATAATTTGAAATTGGAATGAATTGAAATTCCAGATATCTAAATTCCACAATAGTATTTTATACCAAATTTTAGGAATAAAATGATCAAACTTTCAATTTAACACTCGGATATGCCATCTCCACTCGACCACTCTCTCTTGAGCCATCAACGTTCTTACACCCGAGTATTTTCTACCAAACACTATGTTCGAAGTTCCCCCAATAATTGCTATTTTTTTTTTCGATATAATGTAGAGGTGAACAAAAGTTTTTCAGAATCATACCGAACCAATTGCACTGGACCAAAACTAATAAAAAATGGATCTAACCAATTTATTGGTTTGGTTTCGGTTATGAATTTTTGTAGAATCGGATGATTGGTTCGGTCCCGATTTTGATACAAATACATTAGAACCGGACCAATAGTTTTAATATATATAATGTAATTATGTATGTATATTAATAAATTTAATAATAACCTAAGCCTAAGTGTAAATAGTAAATTTATATTTTTTTCCTTTTCGATCATCAACATTCATCAACAATATCATGCCTTTTAGCATGAATATATCCGGTCTAATCTTGTAAAATACCATGTCTAATTATATTGTTGACATTTGTATTTTTTATTTTGAAGTATAAATAAGAAACTTCATTAATTTCATGATAAAGTTTCTTACATATTTTTACTTTTTCTTTTCAATATAAATAAGAAATTTTATTAATTTTACGAGAAAGATAAAACAGTTCATAATTAACCCCAAAATTACTAATTTGTTTGTATTAAGAAGTTAGTAAGTAATAGCCGAAGTATTGGTTTAGTTCTGATTCTCATAAATTTTGGGTGGTTTTTGACCGAATTAAAATATTGGTTTCATATATGTTTGATTTGTTATGGTTCTGAATTTCTGAAGAACCGAGTATTAATCTACTTTTGTTTTTTAGTAAAATTAGATTGAATGAGACCATGATTAAGTATAGTATTATAATGTATACTTATTCCATCAGCATTGTCGCTCCTCAGATTGTACTTTGTATTATGTGTTGGAATAATTTCAGGTAATGAAAGGTTTGGAAATGGAGAGAATATTAAAATATGCCTTTTGAAGAAGACGTAGTATTTGGTAAAATCGTGAATTATGCAAAATGTTTTTTTGGGAAAGTCATGACATTCTGTTCATTTTGGAGAATCAATGTCTTTCGATGAAAAGGCATAACGAGCGTCAATAACTATTACTAAAATAGAAATCACTGTAATCATGTGATAATTTTTTGTAAAATAATTGCCACGTGTTATTTTTTTATAAAAATAAAACAAGATTTTGTTTTTGTTTTTGTTTTTTTTTTTCAAATATAGTTTAATTTAAAACCAAATTTTATCCTATCTAATTTATACAAGTTTAACTTGACAAAAACTCTTCAATCATCATCTTCTTATACTATTTTATTTATAATAGTTATTTATGTGACAATTTTATGATAATTGTTTTTCTATTAATCTATATCTATTAATTATTAATTGAGTAAAATTCTCATCAACTATCATGTAAAATCTTTTTTACACAAGCAGCCCTTGGATCACGACTCGTGTCAATCACAATTGTTTTTCTTAATTTATTTATATTTTGGTTGCTCACGTGAAATGTTCAAATATTATTTGTGTAAAAAAGATTCTACACTCCAAATAGATAAAAAGTAATATTAATTACTACGAAAAAATGCAGCTAGAGATTGCTAGATTTATCTAGATCTCGGTAGATATTGGGTGACATGGGCAATTCCTGAGCCCAAGAGTTGAGATTAACAAGTTCTTTATTACCCAAAATAGATTAACATAAGTCACCGTCAAATGACGACTTCAATTAAAATAATCTATTTCATCAGAAAATTACTAATGAATCTATATCTATTAATTATTAATTATTTTATTTTTTAAGTTCTTTTTTCAAAAAAATTCATACGCAAATTTTTTAATTACCCATTTGAATGATCAATTTCAATCTATTCTATTAGCTATTAATAAAATAGAACTTTTATTGCCACGTGGCAGCTTTCGTTAAAATGACTGTCAAGTGTCAACTTTTGTAAAATAAGAAGAAAAAAATTCTTTTGTCAAATATAGCTTAATTTAAAACTAGATTGTATTTTATTTAATTTATACAAGTTTAATTCAGCTGAAACTCTTCGATTCTCATCAATTTTCATTTTCCTACTATTTTATTTATACAAGTTATTTACGGACAAGTTTATGTGAACTTTTTTTCTATTATTATATATTTATTAACTATTAATTGATAAAATTTTCATACACCTATATTTTTACATAATCGGTCCTTGGATTATGACACGTGTCAATTAGACATCATCTTGATTTACTTATATTTTGGTTGTCCATATGTCATGTTCAAAAAACCGTTTGTCTAAAAAAATTCTACACCGCTGATGGATGAAAGTTTAATTTTTATTAATTACTACTAACAGATGTTGTTGTCACATGATATTTTTGTCAAAATGATCAATTTCATCGAAAATTACTAATTAATCTATATCCATTAATTATTAATTACTTTATTTCTTAAGTTCTTTTTCTATAGAAAATTCATGTGCAAATCTTTCAAGTTCACATTCATTGATCAATTTTAATATTTACATTAGTTTAGATTTGTTCAAAGTATTCTAATTTAAAATTTTTAATTACTTATAACAAGTTTAGAAAGTCATCTTATAATAAATAGCTTTTGCAAACAAAAATATTATTCGAACCGTGCATCGCACGGGTATAAACTAGTATATAGTATATACTAGTATCTGTGTCGGTGCCTCTGGCACGGTATCAGTATGAGACAGTGTCAGTATTCAAATAAATCGATTTATATTTTTTTAATTATGTATCAAAAATAGTATATTTTTTTCTGGGTGTGGTGACATACATGTATTCCGTGCCCAAAGTATTTCTGAATATGTTCAACAAAGGAAACTCAAACTTAGAAAATAATCAATTTAAAATTAACACCTCTCAGTAATCAATTAAAACAATATGATCATCCAACAATCGAATAAAAAATTAAAAGTTAATTTTTTTAGGGAAACAGTGGCGGCACCACGCTAGATTTTATTAATAGATATAAAATTACAAACTTGAGGGGACAACCAATATTGCCCTTATAGGAGGAGGACGGAGGAGTCTGAACTCGAAAGGAAATACTAACAACAAATAAAAACTAAGAAATTTGAATCTAAGGTAAACCTTGGGCATCCATAATGATATCACCGTGTATCGAGCGAAGGAGATCTGATAAAGAAGAAAAAGTGGTATCCATACACGTGTCCCTAGCAAGATTAACAAAGAACAAAATAAATTTGACATAATCTGGTGGGTTTTTGGCTACTTAGTATCTTTTAAACCTCAATTTATGCTTTAGATGAAGGATCCGGTTTGGGTTTTTGAATAGATTCATCCGGCAGTTTTGATTTGCTTCACAGGCCAATACACTGACAAAACACAGAAGGAAACATAATCCTTAATCAAATTTAGAAAAAAATGGAGAGTTGGGACTCAAAACTCAAAACAGATATCAAAAAGAGGGAGAGTTGGGAACTTGAATGGTTAAAAACACATTCAAAAAGTTATTACAAGGACAACATAGAATTAAAAAACACATTCAAAAAGTGATTACCCAGTTATCACTTTTATTAATTTTAAAAACACATTATCTGATGCTACAAAGTTCATCTATCATAATACAGAAAATGTAGAATACATAAATATGTCAAACTCACAAAATATGTCATACAATTAATCATTTACAACACACTACATTCAATTTTTACGTGGCAATCATCTAATTCGTACAATACCCAGAGAAATTGGCTCGCGAGATTGACAAACAGGCGATTGACAAACTGGGTTAACAAAAAATTTCCAGCAAAAAGAGATGAACCCCAACATACACAAAACATGGATTTTAGAGAGATGAAGAGAGATAAGCTAAGAATAAACACTCACAAAAAGTCTAACATACATAAACCTCGGAGAAACTTATAGATTCGATAGAGGCGGATTGCTTTGATCGATTCGATGGTCGGAGAATTAAAAGTCTAGGAGGGATGCCTCGCGAGATTGGCACCGAAAGAATGAAGGATTTTTTTTTAAAAAAAATACACAAAATATAGAGATTAGGATAACACAAAAACACGAACGAAAAAAACATGAAATCCTTATAGGACGTAACCTACCAAAATATTTAAAACACACAAAACATAATCTATCCTTAATCAAATTTAGAAAAAGATGGAGAGTTTTTTTAGACAAAATTAAGATGGAGAGTTGGGACTCAAAAAGATAATTAAAATACACACAAAACATAATCCTTAATCAAATTTAGAAAAGGATGGAGAGTTGGGACTCAAAAATCAAAACATATTTCAAAAAGAGGGAGAGTTGGGAACTTGATTGGTAAGTGTACATGTTAAGAAAAGCAATGCTAGAATGTGCAACAAATATAAAGCTTAGACAATGAAAGCTTTCATTATTCTAATGTTCAGATGTCCTAACTTCCCCCAAATCAAATAGAAGTCCTCACCTTTAGATCTAAGTAAAAGTTGGCCAAATCAAGTTGAACAAATCATAACTCTATTTGACCTTAGCTCTATCTCGGTGGACTTGGTGACTACCTTCCACCTGAGCTCAAGGAACATTTGATGCTATTTCATCCTAAGCTCAAGTAACATTCCATTTCCAGAGGTCCATTTATAGCACTACTAACATCATACCCCTTCAATGTCGAAACTCGAAACATACACTAAACTAACATGCACACGTGTTCAGAAAAGTCCACTTACATACACTAAACTAACATACACAAGTAAACTCAAAGATATGAAAACTAACAAAATTAGCACCTAGATGTAATGAATTAAAACAACATCATAGTGTTTTGAAGCAACCAAATCCAAATCATTTATCACCATACAACTGTGGAATTGTGCGAGAAAAATAGTGGGAGTTGGAACTCACTGCACACATAGGAAGAAATTAACTAAAAACAACCTTTGTATCTTTCCAGAAGAATAATTTGGTTGGGTGATCTTACAATAATAAGAAAATAGCACATAGAAATTAACAATAAAATATATACTAAAAAAGAGCATCAAAATCACTAACTGGACTAATACATTTTACTAATTGTACAAAGCACTAAGGTAGCACTGGAATCTCTTACACAGTAATATCAAACATTGCTTCAAATTTATTTCGATATATCAAATTCCCATGAACACTAACAGTTAAACCATGAACACTAAATGTTGATCTAATATATCAAATTCCCAAGTTCAAATGGCAGTCGTCAAAAGAAATTGTTAGGGGAAAAAGTTATAACTCAAACTAATCTTTAACTCAAACCAAAAATTTGGAAGAATTAAAATCCAAAAATCATTGATTTTCAATAACCAAACGAAACTTATTTTAAAAAAAGAGACGAAGAAACAAACAACTACAAAATTAAAGTTGGGAAGAAAGACAAACTTACGATTTCCGATGGATAAGGCAAGGAACCGGCGACGGCACGATTCCAGAGGAAAAGGAAACCCAATTTTCAACGACGGGGAGCGCGCAGCTCTGTGTAGAAAGAAACTCAAACTCAAACTAATATTTAATGAATCAATAAACTTACTATTTCCGGCGGATAGGGCAGGGAATCGGCGACGACATGGTTTCAACCGCCGTCGCACATGTGTAGATAGGTTTTAATCGTGACCGTAGAATGTTGATAAAAGGGTGAAACTCAACCTATGAATAGCTTTTGTCAATTGTGAGCATGTGAGACTAAGCTCTATTGTATTATAGATAGTCCATAATTTATTTATTTTTTTCTTGGTATTTTTTTCTTTGTATGTCCTCGGTCTCAAATCTTAATCCCTCTCTTAATTTCTGATTCAATTATTACAAAGGCATATAATCATACTGGTTAAACAATTGATTGAACACCATCAAGCTAACAAAGGGTAAGCATGGAAACCCAAAGCATTAATGGTCCGTTTGGATTCATTGATTTTGAATTCAATAAATATTCAAATTCTATAGCATTTAAATAACTTAAAATTTGATTTCAAAATCATAGCAATGTCATTGTTTCGAGAATGTGTGGAATTCAATTATAATTATACATTATACTTCAAATAAAAGTTCAATAATAAGTCATGTATCTAGTTTAGTCTAGTAGTATATGGTTGTTACTTATCTATATATCTATATATATATAATGACAAGGGTGGATTTTTCCCTCCAAATATCACTTTTGAGTTACCATTTCACTCTTTCTCTATCTTATCTTCTCTGGTTGTATTTCTCTTTCTCTCTTCCCTCTCCTCCATATTTTCTCTCTCATCACCACCATCTCCTCTCTTTTAAATATGTTTAAATATTTTTCTCTCTTTAAACATAAAAAATAGTAACTAAAACAAAAATAAAACAAAAAGATAAGAAGTTAGTAAAATAAAAATAATTAATGGAACAAGCAACTATAAAAAATAAAAGCTATATAATCAACAAAACAAAAAAAATTTATATATATATATATATAATGATAAGAGTGGATTTTTCCCTCAAAATCTCACTATTGAATTATTAACTTTTGAGTTATCATTTCACTATTTCTCTCTCTTATCTTCTCTTCTCTGGTTGTATATCTCTTTCTTTCTTCCGTCTCCTCCATATTTTCTCTCTCATCACCACCATCTCCTTTCTTTTAAATATGTTTAAACATTTTATCTCTTTAAACATAAAAAAATACTCCCTCCGTCCCTAAATTATCGTCCTCCTTTCTTTTTTCGTCTGTCCCAAAATAATTGTCTACTTTGAAACTTACCATTTTAGAACATTACTTTTACCACTTTACCCTTACTTTTTCACTCTACTATAATTATGGACCACATACACATGGACATTAAAGGAAACTACACATTAAACTAATATAAATAATCAAGTCAATTATTTTTTCTTAAACTGTGCGTCGGGTCAACTAGGACGATTATTTAGGGACGGAGGGAGTAGGAACTAAAACAAAAAAAATAATTCCGGAGTCAAGAAAACAAATATATAAGAAGTTAGTAAAATAAAAATAATTTATGGAACAAGCAGCTATAAAAAATAAAAGCTATAGAATCTACAAAACTAATATATATATATATATATATATATATATATATATATATATATAACAAGAGTGGATTTTCCCTCAAAATCTCACTTTTGAATTATTAACTTTTGAGTTATCATTTCACTATTTCTTTCTATTATCTTCTCTTCTCTGGTTGTGTTTCTCTTTCTCTCTTCCGTCTCCTCCATATTTTCTCTCTCATCACCACCATCTCCTCTCTTTTAAATATGTTTAAACATTTTCTCTCTTTAAACATAAAAAATAGTAACTAAAACAAAAATAATAATTCCGGAGTCAAGAAAACAAAAATATAAGAAGTTAGTAAAATAAAAATAATTTATGGAACAAGCAACTATAAAGAATAAAAGTTACAGAATCACAAAACAAAAATAATGTAATGCGGAGGTTAGTAAAATAAAATAATTTACTGAACAAAAGTTTAAAAAAAATTCTTAAAAATATATATGTAAAAAAATATGTTAGTAAAATAAAAATATTTGATTGAACAAAAATAATAGTTACAAAGTCAATAAAAACAAAAACAATTTAAACTAAGGTTACTAAAAGAATAAAAATAATTTACGGAACAAAATTTTAAAACAAATTCTTAAAAATATCTATGTAAAACAAAAATACATTAGTTAAATAAAAATATTTGATAGAACAAAAATAATACTTACAGAGTCAATAAAACAAAAATAATTTAAACTGAGGTTGGTAAAACAATAAAAATACTTTACGGAACAAAAATTTAAAACAAATTCTTAAAAATAGTTAGGTAAAACAAAAATATGTTAGTAAAATAAAAATATTTGATGGAACAAAAAGAATAGTTACAGAGTCAATAAAGCAAAACAATTTAAGCTGAGGTTAGTAAAATAATAATAAAAAATTACGGAACAATTTTTTTTCCGTAAAACTAATTCTTAAAAAAATAGTTACGAAGTCAATAAAACAAAAAATATATAATGGAAGTTATTAAAATTAAAATAATTTACAAAACAAAAATATTTATTAACAGTAAAAATAATTTCGTTATTTTGATTTTAACTTATTTTTTCTCATAAATTTATTTATTCATAAAATACAAATATAATTTAATAAAAGTAGGGGTGGCAAAATGAGTGTTTTGGATCATTGGATAATAGGTCATTATCCATGGTTATCCATGGATAATGACCTATTATCCAATGATCCAAAACACCCATTTTGCCACCCCTAAATAAAAGTAATCATTCAAAAGGAAGAACTTATTTGAGTTCACATTCTATTTGAACGTCAGAAAAAAATTAAGTTTGTTTCAAGACATTCATTATACATAATTTTTAAATAGTATAAAATGTTCGGGGTTGTCAGATCATGAATTGATACTTAAAATTAGTGTTCCAGTAATGCTATTGAGAAACATTAACCATGCTGCAGGGTTGTGCAATGAAACATGACTAATCATCATAAATCTTGGTGATCATATCGATAAAACAAATTTTTTGAAAGGAAGCAATGTTTGAGAAAATATTTTTATCCCAAGATTGTCATTAACTTATCCGATGTAAGACTGTCTTTCAAGTTCCAGAAAAGACAATTTACATTGCAGGTATCATATGCAATGACAATTAACAAGTTTCAAAGTCAATAATTGTACGCATGTTTCTTTTAGAAAGAAAAAAAACCAGTATTTAATCATAGACAGTTATATGTCGTAGTTTCTAGAGTAACAAATTATTTTGGTTTGATGATATTGATATGAAGTGAAGATAAAAAAACCAACTAATAAAACAATAAATGTTGTGTATAAAAATATTTTTTTAGAATCTATAATGATTAGTGATATACTAATTATATGTAATTACTAATAAACGGATCCTCCTTATTTTGTTTATATACGATTTTATTGACGTCCGTTTAACGCACGGGTTAAAAAACTAGTTATTAATAATGGTAAGGGTTCCAATTTTACTAATAACACAATTATTAAACTTTTACATTTTAAAAAAATAGCATATAGTTGTGGTGGTTAATAGCGGCGATGGGTGGTAGCTAGCAGAGGTAGTTGGAGGCGACGGTTGTCGGTAGCAACAACAGTGGCGGGGAGTGACAAGAGGCAGCAGCAGTGACCGGTGGAGGCAGCGGTGGCAACCGCCGGAGGTGGTACAAGTGGTGGTGGTTGAAAGTTGTTGTGGCGGTGGTAAAAGGAAGGTGAGTTGTTACTATGTAATAATTGATCAAAATTTAGAATTTAAATTATTAGGATTTAGGATGAAATTAGTTTTATGCAATTGAGTTATTTAGAATTCCAACTCAATTCCAATTCTAAATTTTAGTTGTGTTCCCAAACAATGGAATTGGTTTTGAAGGCCCCAACTCCAATTCTAAGATATGAAATTGGGATATCCAAACATACCCTAAGCAAACTTAAAAAATAATGATTTCTTTGAATTCAAAAACTAGAACATATATGTCTCCACAAGTAATGAGTCATAAGACGTGAACAACAAGAAACAAAAATTTTTTAACCTTTACTTTTTGCTAATTGAAACTCTCATCACCAAGACCTTCCTATTTCTTCTCCTCATTCTCTGCCTCTGCAACCCTCTTAAGCCATTTACCAAGATGACGCTCATTTTTAAGCTCAATACGTAGCTTGGCATAGGCGTTGAATGATTTCATTTCATCAGTGACATTCACAAGCTCAACAGTTGGCTTCTCCCTAACAATGGGAAAGAATTGACCTTGAACCTGTGTAGCAGTTGTAAGTTCCTATGCGCTTGAATCACCAGCCTAAAACACAAAATTTCAAGTCACTAAAAGAACCATGAAACAAATGGGACTAACTAACTTAGGGAGATATGATACCACAGCCACAACGAAGACAAGATGGCTAAATTTGATTTACCTTGATTTTTCTAGCGCGCCTTGGGAAGATAACAATTTGGCATTGTATGTCTTAAGCCTCTAAACATTAGTTTGCAAACCTTCCAAGGATCGGTTTCTACGTCGATGGTCCACAACAATACCAATGGTTGGAGCAAGCTTTTTTGGAATACCTGGAGCCTGGAAACCAAAAGGCATGTAAATCTCAATTAAGTGCATCCTAACCCATCTTGTGATATCATGTGAATACAAGTGTCACAAACACATCTTAGCATTACAATAACCTCTCAGTCTACTTCAAAACTTCCAGAAAGAATAAAACATATCAAACTAGGTGATATCAAACAGAACTTTGGTACTCATAAATGCATTTAAAAACACAGTTCCAAGGCATAATAGAACAGAAGCGCCTATAGATGTAACTAATTCTTACCATCAGTTCTTCAAGAGAAAATCCCATGCCATCCCTGACTTTCTTGTTCTATTTCAGGGTTTTCCCATGAACAATGGGACGGAGAGGCCCAACAGTTGGTCTTGGGAAGATCTTCACAACCTTCTTGTGTCTCGCTGGAGACAGTATAGCCAAAAGCATTGGTAAGTACCGGAACTATAGTTGGACACCGAGAACAATAAGAGTAAGCTAAAAACTTGATCGCTCACCAATACGTCTCCTTGTTTTGTGAACAGGTTGGTTAAACAAATTCCTAACGTAGTTCTGCCAGTATTTCTTGAAGTGCCCATTAGGAATAACATTGTTATGTTTCACCATGGCTTACCTGCAAAAAGGTGTCACCGCGTATAATTAATAACAATCATCTTCCAGACACAGTCCTTACAAATAATTTTGAAATGGCATAGAAAACAAAGATCATGAATAACCACACACTCATATTAATACAAGCTTCAGAAAGCAAAAGCAACCAACGTAAAATAATTGGGTTTAAGAAATTGGGTGCCAAACTACCATGCTTATTGAAGTAAGCAAATACCTTCTTTGAGTTGCCTAATTCACACATGAAATGCTCAGACCCAATAATTATCTTGTTTAAAGAGAGTTTGAGCACCTACATATTGCTTGTCAGTTAGCGAATTACATTTATTCCAAGAAAAGCCAAAATCCTTTTGTGCTTGTTTGGTATGCAACAATGACCATTCCATGCCATTGTAATACAAATTTCGTAGCTGAAATGACATGGAATGAAATCACGATTGCTAAATACCAAACAAGCACTTAAAAGGAACAGAAATCCAAAACTCAAAAGAAGAAACAGAAATCCAAAACTCAAATTCTTTTAGCCCAATCACATAAGATGAATTAATAAAACACACTCATAAATCAGTCCCATTACGAGAAGCCCTTTTTTTGGATTTCCATATTAAAGAGCATCATTCTAATATCACACATACGACTCCATAGTATCTAACTATTTTACCCTCATGTATTAAACAAAAAACATTTGATGTTTAAAAACGCATAAAGATGATCCATTTCGACCCCCTGGAACTTTATAATACTAGTCATTTCATACATTTTCGGGAAAAATGGTATTTTAGCTAACGTACTAATTGGGGGCGACACAATTAACCACGTAGTTAATTTGTATAAGACAAATTTACCTAATGTACTATATTTAGAAGACAAATGAAACCAAATATGTAACGGCCGTTTGCAAGCCGTCATGGAGCACTGATGTGGACACGATGTGGTTGCTTGCATGGATCCTCAACGGTAAAAAAAAGGCACATGGAGGCACGTGATCTTCTTCCTTCGCTTCATAACAGGTAATAATTCTAGGGCTCAAAACCAGACATCGATTTCCTATTTCTCACGATTTTGTTCTCAATTTTCAAAGCAATCATTGCAAAGTCATTCCTGTTGTCAACTAGAGTCAATTGCTCACGGTTTTGCCCATCAATTTCAGTGGAGGCATGGAAACCCCAATTTTCGAAGATAAACAACTTGAGAGTGACTGCAATTTGAATAGGGTTTGCCATTGTGGTGTTCGAGCTCCTATGTGGACATCTTGGAGTGATGAAAACTTTAGTCAAAGGTTTATAGGATGCCCACACTATAAGGTTTGTATTTTTATGTTTGCATTTGCATTTCTTCTCTGTTTGTTATTTAATTTTTTTTACAGTTCCATGTCTTCTGTTACAGGATCGAGCCAAGCATTGTAATTTTTTTCTTGGATCGACCCAACATTACCTTAAAGATCCAAAAAATTAATCATTTGTGAGCGGTTGAGATCAAAAATTGTGGAATTGAAGCATCAAATTAACAAAACTGAAATTAAAGCCAAACAAATGGTTGAAGAAGCTGAAAAGATGAAGAGAAAGAAAAGAAAGCTGAAGGTACATATCAGAAAATTGGAAGAACAACTTGGAAAAGCAAAAGAGAGAGAATGGTGGTATGTGTTTGCAATGTTAGTAGCTTGGACATTGGTAGTAGGCTTGATTGTAGCAAACATCAAAGGCAACAAAATTTCAAACAAATTCTTGCTTCCTTAGTGTAGTATTGGTATTGTCCTGTTTGTATCAATATGACTGAGTTTGTATTGCTCAGTAAGCAAATTCTTGCTTCCTTAATGTATTGCTCTGTTTTTTGGTATTGTATCAATATGACTAAGTTAATATTGCTCAGTAAGTAAATTCTTGATTCCTTAATGTATTGTTTATGTTATTATATCAATTTCACTGAGTTTAATATGAATTGTTGGTTTCCTATTAATGAATTGTTGGTATCTTGTTGACATCACAAGGAATGAATATCCATGACAATCAAACATCCATAACAGAGGCAGTATGTTGTCATTAACAAATGAAGTAAAACAATGGATTAAAACATATGTTGTCATTAACAAATGAAGGAAGACAACTGTTTTGTAATAGGCAACTTTCATCAAACATCCATGACAATCAAACATCCATAACAAAACTTTATCAACAAAATACACAAAATAAGGTGCCTATTAATTCATTCTAATGTTTCATCACAAGTCAAACTTCTTATTCAACCTCTTAAGCCTAGGTGACATCCTCAGTGGTTGGGTCTCAGTAGGTGGATGCCTCTTTGGTGTTTGGCTACCTTGAGAAGGGCCTGTTAGAGGTAGCTCAACCTCTTCATTGTTTGGAGGACTTGCTTCAAACCGACTTTTATTTATGCACCTCCTGCCATGCCAAATAATTGTACCAGTAGTTGGGGATCTAACAGGGGATGCATTTGAGTTTATTGCAGTCCTCTCTCTTGGTGATGTAGCAGGGGCTACACTTGAGTTGACTCCAGTGGCTGCTCTTGAATTTAATTCTACTCTTGGTGTTGTTGACAAAGGAATTGATCTACCAGAGCTCTAGAACAATAAACAAAAATCATGAGTAAACAATAAAGTCTTTTAAACAAAAATTGAAATGTGTTACCACAATGAATGCAACTCCAGTATTCTGATTGATGTAAGTGCCAAACCCTGCTGGAACATTCCTCCTTGGTAACAGTTTCAGAGGACTTCCAGGCCTTGTTTTTTATTGTTTTCTGGTTGATTCATTAGGGACTTCAGGATTCATGTCAACATATTCATTACGGACATCATCATTGATTTCAGGATTCACTTCAGGATTCACTTCAATATTCAATCTTTTAAAAAAAAACATATTGTTAAGAAAATATATTGTTATTGGCTTTATATTAAAGGAACCAATTAAAGATACTTGCCTTTTCTTCCTTTGCCTTTTTCTTGTCAATTGAAGTGCTTCATCATCTTCCAATCTAGGATTTTTGCAAGTTCTTGCATTGTGATCATCACCATTGCAATTAGTACATCTCATCTTTCTTCCCTTCCTTGAGATTTCATTGGGGTTCTTGGGAGGAGGTTTTTCCATGCCTTCCTTTCTTCTATTGTACTTTGGTCTCCCTGGCATTCTTTTCACAATTGGAGGCAACAATTTCTCATTTGCAAACTTCACCCATTGATTAACTTCATTCAAAGGTTTCAAAGTAAAGTCATAAGCCTTCTTAGTATGCTTATTCCAAAACCATCGACTAATGTAGTTATTTGGGTCATCCCCAATGAAATAAACTGCACGTATTGCATGACTACAAGGAATCCCTGATAACTGCCAAAGTCTACAGCTGCATACCCTCTCCTTCCAGTCAACTGAATATCCATCTGCTCCTTTCTTTACCTCAAATTGGTGTTGACCATTATGGTTAATACTCCAATCCCTATATCTATCTTTCAAAACCTCCAACTTCTTCCTTATTCTAAGACAAATATTATCATCAAAAGTCATAAACAGTTTGACTTTGTCAACCAACCTACCCATCACAGCCACCCTAATGTCTTCCAACATACTAATTATTGGCTTACTCCTATTTTCTAAGATGTAAGAATTAAAGGACTCTGTCAAATTGTTCTCTACACTGTCACAACAACTATGATTTGAGAAGTATGCCCTAATTTCATTCAAATCATGAAAATAGAAATTACAAAGATGAAAAATATATTGAAAGTTAGGTTTGTTAGTTAAGTTTTGAGATATTTGAGGTGTATAGAGTGTTGTATAAAGGGTAATTATTGAAGTGAATTATTTTCTAAAGTGTTGAAAAAGTATAAAAGGAACAGAAAACGAGGTAGCTAGAGTGTGGTATTGGGTGTTATTGTTGTGGAATATCACAAGTGCTAATTAATTATTCCATGTAATATCAAAGAAATTAGGGGTGGGCACGTTTCCGATTCCCGAGTTTGTTGATAGAAGTTGAATTCACACTGCATACATAGTTTATCTAACCCTAAACTGGAAGACAACAAACCCTAAGAAACGAAATGTCAGTTCCAATAGCATCTGACTATCATGATGGAATGGCTCGGTTTTATCCTGTTAGACCATCGGCATCAGCTGCATGTTTCTTTCTTAGACAAAGAGGCCCTTTAAAGCAGATACAACTTTGCAAATAGAATTCTCTAATTTCAAGCCATATGGCCATACAACATAGACAAATGACTTGGGAAATAATAGTCCTAATTTATTTTCTAAAAGAAAGCAATGCAGTTACAATGTGAGACTCTAGAGTGGGAGAGGGAGACCCTTGAGTGGTTGCATTTTCTATTTCTTGTTTGCTCAAGAATGGTGACTGATAAGAGTGGATGTTTCTCAGGAGCTAACTGCCGATCCATATTGATCTCAGAAGGGGTATTGGTAGAATTTAGCTGTACTTCACAGTATCAGATGTCCCGTGGTGTATGGGTGACGATTTGATTTAGTCAGATTCACTCACCAAAAGAGGGGTTGAAATTTTATCTCAAGAGCCATGAGGAATTTTCAGCTGTTATTGATGATATTCAACTAGTACATCTTCCATCAGTACGAGAAATACAAACTAGGTTCAAAGGACGAAACTCCAAAAAAATTGAGTGATAACTAAATCTATATTATAAAAGAGCTTAGGGTCTAACTGGCGGTCCTGATCGTATTGTGGGTTTTGTTTGAATTATCTCGTCACTTATGGGTTTTGTTTATCCCAACCATTCATTGAACTGATCTCATACCGACCGTGTCATAGCGTATACTGGTATGTATTAAAAGAGAGCCAAGCGGACACATCCCTGAGGTCTATAGAAGGACCAAAGTTCCAAAAAAAAAAAAAACAATTATCGATCATCTCCATATACCAGAAGCTCCACAACAAACATACATCAAGCCCCCAATTAAAAATCTTCAAAAAGGTACAAAACCATCCAGACTCTGGAACAAGGATAGGTGACCCAAAGGTGGAGTAACCTCTGCATCAAATTCACCTTCTGTATTAGCATCTCAACTCCATCAAAAGTCAAAACTCATCATTCCAAATACTCCAGATGAAACAAAGAGGAATAGCTCGCCATCTCCGCTTGTTGGTTTATGTATTCATGCCCCTGAATAAGCTTAGGGAAGAGCTTCAACACCCTTGGGAATAAGCCACAGGTCACTCCGAACAGGCCAAACAATAGACCCAACAACTCCATGAGAAGAAACTCTAATTCCATGTCTAGAATGGATAGATTGCTCATTTTCGGAGGATGCTTTTCTAAGAATATCTCCACTGCTAGCAAACGCCAGCATCCATTCATATTTGACCAATTGAGTCGGTTAGTGAATGGAATCTGGCGAGAAGATTAAAAACAGGCAGCTCAAGGATGCAGATTATGGGTCATGTCATGGTTTGGTGGCAAAGCTATACCATCAATATCATAGGCTTGAGAGGTTGTAGTTTCACAAAAGGATTACGAGTTCTGAAAAAGGACTAAAGATAAAGGAGCCATACTTAATAGCCGTCCTGAATGTTTATTTGACATATTAAACCTTGAGCAGAGACTAGTTAGGGCCATTTTGTATGTTGAATCGTTAATTTTAAGGGACCCCGAGGTTTTACCAATCTACCGGCTTTGAGAAATGAATTGATCCCAGCTAGTTTCAAGAGAATTGGGTGGCTCTTTTACTTTAAAAAGTTTGAAGCTGAAATCCAACAACTGCATACGTGGGTAGTAAGCATGTAGTTAGTGGAAACTCCTAATGTCGACGAACTTAATGAGCAGCTATAAATTTCCCGTCATCTGTGCTTGTATATACTAGAATGTCTACATTTATTCAAAAAAAAAATGTCTACAAATCAACAACAACAAAAAAAGTCTACATATATTCAAAGTAAGACAACAAAAACTGGAATGAAACAAGTTTTACAACTAATATTTAAAGATAGCACTTGAAAGGAAAGCGCACCCTATTCTCTCCCCCATGTCCTCCCATCTCTTTTGTAGATTTTGTTAATAGTTTCTCATTTGACCATTCTTTTTGGAGTTGTATACATCCAGTGTACCAAGGACGCGTCACATGCTTTGACGCACATATCTATGTACTAATAATCTTTACTTATCAAAAAAAATTTACCCACAAGTTCCAAAAAGAAAAAATAATGATAATGATAACATAACCAAAATGTTGCCATAAGTACATATTTGAGTATTAGACGCATTTTAACATATGGAATTACTACATAGGTAAGAGTTATTGTTGGTGAGGATCACATTATGGAAGAAAATGGTATATGAAAACGGCATTATTAGTGCACTGTAGCGATTTAAAAAAATAATGATGGACTTTTACGGTTATAATTTCACCGCATGGTACCGACCCGGTTATCACCCTTGAAAAAATATTGAACGATACCGCAAGTTTCCAACTCAAAGTCCAGGTTCAACTCTTTGGTGAACTACAATCCTTGGATCTTTGGTGAACTACAATCTTTGGATGGATTGGGCCACGCAAAGGTAAGTAGTAGTGGGCCTAAAGATGGACCTTGGGGAGACCCAGAATTTAGAGAAGGTACTTCGAAAGTAGCTAGTATGGGCCAGAGGAATTTTGATGTGGTAGAAGGCGATACCCAAGAAGGAGGGGTGGGCTCGATTAGTGGGTCGTTGACCTCTTTTATTGGAGATGAACCTGGACATATGAAAGATTGCGATGGAAATATGGGCTGTGAGACCGAAGTTCAAAACCAGGGAGACAAGCCCAATAATCCAATAGAAATGTCAAGGGAGAAGATAGGCTTTGTGACAAGTGAAGATACAAACTGCGCTCACTTTGCGAAGGAAGGAGCGAGTATATCGAAGAAGACGGAGATTGATCCCACTGCGGTGAGGAGGCAAAGTGATCCACGTGAAAGTGTTAAAGAAAAGCACACCTATTACTTCAATTTAATGATGTAAGGAGAGATTAGGGAACATAAAGAATCTTTATATACAAGAGACTCTGAAAGGAATATCCCAAAATAAAAAGTAGGGCTCTAAGAGTGAAATTATGGGAGTGTTTCTTAATCGTGTCAAGGACCCGTCAAAGAGTTGGATTGGTTGTTAAGTTCTAATTTTGGGACTTGTCTGAATGTAGGAGAATTTTTTCGGTTTTTTGTTTTCTTTCTAAATATTGTGTTTTCTACCATGCTATTCTGTTGTGAATTGTGCAAACACCGGTAAAGAACCCACCACGCCTTGAGTTTTAGCGACACCCGATCAATATATTTATTGCTTGCCAAAATTTAAAAAAAAATCTCTTACATTCCCCACTATAATAAGATTTCTTTTGGTTTATGATAATCTTCAAACTAAATTAAAATTAGGTGACACCAAACATGGCAAAGTACAAGTGTGTTGTTAGTTGTCACAACTAATTTGAATACTACAATAGAGCGTCTTTACATTGGCAAAGTACTACTTGGTACCCATGCCAAAGCCTCCTAAACTACCCAAAATACCCTAAAAGAGAATAAAATAACAGTAAAGCCCAAAACTAACTAATAATAAAAATAATCTAAAAGCTATTTCTATGTTACTAGTTACTACCCCGCCACTTTGTCACGACAAATACTCCTTCGCTAAAGTAGCATTCCAAATATTTCATTCTACTCCTTAAATATTCTTAATTATTTTAAGAGTAAATAAAAAACATTATTTTAATTCTTACAAGTCAAACCTGGACTCTATTATAGAGGACGGAGTATTCTCATTGGACTCAAATTAACCTTTGGGGGTGGTTTGGATACCTCTAAAACCAATTTCAATTGATATATTTGTGGCCTTATCAACTTGGGTGATAATCGGGCCGGTACACTATAAAAATAATATAACTCCAAAAGTCCAACATAATATTATTTTATCGCTAAAGTACACTTTTAGGGTGAAAATGATGAAGATACCATTATAAAGAAAAAACGCGCACACAAAGCTACTGTCCCAATTTGTGCGTCGGTAAAAAGAAATTGGGCGTCGATCAAAAAATTTGGGTGTCGGTCAAAAAATTTGGGCGTCGCCATTGCCCAAATTTGAGAGTCGCAATGCAAAAATTGGGCTTCGCAATTAAAAAATTGGACATCGCAATACAAAAATTGGGCATTGATAATAATTTGTAGGAGCATTAGCCATTCAAAGTACACAAAAGTGTTTAGATTTTGAACCGGTATTCTTGTATCGATGCTCTAGATCACCCAACTATTCCCTCGGGAGGATAATCTTCTCATCATCCTGATCCCTTGCTTTTATGTCCTATAGGTCACATCCTCTTTGACTGGACCAATGGTTGTTGACGATGTGGTCTATATGAGAAGGTGATGATGATTTCCTTCTTCAGCTTCCATCTGAAGACCTGATATTTCGTCGCCTTACTTTTCAAAGATCCGAGGGTATGGTGCAATCTGAAGCTTTGCTAAAAAGAGAAGGATCTCCAAAAATTGCTGGTGAAAAAGAGCAAAAGAATACACAATAGGAAATTGCTGGTAATATTTGGCATGACTCTTGGCTGTAGAATTCTTCTTTTTAGAAGCCTGATTCCACATCTCTTATTGAAGTCAAAGACTCATTTTGCATTCCGAAAATGGTAGAGAAGCGGGTGAGAGAGAATGGTAGAGAAGAGAATATTTTTGGAACAAAATTTTGAAAAAGTACTTTACCAGTTGAATAAAAAAAATAGGGGAGTGGAACAGTTAGACTTTTACAAAAGTGTACCGACCCGTAATTATTCCTATCAACTTTGAACATAGTTTGGTAATGACATTATTCTTGCAAAAGAGGTACAACATGGTCCTATGTTTCAAATAAAATTGTTTTCCTTGTGTTACATTTGTTACATTTCCTTGTGTTACATTTACAGCCCATGGCTGTAATTCAACAAACTAGATAATATATAAAAGCCCAACATTAGGAAGGACAAGGAATACAACTTAAGTGCAAACAAATACAACGCCCATAACTTGAACAAAAAAAGAACTATACCTATACAGACTCCCAATACCTAGAAAGAGCACATAGAGCCACACGGCCGACACTCTGAAAATACCACTAAATAACAAATTATAAATTATATTAATGTTATTTTTTTAATGTTTAATTTATGTTCTTATGCTTTAAAAACCTTATATTTTAATGTTTGATGTTAATTAGCAATTAAACATCTCATTTGCTTCAATTTTAAATTTGTTTTTAATGTTGAATTTATTAATACTGTAAGTATTTATTTATAGCATAACAATGATTAATCGGATTTTTCTTATAAAAAAAAAGATTAATCTAATTATTAAAAAAATTATTTGAACCGTAAAACCGGACCTAACCAACCAAACCGACAGGGAACCTTCAGTTCAGTTCCGAGCCCTATGCAGCTTGACTCGGTTTGAAGAAAATGAAAAATATGGGATGCAGTTCGGTTCTCGCAGTTAGGGCCTACACTAAACTTTTTACACCCCTAGAGCCACGCATAAATTCAGGGTTCAGATCTTTTAGAGTTTAATATTTGGCTTGCGTTAGGGATAGTGAGGACGGGGAAAAAAGCAACTTTATGGACAAATCTTAGGGTCAATCTCCATTTTAGGACAAACTTGTGACTACTTGTAATTTCTTTAGTAATTAGTATACTAGTTACTACTTTGATAATAACGCATTCAATTTAGGCAAACCCTCGGATCTTTGTTCTTAATGCTTCAATAAGCGGACTCCTTGGAGATATAAGCATATTTCTTATATTTTTTGGATTTAGGAAACACAAAATCAAGGCATTTTTTGCATATTTCCGTGATATTTATCAAAGAGGCAGATCTATTACTATCTAGATCCCACAAAAAGGGTCATATTTTGACTTTTCGACAATAACATAAGTCATAACCAATATTTAATTGATACTTGACATACATTTACTTAGTTTAAGAGAATAAGTTAATAAGCACTGCAAACTCTACTAAACACAAGTTTCATAGATTCGAAACACTGCATAAATATATTGCTTTCAATTTTCAAGAAATGGTTCGTTGACTTAAAACGTCCAAGTAGGATGATGGAGTATTAATAAGATAAAATTTCCAAGTGCTTGTACAAATTAACCGACAACCACCATAATCAATCATAAGCTACGTAATCCTACAATTGTTCAAACCAAATAACCTTGAAGGTCAAGCAAAACAATACATTAAATTTCTATCATTTTCATCATTTTATTTTCAGATTTCATCATTTTGGTGATAAGTAATAAATCAGTCTAGCAAATAATTGGTCATCTTAAACAATCTTGAGATCAAAATGTAAATTTGTCTTATATACTAGCCAAGCCGGTCCAAGGGACTCTAATCAATCAATTCTAGAATCAAGCTCAGGTAGTTTGGTTTCTTATCACAATAGTATAGGTTTCCCATTAGCTAAGCTGTGTTTTTTTGTGCAAGGACCATTTTCTTTCTTGTGTACCCGTTTGCCCCCTTGGCAAAATTCGCAAGAAACATATTTACTTATCACCAAAAACAAAAACTGCAGCTCGATGAAAATGTGTTGAACCAAAAAGTAGGCTCAAGATTAGCATGTTTAGCTTACAAATTACAAGTCAAGCTCTAACTAAGCCGGTTTAGGGCTAGCTTGAATCAGTACAATACAAGCAGAAGGAAAACAATGATATCATTTTGAGAAAAAGAACAATGAAGTATGATCAGAAATACAAACAATAAAAGTAATTGGATAGAGATAGTCTACAACTTAGCCACTTAGGCCCATCATACATGTAAAATTCAAAAAAATGAATCTTTAACTCTAACCAGTGCTACAGACAACGATTTATATAAATATACGAATTGTGTATGACAATAAAAAGGGTTCATCAGATTGAGACAGCGACAGATAAAACAACCAAAACGAGAAAAAGAAATTACCCGAAAATGGAACAAAAACTGGAAGAATTCACATTGCGGGATGATAATTGAGATAATTCTGTAAATGGGTCGATGGATTGAAGGAGTTCAAGTCACTCAACTGGAAGCGAATTAGGTGTGGGTTGTTTGGATAGACGCCTAAACGAATAACCGGAGAGGGAAAGATTGAGTGTAATTTTTTTGACCTATTCTGTCAATTTCAACTGAAATTGTGACGGGTTCGTTTTTGTTTGGACATTAGAGGGAATATTTTTGTGATGTCCCCATGACTACGAGAAATTACAGTGGGCCTCCCTTGTAGTAGTAGTTGTAACTCACTCCATTCGCGTCCGATGAATCCATGTTTGAAAAGTCTAATTATTAAAAGATATTTATATAACTAACACTAAAGTTGGTAATAATTACAAGAATATTTAAGCATAACAAATATGTTAAGATCAAATGTGAAGGATAAAATTGAAATGCTATTTGATGATAAATATATATTTTTGAAAGTGAACTCTTAAAGTGAAACATCTCAAAATAGTATGGTGAACTCTTTGCCCGAATCGGAAGGAATAGTACTTATGAGAGTTTAGAACCTATAATTCCAACCTTGCATTTGGGTCGGATATTAGTCAAATTGAAGGAATATGTTTTAGGTCAACTTAGAAATAAATTTTCTTTTGAGTAATGATTGAGATCCAAATATTTTATTCAAAAAAATTCATCCAAAAGTTTTCATTGTATTTGGTACCAAGCGAAAAAAACCTCACTTTCCACATAAAAATGCACAAAATCAGCAACATTGCTTTCTAACATCTCTTGATTTGTGCTTTTTGCTAAGTTGGTGATTCAAATGTTGTGATATCATCGTGATACTTAAAATTATTCATGACAACCTGATTGGTTAGAGGGAACGTTATTTAACACATACGATGTCACTAATTAAATCATTAAATATTTGTCACCTAATTTTTTTTAAAAATAGATTAGAAAATTTGGATCACTATCATTTTTTTTAGAAATGTAACAAACTATTAGCGTACTGGGTCATTATTTGTCACCTAATTTTTTTTAAAAAATAGATTAGAAAATTTGGATCACTATCATTTTTTTTAGAAATGTAACGCCTCTTCACGGGTTTTTCTGTCATTTATAAATGACACCATGGTTATGTTTATGTTACATAATTATATGTTGCATATATATTGTGGTAGCGTACTGGGTCATTATGACTCATCCCGTACTTGTTTTTAGTTGCGATGTGATGCGAGTAGATCGATCGTGTAGTATGGCGCACTGGCGATAGACCGAGGTTAGATCGTGTGGTTCGTGGTTGTAGCAGCCGACTTTTCCGAGTAGCAGCTTGTGGAGTCTTGTTCCTTTTAGCATTGTCATTGATTTCATATACTTTGCTATTCTTGTGAGTTCGACATTTTGTAAAGTTATTTAGACTTTACAGTCGGGTAGAATACTTGGGTATTTGTATTGGTTATTTCTTGGGCCGACGTGTTGTGTCGTGCCTTGTTTGTGGTTTTAGTATTTATTTCAGTTGTCCCCCGAGCACGCAGTAGCTTTGGGGAATTTCCTTATTCTAGTTTTTATAGTTGTTGGTTGACCCCGGTATGCTTTAGCCGTTGGGTAATTGTTATATCAGGTTGGTTCTTTGTTAAAACGCCGGCCTGGAGTGCCGATGGTTTAATTAGCGTCTGCAATGTTGCGGCACGCGAGTTTTGTTTTTCCTCCTTTGAGAGTTAATGTCTCTCTTGGTTTCATTGTCGTTGGTTTCGAGCTTCATAGCTTGGGACTTCTTTCTTATATTGCTTCCGTTGATTCGATTTTTGAAATACCGTATTTTAGTGCGGCGTTATGTTCATGTTTAGAGCGAGTTTGCTCGACTGTTTGACTAGCACTACTGTTTAACAAGTGCTTGTCCTCTTCTTAAGTTAGTTCAGTACGACCTTGGGATTTCGTGTTGGAATGGGTGGTCGTTCTGATTGGTATCGAGCTTATGTTAGCTATAAGCCAGGATAGGTTCCATGGCCTAGGTTGGGTTTGGGTTTTCGTCGAGTATTTACCGTCGAGTGTTGTTTATAATGCCTTATTGGCATATTCTTTGGTACAAGTACACGACTTGGAGTACTAAGTCCGTTTGGTCTATATTGCCGTGAGTGAAGGTTTGTGTCTAGGAGTATTATATTTCTCCTTTATTGCTTATGAGTTGCAGTTATACCGAGAGTAGGTGCTGCATTTTATTAGGTTGTTTCTTGTTCCATTTTTAGGAATCGGAGAAGCTAGGTCGGTCCCAAGGGTGATCGTCGTGTTAATCATTATGGCGAAAGTTCGTTGTAATACGTTTCGAGAGCGGAGTGGTTAAGCCTTCCGTGGTACCTATTAGTATTTCATAGATTACTATATAGGTGTATATAGTTATGGTAGTATTTAATCACCAGTTCTTGTATTACTTGTGTTGGGAATTTGAGAACCCTTCCCCGATGGTTGTGTTTTGGTATTTGGGGGACTACCTTGATCAAGGTGAAATTTCCTCATGATATGTTGGAACTTGGTGATTGGCCAGTAGGTGATCACTTGATGATTGGTCGGATTGGTTGTTGACCCGTATACGATTTGACTTATAAGGGTTGGTCGTATACTAGTTAGTAAGAATATGCTACCTAGTGACTTGTGAAGTGTTGTATTGTCTCGTTATTGGTCTAATACATTGATAGAGTATTAGCCTTGAATAATGTGTTTTATCTACCATTAATAGGTTGTTAATAGTATGAATATTCCATACTTGGTATACATGCATAGTAAATTAATATGCTATGTTGCATGATGTTGATGTTATGCCTATATGTGCTTATGATTGTTATTGTTGAGACCGATATAAAGGATGTTGATATGTGATTCATGAACACCCCACATCCTGTACGACGAAATCTTTTGAAGTCACTTCAGAGGGCCCCTGACTTGATTATCAAGAGGTCTTCGTCGGAGAACTAGAATGGTATAATATGAGATAGGAATTGACTAAACCCACTACCAAACAGAATGTAATTGAAAATGGTATCTTGTTTTGCTTGTGCAAATATGTGCAACTTGTATATGGAGATCATGCTATGAATGAAATGAACTTGTGACTTGATCGAATAAGTTACACTGTGTTGAATGTCTTCCTTGTTGGGTGAATATGTGGTCTATAATGATGATTGGCTACTTGATTATAGTGCAAGGGCGTTAGACCCTAGAGATTTGCGTGGTGACCAAAAAATTCTTGGTTGGGAAGTTAATTAGTTCGGTGCAATTATTGCACATGCATGAATTACTTGATTAGTTGATAGAGAGGCATTTAAACCTTGATATCCACGTTTGTTGGAACTTTGTAAGCTTTGCTAATGTCTTTGAAATCCGTCAAGAGTCAAGATGACTCGATTTTGGAATTTATTGGAGTTGAGATTTAAGTATTTCTCCCCCTCGTGTTTTGAGGCATACCTAGACGGTTACCTCGACTTCATGTGCAGGCCAGAATATTGAACTTTTGGTTGTTGTCGAGTTTTGAATTCGAGGACGAATTCTTTTAAGGTGGTGAGGATGTAAGACCCCGAACCTTCGTGTATTTGGCTTTCTCGTTTTGCTTGTCGTTCAACCGTGACCTCACTTACTAAACTTGAGGAAATAACCTTGATTTGTGTAGGTAGGCTATTTAGAAGTCAATACCTTAATTCCATATGTTCCATAGACTTTAACTAGTTAAAGTTACAAGTCGTATACCGACGCTGTTCGTTACTTGACTCGGTTGAGAGTTTTCTCGCGTAGTGTGAGAACCCAAACCCCATTACATGTTTGTCATCATTATAACATGTTTAGAATAGGTCTCGACATATTATAGACTTCATTTTATTCATATCGTGTTGGCATTGAATTGGTTAAGATCATAATAGAATAATGGTATTCCATGCGTTGCATGCCTTGTTGTTGGTGTTTCGAGTGTTCGTCATAGCGTGTTAGCACCTAAATAAGTCTCATGAGAGTCTTAGTACTTTGCATCTAAGGTTTATAATGTTCATCTTAGTTGTTGTGTGCTTGGTTGGAAGTTTAGAAGCTTCGTTGCTTCGTTTGTGTTTTGTGGTTTGTCATCATTGCTTGTATTGCCTCCTTTCCGTCTCGAGAGAAGTTCGGTTGAGTTTTAGGCCTTGTATACAAGATATAACCATGTCTAAACAAGTCTTATACATGTTCATTCTATCCTAGATTAAGTTGGGTTTGAATCGTGTTTGATTCGTTGGCCAATTGTCGAGTGGTTCCAGCCATATTTTAACATGTTTCGGGTTTGTTTCCGACTTGTTTTGAGTTGGGTTACACCTTAGGATTGTTGCCAATGAGTTTGGAATCATTTAGGAAATGTTTAGGACAAGTTTAAGTCATGTACCTCGCGGTCGCATTGGGTTTTGGAGGCTGGCTCGCGAGGAGATGCTGAGAGCTAGTCAAAATGTGCAGAATCTGGATTAGAACCCTTGCGGTCGCATGGTTGAGGCATGATGCGACCGCATCATGCCAGTTTCAGCCTATGTGAGTTTTTTGAGTGGTTTTGGCTATTGACCCTTGCACCCTTGCCCTTGGCCGTCCTTGGAGACTCAAAGCCCTCATTGTTGACTCTCCTAAGACCCTTTTAAGCCCTTAGATCATTCCTTATCAATGGCTTGCAAGCCATAGCCAATAGGAAGCCAAATAACCCCCTTCACATGGATTGGGGTTTTATTGGAAGGTATAAAAGAGACTTTCAGCCGTTTCAGCCATTGTTGATCAACAACAACCAGATATTCAGAGACATAAACTCCATTTTCGTCCATGGAGATCACCCTAACTTGAAGGACCATTTCCCGGAGTTCCGGTGGTCCGATCGGCGATCCGAGACCGCCAAATCGAAGCCCTTGATCTTCTCTACAACAATCCTTGCTTTGATAATCCTTTCCTCCATTAATCTTAGGACTAAGGTACGTTGACAATTCCCTGAGATTTTCATGTTCAATAAAATGACATGACCCCTTCATTATAGTTGCTCTATTGATGATTATGAACATCTTTTGTGAAGACAAATCCTCCAATTCAACCTAAGAAATATGAGTAGGATTTTATGAATTCTTATTGAAGTTGTAATTTTGACTTTATGCAAAGCATGAATGTTGTTTATAATGAGCTTAGGAACAACTCTTGTGAAAGATTATGTTTCAATTTAAGGTTTAACAAAATCTCCGATTCTAGGGTTTGAAACTCGGGATTGTGTTTAAGGCTAGTTTAAGATCATGAACGGCCTAGTTATCGAGTTCTAAATGCAAGGAGAACTTAGGAAAGGGCAATGTGATGCATATAGTATCAATGCTCTATTTGGTTGAACTTTAGTAAAACTCACCGGAGTTGAGATTAGGGAGTTATTGAACAATACCAACTCCACATTCAATCCCTACGACATTTGTAGTGCGTTAGACTAATATATTAGCTTACGTGACTTTGGGATGGATTGAAGAGCATGTTTGATATGAGTGATTATAAGACTCAATCGAGTTCTTATGTGGTTTATGTGATTGTGTGAAGCAAATGCACAATTGAGAGCATGTTGTAGAATGATGTATCTACTTGACAGGTTGAATTCGCTCTTGTCGAATTCCTACTTGATTCCTTAATGAGTAAAAACACCTACTTGTTGAAATAATGAATTTGAGGACTATTCTATAAGATGATTTGGATTGGGGCTATCTTTAGTACTCTATACATGGAGTCTACTTGTATAAGTCGCTAGGATGACCATGTTGTTATCTAAGACTCACCGGTATGGTTTGACCTTACGGGTTATTACCGCTCTAGTGTTCCTTAAGTTTTTGACTACCATCGACTTTTGTGTTATTGAATGAGTTACTACTCTAGAAAGAGTTTAGTAAATGGCTTCATGATCCGAGACTAACGGAGTAGTCTTGGATAGTACGTAATGGACTGATGGTTAAGTTGTGACTTTGTTGAATTTCATAAGTGAATATGGAATACTGTGTATATTTTATATTATGACTAAATGCATGATTTCCTACATTATCAAGAATTGATTCTTCTACGTGTTTCTATGATATGACTTATGAGCATATTGAATGTGTTTGCCTTCGTGCATGAGCTGTTCTACAGTTAATGAATTGTGGTGAACTTGGATTCTACTATTAAGTGGAATTATGAATCAAAATTGAACTAAGCTTGATTTCACAATAATCAACTTAGGCTTCCCTTATATATTCGACTTGGGACTTTGAACTAAATTTCTAAATGGAAAGAGAACCTTGCTATGCCTCGAACGAGAACATAGAAAAGAGTCTTGGGACACATATAGTGTTCAAACTCTATTTGGTTGGAATTGTAGTAAAGACTCAACGGAGTCGAGTTAAGGAACAATTGAGCCTTACGAGGATCGTGGTGAGATCCTATGATAATTATATTCCAGTTGACTAGATTACTAGCTTTTGGGACTTGAATTGAATAGAGTGAACAAACTTGGCACTTATGATTTAGAGACTCAAATGAGTTCCTATTGTGGTTTTGTGATTTATGTAACAATGTGCATAATCATATGAGTTTAGTATATCATCATATCTATTTGAGAATTAGCAAGTAAACATCCACTTGTACATTGCATATAAGTCCAGCTGGCATTACTTGAGTTTTTATGATGATGGTGGGACGATGCATTGCCTTCACAAATTATGGGATTCGTGATTGTAATGTATCGCCGCACGGATTCGGGTTTCACACACACCTCCACCGCTAGCTTCTGGTGGGGAAGTAGCCCTTTGTCGTAACCAATTGAGCACATTGGCTAGTGCTATTTTCACGAGTAGAGAGCTCGGACCGAGAAGAGCTCGGTACTTTGATACCGAACACGGGTATCAAGCGGCGATATGATTAGCGATTGTGATTGCGAGGAGCAATACGGCGAAAGTGATTTGGTATCTTCTCTATCCTTTATGTGGCTTACTATGGGCACTTATGTGATAACAAAGTGTTAGTTGAACATGAGATCTTATTGACCATGTTTGTATTGGCTGATGATATATGAGAGATTTGATATGTATATATAGATATATGCATACTTGTATATGAGATATATATGAAAGACTTGATGTGTATATATATAGATATGCACATTTATGCATGATGATTTTATTGGAGATTTGATATGTATATTTAGAGATATACATACTGATATAGGTGTATATATATAAACATGCACCCTTTACGTGGTGTGTGAATAGCTTGATTTGTATATATTATGATATGTATACTTGCATATGATGTTTTGTGGGAACTACCTTCTAATTCATTTGATTTGTGTGTGCAGGGGGATTACACCCTGGTTCATTTGGACGGTTTAGTAAGTAAGAAGGAGTGGATATCTTGTGGAGTATCGAAACGATACAACGCCTCTTCACGAGTTTTTATGTCATTTATAAATGACACCATGGTTATGTTTATGTTACATAATTATATGTTGCATATATATTGTGGTAGCGTACTGGGTCATTATGACTCATACCGTACTTGTTTTTAGTTGCGATGTGATCGATCGCCGCACCGAGGTCGAGTAGATCGTGGTCAGCAGCATGACGCAGCGGTTGATAGACCGAGGTTAGATCGTGTGGTTCGTGGTTGTAGCAGCCTTTAAGGCTTTTCCAGAAAGCCACTTGTGAGTCTTGTTCCTTTTAGCATTGTCATTGATTTCATGTACTTTGCTATTCTTGTGAGTTCGACATTTTGTAAAGTTATTTAGACTTTACAGTCGGGTAGAATACTTGGGTATTTGTATTGGTTATTTCTTGGGCCGACGTGTTGTGTCGTGCCTTGTTTGTGGTTTTAGTATTTATTTCAATTATCCCCCGAGCACGCAGTAGCTTTGGGGAATTTCCTTATTCTAGTTTTTATAGTTGTTGGTTGACCCCGGTATGCTTTAGCCGTTTGGTAATTGTTATATCAGGTTGGTTCTTTGTTGAAACGCCACCGAGTACCGATGATGGTTTAATTAGCGCCCGCAATGTTAGACGACGCGAAGTTTTGTTTTCCTCCTTTGAGAGTTAATGTCTCTCTTGGTTTTATTGTCGTTGGTTTCGAGCTTCATAGCTTGGGACTTCTTTCTTATATTGCTTCCGTTGATTCGATTTTTGAAATACCGTATTTTAGTGCGGCGTTTTGTTCATGTTTAGAGCAAGTTTGCTCGACTGTTTGACTAGCACTACTGTTTAACAAGTGCTTGTCCTCTTCTTAAGTTAGTTCCAGCGGCACGACCTTGGGATTTCGTGTTGGAATCCGGGTCGGGTCGTTACAAAAACAGCTAGGTAATTGACTAGAGCTATTCAGAGGTTGAGATTAAATTATCTTTAAAATAATTACGGTTGAGATTCACCCTCACATTCACATGCGTGAACAGATATCTATTTTTAACTCCATATTTGTTTTTTTTTTCCTATTACAAGTCACCTCTTATAATTAATATTATGAGCAGTCACCTTTTTTTTTTCTCCCTATATTTTATCTTCACATTACAAAGTCACACCCTGCGATTAATCTTATGAACAAGCACCCTTTATAAAACATCAATCCCTCAACTATCACTTGAAGCAATGTACCCCTCAACTCTAACTTTTTTTTTAAATAGCACTTTCTATTTAGGCACTGTCATTTCAATTGACGAAATCAGATTTACAGTTATTGTTTTACAGAGATATTAGATTTATTGTTTATCCAGTTTCTTCTCCGTGAACGTGTGGTTATATCTAACGGGACGATGTTTTTTTTATGTACAGCCTAGATTTATTGTTTAACTGAATCGGTTATTGTTTTACTGAGATATTACGGGACTGAGAGTTATTGATTTATAGTTATTGTTTTACTGAGATATTACGATCATAATTATCCAGTTTCTTCTCCTCTAACGTGCGATTATATAAACTGAATCTCAATTTAATTTTTGTCCAGTTTAGATTTAATTTTTGTCTCATTCAATTTATTTTATGATTTTTGTTTGCTGAGATTTTCATATTTAATTTTATTTTAATTAACAGGTGTAGGGTTGGTGTGTGAGAGAGAGATGACGCTTTTGGATGCTTAATTATACTCTTTTTAGATGAGTTATACATTTTTTTTTTAATTTTTTGGATATCGTCATTTATTTGTGTAGTGTACATTGATCCGACTCCTACAAAATCTCAAACATGTATTATTCTTCGCATCATGTTCGCTTCATACTCGCTTCAAACATTGATCACGTCCATACTGACACTGTGTCATAGGCACGGGCATGAAATCTAGTTAGATTACGTTTTTACTAGGGCTTATATAAAGAGGTATTGAGACTTCAATTAGAAAAAAAACTGAGAGAGTAGACACAAATAGTTAGAGGCAGATTACGAACACAATTGGTGGTCAAGGGTCTCGGGGTCTTTGCAATGTTACACAAAATAGTGTGTGGCTATTTAGGATTGTGTGAGTTGTACGTGGTACTATGTAGAATAATATCAATCCTTGTAATCTTTTTCCTAGGTAGGGTGAGTACATTGAATATTCTTTATTGTAATTTATTATCGTTTATAGTGAAGTCGTTGCTTTTCTTGAAATGGATTAAACCATGTAAATCATATATTCCCTTTTGTCTTATTTAGATATTAGATCTTCATGCCCGTACCTATGGCATGACCGGTGCCAATATATCTGATTTCATCAATTGAAAAGACAATGCATAAATAGAAGGTGCGATTTACAGCTTAGAGGTACATTGCTTCAAGTGATAGTTGAGGGATTGGTATTTTATAAGGGGTGACTGTTTAGAAGATTAATCGTAGGATGTGACTTTGTAATGTGAAGATAAAACATAGGGAGAAGAAAAATGAGTGACTTCTCATAATATTAATTGTAGGGGTGATATGTAATAGGGAGAGCAAAAATAGGGAGTTAAAAATGGATAACTACTCACACATGTTAATGTGAGGATGAATCTCAACCGTTAAATGTTTTAAGATAATTTAATCTCAACCTCTGAATAGTCCTAGTCAATTACCTAGCTGTTTTATAATATATATTATTTTATATTTTCTTGCCATTATTAATCCAAATATTTGTTACTATTATTCTCGACCGATTCGTTTCCGCAGTGAAGATATAAACTTAAAATTTTTAATTCAAGAATATACTAGTTTTTATAACAGATATGAACTCAAAAAAAATGTTTACACTTCTCATTTCGATATAGCTATGATGGGTTAAAAAGTGACATTACATCTTGATATATATGTAACCAATTAATTGCAAGTTTGTCACCTAAATTGGAATATAAAATTTGGACAAAATATTTGGGTCATTATGTAACGCCCCAACCTCAAATCTCTATACGAGCCTCAAGTCGAGCATCTAATAAACACATAAAACACCTGCAAAGTCCCTACTAATTACGGCCTAAACAAAACACACCTGATAAAACATAATCACTCCTATGAATAATAGAAACACCACAGCTTCTGAAAAGCCGGGAAAACAAAACTCAACAAGCTATTACTCATGAACTAAATATAAAGGCTCCAGGCCAACAAACTAGTGAAATATAATACACCAGTAACAATCAAAACCCAAAATAGAGTCTATATAACTCTATACATCCCCCCTCACAACTATACAAAACAAGCCTTCTAGAAGCTACAACTCAAAACAACCTGCTAGGTCCGCGTGTCTTGCTGATCACACAGGAACTCCTGATCTCGCTGGATCAAATTTCTGGATAACTGCACACTAAAGTAAACAAACACGGGGTGAGTGATAACTCAGTAAGTTACTACATGAAACTACATGGCATGCTTTTATGCACATATAAACATCATATCAACCAATCCATTAAAAATGTTAGTTCGATGAAGTAACCTTCTATCTTGGTGAAAGGTCATCTTCGACCCATTGCAACCGAGCTGCTAGTAGCACACTAGGGGCTTCCAACCATACACCAAAACCCTTCCAAATACCTAAAAAACCATGTACCAAAGCCTAACCATCTCTAAGCTTCAGCTCCCAAAACTATGGCTGCTCCACCCTTATGTATATATCCACCAAGAGTGACAACATTTTTATCCCAAGAGAGAGAAGACAGATATCTCTTCAAGCATTCTCCCAAATTGCTCCGAAAGGTCAACAACAAAAAAAAGAAAACGAAAATAGCAAGGTTGAAAATTCAACAAAAAAAAAAAAGAGGCCTATGCATAAAAAAAAAAGTCTCTCCTGAGAAATTTCCTCAAAATCTCTCTCTAAAAAAAAAAGACCAGTCACTCTTGGACAACCCCATAACCCACAACCAAAGCCAAAAGCCAATCTCCCAACCATACCTACAACTAGGTCCAGAAACCAACTTTTCATCCAAACCCACAGCCTAAAAGGCCCACCAATGATCGCTTCTGATCGCCTTTCCGAAAAAACCAAATCCACATCCTAAAATGCCTTTGAACCAGAGGTCAATCAAATCCTCAACCCTAAAGCCAATCTATCCCTAAAGACTTAAACATTATGCCACTAGCCTAGTTACCACCTATAGCTCTATTTCAATCGGTTATAACGTGATCTGGATCTGAGACAGAACTTCTTGCTAAAAAACATATAAAATCGTCAAAAGATAAATGTTAAGTAGGGTCCATGAAACTTATGATACTCGGCGATAAACTCTGAATCATGACTCTAATTTTTGTCCATTAGAGTCATTCACTTTCTCTGAGCATACTCGTTTCTGTCTCCCATAAAAGTCTCTCCCAATTGAGTCTTTGTGGGGCTGTCCCTATTTAATCTCTTCAGAAACTTCCCCGTCCCATTTTACAAAATTTGGTTCATCGAGTCACCCCGGGGCTTCTTCTGCCAAACTTATTGGATACATAAAGGCTCATCATCTCCAGAAACAGTTGTCTTTCCCATCTCCGCCTGAAGAAACGAAGAAGCTACAAAGGCTTGATCCCTCAAGAATAAGTGGTTTATCTTCACATGCATTGAAAGACTGGCTCCCTATGAGGTAAAAGTTCACTAGGTTGAAAACCCGAAAGGGCGGCCTAGGCAAAAGTTAGAGCAACAAAAAAAAAAGAAAAAAAGAAAAAAAAGGTGATAACTTCGAGGCGTCGATTAGTAGGATTTACTGATCTTCTGAATGAATTCTTTTCTTGAATGATGTACTAGTCAAAAGACTGAAAGGTAACCCTAAACTTCACGCACCTCCATCTCAAATATCACCATCAACTCATATACTTATAACCCTTCAAAACCAACCATAAGCAACATCTCAAGCTCTTATATTACATTTCCATCACCTTGCCTTATCTTGTCTTAACATGTTTAAGAAACGAATGACACACATGCACATTCAAAAATCCATTTTTAAGAAAAAGAAAGTTTCATTCGCATGCTTGCATCTTTTGTTTGCATCCTTTTACTGCATCTTATCAGGTCTTCTGTTGCATCGGCCCTTGGAAAAGTATAAATGTTCTGCCAACATCTTACTAAGGACCACCTCCCAAAGATCCTCATCAACATCATCAAAAGCTACCCAAGCCGATCATCGATAGCATTCTGCCACAACGCTTCATAATCATCGTTTTTCCTATGCTGGGATAAGCACATTAAAAAAAATATGCATCGCTCCTATGTGGATAAGCACATTTTTAAGCACATTTTAAAAAATCGCATCGCTTTCCTATGCCGGATAAGCACATTTTAAAAATTTTGCATCACTTCTCCTATGCTGGGATAAGCACTTAAAAAAAATCTGCATCACTGCTCCTATGCTGGGGAAGACGCGTTTTATAAGGTTGCATCGTTTTCCCTATACTGGGGAAGACGTGTTTTAAAAAGTGGCATCGTTTTCCCTAAGATGGGGAAAACGCGTTTTAAAAAGTTGCATCATTTTCCCTATGCCGGAAAAACGTGTTTTAAAAGGTGGCATCGTTTTCCCTATGCTGGGGAAGACACATTTTATAAGGTTGCATCGCTTTCCCTATGCTAGGGAAAACGCGTTTTGAAAAAGTGGCATCGATTTCCCTATGTTGGGGAAGCGCATTTTAAAAGGTTCCGTCGCTTCCTATGCTGGGAAAGTTCGCTTTAAAGTGGTATCGCTCTCTATGCCGGGAAAACGCGTTTTAAAAGGGTTTCATCGCTTTCCCTATGCTGGGGAAAGCCCGTTTTAAAAAGTGGTATCATTTTTCCTATGCTGGGGAAAGCGCGTTTTAAAAGGGTTCCATCGCTTTTTCCTATTTGGGAAAGCATCGCTGGGTTGTTGCATCGCCTCCTACGCCGGGAAAGCGCGATTTTAACAAGGTTCCATCGCTTCTTCCTATGCCGGGAAAGCACATTTTAAAAGTGGTTATTCATCGCCTTCCTACGCCGGGAAAGCCCATTTTAAAAGGTTGCATCCCTTTCCTTATGCCGGGAAAGCTGCTTTAAAAAGGTTGCATCGCTTCTATTTTCATGTGGAGAAGACGCGTTTTAAAAAGGTTCCATCGCTTTCCCTATGTTGGGGAAGGCCCGCTTTAAAAAAGTTTCATCGTTTTTCCTATGTTGGGGAAAGCCCGTTTTAAAAAGGTGGCATTGCTTTATCCCTATAATCGGGCGGAAAGCACGCTTAAAAATGTTCCATCGCTTCCTATGCTGGAAAGAAAGCTTTTAAAAGTTCCATCGCTCCATATGTCGGGAAAGCCGCTTTAAAGGTTGCATCGCTTTTCCTATGCCGGGAAAACGCTGCTTTTGGCATCGCATTTTACCTAGGCTGCCAGAAAGCACGCTTTTAAAAAGGTTGTGATCGATTTTATTACTGGGAAAGCCTGCTTTAAAAGTTGCATCGCTTTCCCTATGCTGGGGAAAACACGTTTTTAAAAAGGGTTCCATCTCTTTCCTTATACTAAGGAGAACGCGTTTTTAAAAGGGGTTGCATCGTTTTCCCTATTCTGGGGGAAACGCTTTTTAAAAGGTTGCATCACTTTCCCTACACTGGGGAAAACATATTTTTAAAAATGGTTCCATTGCTTTCCTATGCCAAAAAGCAGACTTTTCCTGAAAGCCCGTTTTTTGAAAAGGTGGTATCACTTTCCTATACGGGAAAGCGCTTTTAAGATTCCATCGCTTCCTATGCTGGGAGCCCGCTTTAAAAAGTGGTATCATTTTTCCTCCTCCGGGAAAGCGCTGCGAAGGGTTCCATCCGCCTATTGGGGAAAGCCGCTTTAAAAGGTCGCATCGCTTCCGGCTACCGGGAAAGCACGCTTTAAAAAGTTGCATCGCTTCCCTATGTCAGCGCAGGCACGCCAAAAAGTTCCATCGCCTCTATGCGCCGGGAAAGCCCGTTGTATCGCCCCTACGCCGAAAGCGATTTAAAAGGTTCAATCGCTTCCTACGCCGGTGCGCATTTGGGTTCCATCGCCTCTACGCCGGGAAAGCACATTTAAGGGTTCATCGCTTCCCTGTCGCCGGGAAAGCCCATTTTAAAGGTTGTATCGCTTTCCCATGCCGGGAAAGTGCATTTTAAAAAGGTTGCATCGCTTCTACGCCGAGAAGGCGCTGCTGCGGTTCCATCGCTTCTATGCCAAAGCCCGCTTAAAAAGTTTCATCGGTTTTCATATGTCGGGAAAGCCCGCTTAAAAGTGGCATTGCTTTTCCCCTGCGCCGGGAAAGCTGCCGCTTAAAAAGGCGGTTCCATCGCTTTCCCTATGCTAGGAAAGCCGCTTT
>CM028378.1:96212200-96284272 GCA_013146195.2 Codonopsis lanceolata
ACAGTAACTCCTTTTGACACTCTACCAAAGATGTCCACCTCCCCTACTTGATTGTTATGATTTTGATTATGTAGAGGAATTTGTAAGAACACAACTTATTCCATAAGTGTTAATAATTACATATTATTCAAATTTTACAATTACATAGTTTTATATGATTCAAATTTTAAAATTATATAGTTTTTATCTTACACATTGCTCCAAAATAGGTCTGTAACCTCACCCAACTCCACTTGCAACTCCGACACCCCCCCAACCGCATCTTAAATTCCACCTCAACATATGCATATACTGCGATGATATATGGGAGGAATCGATTTTGTAGATGAGATGATATGTTTTTATATAATTTAATTACTCACTTAGATGCATAAAATATAGTTAAATTACAATCTTATTTTTCTCTTGTATAGGGAAAATACTGACAAAATTATTGTATCTCGCGTTACAAAGTCAACCATTGTTGTAAACAAGAGCGTTCATAGGAAGATTAAGTTGTCGTTCTTTCTACATGTCAATTTTTTTCTTCGTAAATAATAACTAGATTTCGTATTGCATCCTATGACACTGTCGCCTAGACGTGATCAATGTCCGGCGTGCATGATACAAATAAATTAGTATATACTTGAGATTTTGTAGGGTCGGATCAATGTACACTACAAAAAAAAACGACTTCCGAAAATTAAAGAAATAAAACACTTGATTGACTTTAAAATTTTGTAACTCATCCAAAAGAGTATAATTAAACATTCAAAAAAAATCTCTTACACACACCAATACAACACACTGTAATGAAATAAATTTAAAAATGAAAATCGCGGCAAACAAAAATATAAAATAAATTGAATGAGACAGTGAACTAACAAAATATTATTTAGAAATCACAAATATTTCGGACTATTAAGGAAAACTTAGCACACATTTTAAAAAAAAAAAGAAATTAAAATAAAAATATTTAAAATTACAAAACTTACGAACAAATGTTTTTTTGAAAAAATAAATCTAGGTCGGACAAAAATTAAATTGAGATTCAGTTGATTATGATAAAATTCAAATATTTAAAATTACAAAACTTACGAATAAATATTTTTTTAAAAATAAATCTAGTTCGGACAAAAATTAAATTGCGATTCGGTTGATTATGATAACAATTAATTAAGAAAGTACAAACTAAATATTAATACTAAAATTAAAATACAAATATTTAAAATTGCAAAAATTAATTACAAAAGTTAAAAACAAATATCTTATTAAAACAACTCAATGGATGTTCATGATAAATTATGAGATAACTCGCTCAAACGGAAGTATGTGGTTAAAAAATATGTTAGATGAAAGCATTCCTATAACGTAATTGGTTGTAGAGAACATAATTATAAAAAACATAAGCGAGGGTTATTACATATTTATTGATTATAGAGTAATACAAACATAACTCATAATTAAGGGGTTTATATGTAACTCATATATTTACTAATCAATTTGAATCACCCAGTTGTGTTTGATTCCGATCCGGACGCAAGTTAGCACTATCTGTTTTATAATATAGATATAATATAATATTAATTTTTTTCTTTATCCAGTGTATATTGATCCGATCTTTATAAAATTCAAACATCTATATTATAAAATATTACTCGTTCTATATTTTGATGAAATTCCTTAATGGTGCCGTGCCGCACAAAATCTAGTTCTGATTAAATTTTGACCTAATTGAATCATCTTGAACAATCACCATTTTAAACTGATCGCCTTTTGAACCTTTCCAAAATTGCAATGGTGGGAAGCACGATTAAAAGGTGGCTTAAACTGACTGACACTTTTGCATCTTCTGGGAAAAAGTCGTATGCAAGCCGATGGAGTATATATATTCGGTTATGGCCTTGATGGACTTGGAATCGGTGGTTTCCCTTGCAATCAAACTATTTGTATTACTAGCTTTCGGTCTCCCCTTTATTGATCGCCAATTTGTCAGATATATTTAGGGATGATTACTGCTTCTAGTTCTAGGGCAGAAAAAAGAAAAAAAGAAAAAAAAGTTCTAGCGCTTGAAGTAGAAGAAGAAATTCTTTTCAAATTCGTGGCTGATAATATATTGCCGACTAAACTCTCCTGGAGGCCCCGCACAAGGGCCACTGATTTATGGGTTTTCTGGAGCCAAGAAGCAATTAATAGCCTACTTACATCAACAAGTTCGGATTTGGCAATTCGAAACCAAATCATAAATGCACTTCGCTCCTTAGATTTTTTCAGATTTGATGATATTTTGGTTCAGTTTTGGGCACCTACGACAACAGGGGGCCTACATCTCCTTACGACTGCACACCAACCTTTCGCTCTTGGCCAAATGAATGAACAATTGGCTCGGTATAGGACCCATTGTGTTAGTTTTGAGTGTGGAGTTGGAGATGGCATCCCTGGTCGCGCTTTCAGGAACCAAGTCAACGAATGCAGTCCAGACGTGAGTTATTACTCTATCAACGATTATCCACTGCGTGACCTCGCTCTACGTTGCGGTATTACTAAAATCATGGCTTTCCCCATTTCCAAACATGATTCCTGTGTTTGTGTTTGTGTTGGTGTACTTGAACTCCTTTTAGTCTCTCCCCCCAAAATTATCAGGTCATATCGCTACATAAATTCAGTCTTCACTGCCCTTGAGGTTTGTGGCTTCTTAGAAGAATTAGTTTTCTTTCCTTTTTCTATGGAGTATTATTATTGTCTTCTGTTTCAAACATTTCAAATACTCCGTTACTTATTTTCAGTTTTACCCCTTCCTTGCAGTGGGAAGGCCCGACTATTATACGTCCATTTAAGATACGTACAGGACAGTTAGACAAACAAGTAAGCCAACCCAGTGAAATTAACAAGTCAATTTAGTTTCATTTTCCAATAATCACTTTCTAAACAATAATCTTCTCTAGCAGGTATTTAATTAGCATTGCTTGCAAATCAGGTACAAGAGAGAGTGGGTGTACACCGAAGGGATGTGACGAACGAAATCAGAAACACACTTGAACACGTGACAAAAATATATCATTTACCTCTCGCATGTGCTTGGTTAGATGCGTGCATAGCACTTTGCTGGGCCATGGTGGCAATTTAAGCTGCACGGGAGATTTAGTTGTCTTAATGCCCAACACGATAACCACTGTTGATACTCGTACGAGTAGGGATGCCTTTTGCGACGCCGCTAATCATCTTCAAGCCATGAGAGTGGACGGTTGCCTTCTTGGCAACGCATTCTTGTCGCATAAACCATACTTATGCAGAGATGTGACCCAACTTAGCATGAGTGAGTATCCTATTGCACATGTTGCTCGCACGTCAGGATTCACCAGTTGTTTTGCAATATCCTTGCAGAGTATTGCCACTGGTAATCGTGATTTTGTACTAGAGTTCTTTCTTCCCAAGGGCACGCCATATAGCAGTTCAGACTTCCATGGTTTTCTGTCCTCAGTAATGGTGATATTGAAGCAACATTTGAAAAGTTTTGAGGCCGTTACTGGAGATCCTGCAGATGAATTATTTATTGAGTATGATAAGTCATCTTTTAGTACAGTCTTTGAATCATCGAAAACATGCCCAAGCCCAACTATTGTTACCCACATTGAGTCTGGAGCCTTGCAGAATGAAGGTGAGGTTCTGCAGGCAGATTTTTCCTGTCCTCATTTGGTCATGAAGGAGTTAGTCGAGAAAGGAAGTGACTCTTTTTGTCTAGAACAGAGCCAAGTAGCTTGTCCTTCGAAGGAAAAACATCTAGTGAAGAAATCAAAGGCGAAAGACCAAATGAAGGAAAGCTCATGTTCTTACGAAACTCTCGAACAACACTTTGGAAAGACGCTTGAGGGTGCTGCCAAAAGCCTTGGTGGTAATTTAAACAGATTTTTCAGCTTGCTATATTCTTCACATTTTGGGATTAAATTAATCCCAAATTTCTGAATATCTCCAATTTTCATGCGGCGCACCTACTTTAAACAATACTTATAAAAATGGAAAACCAAAAAAATGACAGGTGGGAAAGATTTTATTGATTTATAATTTTCCTTGTGCAGTTAGTCGATCCACATTAAAGCGTTGGTGCAGGGATAATAACATCCAAAGATGGCCAAATCCAAAGAGAGGCAAAGTTAGTTCTTCGCAACCTATTCCCAAGCAAATAAATGCACCTATTCTGGAAAATGCTGTACCGATTTCAGAATCTAGCGTTAGAGATCCTTCATCTTCTGACCTGCTTACGAATTTGGAACCAAGGCAAGCCACAAGTACGATGATGGTAAAGGCAACATATAGGAATGACGTTATAAAGTTTCAACTCTGTTTTTCATCGAGAATGACAGAGTTGGTGGAGAACGTGATCCTCAGGTTGAAGTTAAGTGAAGGAACTTTTAATATCAAATATCAAGACAATGATGGTGATTATATTCTGATTGCCTGTGATAAGGATCTTCAGGATTGTATGAATAGTGTGAAAGAGACTACAATCAAAATGCTGATTGAGCCAATTACCTATATCGCTTCTTGAATGTGAGTGAGTATCCATTACATTTTAACTTTGTGTGTCTATCTATCTTTCAAATAATCATATCTGTACTCCATGGCTTTCTTCCATTTATTGATTTAAACAACATCATCACCTCCATCCTTTGATGTATGTGATAAATCATTGAGTTCCAATATAAGTCTGCGTTGGCTAAAGTTCTTGAAATTATCTGCTCAGTTGGTTACTGATTTGGAGAGTTCCTCCATTGAGCTGGAATTTACGAGCTGGCTTGGCCTGTTTTTGGTATTAATTCAGGAAGCTTATAACCGATTATTGCTGGAGAAGTTATGTGTTACTATTTCTATTGAAGAGTATACTGTTTTCTGTCCTTGTTTTTTTTTTTGCCTATTTTTGTTTTGGCATATTTCTTTATATTATTTTTTTGATGGGAAAAAATGATAGGCTACACAATGTAGGGTAATACTTGCCCTCCGTTAATTACTTCCCTCCCCACAAGACCGGAACCGTAAACTAAGACCACAAAGTCACCCCTTCAATTTTTTTTTTCTCTAGAATCAATAAAAGAGCAGTAATATCAAAAGAATTCATAATAGACACCTGACTGGTTGAATTGAAAGAAAACAAGGAAAAGTCAGTTATGTTTTGAATGGATTTTGTTTTTAAGACAGTTTGTGGTATGTTAATCGTTAACAAATAGTGAATGCATATGACTATACGAGTATTTATTGTTGGTTTTCTGATAGTATATATTCAGTTGAGGTGAGGATGTTGTCGTTGCGAATATTGGAGCTGATTTGTAAAAAAACTTGGGCTCGAGCCTTAATACTTTGGAGATGAACTTACTGGTATCCAATTGTTGTCAATCACTTTCCACCGTGCCCAGATCCAAGTTTAACTTTGTTTATACTAAAACATAGTGATCATAATCTTTTAACTGTTCTTCTGCACATCAATGGTTTACAAGTCGTGAAGGATGCCCAGTGGTTTGGTGTTTAGCCCCTTCCGAATTCGTTTGTTGTCAAGATCGGTCACCAATTACAGGTGTATTGTATTGTCAATGTTCATCAGCATGTTTGGGTTCCAACGAGCGCTTTCTGTTTCTATTATTGGGTACCCTTGTTTATTAAAATTTACTTGGAGTAATGGGAAGCTTGAAAGCGCTGAATATATGGCAGTAACAAATTCAAGGGATCCTCGACCAATACCACTTTCATCAATCCTTGATATGACAGCATCATTGAACCTACTAAAGCTCTCATAGACGAAGGCAATCTCCCACGCTATGATCGCTATCGACCCTTCCAATATAAACGCTTGCTTCCATTACGAACATAGCATTCCAACTATGATCACTCAAAATTCCTACGATGAGCAGGACAATCTTTAAAAAGCTAAGAGTCATGATCCAAAATAGACCATTACAGAAACCTTGAGTATTGCTTGCCAAGAGTGCGAGATTCGATAGGTTAAGCACAATATTTTGTTAAGGAAAATAACACAGTTACAGAATGCATTAATAGAATACATATTAAGGCTCCGTTTGTTTCAGGAAAATGACTTCGGAAAACGCGTTTTCCTTATTTTCGGTGTTTGGAACTTTAGGAAAAATGTAGTCAGCGTAAAAAGCTTTTCGAGTTAACGGAAAATGAAAGCTTCTTTCGGAAAATGACTTACGGTTTCATTTTCCGTAAGTCATTTTCCAAATGTTCGAATACCCTTCCACCCCTTCCACAATTACACATATTTACATGCACGCACAGTATTTCATTCAACAAATAAATTTTTTAGAAATATAAATGGAGTTTGTGCACACATTTATAAATTATAATTTTAATAAATACTCACTATTTCTTAAAAGTGTCAACTATATTATTTAGGGGCATCTCAAACATTGATCTATTTTCCTTTTTTACAATATTTTTTCATATCAATTATAAAAAAATATATTTGTATTTGTGAGATTGAAAAAATATGGACCTTATTGATTTGACACCAATAATGATAAATTGATGGTTAATAAAGGAAAATTACTTAAAAGTTCAACAATCAACAATATAATATACTATTCAATATGAGCATTAATATTATAATATATTTTTTGTATTTATTCATATACTGTTTTCCGTAACATTTTCTGTGTATTTGTCAAACACCAGAAAATGTTTTTCGACATATTTTCAAAAGATTTACCAAACACCTGAAAATGAAATCTTTTCATTTTCCAGAAATCATTTTCTGTGAAACAAACGGAGCCTAAAATAGTATATAAAGGTAATTGTATAGGAAGGTAATACAATAAGCCTTTGGAAGATTATAAGCAAAATGATCAAATGCAAGGCTACCATTAATATACATCGTGAGAAATTAATGTCAAAATTGTTTCAATATTTTTTATTAGACGATATTGTTTCTTATCAGTTGTACTCTTCTCTGTATTATATACATTTGTACATATTGTTTTCTAAACACTTGCAATAGTGACAAAAAAGATTGTTCACTTCTTCCTAAATCTCAATTTCTAAGAGATCTCAGTCTGATTTAAGCTTTACTCTCGCACCATTATGATAGACTTTTGTTAGCAATTGTGCTCTTCTCTCTATACTATTATATCAATATTTATTATTATTTTTAAACGCTTTTGATAGTTATGAAAAAATTATTCTTTTCGTCCTAAATCTCAATTACCAAGGGATCTCAATTTGATCCAAGACCTTACATGAATTTTAGTTGTTTGCCAATTTTGCCCTAAAAGATGAGCAACAAAAACCTCATAACCGTCTTAACTATAGCGGACCACAACAATAAAAAATAAAGGTCAAAGGACTAATCGAGACCAACTTTTTCGCCTTTGCGGACCACAACGAGCAAAAGTAAATGTTGAAGGACTAACCAAGACCAAGTTTTAGGTTCGAACACCAAATCAAAAAATAAGCACAAACACAAGGGCATCATTTGTAATTTATTCAGTTAATGATTAAATCATCTCCCCACTCCACAAATCTTACTCATATCCCCCCTTCTCCCACGCTCTTCAACTCTCTCATCAGACTCTGGCTATGGAGTTGCTCTCTTTCTCCACAGTCCCCTCGTCTTATCCTCAATCTTCAACCTCTCTCAAACTCCGTCCCTCTCTCCCCAAACCTCAATTCGTTTCCCTCCGCCCTTCCAATTTATCCATCAAATGCTCAATTTCTTCTCTCCAATCCGCTCCCAAAACCCTAGGAGGTGGTCTAGGGTTCGAATTCGACAATCCCAATCTCTCTGTCCTCTTATCCTCCGCTCCTCAGAGCCCCGGAGCCGCGTCGCGGTTGGCGACGTCCGATGTGATGGGGCTGTTGCTGAGGGAGAGGATAGTGTTCTTGGGTTCCGAGATTAACGATGTTGTTGCCGATGCTATTGTTAGTCAGTTACTGTTGTTAGATGCACAGAACCCTACCAAAGATATCAGGCTTTTCATCAATTCTTACGGCGGTTCTCTCAGGTACATTACATTTATTTCTACTTTTATGTGCTTGTTTAGTACCCAGCAATCGGTTGATTTCTTTATATACTATTTGAACTATCATCAAATGACCATTGTTCACTTTGCGTACTGTGGGGTTTAAATTTGTTTTCGTCTAATGATTTTTAATTCTTGTTGAAGTTGGCTTTAAAAAGTCAAACCGAGACTCTTTTCTGGGATTGATTTAGTAGAAAATTCATTTCATTCGAGAGCACAAAACCAATAATCATAAGCATAGTTAACTGTTTCAAACAACTACCAAGTGCTAACCATAAAATTTGCAGTTTTGAAGATTTTTTTTTTGATAAAGGTAAAGTATATAAAAAGAAGAGCGGTAAAATACGCGACTCGCCTTTACATAGAAGAAAACTACACAAAATATACACACTAGCCGATATGGAAGATATTCACTACATCTGCACTAGTAGTGTTATCACTATAATTCATAGTATGATCTGCCCCTATACTCCATTCAATCATGTTCGAGAGTAACGATTTCCTCATGGCTAACATAGAACTCTCTTCATTATCGTACGCCCTATGCAGTTTTGAAGAATTAAAGAACTCAATATCATATGTAACTCTTAATAAAAGTCAGCCCTCTCCAATGGATGAAAGAAGTGTGCGAGAGTTTCCTAAAAATGCATTGTATTTATTACTGCCTCCTCTCCCAGTAGTGTCCCCACTTGATTATTTTTGGTCACTTGATTAAACCTTATGGTCCTTAACCAAAGTTGCTAGTTGCCTCACCAAATTACAAAAATTGCAATCCATAATATCTTTATTATAAATAGATGTGTGTTTAATAATGATTTGATATATGTGCATGTTGGCTCCTATAATTCTATAAATCGAAAAGACTCTTTGAGCAGGATAGAGGGATTATTTGATTCGTGTGGTTTTGTTCTAGAATGGAGGAACATAGCAGTTTCTTATGCACATGGTTACATGACAAGTCGGGACGGTTCCAATCTTATAGATCATAACCCATGATACAAGCCATTAAGGCTTGCTAAAGTTGTGGGTTTGCCATGCTGAGCCCTTCCTTTGCATGGGCCCTCAAGTCATTGAGTTTTGTTTCCATTATGTCAGATGCAGTTACTTAAACATAACTTCCGTTTGCTATTCCACTATTTTGGTACCAACATTATAGCGTTGCTGGAGTGATATGCCCTGGTGAGTCAAACATCAGAATAGGTAACAGCAGAAGGTCTCCAATTATTTGTGGAAGCACAAGTTCTCCAACTATTTTTTTTTTGGACTTCAGGATAGCAAAGGGAGTGACAGGGCGGGTATACAAAAAGAGCTTTAGCGGCGATTGATCCAAAATAGGCAGGCTGCTTACTATCCATTTTAACTAACCGGCTATAATTGACAGGGCTGCCCAGTAATGCATGCTTGCTCATTTATCTTTTCTTTGTGCTTGGACTCCTAAATAGAATTACTATGTTACTGTTCCACTGTAGCATGCCAAAAAATAAATTAATGATAAAGAATAAAAAATAATTCTTCTGCCCTCGTGACTTAACCAACCGATTGATCCCATTTCAAATTATGATGATGCCCATATCCATTAGTTGTGACTAGGCTGGGTGGTATTGGGCATAGGTTATGATCTATCATTCTACCCTAATGATAATTTGGATTATGCTCTTTTTTGTTTTTTGATAGGTAGTGTGACCCCTTGTTGGTATGGGGGATTGGAACCAAAGACCTCAAAGTTTTGCCTGAGTGCCCTTGTAATCTCTCCCACCCCTTGGGGTCTAGATGTTTATGCCTCACTCTAGATGTTTATGCCTCACTCTTGATGTTATATGGGAAAGTTCATGGAGCCAATTCTTTGTTCCGTTCTGTTTCAAAGGAAAATGTTTTGACTATGTTACACGGACACAGCTGCTTGGTGCCGTTTTCTGTGTCGAACACGGCGTGGACACGGATACGGCTTGGACACGCCCGATACGTCCCAAAATACGTTTTGGGCCGAATTTGAATTTTCTAAAAGATGGGACACAGACACGGGTACGCGACTAGTTGTGCCGGGATATGTACCATTATATCGGACACATTTAGGGCGTATTTATGCGGCCACTGTTGTCGACAAATCGACAAGGTCCTCTGTGCTTCTCCTCCTCTTGAAGAGACGAAGACTTGAAAGTCAAAACGAGCCCTAGCCCCATTGTTGCCGACCATCGAAGACAAATCTGTGTGCCTCTGCCGCCGGCCCCTTGCCCCTTCGACCCTTTGTACCTTCGAACTTCAACAGTTAGACGTCTTCAGTTCGTCTTCTTTACAGCTTCACTCTTTGAAGTTCGAACAATCACCTTAGGTATTCTTTAATCTTCACCTCTTCGGTTGTTGACTTGTCGATTTTGTGGAAGAAGGGTTTTGGATTCTGACTTTCTTCCTTCGATTCACTGTATTTCTTTGACTTACCGTGAGTGTGGAACTAGGAAGGATATAGTTTTTAATATTTATAATTGGGTCCCTATATTTTGAACATTTGTATTTTGGGTCCTTATATTTTGAATATTTACACATTACTCCCTTGTACCCGTATCCTATATTTTTCAAAAATGGTGAATCCCTGTATCACGTGTCCGCATATCCGTATTCACGTATATGTGTCCGTGCAACCTAGGTTTTGAGTACAAAAACTCTTTGCTAAGAAAGAGCAAATCGGTCGTGTTGGTTGTTATTGGGCCAGCACGATAACAACACGACACGATAAGTACAAACATGTACACGGGACGATAAGCTTATCGTGCCTAATATTAAAACCAGAACACGACACGATAAAAACACGAAAAGCACAGCATGACACGATACGCACGATAAGCAAAAAAATACAATTTTTTTAGTCAGACCCATTAAGCACGTTAAGCCCAATAAACATTATAAAATATACAATTTTGATTTTTAATACATATTTTGAAAATTTATCAATATAAATAAATTAGTTTAAAAGTCATAAATGTTCAAATGATAGAATTATGAAAATAATCATGGAAATAGTTCGAAAGAAGTGAACAACCTCTAGTAAATTTTTAAAAATATATTTTAGTTATCGTGTCTTACCGCGCTTATCAAACCAGACCGATAGCAACCCATTTTTTGTCGTGTCTTATCATGTTGGCCCTATAACGGCCCGAACCCGATAAGCCCTAGCCCAAATCCTATAATTTCGTGCCGTGTTCGTGTCGGCCAATCGTGTCGTGCCTCGAATTGCCACCCCTAACTTTGGTGCCCATAGATGGTGCAGGACAAACAAGCTTCATTCGAACAGGTTTCAAGCTAATTATGATATTAGCTGTTTCCCTAGTCCTAGCTGTCTTCATTAGGCCCTGGTCCTATTATTATTGGCAGAATAATGTTTTGCCTTAAAATATGGTTCTAAAGCTTCAAAGATATTTAGAGCTGATTATTAGTTTAAGCTGCGCTTCTAAAGCTATTTGTGTGTTGTTTCTGTACTCTCTTGTCTTCTTTTCTTTCTTAATTCTCTATCTTTTCTAAATGCTTCCACGTTCAATTACTGTTGTCCTTTTCTTATTTCTGTTTTCAAATCTTCTTCTCAAGTCTTTTCTCGAACTTCTTTTTCAACATCACCAAATAACACTCAACCTTCCCGAATTGATCCCAGCAAACCCCAAACTCTCTAAACAGCACTGATAACCCAGCGTCACAAGTAACTCGACCTGCATGCATCCATCATGGCTGTCACCATCACTTTAATTTCAAAACCTAGTCGCATACCCTCTGCCGTTGTTGCAACCTTCAATCCAAGATACTGTTGCCATTGTCTCACTTTTCCTTTGCATCTTGTTCTTGTGAAACACCTAACAAAACCCTAGAACCTGATCTGGAACCTAATCCTTTGCTGCTGAATGTGAATCCTTTGTGAAACCCTACAACTTGATCTCACAGCAACCTCTCGCCTTCATCTGCCTCACCGGAACCCTAATAACCGTTCCCTGTCGTCAACCTTTGCATAGTCGATGTTTGTTACTGTTTGCATGAGCCCTAGTTTCAAGTTGTGGGTTGATTTTGACCCATCTCTGCAACCAGGTCTGATTTAGAACTTCAACTAGACCCATCCCCTTTCTGAATCATGCCTGATCTGTCCCTTTAGTGAACCGGTTTGAAACAAATGCAGCAGATGAAATCATGAAAACAGTCTCTTGCCTCGGCTTCCTCCGCATTTTTTTCCTACCATTCAAAGTTGTTGAAGGCTGAAGAAATTGACAGAAAGTTGAAAGTTTTATAGGTGAACAAAATTCGTCAAACATAAGTGTGTCCGACGAATTAACCTGGTTGAGGGCTTCATTAGATGAGAATACTGCAATTATGAATAAAATACTAGCAGAGAATACCGCAACCATGAATAGAATGCTCGCAGCCATGAAAGAATAAGATCCTATCTTGGATGTTGACTCTTCTTCGGGTGTCAATCTTCCTCCTTGTGTAGTTTGTACCTCCCAAGCACAAACCTTGCCTCCAGTTCCCATTGACCGGCGTTGACGCTTGATTGACTGTGTTGATAGAGGTGGTGCGCAATTAGAAGTTGCTGATTCTCACGGTGCTCATAATTCAGAGGTCTATCATGACTGGATGCATAGCTCGGAGATGTTCTTTCGTTGGTATTGCTTAATGGCTTGACTGATGGAAGAAAGTTGTTCTTTGCCAAAGGGAAATTAAAGGGCGCTGCCACTTTGGTGGACTCATTACAAATGGACTCACCAGGTGAACATTTATAGATGGGAAACATGAAAGCTGCTATGCGACATCACTTCGTTCCTCGTGATTATCACCTAATGAACCTCAAGAAGCTCAGGAGGATGAATCTGAAGTATGTGTTTGTGATTCTAATGACCCTCAAGACGGTGTTCCCCTTTACATTGATGACTTACAAGATGACTATGTGGGAGTTATTCGTCCTTTTCTTGTTAACAACATGCCACATATAGATATATTTTGTCAAAGTAGAAAAATCTTCAAAACAAAGAGTGACTTGGAAAGGTTGCTGGTCTCCTTACTCACTCATGCGCGGGTAGTTATGTTGATTTTTTATCTGAGGATGTCACGAAGAAATTAAGATTGGAAGTTCAACAAAAACCGCGAGCCTTGCGATGTTGCATGGATTTCTAATTCTGATTGGAAGTTCAATGGTTGTTGCTCTGTTGGCGGTCTGTTGGTCCATTTGGAAAGAAAGAAACCTTAGAGCTTTTGAGAACAAGTAAAGGAGCATTGAGGGGATAAAAAAAATCAGATTATCAGACTTGGTTGTATACTTTGTGTGTCACCTGTTTTGACGCTTTATATATATATATATATATATATCTAACTTTACTTGTAAAACTCTCACAAGCTTGCTGAAAGTGTAATGTGTGGTGTTTTACCCCTTAAGCCTTTTCGTACACTGTGAGATGCACATGGATATGAAACTGGATGTACAACATTCTAGGCATGCCAATATATATTCCTTTTTCATTGGCTAGACCAAATACACTCATTTGTACCACAGACATGCCACTACAAGTTGAGGAAGAGTTCTTTGGTTGTTCATCTTGTTTCTAACGCATAGCTGTCAAGGGCGAGAGGTCCATATTTGAGGCGAGAGGCAAGGCGCTAAAAATGTACCCAAAAGGCGCTCACGGAAACAATACGAAAGAAAAATATATAAAATATATATAACTCAACAAATCTCAACAAAACATGTTATAAGTGAGCATAATACATGAAACTAAGTTCTAACATATTATCAATAACACAAGTTTCATCATTCATAGTTGAAAATTCCAATGCATTGGATAACTTGACTAAAAATTCAAACAAGAAAATAAATAGTTTTCAAAGCAAATGAAAATAAAGTCATGGAAATCAAAAGAGAACTACAGTAGTAATAAGTTACAACTAAGAACAAACTACAATCCTCATCATCTTCACGCTCATCATCATCTTCACGCTCATCATCATCCTCATCATCTACATTCACGGGATTACTCGGCTTAAATTCGTTTCTTCCTCCTCTTGACCACTTTCACGAGTTTCATTATCTTCATCCACAAGATGAATGGTCCTTGGGAAGCCCAAACTTTGTGCTCCAAATTTTGTGGTCCCCGTCCTTTGCCTTGAAGTACTAGCACCTCCAACATGACCAACACCTCGATGGGCACCTCGACTACGACCTCGACCGGTAGTTCCAACACATCTCCTTGTGTAATAAATATGATCCTCAACCCCACAAGGCCTACTAATTTTCTCCCAATTGAGACCATCATCAAACATGTCATCATTTTCAACTACTTCATCATTTTCACCGACATACCACTCGTTGTCATCGTCAATATCATCCAAGGCGATAGGAGCAATTGTATCTCAAAGATTGTATCTTCGTCTCAAGGCTCTGTTATACTTCATGAAAACCAAATCATTTAATCGAACTTGAGCCAATCTATTCCTTTTCTTGCTATGAACCTGTCAATTTATGTCAGTTTAAATATTACTGAATAAGCATAAATATAATAATTGTTTCCATATTTTTTTAAGTAACTAACCAAAAGCTTCTACTCTAGTATTCACTAATTACTAATTACTACCCCGGGGCGACTATAGATGTAGCTGTTCAACTTGATAGCTCTTTTAAAGACTGACTTGATGCTTGGTATTTTGAACAAATCTTCCAATATCAAGTCCAAGCAATGTGCAACACATGGTGTCCAATATAAATGTCGATATTTTGTCTCCAACATCGCTCCTATGAAAGAAAAGAAAGAAAAAAAAGAAAGAATAATTACTTTTAGCAAGAGTATCAATAATTCAATATTCAATTATGTAGTACAGCTGTAACACGCAAGTGATTCTTACCCGCCAACTTCATATTCGAAGCATTATCCGTTATAACTTAAACCACATTTTCAGACCTAATTTTCTCCACAAAACTATTAATTAGTTCACATATATTCTCCCCGGTCTTGCTATATCGGAAGCATCAACTGATTCCACAAACATATTTTGAGACAATTGACAAGAAAATTCACCAATGTTCGTTTTCTCTTGTCTGTCCACCCATCCAACATAATGGAACAATCATGTATCATACATCCATCTAGTAATAGCCGAACAAGCTCAAGTCCTCAACTCTTTCAACGCCTCCACATTTTGATCTTTTTGTTGTTTTATATTTTTTGCGGTTGCTTTCCCGCTGCGATTAACAAATAAATACATTGGCCCCCTTTACAGCTTACCTTTGCCCACAACTCGACCTCTTCACTTTCATCCCTAATTTCATTATCTTTCTATAGTTATCATTTCGAGTTCGTACTTCTCTCTCTTGAATTGATTGCTCTTTCATTCTTTTTTTCACCCCCATGTAATGGCTTATTTCATCCTTCACCTCTGTCGGCACTCGATCACAACCCTTGACATTTTTAAATCCTCCAACAATATGTTGTTTTGCCCTACATTTCTCCAGAGTATTTCTGGTCACAAAAGATACAAGTTATACGGTTGGTGTTTTTGGGATCTTAATTTTACGTACTTCCAAGCTAGATACTTTCGACCACTACTACTTGAGGGGACTTACATTTCTAATCAAAAGGGACCAAAAAAAACTTTATAATAAACAAACAACTGAACAAGTAAACAAGTAGGCAGTAGCTGAAGTAATGTACACAGAGAGTCAGAAACAGAAAGTATAGAAATAAACAAAGTAAACTACAGAAAACTACAGAGTATTTAATTAAAGTATAAAGTTCAACTGAACAATTGTTTTTAAGTTAAAAAATACAGAAATAGAAGTCAAAAAGAAAACTACAGAATATTTAATTAAAAAAATTTGAAGTCGAACTTTTTTAAAAAAAGAGAACTATAGAAGTCGAAAACTGAATACTTCTGTATTTAATAATAATAAAAAAAGAGTACTCAGTACGCGAAATCGATTGAGAGGGTTTATGAAGTCAGAGGGCTTCAAAGATTGAGTGCTTACTTGTGAAGAAGGAAGCCCTTGAAGTCGAAGTCGACTCCTCAACCTTGACATTCAATAATTTTAGGGCTCGTCTTGATTATTTAAGCCTTTATTCTTTTATTTATACCGAGACCAAACTACGTTGTTTGGTCCTAAAATGTGAAAATAAATAAATAAATTAAGTGAGCGATTTTCACGCCTTTTCACCGCCTCCCGCCTTTCCAAAAGGCACCAAAGGCGACCGCCTTTTCATCGACTCTTGCTCATCGTCTCGCCTAGGACACATGGGGGCGCTGTAGTGTCGCCTTGCTTTGCCTCTCGCCTCAGAGGCGCTTGCCTTTGACAACTATGTTCTAATGACCAGGGGATTCTTGGTCCCGTTCCTAAGGAGTGTGCATCGTGTCTTTTGGTCTATAGCAATAAGTGTCGTTAGTAGATTAGGATCAGGCTTATTATTTATTTAGTTTCTCTATTGATTAGGGATATTTTATTGTTTCATGATTAGCTGTTTTCATAGTCCCGGACCGTTGTATTATCTAGTATCCCATTTCGATGACTAATGGACGTGCCAAAATGTTCATGTATTTACAAATGGGTTTATATCTTGGATAAACTAGTCTTCACATGAGATACAGTGGTCATCAATCTGTATGTTTTTTGTGCTAAATTGATTTATTGGATATTTACGTGTAGCATTTGAAATGAGCAGTGCCCAATAATGCTCCATACCCATAGACAAGTCTAGAGTGTTGTATTTGGGTACCTAAAGCATTTTTAAGAGTTGTTACAACATATACTTTTTATCACCAGGAAAATAAATGGAGGATTTGATGTTCGTTGTTTGATCACACATGTTCGCTGCGAAGGAGGCAGGCATAGCTCTGACATTCACCTATTACAAGTGCGAAGGGAGGGCCCTTTTCAGGCCAAATCACTTGGCTTTTATTTTAGGAATAACTAGATTTTCGTGCCCGTGCCTATGGTACGGTGCCAGTTTATCTGATTTCGTGAATTGAAACACCAACGTTTAAATAGAAGGTGCGATTTTAAAAAAAATGTTACAGTTAAGGGGTACATTACTTCAAGTGGTAGTTGAGGGGCGCTATTCGAACTCGACCCATAGTTGAGGGAGATTATTTGTAAGGAGTTATATGTAACTGACCTATGAACGTTTGATTTTGCGGCGGAATCAACCTCCATGGCTAGATAGTCTCAGTAAATTAATTAAGTTATATTGTGAGATTATATTAATGTAAGGTTGATGTTTTGTAAGGGGTTATGATTTAGAAGATTAATTTCAGGGTGTGACTACTCATAATATTAATTGTAAGGGGTGACTTTGTAATAGGGTGAGAGACAATAGAGAGTCAAAAGTGGATAACTACTCTCACACATGTGAATGTGAGAGTGAATCCCAACCATTAAATTTTTTTAGATAATTTAATCTCAACCTCTAAATAGCTTTAGTCAATTACACATGTGTGAGAATGAGTTCTATTGTAATATAGATTACGGGCCGGTCCACTTTCCAAAGTTTATAACCCTTCCAGTCCTTGAGGATATTTTTGGGGCAAAAAGACTACGATACCCTTAATGAGCCTGAGATGCGCTATGGAAATGCATCGCAGTGCATTGATTTTTGCATCGCGATGCATCGATGTAAATGGAATCAATTTTAATTACAAAATGCAATTTTTGCACCGCGATGAATCAATTTTGCACCACGATATATAAATTTTAATTACCTAATCCAGTTTTGCATAGCGATACAAAATCATAATGAACCAGACTATGTTTTCGACTTCTTCCATCTCCGTCGTAAGCCTTCTTCTTCTTTCTCTGCCTTCGTCCTTACTGAAAAATCTTTCAATCCAGCATAGTACTTATTGAATTAAAAAAACGTTTACCTTTAAACCCAGCACAGGTCGATCCTCGTTTAATAGTGCAACAATGGTGATTTTCGAATCCAAAGTGTTGGTCGGAGCTGATGGCATTTTATGAACATTTATTTCAAACATGGACTTTAGCGGTTGAAAAAAAGAAGGCGGTACTGGAGGCGTTATAAACTTTGCAAAAGGGACCGGCTAGAATTTCACCCTTTATTTTATGGATTTGGGCAATACAATCTTATTTGGTATACAAGTTATTTGGTTGTATACTGTTTATTTGCAAGAATCAGGTACATGGTTACAGCAAGAACTTCGTGGCCCATGGCTCGAAAGCTTTAGCCTTTTCTGTTAGTTTTATGTTTACTTATGACTTATGTAATCATGTGAATGCTGGGGGCTTCTGTAAATGTTTTATTTAGATTTTTAAGCAATGTATGGGTTGGCCTTAGATTTGAAGTAGGAACAAGTCATGGGGTTAGCAATAGGTCTTCAGCTTATTCTGAAGCTATTGAGCTGAGTGTGAAAGGTAACTTAACACAAGCCCAAACGTAGCTTGACCATTTGCATAGTTGACTAACTCGAGTTTGGATATCTAAACAAACTGCTTAACGTTGGTATTTTTGCATTGCTAATTTATTGTATTCTGATAGGATTCTCCTTTCCCTGTGCTGATTCATACTTTCCTCCCACCGTTTTTTGACAGTGATACAATGGCTATCTATGACGTTCTGAAGCTTGTGAGGGCTGATGTTTCCACAGTTGCTCTTGGTATTTCAGCCTCAACAGCTTCAGTAGTCCTCAGCGGTGGCACCAAAGGAAAACGTTTTGCAATGCCTAATAGTCGACTTATGATACACCAACCTCACGGGGGAATCTACGGACGAGCAAGCAGTGTGGAAGTACAGGCGCGAGAACTGGCTGACAACAAGAATCATGTCATACGTATATTGTCCGAGTGCACTGGCCGCTCAGTTGAACAAATTGAGAAAGACATTGATAAGGACAAGTACATGTCTCCAATTGAAGCAGTTGAATATGGCCTAATTGATGGGGTTATTGATAGGGATACAATTATTCCTATAGAGCCTGCGCCAGACAAAGTGAAAGCTACCCTGAGTGTTGAATCGATGATGGAGGGAGGGAAATTTCAAGTACCGGACATACCGGATGATGAGATTTATTAGTTGCAGCGTAACTGTATCAGGATCAGAAATTTACAGTTTCCTGTATATTTGATGGGAATGTAGTGTTTAGAATTCGCTAGTGGTGAAAAGGAAGTGAGAAAGTTCTTTTGCCTTTTGTACTTCATACTGTTGTATTTTTAACTTCTAAATTGTGCTAAAGGTGATGAATAGGAGAGGAAGAATTTGCAGCCGTCTTTTGACCTGAGAATTTTGATTATTATTCATTAGTAATGTTTTATTGTAAATTTTGATGATTTCATCATTAGAAACAAATAGATTAGTAGTGTTTTTGCTAATTACGGGAAAATCGAATCATCAAAACATAAAATTAACCGAGACTTCGTCTGGAGTAGTTCGGATACCATTAGAAAACCTCAGTTGATTAATTGGGACACTCTCTGTATGTGGGTTTGGGCATTAGGAAAGCCGAGGATATTAACATGCATGTCAGCCTTGACTAAACTAAGCTGTGATGGCATTTGTTTTACTTTGGGCTATTGCCAGTATGTTAACCAGGGTGCGCGTGGTTTGGTTTGATTTAGGCTAAAAACGTGAAACGAAGTACGACTCCTTGGTTAAACTCAAACTGAATTGACCAATGCTTGGAAGCGAATCGAACCAATAAGTCAAACTTTTCTTACAAACATCAAACATTAACAAACAACTAGTTTTTGCACAGAAACAAAATTAAAAGAATAAATTGAAAAAAATTGCTTATTTAGAAATATATTATTGTAATACTAACCATTATAGATTTTGAAAAAATTTCTTATACACAACATTTGTTGCTTTATTTATTGATTTTTTTTTATCTTCATTGCATATTAATATCTAGGAGCTGAGGTCACATCCCCAGGCAAAATCTCTTAAGTTTGAGATTTATATAAATGCACTTTCTTTTTCAGAAATACATGATTAGATAGAATTGAGCTATCTTCATGATTTGTTAAGTCAACAATTGACGAGAGACTTGTGCCCGTGGATGACGAAAATCAATAGAGATGATAATTTCCGATATTCCATTTTGTGTGTTTATTATTCAAATATGCCAAATGGAGTTAATGTTGAGTGCTACAATGGAACCTGCACAAATCTTTTAGTCTGCAATACTGCTCGTCACAAACTTGCTTATGTCGTCTATGTTAGTAAAATTTGCTAATTTGGTAATTTTTGATCAGTTCGAGTTACCATATTAACGTCTCAAGCTCAATTTTTTCTCAATCAAATGTCAGTGAAAATTTTGCTTTGAATATGAAAAACCACAGTAATACATTTCAATTTATGATTAAGTTTAATTTTTTTTATTTTTTAGGAATACTTGATTATGAGATTGCACCATATATTCATCATTAATTTTCAAATACAACATTAGAAATACATACTTTGTAATACAATTAAAGAAGGAAGAAAAAAAAAATTAAAAATACAATTTACAGTTTGAAGTACAAATTAAAAGGAAAATTATAATTTATAATATGAGTTTTATACTTAGTTCGGTTTCAACAATTGGTGAGATTTCAAATGATTGTTAGATGGACGGAAGCATTATCTTGAAATTGAACTTTGAGAATCCAATCCGATCCAGATCCAGATCTTTAACATTGTTGGTATCTTAGCTTGAATGTATAGATCAGACCTATTTAATGAAACCTATTAATTTTCAGTAAATGTAATTATGAAAAGGCAAAGACTTGTATAAGACGGTCTTACGGATCCTAAATCCGTAAGACGGAGTCCCGTTTAGAAATTCACGGGTTAATAACTAAACATGTTAATTTAAATCACAAAAGTTGGTTGGATGAGTTGGTGAAGGGTGGGCCTTAAATGTTTAACTTGCGTGTTGGTATATGGTTCAACTCCCTCCAGCAATAAAATTTAATTGCCTTGGAATACAAAATTTAATTTTAATGTTCATTTCCTCTATTTGCTCCGGTGCCCCTCCACTTTCAATGTATGTTAGCTCTGTTAGCCATCCGTTAGCATCAATTGCCTTGGAATACTCGACAGATCCTAACGAACTTTGACGAAATGCTAAATGACACATTTAAAACCAAATGTGACACATTCAAAACACAAAAAAGTGACAGTATAAATGAAAATGAGTGGCCCTAAATGCAACACAAAAAACATTAAATATCACACTCATTTAAAAGTTTAATTACTAATTAATCCTTTTATAAAAAGGACTAACAATTAACCCTAAACTCTAATTACTAATCAATCCTTATCCTTTTATATAAATGAGTTTCAATTAATTCTCCTATAAATATCAAACCATTCTTTACAATTAACTATAAACCTTAGACTTGTTTCTTCCAATAATTTATTTAATGAATTCCGATCCGAATAACAACGTTCATAATAATTCTTCGAATTCTTCTTTTAAGGTACGTTTCTGATCTAAATATTTTGTGGCATTATCTGTGTAAATTATTGTAACATATTTTAGTCATCTAGGAGACTAGGAAATCTGGACAATCTACCGGTATTCTATGGGTTTAGGTCGTCAGCGTGGCAATGAAAAAGGGCAATTTATTTTAAAAATTATCTAAATTGATTTGATTTAGTTTAGTAAAGGAGTGTTTTTTTAATGGAAGGAGAGGGCAGTTTGGTAAACCGAATTATTTTAAAATTTAGTTTTTTTTTCTTTTAAAATAGAAGGAGGACAGTTTGGTAACTTAACATGTTAACGGATGTTGTATTTAGGGTTTTTCGGTGTAACATTTAGGGATTAATTAATTCTCCTATAAATATCAAACCATTCTTTACAATTAACTATAAACCTTAGACTTCTTTTAAAATAACTGTTTACCAAACTACCCTCATTCCATTAAAAAAAACTTTAAATTAAAAAAATCTTACGATCAACATCTTTCATTACCTAGTGTGTTGTATCACCACCATCCCCCCTCCCACACACACACACCTGCCGCAACCCTCCTTATGAACTCTTTTTTCTCTTTCCCTAAATTGCAGAGCTGCTATTGAGCCTCTTAGATTATTCACACAACTGTTTGGTGGAAGAGGTTCTTTCTTTACATTAATATCTAAAAACTTCTCTCTCCAGCCCAAAGGCCAAAGACATCAAACTGAACGCGAAGTGGTCACTGATCCCCAAGCTCCCTTCTCCATTTCTTTATCCAATCAGCGCATTCTTGGATTATATTTTTTTGACCTTCCAAGCATATCTCTTCCCCTTGAATGCAGTTACAGACGTCTTTGGCATCTATCTCCAAGATAACTCGACAAAATCCCCATTTCCACACTAGTTTAAAAAAATTAAAAAACTTGCCACTTTTTAAAAAAAATCGCCACTTTTTTTTTAAAAAATAAAAATAAAAATAAAAATCCCCAGGATTTTTTTTTAAAATGAAAAAGGTCGCCACTTTAAAAAAAAATTGAAAAAAAACGCCACTTTTTTAAAAAAAATTGAAAAAAAATCGCTAGCTTTTAAAAAAAAATTGAAAAAAACTCACCACCTTTTAAAAAATTTTTTGAAAAAAATCGCCACTTTTTTAAAAAAATTGAAAAAAAATCGCCACCTTTTAAAATTTTTTTTTGAAAAAAATCGCCAGCTTAAAAAAAAAATTTGCTAGGTTGTTTAAAAAAATTGAAAAAAATCACTAGGTTTTGACATATATTTATAGGAGGATAATTATTATTAATTGAAACTCATTTATATAAGGATAAGGATTAATTAGTAATTAGAGTTTTGGGTTAATTGTAACTCTTTTTTATAAAAGGATTAATTAGTAATTAAACTTTTAAATGAATGTGGTATTTAGTGTTTTTTGTGTAGCATTTAGGGCCACTCTTTATTAAAATACAAAGTAACACTCTTAATACTAAAAAGTGACACATTTAATACTAAAAAGTGACACTCTTAATACTAAAAAGTGACACATTTAATACTAAAAAGTGACACTCTTCCTTAAAGAATTTATCGGATCAAAATGAATCATCTCGTGTTTCAAATTCATCTACTACATTCCTTGATCCTGCTCGTTCTGTTACGAAGTGAATGAGAAAAAGAATTAAGGGAAGTATTGAAAAGGGCAAGAAAAAGACTACTGATTTTTCTAATTCCCATCAAGCCAAGGAATTAGGTTCCAAGACTTATAATGCTCGGTTATTTTAGACATATTTTCAGTAAATTTTTTAAGTTTGAGTAAGAAACATATACTTTACCTTGAAAAAGTTATGATTTTGTGTTTTTAACGATTGACACTTGAGATTATATACGTTTCTATGAATGAGAAGATATATTTCAGTAGTGTTCAATTGGTTATTGTTGTTAAAATCGCTAGCCCAAAAAGTGACACACTTTAGTCCTAAAGGTAGCACACTTCAAGCCTAAAAGTGACACTCTTATTGATACAAATTGTATGATTATAAAAATGAGTTGTTTTACCAAAAGTGACACACCTAATGCCTAAAAGTGACACAATTAATACCTAAAAGTGACACACTAAACGTGACACTTATGAATAAAAATTTAAAGATGAAAAATGATTTTTTTTGCCAAAAGTGACACACGTAAAACTTAAAAGCGACACATTCTATGTTTAAAAGCGACACTCTGATTTATAGTAACTAAGTAAAACTTAATCAGACATAAGACAACAATTATCCAAAAGTGACACACTTTTGTTCTCAAAGTGACACACGCCAAGCCTAAAAGTCACAAAAAGTGACACTATAAATGAAAATTTATTATAATTTTTATTAAAATACAAAGTAACACTCTTAATACTAAAAAGTGACACTCTTCATACAAAAAGTGACACTCTTCATACAAAAAGTGACACATTTAATACTAAAAAGTGACACTCTTAATACTAAAAAGTGACACATTTAATACTAAAAAGTGGCACTCTTCCTTAAAGAATTTATCGGACCAAAATGAATCATCTCGTGTTTCAAATTCATCTACTACATTCCTTGATCCTGCTCGCTCTGTTATGAAGTGAATGAGAAAAAGAATTAAGGGAAGTATTGAAAAGGGCAAGAAAAAGACTACTGATTTTTCTGATTCCCATCAAACCAAGGAATTAGGTTCCAAGACTTCTAATGCTCGGTTATTTTAGACATTTTTAGAAATTTTTTTAAGTTTGAGTAAGAAACATATACTTTACCTTGAAAAAGTTATGATTTTGTGTTTTTAACGATTGACACTTGAGATTATATACATTTCTGTGAATGAGAAGATATATTTCAGTAGTGTTCAATTGGTTATTGTTGTTAAAATCACTAACCCAAAAAGTGACACACTTTAGTCCTAAAGGTAGCACACTTCAAGCCTAAAAGTGACACTCTTATTGATACAAATTGTATGATTATATAAATGAGTTGTTTTACAAAAAGTGACACACCTAATGCCTAAAAGTGACACACGTAAAACTTAAAAGCGGCACATTCTGTGTTTAAAAGTGACACTCTGATTTAAAGTAACTAAGTAAAACTTAATCAGACCTAAGACAATAATTATCCAAAAATGACACACTTTTGTTCTCAAAATGACACACGTCAAGCCTAAAAGTCCTAAGAGGTTTTAAACTTTAGACTTGGCTTGTTAATTCTAACAACTTATGAGATTCATTGTGAACCATCACCATATTAGTTTTTATGTCTTTTTATAAACCAAATCTTCAAGCAAAGCTTCCATCCATCTTGCCAAACTCATGATTATGTTTTTTAATAACATATTTAGTTATTAACCCGCGAATTCTTAAATGGGGCTCCGTCTTACGGATAAGGATCCGTAAGACCGTCTTACAGGAGACCACCTCGTATGAAAATGTCTAAAGATAAGTTGTGTTGTTTGTATTCAAACTTGCTGCACTTTGAAAGTTATTTATACACGAGGTTGGAAGCTAAAAGAGACAAAATTCAAACAGTTTTAAAAAGTTGGATAGTTGGAGAATTGAGAAGTCAATTAATAGAATTTTGAATCAGTTTCTAACTAATCAACTTTACATCAATATATAATTGTTTTTTATATATAAATAATAAATGATACATTAGATGTAATCTAAATATTTGAGATTTGACTAAATTAATGTTGATCTATTTTTAGTAAGATAATTTTGGCGAGAAACTGCTTTATTTAGATGTAATATGTGCTTGTAGATTTAAATATATATAATATTAAATAATCCAATAAAACATGGTTCAGTTTCGTTTGGTTGGATTATGTTTAGATACATAAACCATGAATCGAACCGAACTGATCGACTTTTAAATTTTTAAAACCAAAATCGAACTGTTTTAAACTAAAACCGAACCAAATAACATAATTCGGTTTAATGGTTCGGCGGTACACCCCTAATATTAACCAAGGTTCCCCTTTGGACTGGAAAGAACCTCACCAAGCTTGTCAAAACTTGGCGGGGCATTTGGAAGGCTTGGAAGGCGCTATGTAATGAGGAATGCTGTAAATGGTCCAAAAATTCGTCCAAGGGAGAATCGGCGGTTTCGGTCAGCACTCAGCAGCCTCTATGAGTTCGGGAGGGAAATATGGATTTGAGAGGAGTGTTTCACAGCGATCGTGGTGGCTGGTTAGGAGGGTATTAGGGAAGCAGAGCACCGTATGCCAGCTTCAGTGGCGAAGCCAATATTTTGTGTCCGTGGAGCCGTATATATATTTTCTTTTACTGACTATAGAACGAAAAACCCATAAATACATTTTGATTTTATGGGGCCCAATAGTATAATTTTTCAATTAACTCTAGGGGTCAATAGCACAATTTTTAACAAAAAAAAATAACCAAAACTCAATAATTCGTCTATTACGATAGTATAATTTTTTTAAAGGTCTCGGGCCCTCCCTTTTAAGAACAAATGTGGCTCCGCCAAGCAAAACTCCACGCCATTCTTGTAGGACTGGAATATGGCGAAATGTGGCTATTGAGAATTGAGATAGACTCTCTAGCTGTTGCAAATCTCAAAAATATCGACAATATTCTTTTGGGACCGTGGGATTATGATTTACTCTCTCTGTTTTGGGCAAAAGTTCACTATTCTATTTTAATATGTTTCACTTAAAGAATCCACTTAAAAAATTAATAAATAAAAATATCATTTTATTACCAATGGATTACTAAAAATACAATTTTCTTAAAAAGTTTGACTTTTAAACGAGGACTCTTTGCTCGAAACGGAATGAGTATTTTCACAATATTATTGTTTTTGAGAATACCTTGGAAACCCCTACAATGAAGTTAGCTCATCACAAGTCTACTTGTATTTAAAAAATTGTTCATTCCACTTAAATGATGACTTTCTATTGATACTTGACCACCACATTAGAAGCTGATATGTTAGTTTAGAACCATTGAACATAGTTGTCAAATTCGTATGATACGCGATATGTATCTTACGATATGATACAATTTTGAGCCTCTTTGATACGAATCGCTATGTCGTATCGCAAAGTCTTCGATACAGTTGGTGTATCGCACAATACTCTCGCGTATCCTATTTTTTCCGTATCTTACGATACATAAATCTTTCCTTAAGGGGAAGTTTGTAAATAATTTGAAAGCTGATTGAAATATTTTGTAAAACACGACACGCAAGTCTTCTGCGCACAACTTCAGACGCGAAAAGTGGTGTCTCCTCTCCTCTTACATAGTCTTACTCTCTTCGCAAGAGAAAACCCTTTAGTTCTCTTCGTTCTATTCTCGATTTCTCGATAACTATGGCTTCTTCTTCATCTTCATGCGTTCACGATTCATCCTTCGATATAAAAACCCTAGTGAACTCGTCACCCATGATTGAAGGACTGAATTGAAGCCTGAAGGAGACTACAGACTAGTGCTCTCCCCTCTCTCTTTAGAAGCTGAGTTTCAGATTAGTATGCTCTGTGACTGCCATCTTAGAATGGAATCTCTCATATCAGAAAACCATGTTCTAGCGCCTAGATTAGCCTATCTCCTTTTTCCATACAAGTTCGTTGAGGATATTGTAAGTTGACAAAGGCGTCGTAATTGATTCCTCAGAAAGGTTATCGAAAAGGAAAAGCTTCTCCAGACTCTTAATCATCATGAGTTCAAATTCTTTTTAACCCCTTCATCCAACTTCCAACAATCTTCTGCCTCCAAGATAGATCAATTATATGAGATATCTTATGTCCCAGATGATTCAAAATCCCCATATCCCAGTTACCTATAGTGAATCCCTACCTTGCATTTTCAAAGCCTACTTCTTCCTTAACCAGAAAAGTCAAAAAATTAATAGGTTCTTCTTCAGTCCAACAAGTTAAAGAATATGTTCAAGCCACCAAGTTTGATTCATACCAACTTCCTGCAACTTCTGCTGAACATCTAGTGGCCTTATCACTTCCATCTGATCTTCCTAGACACTGCCTCTCCCAAGGGTATACCCATATCCACTTTGGTACTGTAAGGCTAGCTCTTACTTTCCATGGTCAAAAGGTCTCCCAACCTTCTCAAGAATTGTTTTGGTAGATACAAGGTTTGTTGAGTATCAACACGCATGTATTGGTACGATCCAAACAACTCTAAATGGCGAACAGTTTTTGTCACATTCTATCCAAACTTCAACATGCCTCTTAATGATCCTTCTTTACTCATGGCCCTCAAAGCCCAATCCAAATTGGTGGGACTACCTAGATAAATACGTTCCAAGCAACGTTCCATTTTCAAATGACATATTGGGTACAAAATCATTCTCTAGATCATATGGTCCATGGCCAAGAAAATTCAGTAGATGCCCTTCTCCTAGACATTGATTCAAGTGCAATACCAACATGCACTTATGTCCCAAGACAATTATCTCGAGTAGACTTGCTCAAGCTCCTCCTTGAGCAATGGGTAACAAGCTATGAACAAACTCATCAAGCCCCACAGCTCCTATACAAAGCACCGCAGCTCCAGAGTTCGTTCCTCTTGAAAATGGTCTCATCGAAGTAAAGTTTCCATCTTCACAGCAAGCAAACACTTTGTGTAATGTTTTCCCAACAAAAAATCATATGCTCAAACCAATCGAATATTGTTGGCACGATGTGTGCGATTGTCTAGATGATGCTTCCAAGGTCTTGATGGATGAAGATATCCCAAAGAAGCAAAACTCTTCTAAAAAAAGGTTACAAAAAAGATTTGAAGAAGGTGACCCTACTATAGGAACCCTCGGTGAACCATCTGGTAAATATGACTATTACGTCCTTTATTTAGATAAAATTCCCAAGCCTACATCACCTCCTCAACCATGCAAGCCTTCCCCACCCCCTAATATCCCTCCTTACTACCCAAAAGCTCTATCCATCATTCATAAAGGTCCAGTGCTCTATCCATCTCCTTTGATGTGTCATATGCTCGCTCCGGCCTCAAATCCACAAGAATACCAAGCAGAGTTCCCTCCTCTAAGTTTGTTTGAACTTCTAGATCAAAGAACCAAACATGCTTGGAAAGTCAAGAGTTCAACAAACATTGGCTCAACCTCGGTCAGTGCAACAGAAGGTACCCTTAATTGGCAAAGCGAAAATGTTGTTTCCTAGAACAAAGCGCTTAAACAGATCATCTCTCAGCAAAGTATGTTTGCACAAACCCAAGACAATCTCTCCTCAAGAGTTAAAGTCACTTGAAAGCATGACAAACAAGATCCGTCTCAAGATCCAAGCTCTCCACCAAGAACTTCTCCAAATTGCCCATTCCACACCATCTTCCCTAACCCGAAACAAAGTAGAGATGAAGTGCCTTAGAACCCACGCACCACAAGCACGTAAAAGAATGGAACGTCACGATGATCCTTGGAGATTACCCACAACCTCCTTCGTCAAAATTGCTTTTGACCCTCAGCCAATCCCTCATTCCACCAACAAAGAGTCATCTCCATCACTTACTCTTTGGGCCTCAAAATCCCTGTCCACCAACAAACCCACCAATAAGATTTCACAAGCCATAACGGCCTCCCTACCGAATATAGCTACCACATCCAAAAAATCTTCCCCACAAGCCTTCCAACCAGAACATCCAGATCCTCATATAGGTGCTTCCACCATAGCCCCTGATATTTTTCCGATCAAAAAGACAAACCTAGTTTCCCATTTCTTGCAAACCCTTTCCCATCATAGCAACCCCTCTTCGTCCTCATTTGTCGGACCAATGGTTGATCCATCCTCTTCACAAATGGAAAAAGAATTAGTTCCCGCAGAAGCTTTCAAACATTTGTTCATGATAGAACTAGAGTCAACGGTCCATGACGCTCCAAATACTAATCCAGAGGAATCTACATCTCAGACTACACCACAGGAGAATAAAAAAAAGTTCTGGGATCCGCTCTCCAAACCGATACCAAACAACAATTCACCTTCGATGATATTTCACCTTCCAAATGGCACAAACGAAGTATCAAAATGTTAACTTGGTGCACCACAGAACTGTAGTTTTATTCAATCGAGTTGGTCATTAAAAGGTTCCTTGCTCGGATCCAAGGGCGTGTTCGAGATTGGTATCTCAGTCTTGGAAAATACCGACAGCTACAAATCCAGCAGTCCCCGTCTCCAGAAGATTTCATGAATATCAACTATTCTGAATTCATTAGCATCCCCATAGAACACACTATCCATGCCATAGAAGAATTTCTTAAAATGAAGTGTTGTTCTTTCCGGAAAAAGGATCTTGAAACACACTATAACCGAATGTCCTAGTGTTTCTATTGCCTTCATGGTGTTGATGATGTCAGCATTGAGCAGGTTTTCCTCAACTCCTTCCCAGAATCTCTTGGAAACGAAACATAAAGATCATTGGAATCCAAAAATATGACAATTGCTCAAACCTCTCTTGGTGGCCTTTACCGGTTAATTTTAAATGCCCTGGAAAACCTCTGCAACCAGAAAAAGTTCTTTGCAGAATTCGAAAAAACTGGCAAAAGATTAAGTTCTGCTTGTGACGACAAGTACCTCCAAATCAAGTGCAAAGATAAATCGTCTTGTGACTGCAGCCACACGAAAAGAAAGTCCCACTCTAAATATCTTTCCAAATCCTTTGATTCCTCATAACAAAGGAATAGCTTTTCACGATGTCCCTTCTCGTCCAAGAAAAAATGGAGACTCATAAAGAAGAAGCCTCAACGGGGCCGCGATTCTAATAGGTGTTTCATCTGTCACGAAAAGGGACAATTGGCAAAAGACTGTCCGGATACAAGGAAATCTCAAGCGTTGATCCAAACGTTCAGTCAAATTGAGTCCGGTCGATATCTCCGACCTTGAGTCCCTCTATTCTCTTGAAGATAAACCAGGTGATTCTACAATCTGTTCAATTGCCTATCCAAATAATTCATCAGACACCGAGTCCGATCTATCAGACGAAGATCCTTTACCAAGTGTTTTCATGCTAGATCTTTTTCCCCACATCCTGCCCGTCCAAAAAAGTCAACCCCTGGCCAAGATCCACCTTCTCACCTCTACATATGCTAAGCCTATTTAAGTTATTGCCTTCTTTGATACGAGATCCCAGTTTCCATCTTGAATCCAAAAATACTCCCTGCCAATTTTTGGAAACCACATCATCAATGCTTCCTTACAGCCAATGGTGAAAGCTTTATCATTGACAAAATCAATATTCCTAAATACGTCAGACTATTTCCCAAGTGTGTCATTAAATGCAAACTACTAGGCTCAAGCTTACATGGAAAAGACATCCTCATTAGGTTTGATATCATTCATAAGTTACCCAACTTAAAATGGACGCATGATGGTCTCTGTTACAAAAGCCTCTTCAATCCATGGAGCCCAGTCTCACAGCTTTACATGGCGTTTACTCCATCCATAGAAACCCTCAAGCAATGAATCATCCAAGATTCATGTGTTTCATCCCATACAAAGTTCTTGACAAAACATCCCTCTCCTCTATGGTTGAATTTTGCATTATATGTCTCTTTGCCCTTCAAATAGAATGAAGATGTTAATCCCACCAAAGCAATCCATCCAGGGATGAATCCCGATCATTACCAGCTTGCTCTCACAGAATGCACCCAACTTGTTGACCAAAAAATTATTGAACCTACATCCTCTCCATGGGCATGGAACAAGTTCGAGGAAAGCTAAGATTGGTCATCAATTACCAGCCACTCAATCACTTTTTGACATATGATAAGTTTCCTCTACCACAGAGAAAGTCCTTGTTCCAGTCCTTATCCAATGCAAATGATCTCTCAAAATTTGATCTCAAGTTAGGTTTTTGGCAACCGGGTATTACATCTAAAGATTGGCCAAAATTGTGTTTTACATCCCTGACCATCATTACTAGTGAAATGTCATGTCATTCGACTTAAAAAATGCCACATTCCTCTTTCAAAAGGCAATGGTAACCATTTTTGAACCAATTCTTTCCAAGACACTAGTTTACATCGATGACATACTCTTATTCTCTCCTGATGAAGAATCCCATGTAGTCTTACTCTCCTATTTCCATTCCCTGGTAAACTCAGTACGGTATCATGCTCTCAGAAAAGAAAATGGAAGTTGGCGTTTCATCTATTGATTTTTTAAGGATGAAGATATCTAACGGTAAATACCAGCCCTATTCTCATACTCCTATTCTTAGGGATGAACCAATTCTTTCCAATACACTGGTTTACATCGATGACATACTCCTATTCTCTCCTGATGAAGAATCCCATGTCGCCTTACTCTCCTAGTTCCATTCCCTGGTAAACTCAATACAATATCATGCTCTCAGAAAAGAAAATGGAAGTTGGCGTTTCATCCATTGATTTTTTAGGGATGAAGATATCTAACGGTAAATCATTGCTCAAGAGCTGCACAGGTTCCCAGATATTCTATCCTCATAGAAAGAAATTCAGCAGTTTCTTGGATTAGTAAACTATATGGCAGATTTCTTACCAAATCTATCTATCCATACAGTATGGCTGTTCCCCATGCTAAAAAAGGATGAACCCTCTTGGACTACAAGACAAACTGAAGCTGTTAAGTCAATCAAACATCTGGCAAGCACGATGCCCCCTTAAAAGATTCTTGCTTCGTCAGAAAAAAGGATCCTTCAGATAGACGCAAGTGATGATTATTGGGCAGCGGTCCTTTTTGTCCAAAGTGAAGATAATCAGAGAACAAAATGTGGATATAAAAGTGGTACATTTAAGCAATCAGAACAACACTACCATTCCACGTTCAAAGAAATCCTTGCAGTCAAAAGAGGAATAGAAAAAAAATTTAATTCCATCTAATCGGCACAATTTTCAAGTTGAGATATACATGTCCTCTTTCCCCCGCATGCTCCAATTCAAGCGAAAAATACTTCCCTAAGCACAACTTTTAAGATGGTTGAATTGGTTCTCCGAGTGGAAATTCACTGTCAAACATATCAAAGGAACATCAAATGTCCTTGCAGACTTTCTCTCAAGGCCGAAAGAGTATAAAAAGGTAGTAGAATTTCCAAAGAAACCTACCTTGAACACAACTTCAATATCATCCCAATGGTATTCCCCATCAATGAAGCTCCTTCCTCATCCTCCAACCCTGAAACACCAGAACTGATCCCTGTCCTTTCTCTCTCTGGCGAAATAACAAAAGCTATTGCAGACATAACACTCAAATAGAGGGCCACTCCAAATAACCAAAATTTCCTTACCATCCTTCTCCACTACCATGGTCTCTTTATGAAAGGACTCAAGTTCCATCCATACTATCCTTTCCTCAATATCTTCCTTATCCATGACCTGTTTCGATTCCCTAAAGAACCACTTTGTTTCTTTTTGTATTTGTTTGAAACATCTACCATAGGAATCTCGTTTAATTTTATTAAACGCCTCTCATACCTCTTCCAGTGTCAACTTGACAATGTCCCACCCCAGTCCCACAACCTGTTCAAACTATTCCAGTGGTTTCTTCCAGCTCACCAATAGACGTAACAATTGTCTCCCTGCCGCAAACCATATGTGACGATAATGTTCCGGAGACCATGCTCATACCTCCCTCGCCCAACAATCAAAAATCAAGGACATTCATTTGTCTATCATGATCCTATGGCATTCATCTTTGATTGGTCTGATATTAATCCAACAGGAACCACTTGCGTGATGTGCAATTTTGAACTTTTCATAAACACAAAAAATGCTCTCGCCCGAGCCAACATGGTCAATCCTCGAACCATCCCATCCCAAATCATGCTAGGAGTGCAAGCTTGGACAGATGACCATCCTGTTTCATCCAAGTGGATTGACGCACTTGATCAATGAAACCTATCTCACATTATCCCAACTTTTGAAACATCTGGATAAATGGATAATGAGGACTCGGGTTTTGCTGATAACAGTGATGGATCTTACCATGATCTATACGAAGATGACCCATCTCATCCAGATTCACGTTGGTAATAACGTCACTGCCTACATCATTGTAAATTTATTGCTTTCTAGACGTCATTGTATAATTATATTTTTCTAGACGTCATTGCTTACGTCACTGTATAATTATTATTTTCTAGACGTCACTGTATAATCATTGCTTTTTCCAGGCTCGATATGTCCTCCTGCTTAGGTAGTTCTATATAAAAGGTCTTCAGACTCCATTTATAAGAAGAGGAAGAAAAAGAAAGAAATATATTTTCTAAGTTTCTAAGTATTCAATCATCTCTCCCATCTTCTCTTATTGTTCTTAACATATAGGTCTGCCTTAACATCTCCTTAACTTTGTTCTTATAGGTCTTATATAGATCTGCTTTAACCTCCCCTAAACTTTGGTATCGGATATTCAGATTAGAGTTTTTATTCACATGTAGTTGATGACTTGCTTCACTTCTTTTTGGGATAGTAAGACTAAGAACTAACAACTTTGGTTATGAAGTTTAAAATTGATGGTTTGTTAGCTATTTCTTATTTATGTGTTCTTTAATAGTATTTTTTATTAACGTATGATATGTATTATATATATATATATATCCCGATATGTATCATAGATTTGAAATTCCGATACACGATACGTATCCCGTTTTGACAACTATGCCATTGAATATTTTCTCCCCAAAAAAAAAAAACTTAAATGCTATATTTCGTATACAGAGGACACAAATACTCAAATCACAATAAGACATGCACATTACTTTCTCATATCAAATTAAAGTAAGATAAATTATTAATACTTGATACGTTCCAAAATAATTGTCTTCCTTTCCTTTTCGTCTATTCTCGAAAAATTATCTTGTTTCCAAACTTTCTTTTTTAGGAAAGCTCTTTTATCACTTTATTCTTTTTTTTTGTTTCTACTTTTAATATGTACCACATACACATGAACTTTAAATAAAATTACATTTTACACCAATATGTAATAAATTCAACCGGTTCTCTTAATCCATATGTCACGTTTACAATTATTTAGTAATGGAGGAAGAATTAAAAGAATCATACACATGTCATATCATAATTAACTATTTATATAGGGTAAATTCAGACCGGTCCACTTTGATAAGTTTTTAATTGCTACAGTACTCTATTTGTTTTTTAACTAAAAAAGTCACTTTTGTGAGCAAAAGACTACGATATGCGCTATAGGTCACTCACTTAAGCAGATCGTGTTAAATCAATTTTTCTAGGAATAATTATAAGTCGGTACATTTTTTAAAACATGTTTTCAAATCAATCCAGCCACTTTTTAGACATATCTTTTAGGTACATTTTTGGGGTAAAAATACATCACTGCCCCCAATTAATATACCGATCATCTTCCCCCAATTAACATACCGAGTGATGATGTGAAATATCACGTGATGATGTGATGGGCTTGCCAGGTACCGTTTTGATCCCGAGTTGTCATCCAATTCAACGTCATTAACGGAGAAGCATCAGACACTTTAATTTACTTTCATAGTTTCTTCAATATCTTCTTCAATTTCTCTACTCCTTTTTTGGCTTACGTTCATGGCGGAGGTGGAAGCGGAGACGACGGAGCTTGCTTTCTTCAACTTGCCTATCATATGTACCTAGCCAAACTCTAGATCCATGCCTGTTAGGATCTCGTATCTCTGCTACATACTAATCCACGTTGTTTGGCAAGACATTTCCCTTGAAAAAGTCGTCGCCGGTGCTAGCCATGATTGCAAACGTTCTTACGGAGGGAAACGATTTCAAGGAACAATTGACGAGAGAGAAATTTTTATTACACAAATAAAGGATCACCTCGCACGGCATCAGCAACAATGGTAGGCATCAGCATTTCACCTGATGTCAAGATTTGACATCAGCAACAATTGTAGGCATCAGCATTTCACCTAATGCCAAGATTTGACATCAGCAACAACGGTAGGCATCAGCATTTTTGGCATCAGCAACATTTTTGGCATTAGCAACAATTGTAGGCATCAGCATTTTTGGCATCAGCAACATGATGCCTGGATTATTGATTTTTTTTTCACCTGATGCCAAGATTTGACATCAGCTTTTTGAATTTTTTTAAAAGCCGGATTAGATCTGTTTTCATTAATGACATTTTTGTCATTTGACAACCAATTTATAGTTACATGAAATGTCTAAAAAATTGATGGTCCTAGATGAAAACATGTTTCTCAAATTGTACTCACTTGAAATTTGCCAATTTTTCTACCGCGATGCATCAATTTAATTATCTAAGTCAATTTTGCATCGCGAGGCATCAATTTTAATTATCTAATTCAATTTTTCATCGCGATGCATCAATTTTAATTACTTAATCAAAATTTGCATTGTGCTGCAAAAATTGATGCATTCCGCTGCAAAATCATAATGAACAAGACTTTCATGTCCTCCGCCGTAAGGCCTTCTTCTCCCTTCTCCTCTGCCCTCGTCCTAACTAAAAAAATTCTCCAACCTAACACATGTTGATTACAACTTCATACTTAATTAATCGGAAAAATCGTCTACCTTTAGGGGGTGTTGCCCTCGAACTCAACCCCAAGAAAGGGCGTTGGCCCCTCTACCTGACCGATTAGGTCGATCCTCGTTTCGATGCGCAACAATCATGATTTTGGAACACTAATGTGTTAGTCGGAGTTGTGGAAGAAGACAATCTAAATATTTTAGGAATAATATTTCGAAAAGTAGATTTTAGCGATTGAATAAAAGAACGGAAAACCGTAGCAATTTATGTATTTATATACTCAATATAGTGGACCGATTATATAGGTTTTATTTGTTAAAGTTTAGTAGAGGATGTATTACTAGGTCACATTAGTTTCTAGTATTTGAGAAAATCTAAAGAACTAAAAAAAGTAGAAATTTTATATTTGGAAAAAACTTAAATATGGTCTTCTAAATATTTTTGTAAGATGGATCTCATTAACTGAACAATTCAGGTAAGTTAAATTGTGAAATAATGAAGCTCCCTCTTACAGATGTAAGATTAGCTGAACAATTTGAGAAGGCTCTTTATATTTTTCACCCCCTAGACCCCAACCACGTAAGAAGAGGAGAGAGTGAAAGAAAAAAAAAACTTGAGCTTCAATGTCTTCCTGCTGCTCTGTCCCACTAGATCCCAATATTTCATGGCAGCCAAACAGCTCCTCAATCATACACCCAAGTACCCAACCAATCAACCAACAAACCAATGTTCACTCTACCAATCCCTTCTTCAAGCTGGCCCCCGTATCAAACCCATACAACAAGTCCACGCCAAAATCATTATCTCCGGCTCACACCATACTTTCCCTTTCCTAACCAAACTCCTCACATTCTCCTGCGCCGCCGGCTCCATCCTATACACTCGCCAACTCTTCTTCTCCATCCCAAACCCTGACTCATTTCTCTTTAGTTCCCTCATCAAAGCCTCCACCAAGCACCACTTCCCTCTCCACTCCCTCATCTTTTATCAACGAATGCTCGCTTCGTCCTCGACCCATTCCAACCACGCGTTTACCGCTGTTATCAAAGCCTGTGCTGAACTTTCTTCTCTGAAACTTGGTAGAGTTGTGCATTCTCATGTTCTGGTTTGTGGGTTCAGTTCGGATTCGTTTGTTCAAGCTGCTTTAGTTAGTTTTTACTCCAAGTGTAATGTGTTGGGTGTTGCAAGGGAAGTGTTTGATAAAATGCCTGACAAAACGGTGGTTGCTTGGAATTGTATGATTTCGGGGTACGAGCAGAATGGGTTTGCCGAGGAAGCTGTTGACTTGTTTTATGAAATGCGGGATTTTGGTGTTAAGTTTGATTCGGCTACTTTTGTAAGTGTTTTATCTGCTTGTTCTCAGTTGGGGTCTTTTCGTTTGGGTTGTTGGATTCATGGGTACATTGTATTCAACGGTTTACAAGTAAATGTGGTGCTTGGTACTGCGTTGATTAATCTGTATGCTAGGTGTGGAAATGTAATGAAAGCGCGGGAAGTTTTTGACTCAATGGATGAAAGAAACGTTGTTGCTTGGACGGCCATGATTTCAGGGTACGGAATGCATGGTTACGGTAAAGAAGCTATGGAGCTCTTTCATCAAATGAAAGCTCAGGGCCCACGCCCTAATGACGTAACTTTTATTGCTGTTTTATCAGCATGTGCCCATGCAGGGCTACTAGAGGAAGGTCGAGCGGCATTTGCTAGCATGAGGCAGGATTATAAACTGGTGCCTGAAATGGAACATCATGTTTGCATGGTTGATATGCTTGGGCGTGCTGGATTACTTGACGAGGCATTTCAGCACATCAAACAACAAATTAACCCTTTCAAGCCAGCACCAGCGGTGTGGACTGCACTGCTAGGGGCTTGCAAGATGCACAAGAATTTTGATCTTGGAGTAGTTGTTGCCGAGCATCTTTTAGCGACCGAACCTGAACATCCTGGTCATTATGTTTTGCTCTCCAATATATATGCAACGGTAGGTCAAATGGATCGGGTGGAATTGGTTCGAGACATGATGATTCGAAAAGGCTTGAAGAAGCCAGTCGGATACACCACAATAGAGGTTGATCACAAGATGTATCTGTTCAGCATGGGTGACAAATCCCATCCTGAAGCAACTTCAATCTATCACTACTTAGATGACTTAATGGAAAGGATTAGGGCAGCAGGTTACGTACCAGCATCAGAATCTGTGTTGCATGAATTAGAAGAAGAGGAGAGGGAGTATGCCCTTAGATACCATAGCGAGAAGCTTGCAATAGCATTTGGGCTCTTGAAAACAAAGCAAGGGTCGGTAATAAGGATTGTGAAGAACCTTCGGATGTGTGAGGATTGCCACACGGCGATAAAGTTTATTTCAGTTGTATCTAACAGAGAGATTATTGTTCGAGATAAGCTTCGTTTTCACCATTTCAGCGATGGTAGGTGTTCTTGTTCCGATTACTGGTGACTAATTTCACATTCTACCTCATATATAGTTTCCATTAATTTATAAAGAAGGGCCTGTTCATCCACATTGTTTATAAAGGAGTTTCAATATTCATTCTAGCAAGCATCAGTCATCGTCATTTTTGTCCTCGAATATACACACCAAATACCAATCTACACTCGCACATATTTATTTACAGAACTTGATTTTGTTTCTCTTTTCATTTTCATTTTCTTTACTTCACCAGCCTATAAATACATTCATTAACTGAAGCAATTGCCAATCCCATGAACGCATTCTTTCATTCAACATAAATCAAGCCTCCGATAACATTTTCTTCGCCAAGTTCTTAGTGAAAGTACATGGACTTGTGGACTCTTGGGTTAAAATTAACCGGAGTTCTTGAAAGTTATAAAGATATAGGTTAGAAGTTGGATATTTTATTACAAACAAATTAGAAAACAAAAATCCCAAGAATTAGCAAAGTCTAGGCTAGAATAATATCCGATAAAATGAGTACAAAACTCACATATCACTCATGAGTCATGGATACCCCCTAACTCTACTGAATAATTAGCAATCACATAATATATTATGCACTTTTTAAATTTCTTGATACATTTAGCTTTTTTCATATTGTTTGATCCATTAACAATGAAAATTTTGTGTAAAGATTGCAATTATTCATGAAAGAAAACTCATTTTTTTTCTTCACGATTCGCAATAGACCGAAGTTGATGATGATCAAATTGCATAGTTTTAACTAGGGGTGTAAATCGGAACCACCGAACCAAACCAGTCGGTTTGGTTCGGTTTTGGTCGAAGACGGTTCGGTTTCGGTTTCAAAAATTGGAAAACCTTGTGGTTTGGTTCGGTTCACGGTTTTTGGTATCAAACCAAACCAAACCGAACTGAATCAAACCACCCTATATATTTTTATTTATTTATTATATAATATATATTATATTACATTTATTAACTATTTTGAACCTTTGATTTATTCATTATATATATATATATATATATACACGGATACTAAACCAAACAAAATATTGATTGTTGGAGAACTATTATTTCTTTTATTGTTTGTGTTTATTTTAGAATTTGTATTATTTTATTCAACTTTGCTAGGTTTACCACCAAGATTACCACTATAGTGACAACTATACCTTGAAGATGCACATGCACCTCACATGCATTTTGCCATCAAGGCAAAGTTGTCACCATAGTGGTAATCCTGGTGGTAAACTTAGTATTTTCCTATTTTATTTATGATAATTTGTTGTTAGTAGGTTATTTCCTAATTTAGATGTTAATTCCAAATTAAAATCTTATTTTTATTGTTATTTTTAATGTCGATTAATTTCATTAAAAATAATTTATATAAACCACAAAACCGAACCAAACCAAACCAAACCGAGTGGTTCGGTTCGGTTCGGTTTGAGATTTGGGAACCACTAGGAGGCGGTTCGGTTTGAGGTTTTGGCATAAACCAAATCAAACCGAACCACTTACACTCCTAGTTTTAACAGTTTTTCCCTCATAACCGTCACTTTTTTGTATAATAAATAGGGTTAATATAAAGAAATAGACTTTAATTAATGATCTATCTTAATCTATGTGAGAAATTAAACAATACTAGTCATTTGGAATGGAGAAAGAATAATAAATAAATCAAAACAATAATACTCCCTCCGTTCCTAAATTATCATCCTTTTTTCCTTTTTCGTCCGTCTCAAAATAATTGTCCACTTTGAAACTTACCTTTTTAGAACATCACTTTTACCACTTTACCCTTACTTTTTCACTTTACTTTAATTATGTATCACATATACATGGACATTAAAGGAAACTACACATTAAACCAATATAAATAGGGTAATGCTTGGGTCAATCTTATTTTGTACTAAAATATAGGTACTCTATGACGTGGCACACTCTCATTAGTTGGAGTGGTGAGACCTACAAAATATCCAACCAATGAGAGTGTGCCACGTCATAAAATACTCATATTTTGATACAAAATGAGAGTGACCCAAACATTACCCTTAATAATATAGTCAAAAATAAGATACACGAGAGCGGTTTGATAAATCTGTGAGGAGTCCATCAAATATTGATATTTGATAGAATCTTGATTGACACATTAGATTAAAATACTTTTTCTATATTCATGTAGTTGGATCTTTATTACTCCCTCCGTCCCTAAATAATCGTCTTGGTTGGATATTTTGTAGGTTCCATCAGTCCAACCAATGAGAGTATGTCACATCATAGAGTACCTATATTTTGGTGCAAAATAAGAGTGATCCAAACATTACTCTTAATGGGTAATGCTAGAGCCACTCTCATTTTGCACCAAAATATGAGTACTTTATGACGTGGCACACTCTCATTGGTTGGATATTTTGTAGGTCCCACCACTCCAACCAATGAGAGTGTGCCACGTCATAAAGTACCTATATTTTGATGCAAAATAAGAGTGACCCAAGCATTACCCTTAATGGGTAATGCTAGAGCCACTCTCATTTTGCACTAAAATATGAGTACTTTATCACGTGACACACTCTCATTGGTTGGATATTTTGTAGGTTCCATCACTCCAACTAATGAGAGTGTGCCACGTCATAGAATACCTATATTTCGGTGCAAAATAAGAGTGACCCAAGTATTACCTTATTTTAAATATGTAGCTTTTTATTATGGCTATTTATTGTGTTGTACTTGGATGAATGTGTAATTTTTTTTTTATGAAACTGTACTTTTTTTTAATGAATTTACGTGATTGGGTATTATGACTTTTGAGAGTTTTTGTAGTTATCTTTCATTTGATGTTGTTTTCGTAGCCACTTTGTATCTTAGCGTGTACTTGGGTTTAGGGTTGTCCAAGGGTTATCTTGGTGGTAAGATTAGAATAACTTGTCTTTATCAATAAAATTTGCTTGGTGGTAAGCTTCTCTATCCAATCTTAATAATCTAACAATCTTATTTTTTTTTTCATTTATTAGCACAATTTTGCCGAGTTGACTTTTCTCACGATCAAATATGACACAAGTTTGAGATGAGCATCAATTACAAATGTGTCTAACCTAAGTCTGAACAAGCTTTATTAAGTTTTTGGGTACTCTTATTTAATCTACTCCACTACTGTAAATGTACATAAACTGATTTTTTAAACGTTTTCTAACAACTTAACTTTATCTTGCCGAACTTACTTGCTAGTTTGACAAATTCTACTATAAGTAGGCTCTTTCTGGTGTAAAGGGCACCCAACAAACCAAAAGGAAAAAATAATCCAGAAATGGTGTCAAGAGCACGAAATAAATGGTTGTGGATGATGCGACAACAACAAATATAAAGAAGAGATTGGTGAAAAACCAAGAACATATGCATGAGAAGGAAGAACATACATTGATGATGCAACAACAATGATGTTTATAAAAGTGTTATGCTACTTTCACATAGAATTCAAGGTCATTAGAATCGGTTTTCTCATTTTTGACACTTAAAACGAAAATTTTCTCATTTCAAGCACTTAACTTGACTAGTGACCTATTTTTGTTCTTGACTTCAATCGGTGAATGCTATGCGCCTATGACTAAACCAATTGTTCTCACATGTATATATTAGTGTTATGTTACTTTCATACATATTTTATAATTATTAGAATCGGTTTCCTCATTTTTGACCCTTAGAACGCAAAATTTCATATTTGATGCTCTTAACTTGACTAGTGACCTATTTTTGTTCCTGACTTCAATCGGTGAATGTTATGACCAAACCAACTGTTCTCACATGTTTATAAAAGTGTTATGTCACTTTCATATGATCATTAGAATCAGTTTCCTTGTTTTTGACCCTTATAACGCAAAATTTCTCATTTCATATAGAATTCAAGGTCATTATGTTTCCTCATTTTTTACCCTTATAACGCAAAATTTCTCATTTGAAGTTCTTAACTTGACTAGTAACCTATTTTTGTTCTTGACTGAAAGCTATGACCAAACAAGTTGTTCTAGCATATTTATGATAGTGTTATGTTACTTTCGTGCATATTTTATAATTATTTGAAGGCTTAAATAACAATTTGGTCACCCAACTTTCCAGCTTTTTTCGTTAAGATCACTCTATTTTTTTTCTCACTTTAATCACTCTACTTAAACATAGATAGCATGTTCATCATTCTGTCAAGATTTTTGAATGAAAAACTTAATTTTTTTTTAGAAAAACCCGAAAATACCCTTGCTTCAACCATCAAAATTTGAGGGCTCCATGGTAATACTTATAAACTAAAGTTATAATTAGTTAATTTAACAAAGTAAAGACAAAACAATTAATTTATTTAACAAAGTAAAGACATGCAAATTAAAATTATTGACCCATTCCAAAGAAAAAAAAGGGTCAAATATAAATAGTATGGTTAACACACCCACCACCACCACCATTAACAGACTGTGGATGAAGATATGGCTAAATAACCCGAAGTTCCCCTTCATTTTCCTTTTACCTTTACCTCTTACCTATTACCTTATTGAAATTGATTCATCCATTCGTAATTGCTCTTTCTCAGGAAGGCATGGGTTTTTCTCTCTCTATCTGGATTCCAGTCGGTACAATTAAAGTAGAAGAAGATACCCACAACTGAATAGGCAGGGGAAACACAATTCCATTTATAATAGAATAAAATTCCATCAGTAGAAAAAGTAAAGGATGACTGATCTACAAATACCGGGCATGATGTATTACTCGAGATGAGTGTAGTTTTCAGAAGAAATGTACAGTGAATCTACGAAGTCTTCCCCTTAATGTTCTAGAATAGGAGAGAGTTAATCAATGAGTTGCTCTCTGTCAATCTCTGACGGCATTAAGGCAAAAGTTCCTCCAGCGTTCCAAAGCAAAACATTTCTTTATGATCGGAGAGTGGGACTCGAAGGTCTGATATTGGATCTCGTAACCGATCCTGGGGGATTCTAGGTCACATGGACGGGGGAGACGAGGTTTTACGAGGTGAACTTGGTTTACGAGAGAGCGAATCGAGGAAGAAATGAAAAGGACTCACTATTCCCATCTACATATCTATTGGATAGGATCAGAAAGGCTTGCTTAATCTTCTCAAGACATTTAAAGATTCAACCTAACGTAGGCAAAATAAGGGTTGGAAGAGAATAAAAAGGTGGATGATCTTCAAGCTTCTGGGATTTTGCCACTTTTCACTAGGAAGGTGCCGAAGCTTTCAACCCTTTGTCATATCGTAATTCGAGATTGAGTTGAGTCGAGAAAGTGCCTAGAATAAGATTTTGAAGCAACCATTTCCACTCCAGATGGCATCTTGAAAGAGAAGTGTCATTGAATGTGTCGAAAATTTCTTGTTTGGGTTTGATTAGGGTTTTAATTTCTTTCGCTTTATCTCTCTCCAACACACTTTGACTGTGCCGACAATTTCTTGCTTGGGTTTGATAAAGGAAGGAGATGCCAAAGAGGGAATTTAAAAGATTTGACGTTTATGATGGAAAAAAAGATTTGGGGAAGAAGATGAATGTTCCTGCCGGAGAAGAAGAAGAGACAAAAAGGAGTATTTGGTAGTAAATGTTTCACATAACCCCTTGCAAAAATTGTTTTTGAAAGTAAAAACTCTTAATATTCAAGAGGGTATTTTGGTCTTTTTAAGTATTTTCGTCAAACATTACGGAAGTAAATGACTTGAGTGACCTTATTGAATAAATAAACCAAGTATAGTGATTAAAATGAGAGAAAAAAAAGTAGAGTGATCTTAACAACAACAAAAAAAGTTAGAAAGTAGGGTGACCAAATTGTTATTTAAGCCTTATTAGAATCAGTTTCCTCATTTTTCACCCTTACAACGCAAAATTTCATATTTGTTCATGACTTCATTCGATGAATGCAATGACCAAACCAACCATTTTTATATTAGTGTTATGTTACACTCTTACATAATTCATATTTTTTGACCCTTAGAACGCAAAATTTTCTCATTTCAAACTCTTAACTTGACTAGTAATCTATTTTTGTTTATGACTTCAATCCGTGAATGTTATGACCCATTGTATTCACATCTATCTCTACTATAAAAGTGTGAGTTGTCTCTTACAAATTTATGTATGGACAAAACTAACATTTTATCTAATAAATCATCCACTATTTATTTAAGGACACACGTAAATTTATCATGATAAAAGATAATATTTGTACAAAAATAACCCTAAATTTAATAAATCACTCACCATTGAATAATATCAAAAAAGTAAATTTGTTATGAGCTAATCAATTCCATAAATAATTACAAAAATAACCTTAAATTTAATAAATCACTCACCATTGAATAAAGTCAAATAAGTAAATTGGTTATGGCCTAATCAATCTATCTCTACTATAAAAATGTGAGTTGTCTCTTACAAATTAATAAATGGACAAAATTAATCTTTTATCTAATAAACTATCTACCATTTATTTAAGGATAAACAAGTAAATTTATCATGATAAAAGATAATGTTTGTACAAAAATAACCATAAATTTAATAAATCACTCACTATTGAATAATGTCAAGTAAGTAAATTTGTTATGGGCTAATCAATTCCATGAAAGAAGCTCTTTTAAAGGTTAAAAATAGATGCATAAATAGTGATAACTTTTTGTCCCACATTGAGAAGATGAGAAACACTTTAAAGGTTTACAAGAGATGTACACCAAAACAATTCAAAATTGGTTGGTGGAAAAATTGGAGGAAAAAACTTAATTTGGTGGAAGGTCAAAGATAGGTACTTGGGCACTTGGGAATTTGATTAACAATTAATGTTAAATCTGAAATTAACTTATTCTTTTTTCTTCAGAATTTGTGTATTGCGATGCTCAAATTTAGACAAACTTCTATTGTGCATTGCGATGCCCAAATTTGGACATATTTCAATTGTGCATTGCAATGCCCCAATTTGAGAGAGGATTTTTGCATTGCGATTCCCAAATTTGGACAAACTTCAATTGTGAATTGTGATGCCCAAATTTGGTTTAATAAAAATGGTTGTATTTGAAGGTAATCATTCATAAGTGATGTTCACGGCTATCATAGAAACTAAGGTCTCCAACTGCATTGAGTAAGAAACATAAATATGCAACATCAACATATAATCTTTGTCAAATAAAAAAGGCTTAAATCACAATTTGGTCACCCTACTTTCCCACTTTTTGCAATATGGTGACTCTACAATTTTTCTTTTCAATTTAATCATTGTACTTGGCAACATATAGCACGTTCATCACTCCATCCAATTTTTTGGATGGAAAACTTAAAACAATTGTAGAAACCCAAAAATACCCTTGGGCTTAAATCACAACTTGGTCACCCTACTTTCCTACTTTTTGCAATACGGTGACTCTAACTGGAAAATTACATATTCATCTTTATTTGGGTCAACAATGTTCATCGATATATAGTTCATAAAATTCATCTGCCACCAACCTTCACTAGGTTTTCATCGTCCGATTCTTGAACTAAACGAACAACAATGGAGTTTAAAAGGGCTGATCGAATTGAAATAGCAAGCAAGGAAGATGGGTTTGTGGGTTCCTATTTCCAGCAAACATCATTGCAGGAATACCCAGAAAATAATCACGATTCAAAGATTACATAGTGCAGTATAGAACCTTGCTCAAGGAGGATCAATCAGGTTCGTTGAGAGAAACTTTGATCTGTTCCGTCGACAACACAGCCCCTACCCCCGAACCAGACATCTCCACATGCCAATGGCTCTTTCTCATCTTCTAGTTCGCTCTCCCTCAAATCAAAGTCCCAGATCCGGGCGAGCCTCTTCCTTTAGTAGTCTAGCTATAGCTCCCCCATCTCTCTTTTCTCCATCTCCAGTCAAGCGGCTCCAAGCTGCACCAACCCCAGCCCTCTCCTCATTCAGATCCATTTTTTCTTTATCTCTGTCAATCGTCGATGGCTCCTTCTCATCTCCTAGTTCGCTCTTTTTCCGTCTCTTCATCTTCGGTCAACACCACCATCTGCATTCTTTCTTTCGATCCGTGAAGACAGCTCCAAGCTTTTCATCTCGCCACGACGGCCTTCATTTTCCCTTACTAGCCCAGCAACCCAGCCACGAGTCCTCTCTCTTCTTTCTTGCCGCAAATAGCCTCGTTTCCAAGCGAATTGCCAGTCCCCAGTATTAATGGTGGTGCTGTTGTGTTCGCCGGAGAAAGCCCCAATTTTGGGGACGACTTGCTAGAGAGAGTAGACTAAGAGTTCACTGCAGAGCCAGGCTTTGAGGATTGGCCGCCATTCAGATTGGACGAAGGGTTTAATCAAATTCAGAGTGGAGATTGGTTGGGTGAAGCTGTTGGAAGGTGGATTGGTGGTGGTGGTGGGCGCAGAGGATTTGATGGAAATGCAGAGTTTTAATGAAAAGAAATGGTTTGATTCAGTAACGGTAACGATACAAAGGGGGAATTGATAAAAAAAATCGAATTGAAGGACCAAACGCATACAAAAAATTAAGGGACGAAACGCAGAGTTTTGGTATAGTTCAGAGACCAAATAATTATTTAATCCTATATAAAATATGTAATCATTAAAATCATTGAAGTTAAAAATAAGTTTCTTTTCAAATAAAACATCATACTCTAACGATGTAATTAGAAGCGTTAAGTTTTCGACTTTTTGGTATTAAGAATTTAACTTTGAGACTTTTTAGATAGAATAATTATTTTTGAGACTTTTTGTATATGTGAATTTTTTAGTGATACTTTTTGATACTTTTCCTTTTTTTTTTTTTTTTTTTGTAGAAAGTTACTTTATTGCAAAAGTGTGAAAATAGGGTGACCAAATTGCGATTAAGCCAAAATAGTTTGATTTTGTTCAGAGGGTATTTTAGTCTTTTAAACCATTTCCATCCAACATAACGGACGGAAATGGATTGAGTGACCATATTGAATGTCCAAACCAAGTAGAATGACTAAATTGGAAAAAAAAAATTGTAGAGTCACCTTATTGCAAAAAGTGGAAAAATAGGGTGACCAAATTGCGATTTAAGCCAATAAAAAACAACAATATGATAAAGTCAAACACACTCTAAATCTCTTACAAATATATAGGGACATCGCCGTTGTCTAATAAAAAAAATTAAGATGTTAATATTAAACTTGGCAATGAGTTCCCATTGTATTTGGATTAATCATGAAAAGCGTCATCGTAGGTGATATAAGGACTATGATTACCACAATCAATGTCTAATTCCCTATGTCTCAAGGTCCGGTCTATTACACATGATCCACACACTATAAGTAATCACACAAGTCATTTAGTCCCACCAAAAACCCACTCAAAAGTGTATGAATGATGTTGATTCCTAGTAATCCTGAGTAACTATTTATAAGGCACACTGTAAAGCCCCAAAGTTTGGCTCGACTAGGGATGTAAACGAATCGAATCGAAGCAAATATCACAGTATTCAATTTGTATTCGTGAACTTATTCGAATATTCGAATATATGTATTCGTATTCGTTTGTTATTCAAATATCGAAATTGATTTGTATCCGATTTGAAATTGATATTCAAATTATTCGATACTATTTAAATATTTGATTCAAAATTTTATTTCTTTTTTTAAAACAAAATTTGGTTAATTTCTTTTCTTGCACACAATATCTCTAAATATCTATTTCAACAAAAGTTGTATAGTATCATTTTGAATATTATAGAGTAACTACATTAAAGATATATTTAACTAATAAATACTTAACAAGTATATATATTAATTTTTTTCTTAAGAAGTCAAAAGCCTAGAAAATTATAAATAAGTATATATATATATTCGCAAATACTTGAATCAAATATTATGGGCTAGTATTCGAATTTGAATTCAAATATTTCGAATACAAATATCTATATTCGAATACGAGCAAATTAAATCAAAATATATTATTTCATATTCCCAATATTTAATTTGTTTATATCCTTAGGCTCGACCACTTGGACCTACATCTCACCATGTGACAACAAATCCTTACTTAACTAACGAAAATAAATGCCACCGAACTAGGTTGATGGCAATTATTATGAGAGTTTGGTGACATTTATTAAGAGAGAACTCTAATAATAAATGCCACCAAACTCTCATAATAAATACCACCAAGCATAACAAAATCAACTTAGGCTCCGTTTGTTTCACGAAAAATCATTTCCAGAAAATGAAAAGATTTCATTTTCAGCTGTTTGGTAGATCTTTTGAAAATATATCAGAAAACATTTACGGGTGTTTGACAAACACACGGAAAATGTTACGGAAAACAATAAATGAATAAATACAAAAAATATGTTTTAATTTTAAGTATTTTTTCTTTAGTAACCCTCAATTTATCATTAGTGGTGTTAAATCAATAATGTCCATCTTTTTTTAATCTCACAATTGCAAATAAAAAATTTGATAATTGATATGAAAAAAAAAACGTTTTAAAATAGAAAATGGACAATGTTTAGGATATCCCAGAAAAATGTTACGAAAAACTATATATGAATAAATGCAAAAAAAAAAAAAAAATCTAAGATAATGTTGAACATTAAGTAAATTTTCTTTAGTAACCCTCAATTTATCATTAGTGGTGTTAAATCAATGTATAATTTTTTTCAATCTCACAATTACAAATAAATTTTTTGATAATTAATATGAAAAAAAAACGTTTAAAAATAAAAAATTGACAATGTTTAGGATGTCCCTAAATAATATAGTTGACAGTAATTTTAAGATGTAGTAAGTATTTATTAAAATTATAATTTATAAATAGTGTGCACAAATTTCATTTATATTTCTAAACAATTTATTTGTTAAGTAAAATATGGTGTAATTAAGTAACTATGTGCAATTGTGAAAGAGGGCGGAGTGTGCCCGAACATTTGGAAAATGACTTACGGAAAATGAATCCGTAAGTCATTTTCTAGAAAAGAAGCCTTAATTTTCCGTTGACTCGGAAAACCTTTTACGTTGACTACATTTTTTTAAGGTTACCAAACACCGGAAAATGAAGAAAGCGTTTTCCAGAAGTCATTTTCCGTAAAACAAACGGAGCCTTAAACTCTCACACATAAGCCAAATCTAACGGATATGTGTTTGGGGGTATTACAGTGATACTTCATAGTTCATATACTGTAAAGTAGAATGTCTTGACTAAAAGAGACTTTTAAAGGATTTTCAAATACTATAAGTTGTGTAGCTTAACTTTTGATTTCTTTGTAATAAATGAATCTATTTGTAGTAAGTATTAAAGTTCTATAGATACATTTACATAGATAACTCCTATTGCAAAGCCACACAAATCCATTTATTGCAAAGAGACTAAAGCTTAAGCTACTTTAGTCAACTATATTCTAAGAATTTATATACGTTATGTATGACATGTTATTTTTAGGAAGCTTCAGGTTTTTGTTTACTTCAATTTGAAATATTCTTTTAATCAGGATAATGCCTTAGTGTGAACTTAAAAACTACCGAGTAAATTTATTATGAATATAAAATAATATATTTTATGTTTGGCCTAACCGAGATGTAAGTGTTAGTTTCGACCCACTTTTAGTCTCTTTCACAATCAATAAATCTAGTTGGTTACATTAAGTATTACAAAAAAACATTGTCCTAAAACATCTATAATATCTATAATAGTATCTGATAAATTTCATCATCTTCATGATTATTAAAAGTTAATCGAGTGATCAATTCATTTGTCAAGATCCAACGGTCATGGTTACTGCCAGAATTCACACGTGTGAACAATCCTCAACTCCCTTTGTCGTGCGTACCCTTCTCCCCAATCCTTTTCTCTCTCTTCCTCTGCGTGCGTACCCTTCTCCCTACAGTACCGCTCTTCTCACCGCTGTAACTGATGCCTGTTGTCAAGTCTCCTCCTAATCCCAATCCCGTCAACGGCGACCTCTGGTTCCATCATCGTCTCCCAGTCATCGTCTTCTTCCACGGCGGCGGATTTGTCTTCTCCTAATCCCAATCCCGCCAACGGCGACCTCTGGTTCCATCATCGTCTTCTTCCACGGCGGCGGATTTGTCTTCCTTACCGATGGTGATTTGATGCTGTTTGCACCCGAGCGGATTCGTCTTCCTTACCGATGGTGCTTCTGCCGCCGAATCGCTCTCCGTGAATTAGCGGCTAGCTCCTGAGCACCGGTACCCGGCCAAGACGGATTCGATGTCCTCAATCTGTGTAAGTTCTTATGCTGAATCCAATAAGCAACTTCAGAGGCGTAAATTTATTGATTATAACTCTTCTTCACTTTCGACTAATCAGGCTGATTCTGCAGGGCATCATTGTTTTTGCTTCAGTAATGGCAACTCTTGGACTACAAATATTGCTGGAGTCTATCCGGGAACTCATCTCCAAGGTATGCAATTTTGATCTTACTTAAAAGAATGGTATGTACATGTGTGCGGAATTTTTGTTGTTGCAATTACTGAATGGGGCCAACTGTGATTTAGAGAGCAACTGTGATTTATCCTCCTGCCATTCAATGTTCAATTGCATTTTTGTAAATCTGTTTGAATCATCTCCGCCGTAAATAATGCAGGTGAACGTTGAACCCCATCAAAGTGATCAAACATGTAGATAATCACTCATTTTTTATATACTGTACCAAAAATAGTATCTGTATTTGATTGTTTTTGTTTATGTTTTAATGAAGCATATTTTCTTTTTTATTCACTCTAAATCACTCCAAAAAAATACTTTTATTTATTATCATGATAGCTAAAATGGTAACTTTAAAATCTATAAGAAAACTTTCCTCTCCTTTAGAAAGTCTAATAATTATTAAGATATGTTCCTTCATTTATAGATGGGGATTGAATCTAGGCCTTGGAATAACATCTCATTTCTACCCTAATTCCATTTTAAACTGTGATAACTGTGTGAATTTTAACCTGAAAATTTATGCCTCTTTTTGCTTATCAAAAAAAATTTATGCCTCTTTTTGCAATTTCATCTCCAAGCTTCAAGATTGGAATTCCATCAATATATTCCATTACTAAGACCCTCCTATCCAAAGATCAAAGAGTTTAAAGCATCAGCAATAAATTGGCATAATTCCCAAAGAGAAGATCCATCAATCCCTTATCAGAGTTTTCTGTGTACTCCTATAATCATAATAAGCTGTACAACTTGAGAAATTCCAAATAACTTGGGCCATCTACACGGTCGGATGCAGTCACTACATTTAGTATCTAGCAGGAACCCTTTTTGGTACTCCATGCCAATGAGCATTAGTTTAACAACTTGACTCATTGACAACTAAATCACACGAACGAAGCTAAACTCAAGAACAGAACTTTTAGATACCTTAAAACCCTCAAATGCAGTGTGCACAACAAACGAAACAATGGAAGCAATACGTCATGGATTAGAGCAAAGATGTGCTTCTGGCTAGAACAGTTAATTTACTAATTCAAAAATTCTGATTTGTGAACTTAATGTATATTCTCCTGTTTCCAACATAAATTAGCTTCTTTCTTCATGATTTCAGGTCCGTCACTATTATTAAGAGTTAGGAAAGCAAAAATGATAGTGATATGGTAAATGAACCGTTTACAAAAATCAGTTTGGTCTAGAACCGTTTACTGATATATAATTTCACCTGTCATAGTTGTTTATCTATGACAACAATTAGTTGTTTATCTAACACTTGGAATAACAATCAGTACTATATTACTGATTAGATAACCTGATTACTGAGTTACTGATTGTTATTCCAAATTATTCCAAATCATTTGCTTTTAGCATGAAAAATATATATTACTGAAAAATATATATTACTGTTCTGGCATTGATGTATGATCCGGCAATAAAAAAAAACTGAGTTAAGTTACCTGACTGAGTCACAGTAAAAAAAAAAACTGTGTTAAGTTATCTGATCGGTAAGCTTCTCTTTTGTTCCAGCTTTTGCTTCCCCTCCATCCGGCCCACTGCCCCCTTTGGGTTTCCTTCTCGGATCAGTTGGTAGCTGCTGCCCTCATCTGGGTCTCCCGCCTTGAAATTGTAAGTTTCTTTTTTCCAACTGTCTTTATACGCTTTAAAATTGATTAATGTTGTTCTTGCTCCTCTTGAAACCATCAACATGACCATTCCTCTTTTGAAATTGATTAATGTTGTTTATGTGCCCTTTTTAATTGCTTTTTCAGTTTCTACTTGGCTGTAAATTTTAAGATGGTTTTCAATTCCTATAATTGAACTTAGCTTGATTTTTGAGTAAAGACTTACAGTAAAGTTTAATTTTAATTCAAACTAATAGATGTAGGTTCTTATGTTTTGTGATATTTGGGTTAGTCCAGCACATTTTGTAGAAACAGTACTATGATTGAATCATGTGAGAGATTGATTGACTTGGAAGACTGTTTGCAATGAATGTTCATTGTTGAAGTATGTCTTCAGTTCATTGTGTGAAGATATCAAAAGTAACATTAAGAAGACATACTAATTATAATCATGCATAAGAGTAGAAGCTTTGATCAGGAGTTTCTGTACAAAAGCTTTGATCTGGAGTTTCTCGGTGGAGTTGTTGACTTTAATTTGATTATTATTAATTTGGTAACTCGTTTCTTGCCAATGCGCGTAGACTATAACTAAAATCTACATATATGAGTAGCATAACTCACTAATATGGAGTAAAGATACACCAAACCCATAAAAGTTGCATAGATATCAGTTTTTGACATTTGAATTTCCTATTTCATTACACAAACACTTTCTGTAGAACTAGAAGGGGAAAAAGATTGTGCAAGGAAACCACCATCTATCTAATTACACAAACCCTTTCTGAAGATTTCAAAGGGGGAAAAGCATGTGAAAGGAAACCACCATCTATTTTGACCTACAAGAAGAATCATATAGACTTCTGAAAATTAAACTATGTGATCAGGGATACAAGTGTGTACTTCACTCATAAGGCATATTTCCTTTATACTCGCTCCATAGTTTCCAGCACTGACAAGATGACAAACTTCATCTTTCACTGTAACCAGCTGCTCAGATTATTTTACATGGACAAGATTCAGATGACAAATGTCAAAAGTAAATGATGATGTATAATAAGGTCTTGATGCCTAATGTCATTTGTTCTACCAACACTGCTGGAACAGACAGATTGTGCTTGAAAAGCTCAACATTTAGGGGTCACTGACAGATAGCAGAGCCTATGGCCATGGCAACTAAATTGTTAACCTTTTCAATCAACTCTTAACAGCCTCTAACATGTAATGCCATATTGGCTAGCAGGTGGCTGATTCTAAGCAAACATGTTCCAGTCCACTTTCAGACACAAAGTTTTTGTGATTGATTTGATGTGATTGTTCCAGTCCACTGTCACATTTTGCTTTCCTATTACTGGTTTGGTTGTTTCATTTTACAGTTGGTTCTTATCGGTTGTTTATTAAGCCATGCCAATCTTTTCCCAATTAAAAAGAAACCAATTTGGAATTTCTTCGTATTCAAAATCTTTATCAAATTGGAAGAACCAAATATGCTTTCTTTGAGAATTGTGATAAATTGGAATTATAGCTTCTTCCTCCTCCACTGAAGTTACAGTTTCGGACCTTTATACATTACTGAGATCCCTGCACAAATTCTAACCATTTACATTTCGTCTTTGACGCAGGACCTTTGTATTTTTCCACTTATCTCTGCAGACCCATGTGTTGCAAGAGTTGTCTGAGTGAAGGTAACAACTTAATGACCTTAAAATTTGAATTTAGAACCCCATTTCATCGTTTAGAGTTAACTGCTATATGTAGAGTTATTGAAAAGGTGTTTCTGTCTCCTTCAGTTATATGTAGAGATGCCTCAATGTCTGAACGCTTGGTATTCACCTAGAGTTTTTATTTTTCTGGAAAAGAGAACCTGATCATCTCCCGCCGCCAAATTGTAAGTTTCTCTTTCTTTTGAGTGAGTTTCTGAATTGGTTTATATGAATTGGTTTATATGATTTTTAGTCTTCCCAAACAGAAAATTTCTCTCTGCTGCTGCAAAGTTAAAATTTAAGTGACCAGAATTTCGTCTTCCCAAACAGAATTGTAAGCTTCTCTTTCTTTTGAGTGAGTTTCTGAATTTGTTTATATGAATTTGGTTTATTTGGGAATTTGATATATTTAGATCAGCAGTTAGTGTTCATGGTTTAACTATTAGTGTTCATGGGAATTTGATATTTGATATTACTGTGTAAGAGCTTCCGGTGCTACCTTAGTGCTTTCTACAATTAGTAAAATATATTAGTCCAGTTAGTGATTTTGATGCTCTTTTTTTAGTATAGATTCTCCTGGAAAGATACAAAGGTTGTTTTTAGTTAATTTCTTCCTATGTGTGCAGTGAGTCCCAAGTCTCACTATTTTTCTCGCACAATTCCACAGTTGCGTATGTTAGTTTAGTGTATGTAAGTGGACTTTTCTGAACACGTGCGTATGTTAGTTTAGTGTATGTTTCGAGTTTCGACACTGAAGGGGTATGATGTTAGTAGTGCTGTAAATGGACCTGTACAAATTGATTTGGGTTTGGATTTGAGTTTTTTTTGGTGGCAGGGCACAGTGATCAGTCCGTGAGAGAGATGTGAGAGAGCAGGGTAGGGTATTGATTGTTGGGTGGGGAGAAAAAGGGGACAGAGGAAGGTGGAGGCTTGGACGGTTTCCTGATGTGAAATGAAGTTCATTCCTGGTGTGCTCTTCATCTTTTTTTTTCTTTCTTTATGATGGGTGAGAACTGAGAACATATTTTGTAGAACAGATTTTCTGATGGGCATTAATGGGGAGGTTGCAGAAGGGGTATTTCATTAAGAATCACATCTCCCATCATATAAGAACTTAGGGTACAAGGGTTAACGCAGGTTTGATCTTGCTTTCTGCAAAGCTTGCGGTAAAGTACCTCAAGTGTGTCTATTGAGCATTTACCATTTAAACTTTCCAGCATTCAATTGATATTTATAAGATCAATTAAATGTTGGAAAATGGCCATGTTTCATATACATTGTGATTGACATATGAAGATTTTGTCAGCTCCAATCAACATTCGTTAATTGTCTACAACAATATAGGGACCTTGATTTTAGCTATGGATACTGCAATTTTAAATAATGTGACTCAAGTTTCCTTTCACTTATTTTGTACTTATCAGGTTCAATTAAATAAGAAATTTGTCTTCAGATCCTGTAATCGTTAAGCTTTACGAAATTTGTTGCAGGGATCCCATAACTACAACATTATGTAAAGGATCTATTAGGTGATGGGATTTTCACAGTTGGAGTCAAGTGGCACGAAAAGAGAAATATATCAAGCCATGAATTCTTGACAAGGGTGCTGAGGGACTTCACCAGTGTGATCTTCAGGAAAAAGTGGTAAAACCTGTTGCATTTAGCCATACACTAATTCATAATCATGGCACGTGTAGGATCTATTAATGAAATCAACTTTGGTTTTGATTTTCAAAGTTGCTTTTGGAATTGAACTTGACAGCATGAGCTACTCAAGTGAAGAAGGCATCAAACTCAATAATTCTTTTGATGATTCAAGTGCATTTACACTAAACTGATACATTGATGTATTATGAAAGATCAAGAAAACTTTTAGTTTATTGGAACTGAAGTAGATTGTTGTCAATAGTATTCAAGTGACAGATAAATTTATGTATAAGCTGATCTCTAGCAAGACTCAATGACCGGATAAGTTTCAAGATTACTTTTGTTAGTTTTTTATTTTTATTTTTTGGATTAGTGATCTTTTGATAAGTTACTCACCTCAAAACGTATATCTTTGAGATCGAATATATATTTAGCTGTTATCTAATTAGCTTCATGAACAGTTTGTATATGATCAATGTATTGAAATTCTTTTAGGCCGGCATATTAATCTCATGCATTAGTTTGTGAATAATTTTGGATGGTGACTAGGATAAACCCGCACTTTTGTTTTAGTGTTTAATAGGTCTTTGTACCCGTGCCTTTAACATGTTGTCAGTGTATGTTTGAGCCTTTAACATGTTGTTCGATATTACCTGACGCCAACAATTTTCCAAACAAATATTGATTCGGTCCTATACGAACGTTGTGCCATAGGCACGGGTACAGAAATCTAGATTCAAATAACCAAGTCATAAGTTTGAAATAATTAGTTTAAATGATTTTAAAAATAATTAGCTTCAAATAACCAAGTCATAAGTGCAATTGACTAAAGCTATTTAGGGGTTGAGATTGATTTATTTACTGAAATCCTACGGTCATTATCACTCCTCGAGTTCACATGTGTGAACGGCGGTTGAGCAACTACCTCCTTTCTTTCTCCAACTTCCCCCACTATTCACGGTTGGTGGCCGCTAATCCTTCCTCCACCAAATCCACATCCCTTTTCTTTTCGATATTTTAATTAATTAATCAATTTTATGCCAAAAAAAATTGTAAGTTTTGTAATTTGAAATATTTGTTTTTTTTTTCTTTTTAACTGTTATCATAATTAACTTAGACAAATTATAAGTAAATATTAATTCATTTCCACATTATCTCCTTCATTTATTAATAAATTCACAGACTAGCGCCGTGCCATCGGCACGGGCAAGAGTACTAGTTATGTACATTACATCTCCATATTTGAAGTTTAAATCCTTACAGGGAAGAGAAAAACATATAAAGAAAAGTATTAAGTAATATGACATTAATAAAAGTTCGAATGTAAATATACCAATAAGAAACCCACATAACATTTTTTTTAATGGATACTATTGAATTTCACTTGAAAAGTACAACATAAAAACAATACGATAGAGGAAACCATCGATCAGATTCCGAATCCAATTCTTCATGTTTGAAGTAGTAATATTCCTCGCTTTTCAAGACCTTATACAGAGAAGAAGGTATATCTCGCTTCTTTGTTGTTGTGCGTGGTCTTCTGGAAGAATGTCGATGTCGTCAGTTATTATTCTCAAATAGTGAGTTAATGGCATGCATCATTAATGGACAACTGGAACATGTTTGTCGTTGATGAACATGCGACGAAGAGGGTTTCGATGGTCCTCGAATCACCTCAACTGGTTGTGTCTCACCATACCTGAAAGTTTTATTCAAAAAGGCTTGGGTAAAGCATCACGAGTAGAAGTTGTCATATATACTTCTATTATTAAATCTCTACACAATGAAGATTACTGCAACTTTAATGTATACTTTGTCATTCTCCAAGAAAGAATAATTCTATATTCTATTTTATGGTTTCTCTAAAAAATAGTTCCATTTGTGAAATTTAAGCTACAAATTTATATCATTTTTTTTCCAATACATGATATTTGATCATACTTGTCAAAAAAAAAAGAAGGTGTAGTTATAGTGTGTGATTTCAAGCAACTTTATACAAGTATATGTTGAGTATGTACTATAAAGTTTCACACTTCACATAGGATTATTTACTTTAGGTGGGGAAGAGATGGGGAGGGATGCGGGGGCAGAAGCATTAATACTTTCTAATAGTGGAGTATATTTCGACCCACTTTTAGTCTCTTTGGCAATCAATAAATCTTTTTGGTTGTATTAGGTATTACAAAAAACATTGTCCTAAAAATTTATGTACATTACATCTCCATACTGGAAGTTTAAATCCTTAGAGGAAAAAGAAAAACATATAGAAAAAAGTATTAAGTAATATGACAATAATTAAAGTACAAATGTACATATAATAATAATAAACCCACATAGCTTTTTTTTCCAATGGATACTGTTGAATTTTAGCTGAAAAGTACAACATAAGAACAACACGATGGAGGAAACTATCAATCAGAGTCTGAATCCAATTCCTCATGCTTGAAGTAGTAATATTCCTCGTTTTTCAAGACCTTATACAGAGAAGAAGGTCTATCTCGCCTCTTCGATGTTGTACGTGGTCTTTTGGAAGAATGTCGATGTTGTCCATTAGTATTTCCAACTGGTGAGTTAATGGCATGCATGATTAATGGACGACTAGAGGGTTCCGATGGTCCTCGAATCACCTCTGGTGGTTGCGTCTCACCATACCTAAAAGTTTTATTGGAAAAGGCATGGGTTCAACATCAAGAGTAGTAGTTGTCATTTACACTTCTATTATTAAAGCTCAACACAATGAAGATTAAGATTACTAGCCCCTAAGGGGGTGGCCCATTGGTAGACATGAGGCATCACAAAGTGTGAGGTCTCAGGTTCGATCCCTTCCCATGCCCCCCTTAGGAAAAAGAAAAAAGAAAAAAAAAAGATTAAGATTACTACAACTTTAATGTATACTTCGTCATTCTCCAAGAAAGAATAATTCTACTTTCTATTTTATGGTTTCCCTAAAATATAGTTCCATTTGTGAAATTTAAGCTATAAATTTATATATATTTTTCCAATAAATGATATTTGATCTTACTAGTTAGAAAAAAAGGTATAGTTTTAATTAGGGGTGTAAGTGGTTCGGTTTGGTTTGGTTTATGCCAAAACCACAAACCGAACCGCCTCCTAGTGGTTCCAAAAATCTCAAACCGAACCGAACCGAGTAAGACTTGGAACCAAACCGAACCGAACCACTCGGTTTGGTTTGGTTTGGTTCGGTTTTGTGGTTTATATAAATTATTTTTTAATGAAATTAACCAACATTAAAAATAACAATAAAAATAATATTTTAATTTGGAATTAACATCAAAATTAGGAAATAATCTACTAACAACAAATTATCATAAATAAAACAATACAAATTCTAAAATAAACACAAACAATGGAAGAAATAATAGTTCTCCAATAATCAAGATTTTGTTTGTTTAGTGTCCGTCTATATATATATATATTATGAATAAATCAAAGGTTCAAAATCGTTAATAAATGTAATATAATATATATTATATAGTAAATAAATAAAAATATATAGGGTGGTTTGGTTCGGTTCGGTTTGGTTTGGTTCGATACCAAAAACCATGAATCGAACCAAACCGCGTGGTTTTCCAATTCTTGAAACCGAAACCAAACCGTCTTCGACCAAAACCGAACCAAACCGACTGATTTGGTTTGGTTTGGTTCGGTTCCGTGGTTCGGTGGTTCCGATTTACACCCTTAGTTTTAATGTATAATTTCAAGAAAGTATATACAAGTAAATGTTGAGTATAATAAAATTTCACATAGGATTCTTTACTTTAGGTGGAGAAGGGGGGGAGGGGGAGGGATTCGGGGGCGGAAGCATAAATACTTTCTAATAGTGGAGTATATGTCCAAAAAAACTACTTGTATAATATTTAATAGTGGGGCAATTAATTACCTTAATGTCCTATTATACTCCTTATTAATATAGTTTTAATGACCGGCTTCAAATCATCTATCCCAACCCCTGTCATATTTCCTATCACATTGAATCTCAGCAGTACATATTTACTCAATTTTCCTTTTCTACGGAGACATGTATAATTGCGATTCAATGAGATAGGAAATGTGATAAAGGGTGTGATTGATGATTTGAAGCGTAAATACTTTCTAATAGTGGAGTATGTGTCCAAAAAAACTACTTGTATAATATTTAATAGTGGGGCAATTAATTACCTTAATGTCCTATTATACTCCTTATTAATATAGTTTTAACAACCGGCTTCAAATCATCTATCTCAACCCCTGTCACATTTCCTATCACATTGAATCTCAGCAGTACATATTCACTCAGCTTTCCTTTTCTACGGAGACATGTATAACTGCGATTCAATGAGATAGGAAATGTGATAAAGGGTGTGATAGATGATTTGAAGCTTTAACAACCTTATTACTCATTAATGGAGTAAGAACCACATTTTGCTATAAATTTGCGCAGATGTCACCCTGCTTCCTCCAAAAAAAAAATAGTTAAGAAAAACTATAATCAACAGTCTGTATAATTTTGTTAAAAGTCTAATTAAATAGTGTTTCCGAGACAAAAATTAAGAAAATCAAAATCAATCACTCGTATTATAGTTCATTATTGAAAGTTAGTATTTTTATTTCATGAATGCCCTCAAATTATTATCAATGTGTATCAAAATCAATTAGATCAACTTTTTTTCTATCTCAAAATCAAGAAAATGATCAAAATGAAGAGCAAGAAAATGATTGAAGAGCTATTGTATTGTAAAGTATATATATATATATATATATATATATATATATATATATATATATATATAGCAGTGTACCCAATTTCGCCTAATACTCCCAAAACTATCATTAAAAAACCTGGACCATTCTATATATATATATATATATATATATATATATATATATATATATATATATATATATATATATATATATATATATATATATATATATATATATATATATATACTATATAATATTAAAATTCACCAACTACAACATAAAACTCTCAAAAAAACCAATCCTTCTCTCAAATTTAATGAGGGTTGCTAGAAACAAATCAATTAGTTACTAACCATGAGTGAAATGCCATGAACAACGATCGCATGCCTATCTTCACGAGATCCTCGTTTACGTAGATATAATAACCTAACATATAAAGAATGAAAACATTTGATGAGTGAAAAATGACAAAATAATGGCATTGTTTTTCAATGTATGTGATATACCATTCTCAAAAGTGAAAATCCAGCCAGTAGTAATAATCTTCTTGAGGAGAAGGTCTCGCATTTCCATCCTGGTGATATTAGTTGATGTCAATCTGAATGTCAAATTGAGTTTTACCTTAGCATACAATGATAAAAATTGATTAAGTAACAATTTGAGAAGATATTAGAGAATCTTTCTAGCTTTTGAGTTGGTAGATAAACCAAAAGACGTCCTTTCGAATCTCATGTTTGTATTGTTCATAAACACAATTACATAGGGAAGAGAATGATATGATATGACACATATCCAGAATAGATCTAGTGAATATATATACCACAAACAAATTTAGTTAGGGGCGCATAGATCTTCTAAAATTAAAACTATTGTAGAAAAATTATGCAAATCAAAACAAATCTAGTGCTTATCTATCATAGATCTATAACATATTAAATTGGGTGAGTTTAGATCTTACAAAATCAAAGTTATCATGTTGAAATTATTCCCAATCACATTACCGATTAGTTGTATTTGATATTCGTTCATATCATCATGTGCCCAATCAAACGATTGCAAAAGTTTATTAACTTTATTCATAATTTAAAACTTAATCCCTAGGATCGACGTTACATAAAGGTGTCATCTAAATCATTGTTTAATAGAGCGATAAATTTGAAAGCAAATGAATAGTTGTTTATTATTCATCCAAAAAGCATATCCAAAACGTATCAATAAATAGATCTCAAGATCAAAACAAAGACCCATTTTAATATAAATTTTTAGTTAGTATAACTAAAATGAGCATGATGGAAAAGTAAGGCAAGAGTAGAAGGAGTTGACTAACAATTATGGTGTCAGCTATGGAACACAATAGAATTGATCGTCACTATGACGGCGGCGGCACATATGCATTACAACCCTAAATGACTTCCACACATGATGAAGATTGGAATCAAGTAAAATCCTTTGAAGCTATTTATATGACAAAGGACGGCTAACTTTAGTTAAAACCCTACAAGGGCGTATAATAGATTAAGCGGTAAGCACCACAACCGACGTTGAATTATTGAGGGCCGGCCCATGGTAAAAAAGAATAAAAGGGCCCTTATAGAAATTGAACCCAAAATTATCATGTTCATCGACAAGTATCTTATCCATTGGATATATATATATATATATATATATATATATATATATATATATATATATATATATATATATATATATATATATATATATATAGTTGATATGTGAATTCATAGACCTAAATTAAAATAAAAGCTAAACATATTAGTAATCGAACCCAAAGTCGCTAGCTTTGAAACAAGTGCCTTATCTATTATTGGTCCACAAATCAATGATAAAAAATTTATAATATTATACTATATATACCTATATAACATTGCATCTATAAACTCAAAATTGAGAGCCCATCGCCCTTTAAGACATGCCTTGGGAATGGGCCTAGTGTTATAAAAGTGTTATGCTACTTTCATATAGAATTCAAGGTTATTAGAATCTGTTGCATTTTTTACCTTAATTTAGAGCGCAAAATTTCTCATTTAAAGCTCACAACTTATCTATTGACCTATTTTTGTTCGTGACTTCAATCGGTGAAAGATGTAACCAAACCAACTGTTCTCGCGTGTTTATATTAATATTATGTTACTTCCATATAGAATTCGAGGTCATTAGAATTTGTGTCCTCATTTTGACCTTTAGAACGCAAAATTTCACTTTTAAAGCTCATAACTTGACAATTAACCTATTTTTGTTCATGACTTCAGCCGGTGAAAGCTATGATCAAACAAATTGTTGTAACATGTTTATAAGAGTGTTATGTTACTTTGATACACAATTCAAGGTCATTAGTATCTGTTTCCTTATTTTTGACCCTTAAAACGCAAAATTTCTCATTTAAAGCTCATAACTTAACTAGTGACCTATTTTGTTCCTGAGTTCAATTGGTGAATGCTATGGCCAAATAAAATATTCTCACATGTTTATAAAAGTATTATGTTACTTTCATACAGATTTCAAGGTTATTAGAATTTGCTTCCCTAATTTTGACCCTTAGAATGCAAAATTTCTCATTAAAAGTTCATAAATTGACTATTGACCTATTTTTGTTCCTGACTTCAATTGGTGAAAGCTATAACCGAACAAACTGTTCTAGAATCTTTCTAATAGTGTTATTTTACTTTCATACTAAATTCAAGGTCATTAGAATTGTTTCCTCATTTTTGACCCTTAGAACGCAAAATTTATCATTTCAAGCTCTTAATTTGACTAGTAACCTATTTTTGTTCCAGGATTTCTTTTCAAAGGTATACTCGAAAAAAGGACTAGGGTTTGTACTGATAAACTAAAAAATCTGCCTACCAACAAAGTATGATCCTTTTTTTGAATGGGCCCAGTCATGGAAGCATTAAAAGATTGAATAATAGTTGAAAAAGACTCGAAATTGAAACTTATCTACCTACTAGTAAAAGCGAAATGAATGCACTTGTAGACACCCCAATTTCGTACCCCTGAAATGTAACATGACATAAAATATCAAGACCTGTTAAAAGGACTAACAAATGTCAAGTTACAGGGTTGAAAATGCAAAGGAAAAAGCAGGATGCCTAAACAATGAAATGCAGGGGGGCCTAAGTGCCAAAAAGAGGAGGGAAAATGGCCCTGGTGTAGACACCTCAATTTCGTACCCCTGGTATGTGACTCTGACATGTGATATCAAGAACTGTTCAAACTTAACAATTGTCAAGTTACAGGAGTCAAAAATGCGAAAGGCAAAGCAGGATGCGCACAACAGTGAATTGCGAGAGGTGAAAGTGTTAAATTTGGAAGTTCAATAGTGACTTGGCGCGGCCTAAAAGCATGCTGGGCACCGCGCCAAGGGAGGGACAAGTCGGGCGCTAAGGGTGCTCAGTAGACTTGACTTAACGCATTGCATACAAGCCGCTGAAGGCCGTAACAGCGACACGATGTTTGAGCTCGTTGAGGAATTGCGATAATTCCCGATGACTCCCTCGTCCCACCTATAAATAAGAGTGCTGGGCTCCCCTCTTCAGTAGTTTAGAAATCATCCGAGAGAAACGCTGAAAGAATTCTCTCTGCGTTCTATCGAAGCGATAGTTACGAGAGGTGTAAGATAGGTGTGTGTAGCCCACCAAAGCTTCCAAACCCCGTCCAAACTCCGCCAAAACTCAAATCAACCGGTAATAGGTAGTAGTTAGGTATCCACCTTACTTCCTCGGCCCAAAATCCCAGTAAGTCGTTACTTCCGCCTCGAGTAATGAGCCGAAATACAAAAAACTAAGTTATTCCGCCCAACCAAAAGGCCAAACCCTTCAAATAAGCCGCCACTCGCCCAAGTGAACAAGCCAAATCATCCAAAATAAGCAACTACTCGCCCAAATCAAAACAACAACCACACAACAAAAAAAAAGACTCCTCTCCTCGGCGACGTAGCGAGCACACTTACCTTTAAAAGGTAATAGCCTTTAAGGGCATTTTATTTATTTACTTTTTTCGCTCATTTATTATTTAAAGTTGTTATTTAAACGGCACAATGTATCAATATAAGCCGTTGTGTGCCTCGATTAGAATAGGGAATATTATGTAAAAGAGCCGTTATAATGGTCAAATATTCTTAAATACATTTGAAATTATTGTAAGAAAATGGCTGCAAGTCCGTAAATAATGTAGTCATGGATGTATTTGTTTTATTTTCCTGTCTTTTAATGCTTTATTTATCTGCTAAATAAATATAACAATAAGCATATTTTAGCCAAAACTACTTTTTGAGATCGAAAGAGCGAGTCGGGTGCCTAGCACCTTCCCAACTCGTAACTTAGCCTCCGAACCCGTTTTTCTCCTTTTTTTTTCGGTTTTGCTTTATTTTTGCCTTAAAATAAAGATGGCGACTCTAAAACTTTTGGATCCAAGAAGGCCTCGCAACACTCCTTATTTGCACTTTTCCGCTTCCCTAAAAAGGAAAATGGAATGGAAGAGTGATATATTCCCATATCCTGATATCCCCTAAAAAATGGATAACTTGATGCGGGAAACCCAAAGCTCCCATAGTGATCCGAAACGGGCCATAAGGCTATTTTTAATAAAATCCATAGTGGGGGTGGGGCCGCAATATCCTTTTTGCACTTTTCCGTTTTCCCCTAAAAAAGGAAAAATGAGAATGAAAGGGTAATGCATTCCCATATCCTGGTATCCTCTAAAAAAGGGATAACTTGATGCGGGAAACTATAAGTTCCCATATTAGATTAAAAATCCACTAAAGGCAACCGAGGCGCATTCCAACGCGCTATCATGGACAGCACTCCTCTCGCATTTTTGATTTCGTCTTCCCCTAAACAAGGGAGGTTGGAACAAGATCAGTTGTGTCCCGCATCCGCACATACACGCACCCCTAACCAAGGGCGCGCGGGGCGAGGGCGCACGTCCCGGGAACCCACAGTGGCGACTCTACTGGGGAGTTGTTTTATTTTAAATAAAATGTAGGGCTAGACTCATAAAATAAAACTTTTTTTGTTTTTATTTGTTTTTAAACTAAAGTATGCTTGTTCTATTAATTTATGCATTTGAATATTATGCTCCTATACATCCGTGCCTATATTTGTGGATATGATCCTCCATCTTGCAGCAGTTTCGTTCTGATAACTGTTACAGATGTATTTAAAAATATTCAAAAAAAAAAAGCAAAAAAAAAAAGAATTCGAAAAATAAAAATTCGAAAAATAAAAAAAAGATATATTATATATGTTACAAATAAATTCCGGGCAGCACAATAATAGGGCCGGGGCTTAATTATTGCTTTATTTCCGGCTCTGTATTATTATTTCTTTATGTTCTTTTTTCATTTTATTCTGTACAATTGCACATATCTGCATTCATTCTGTCATTTTATTTTTGGGTCATAGGACGAAATTTGTAATTAATAGGGATAGATAGTTTCCCCGCTTTTCTTTCTATTTCTTAATATGGTGTGCTTGCTTGTTTGCGCTCAAATTAAAAAACCGAGAAAATCCACACGTAACAGCAAGACGGACCATATCTGTTTTATTTTTTTGTTCATATATCTTAAAATAAAAAAGACTTTACTGCTTTCTAGATACCGCACACACGTGCACGCATATAGGGATATTCCGAATGTTACCCTACACCATGGCCAGCCTACCCCCTGCATAAGCCAACGCTAGAATGCATATAGCTTCACAAGGACACTCCATAGACCGACCGGTTTTTGCATCTCTGGATTATGAGCCAGCCCCTGTCAAAAAGAAAAAAAAAAAGATGATATATGAAAATGATGAAAAAAAAAGTCAAAAAAATATATATAATATAAAAAAAATTCGCAAGTTTAGAAAAAATAATAAAGTGCGCACAAAAAAAATAAAAATAAACAAGCAGGGGCTGATTTATTATTCTCAGATGCTCGACCTAGACCGTTTCGAATGGTGGATCCTGGAAAGAGTATAGGCCCTTCGCCTGGGACCGCCCACCTCGGGAATCGAAAGGCGTGGAATACGTTGGTCCTATACTGAGAAAGAATCCACTTGCTAAAAGTTCTCGAGATCTGCCAAAATAAAACCGTGCTTATCCGGTCAATTGTAGGGAACAAAAAAATAATAATAAAATATAATAATAAAAGGCACGCTGTACTCCAAGCCCAGAAAGCCTCCAACCAGCCTTCTGATACCTCCAAACCCCATTTTCCTCAGAAACCTGGCCCGAATTTGGAAAGACAGAGATAGTACTGGCCGGTTGATACAGGAAAGTAGTACGTAAATCGGACGAGAGTATCGGGCCAGATCAAACAAGGGCGAACCGCCTCGAGGATACGATCCGAGCAATATGACGCCCAAGAATAAACAAGCTATGACATTGGGATAGCGACAATCGGAACGGAGCTTGGGAACTAGAAGGGGAAACTCTTGCGTATGCACCTCCTCCTGGGCTTGAGGCTTGGTTAAGAAAGGAACTGGACGCCCACACAAAAAGAATAGTGGATCAGGTGGTAAATGACCTTTTGGCCAGTTTTTCAGAAACTCTTGCCACTTTCTCGTAAAAGGCCAAAACCCCAAAATACGTCCCTAATGCTTCCCACTCCCCTGAAATAAATTCCCCTGATACCGCATAAAATATCCTTTTCCAAGCCTCCAAAAAGCCATCAAGTGCCAGCCACTAGCCCGGTGATGACCTCCTTGCCCAAGGTGATATGATTTCTAATGCCCATAGCTCTAACTCATATCCTCCAGAAATCAACCTTGATCCTCCCCACCTGAATGCCTACTATCACGACCAAAGAATCATTCCCCTTTTGATCCCCCAGATAACTATTTCCAAATGACCCCGGGAAATTTAAAAAGAATCATTTGCATACCAGAAAAGGAATCCTATTGGGCCAAGGTCCGGCCAAGCCACTCGTTGCAACTATATCAAAAAGAAAACCCCGCCTCGCTTGCTCGACTAAAACCCGATCCGCCATGTAGCCAAGAAGTCGAAAAGAAACAATTTCAAGGCATTATGATGACTTGCCCGCTAAGGTCCAAATACTCCAAGTGCCCACGGGATATCGAAGCCCATGGATAATTACCAATCACCCAAACTGCTACTCCATTACCTGGAACCATGCCTAGTTTTGTGAGTATCATCGATGCAGGTCATCTTACCGATCGCTACATGCTCGAGACGAATTCAGACCTCATCGACAACAAGGAAATGACGGTGGCACAAAAATCTTTGAAACAAGTCAAGCCGAGGAGGTCTAAGGGAAGCAAGTTAGTCTAATTAACCATGAATAAAGGTACCGCAAAGTACGTTGTTCAATAAAGGAGTTTCCAATAAGTGTTCGGAGGAGACAGCTTTCTGGGTCTGATAGACAGAGGCGCTGATTATGAAAAGCTCCCTGCTGAGTTTGAGTCTATTTCTAATAAGCCTCTCAGAATCGTATACCACGACCTGGCCCGCTCCCGAAGCTCAGACCTAGTAGACCGCTTTGATATACTATCCCCACTCCTTCCCTACCTTTACGGGATTGGTCATCTACCGATCCGCTACCTAAAGTTGAGGATCTCAAACCTCAGGTCCTCAACAATATAATAAACCCTGTACAGTATCCTTTTAATGATAATTTAAATGTTTTTGCTTATTCCTTAGTTGCACCTAAATTAAAAGACACATTAAATAATAATAATAATGATAATGAGTCATTTAATGAGATGGACCCAAAAGATAAAAATTATCTACTTGAGCTTGCAAAGTCGGGCTGAGTACAGAACGAGCCATTCATCAACAAAGAATCGAAGACTTGTCCACTATCAACCCTGGGTCGGACAATGAAATCAAAGAAATCGAATTGGCGCTACCTCCAAGGTCCGTAGAAGAGAGGCACTCATTGATCTCCTAAAAGAATTCGAGACATATTTGCTGGTCCTACGAAGATATGCGCCTGGATCCGCCTATAGTCGAACACCGGATTCACATATCCGGATGCTCGCCTACCAAACGAAGCTCGCCGCATCAAGCCGAATGGTCACTACAATTCAAAGAAGAAATCATGAAACAACTGGCCAACTTCATTCGGGTAGTTGAATACCCGATCCGTCCGTCCAACATAGTGACTGCCTCCTAAGCCCAACAAGAAAAGTCGACCAGTAGACTTCCGCGACCTCAACAAAGCGCCGCCCAAAGATGACTTCCCTACCCAATATTGATATTGTGGTAGACGCCGGCCGCTACTCACAAAGTACGATCCTTCGTCGACAAGAGATGCTATGCTATAATCAAATCAAAATGGCGCCAGAAGACCAGAGAAGACCTCATTCACTACTCCCCGGGGCACTTATTGTTATACTCGTCATGCCATTTGGATCGAAAAATGTCGAGCCACTTACCGTAGGGCCGCCATTACCCTTTCCACGACATGATACACAAAGAAATGGAGGTCTATGTTGATGACATGATCGTGGCATTCCGGTGACGCCAACGGTGCTCATATCAAAGATCTTCGAAGTTCTTTGAAGACTAAGGAAACACCAAATGAAGCTTAACCCCACCAAATGCACATTTGGGGTTACCGTGAGGCAAAGTCCTCGGATTCTTAGTAACCGAGCAAGGCATCGAGATCGAGCCAAAAAAGATCGAGCCATCCTTGAAATGCCACAACCGAAAACTCCCATCGAAGTCAAAGGCTTCCTAGGTGGCCTTAAAGACATCACCAAGCTTCATCGCAAATGACCACCACATGTGAGCCCTCTTCGAGAAAATAAAAGCCTACCTTATCAACTCCCCCGCTAGCTCCACCCCATACACATAAACCTTTCCTCATATACTTAACCGTCACAGACACGTCAGAGGGCTATGCTCGCCCAAGAGAAAGAAGATTCCTACATCGAAAATGCCATATACTTCATAAGTAGGAAGGCTGGGAAGAGCTAAATTATTCAAGACTAGAGAAAGCCGCACCGGCCTAGTCCGCCACTCAAAGGCTCAAAACCTATTCCAAGGAAGGTCCATCAAACTCATATCTAGAATGGACCCTATCAAGTACATCTTCTGAAGCCATCAATGTCAGCCGACTAGCCAAGTGGTCCTTTCTTTCAATGAGTTTGACATAACTTATGTCACACTCAAGTCTATCAAAGGAAAGGTCATTGCAGACCACTTAACCGATCTACCTTTGAAGGCCGAAGATGCGGCGAGCCCGGTCTGGTTTCTTCCCGGATGAAGGTGTCTGAAATCACTTACCATGACACCCTGTTGGGCCGATGTTCTTTAGGCGACAGCCACGAACAAAAGAGGCTTGGCATATGAATCTTGCTAATCGATCCACGACTCTCATACTCAGCCGGCTATAAGGTTGGAGTTCGAATGTTCAAATAATACTACGGAATATGAAGCTTGTATTGCTGGCCTGAAGAAGCTCTCCAAAGGGGGCTAAAGATATCGAAGTCTATGGAGACTCGCTTAATCATAAATCAAGTCGAAGGAAGATGGAAGACCCGGGATCTCGGTGCAGGCTACATCATGCCAAGTTAATAGCGATTTCTCGCCCAATTTGGTTCTATCTCGTTTCATTATCACCACGAGATAGGAATCAATCGGCGATGCCTTGGCCACTCGGCATCCCTAGTCCAGTCCCGCAGCTAATGTTCACCATTTATAGTCGGAAGAAGGTCACTCTCGAAGCACTCTTTCAAAATCAATGCAGCCTAAGGTAGATCACGAGCCCTGATGACGACATCTTAAATGCCTTTCAGGAAAGGTCTCTATCCTCGGCCTAGACAAAAAGGAAGAAGTCTCCCTGTGAAGGTGGGCCTCCCAATTCATACTCAATGGCAACCTCGTGATAAGAGGCACTATCAAGGCCTCAACTTATTATGTATCAATCAGGCCAAAGTTAAGCAAATTATGGATCAACTGCATGGTGGTACCTGCGGGCCCCACATGAATGGCCACATGTTATCCAAGAAAATCATCTGAGAGGTATCTTATTGATACGCTCAAGCGATTGTATCCGGTGGGTGCGGCAATGCGACAAATGTCAACGCTTTGCCAATCTGACATGTGCCCTCACACGTCTTATACAACTCCATAGCCCACGGCCCTTGTCAATGGGGAATCGGCGTCATAGGCCAAATTCACCCGAAGGGATCCAATGGCCATGAATATGTCTGGTAGCCGTAGATTACTTTACAAAGTGGGTGAAAGCCTCTTCCTACAAAATCTGAATGCCCGAAAGGTGTCCGAGTTCATACGGACCAATATTATATATCGCTATGGGGTACCTTTCGAGATAATCTCGACAACGACTCACATTTTGAAGGGGCGTGAATCGTCTACTCGGCCAATTCAAGATCCAAAGAACAAATCCTCCCTACCCGGCCACAGCTAATGGTGCCGTTGGGCGACCAATAAAACACTTAAAAACATCATCGGAAAAATGGGTGAAACAGGAAGAGGCGGCGGAAAATTGCCACTAGCCTCTGGGGCTATCGTACTTCGATCGCGCACCAGTGGGCTACCCTTACTCTCGGCATATGGCATGGATGCTAGATAGAAGTGAAAATTCCATCATTAAGAGTAATGATGGAATCGATATAGCAAAGTTGATGGGTCAAGGGTGATACGAAGAATAGGCCCTAATTGATGAGCGGCCTTTGTTAGCCTTGGAGCATACAGGGCATATCAGCGCGTCGCGAGCGTTCAATAAAAAGTCGAGGTCGCGATATCCAAGTTGGAGACCTCTCTTGAGAAAAAACCCCTAGTTACGTTGATACTAGGGGAAAATGGAAGTCTCCCTGGATGGGACCATATATCGTTAAGGAGATCCGATCAGGAGGTGTCGTGCTTCTTACAAATCTGGATGGGGAAGATCTTGTTCAGCCCTTCAACCTCGACAAATTCAAAAGGTACTATGCCTGAGCCATTCTATCAAGTGGTTGCTTCCCTCTCCAGCCCGCTAGGCTGAAAACCCGAAAGGGCGGCCTAAGCAAAAGTTAGGGCCTATAAAAAAAAGAACAATAAAAAAAGAGAAATAAGGGCTCGCTAGGTTGAAAACCCGAAAGGGCAGCCTAGGCAAAAGTTAGAGCACAAAAAAAAAAAAAAAAAAAATATATATATATATATATATAAATGGAGAAAATCAATAAGGAGATAAAAAGAAGAGGGAAGGCACTGCTTAAGTCCTCATCATACTACCTCCGAGTCTTCAGTGCATCAGAAGCTCAACTGACAGAAGAGAAAAACCACGACAAGAAGCTCACATTAAAAATACTAATATATAATTTTACTAAGTCCTAAGGTGCAACTTAGGAATATTTACTAAGACATCTATATTATACATTGATTGCATTGCACATATCTATATATACTGCCTGTACCCCCTTTGTTGCCCCAGAAACAATTCCTTTTCTTGCAGCTTTAGCCCCAGAGCGGTCTATCAATGTCTACGGCGTCCACCAAGCCAGGTCCATATACTCCTTCTACGAGGCGCAGAAGAAGCCCTAGACTCACCAGCATGTGAGCCGCCAGAGGTGTCTCCCTCTTCATCGTCAGCATCCCCGTTTTCTTGGACAACTGTATTGCTTGGACCAGCTCCATCATCTTTGAAACCAGTACCCCATATAGGTGGGGGAGGAGGAGCAGCTATCTCTTGCTCCCATGGATTGTCCACTG
>CM028378.1:96284372-96326163 GCA_013146195.2 Codonopsis lanceolata
TATTCAATCTAAAAAAACTTGATTGTTAAGAAAATATACTCGTTATTGGCTTTATATTAAAGGAACCAATTAAAGATACTTGTCTTTTCTTCCTTTGCCTTTTTCTTCTCAATTGAAGTGCTTCATCATCTTCCACTCTAGGATATTTGCAAGTTCTTGCATTGTGATCATCACCATACAATTTGTACATCTCATCTTTCTTCCCTTCCTTGAGATTTCATTGGGGTTCTTTGGGAGGAGGTTTTTCCATGCCTTCCTTCTTCTATTGTACTTTGGTCTCACGGCATTCTTTTCACAATTAGGGGGCAACAATTTCTCATTTGCAAACTTCACCCATTGATTAACTTCATTCAAAGGTTTCAAAGTAAAGTCATAAGCCTTCTTAGTATGCTTATTCCAAAACCATCGACTAATGTAGTTATCTGGGTCATCCCCAATGAAATAAACTGCACATATTGCATGACTGCAAGGAATCCCTGATAATCGCCAAAGCCCTGCATACCTCTCCTTCAAGTCAACTGAATATCCATCGCTCGCTTTCTTTACTCTCAAATTGGTGTTGACCATTATGGTCAATACTCCAATCCCTATATCTATCTTTCAAAACCTCCAACTTCTTCCTATTCTAGGACAAATATTATCATCAAGAGTCATAAACATTTTGGTTTTGTCAACCAACCTACCCATCAGCCCACCCTAATGTCTTCCAACATACTAATTATTGGCTTACTCCTACTACTAAGATGTAAATTAAAGGACTCACCAAATTGTTCTCTACATTGTCACAACAACTATGATTTGAGAAGTATGCCCTACACCACTTACTTGGCTCTTTTGTCAGAGGTGCTCATAAGTCAGCAAAGTACTTATGGTTTTCATCTCACCATGTAGTTCCCAGCTCCACTATTGTCCCGCTTTTTCTTTCTAGAATAGATTCCTTAGTACAAGCAGTAGTGTTTTCCGGGTTGGCATACACATGTCCGCACGCTTTCTCACCTCTGCTTGAGAATACGATCTACATGGAATTTAAAAGTCCCCGGCAAACACATATATAAACCAAATAAAGTGCATCAAAACATATAACATAAATAAAGTCATACGAGTACTTAAACAAAGTCAACATAAATAAAGTCATACCTTTTGTTGATCCGTGATCAAAGTCAGCAATACCATTGTTGGATTGTATATCATTTTTGAGTGATTGAGAGGAACCAAGTCCATGTAAGCGTGCTTTGAACTAAGGCTGCTCATGCTATAGGAAAGAAATCATTGTTCTCATCCTACACTACAAGCTGAAAGTAATTGGCCTTTACCCAAAATCCTTTTTGAAAACAACCATCAAGGTCAGATCACGGGCCTCAACCAGCGGCCCATCCCTTTTCGATGCATCAAAACCACGTAAAACCTATCAAAAATCAATTCATTTGTGAGCAAAGAAAGACAGGTTTTCCAAAACAGCTGTGCTCCTAGGGTTACTTCTTTTTAGAGTTCATATTCATAATCAAACGGCCCTCTTTATGCTCTTTAAAGCTTCCTTCACCTCATTCAATGCAATCCATTTAGGTTTCTGGACATTTGTCGGATAGTCAATTCCACCTTATACACTTTTGAGAATGTAGCTTTTCATATCAATCGGTTTCCACCTAGGATTATTCCTTATCTCATTAGCACACATCTTAGCTACCGGTGGCCTACAATTTTCAACTTGAACTTTCTCACACACTTATTGTATCTCTCAATTTAACTTGAATTGATTCTTCACTTTTGCATCATACTAGCATAAAGCCTCAATGACATTGAGGGTGTCTACATGCAACTAAAACGGTCTTTTTAGAAGTTTGACAAATTTTAAATCATATCCATTGTTTGCTTTGCATAACGGTGACCAATGTTTTAATTGGCCAATGTTAGCAAACCTCATCCATTCTGAGGGGGGACATGTGATCCCATTTGGTTGTAGATTCAAAGCCGGACGGTGGGTAGAAGTTATCCTTGATTTTCCATGTCATTGTCACTATCAAAGTGGGGAGAATCATAATCACTTGAGTCCACATACTCACTATTGTACCACTTCATCCACCTCACCACCAAATTCCCAATCGCTTTCATAAATCATCATTGATTATTGTTGGCGTAGGATGAGTAGTAATTGGAGTGGTTGACCTAGTTGGTTCAACATTTGGTGGTGCATGACCTGGTGGGTCAACAATTGGTGTGGGAATTGTGTTAGATTTATAAGGTAGCCATGCGCTACTACTGGAAACCAACATCATCCATGGACTTTTGGGTCGGCTTGTAGTGGGCCTGATGACCCAAGGTGCTACGTGCTCAGTGGGTCAGTGTGTGGGCTACACGCAGCGAATCTGGTTTTCGGGCTCGGGTCGTTACACCTCATCTTTACATTACTGTACACAAACAGTAGACGTTTCCAAATAAAAACTTAGTACATTTTCTTCTGTTCATTACAGCTGAATGAAAGGGTGTGGGGGAATATACAAGATTGTGTGGGTATTATTGGAGTATTCTTTTCAACCAATCATATTCCAAGAATTCTATAGAGGAAATCCCTCCTATCCAATTGAGCACATATGCAATCCGATTCTTTTATCAATTTCATTAAATTCAACGTCTCATGTTAGATACTCTATTCGATAAAGATGCATATGTTAAATTGAGGTGAATGAACTGTTTATCAGAGCAACAAAAACAACTTTCTAATCTTGCATTCTTCAATCGTAGCATTTCATTAATTTGAACAGAGATTTAATGGAGAGAGAGTGATTTAGAGGTGAGTTTACATGCGGCGCGAAAGAGGTGAGTTTACCTGCAGGCTAAGGTAGTCGCATGGTTAGGAAGAGAGGTCGTTTATTGCGATTGATCCCTCTTTACAAAAATCAACACTTTCGATAAATTATTGTCAGTGGTTGGCTAAGTCTTTTAGGTTCCATCAGACTTTATAAAGGCTAGAACTGAATCACAAGAAAAAAAAATGTTAACATACTTAACAGAACATAAAAGCACTACAACAAAAAGTGTCTTTTAGGACGCCCGATTGAGTCCTTATATTTAGCTTGATAGGACGCCTTATTTGATAAGACGCAAACTTGGGCATCCTATCTAAAGGGGTAGTAAAAGGTTTATAGGACTTTTAGAGGCGACTTAATAAAGTATTATATGTTGGGACGCCTTTATTCGTCCCATAAAGAACGTCCTAATATTTCTTTAAAACAGTGGCCTATTGTGTCCTAATATAATAGTGTGATAGGACGAGAAAAAGCATCCTAATATATCATCTTGATAGGTCGAATTTTGTTGTCCTAATATATCATCTTGATAGGACGAAGTTTGTCGTCCTAATATATTATCTTAATAAGACGAAGTTTGTCGTTCTAATATATCATCTTGATAGGACATAGTTTGTCGTCCTAATACCATACCGTGATACGACATGTTTAGGCGTCCCAATAGTATCACTTGATAGGACCTGATTGGGAATCTCAATAGTAAATTGATACGACAGTCATGCCGATACAAATTTTGGAAATGCAGCGTCCTAACAAGCACTTGCACTTCACATATTAGGACGATTTATGACGTCCTAAATGAATTTCAAAAAACGTATATTACAAAATAATGCTTTAAAACTACTTTAAAATCATTCTACCAACTATAATATACATCAATATTCATATACCACTAAAAACAAATACTTAAAAAGAAAACTAAGACATTTCAAATTAACTCTTTAATATAAACACATAATAAGGTCATACAAATTTGTCTTTAATCAGGAAATCTCAAAAACATAGTCTAATACTTAAACATCCATTAGCTAACATCTGCCAAGAAAAAAAAAAAAAAAAACATAACAAACACAAAGCTAAACCTAAAATATAAACATTGTACATAAACGCTAAGAGCTACTAAAGATAATTGTTCCATCAAACCAAAAAAGGCAAATGTATTCGTGAACACCCTAACGCATTTCATCGTCAGGCACCGGTGCACCACCTACAATTTGACAACATGTGTATATATATTAGTATTATGGAAACGTTTACTTTCAATACATAACCAAACACACTAATATAACATACCGTAGTGAAATTGCAAGGTCATGCAACACTTGCTCCAGTGATATCTCCAATTGTCACAAATAATGCATAAGGTCTAACCAAACGTTTATTTCTTTTTACCGGTACTTCAATATTGTGTACTTCACACCAATTTGGTCAAATTTCTTCGCCACCTACTTCTGTGATGGGGTCTAAGCTATGAATCTATCCTTTAGCTACAATCTCAGTAGGATATGTTATGCTCTTTAAGTAAACCTCAATTCCCTCCTAAATGTCAAATCAAGAAATGCTTAAAACAAAAACAAATATAGTTGAATGATCAAACAACAAGGAATACAAAACCACACATTTCTTTCCCAATCTTCTTCACTAGAATGTATATAGAGGCAAATCATAATAATCTCGACGATAAAAAGAAAAAAAAAAGTAAATCAAATATTATCGTAACTTGTTAGAATAAAATGAATACACACAACAATGAATAAAACAATCAAATTTATTTACCCGAATAGGTCGAGGTTGGTGGGATATCGTACGATGGTTTCCAGATGCTGTAGAAAGTGATAAAGTTTAGGAATAATGACATAGCATTTCCATTGAATAAATCACCTATTTATAGGGGGATTTACAATTAGTGTTACACTAGGAGTAGGATACAAGAAACCTATACAAGGAAGGTAACACAATTAGGAAAGAACTCTACAAGGTAATTACCACTAATTACACATTACAAATCAACAAGAATAATTAAAAGATATTATTCTCTAACATGCCCCATGAGATGGACGTCAGAAGAGAGACCAATCTTGTGAAGTAAGTGATGAAACCGTTGGCGAGCAAGAGGCTTGGTCAAAGCATCGGACTAGTTGATCGGCCAGAGGAGACATGGCAAACTCGCATAAGCCCATCGAACTTGTTGCCGAATGAAATGAAAGTCGAGCCACATGCTTCATGCAGTATGAAAAACCGAGGTTAGAGCAAAGACTTCGTAAATGCGCCCACATTGTCCTGATAAATGGCGGTTGAGTCGAGGAGGCGAGAGCCGAGTTCGCTAAGAAGAGAGACAATCCACGACTTCACCGCGGCGCCAACTGCCGGTATTCGGCAGGCCGAGAGGAGGCGAGCTACTGATGCGTTGTTTCTTGGAGCTCGAGAGATCGGGTTCTTTGCCAAGATAGACAATGTAGGCAACCTTGGTGGATGTGTAGTCATCCTTGTTGCCCAGTCGGTCGGCATCGAAAGGCATGGAGGCGAGGAGGAGGCTGGCGATGAAGGAGGATGCCGCATCAATTGTGCCTGAGAGATACCGAAGAACTCGTTTGACCGCCGATCCGGTGCTTTCGGAGTGGCTATGCATGAGCGGGAGAGTTTGTTGGCAGCAGTGAAGGCAACATCGGTGAGTGAGAGACAATATCTTGAAGGCTGACCATTGCTCGAAGTCATCGGATCGAGAGGCGGTGCTCGTGTGAAGAGTCAAGGTAGGCGAGGTAGCAAGAGGCGTAGCTCTTGGGCGAGCATCGGTCATGCTGTGTGCGAGCAAGGAGATCGGCTATATACCTCGTGGGAGAGCGAAGACCACTTGGGCGCTTAACAACTTCAACCCAAGAAAGTAGTGAAGATCACCAAGGTCCTTGAGAGAAAGCGAGTAGCGAGCATAGAGATGAAAGTCGAACCCCTGTAGGTTTCCGGTGACAATGATGTCATCCACATATACAAGGAGATAGATGATGGTGCCGCGATGCGAAGGATGAGCAGCGATGTGTCGCCACCGAGAGTTTTGGAAGCGAGGCAAGAAGCGGCAGCTCATTATACCATGCTCGGGGGCTGCTTGAGACCATAAATAGCCTTGCGAAGTCGGCACACATGTTGAGGTTTGTCCTTATCGGTGAACCAGGCGGTTGAGCCATGAATACCTCCTCGGACGAGTTGCCTTGAAGAAAGGCATTGTTCACATCCGGTTGACGAAGATCCATCCTTGACAAGCGGCCGGTGAGAGAACAAGGCGAGCGATGGTCGGTTTAACCACAAATTTGAAAGTCTCGTGGTAGTCGACCACAGTCATTGGTGAAATCCCTTGGCTACTAGGCGAGCTTTGTAGCGATCAACGATACCATCGGCATGTCTCTTGATCACGGTAGATCACTTACGACCAACTATATTGCGAGCATCTCAGGAAGGGACTAGATCCCAAGTCCCATTGCGGGCAAGGGCATCAAACTCTTCGAGACATGGCTGGCGCCACTTCACATCCTTGAGGCTGGAGTAACACATGTGGGTTCATTGTCATTTGCTAGCCGAGCCAGAAAGACTCATTTTGATCTTTGGTTTGAAGATGTTGTTCTTGGAGCAGTGACTATGGAGGATGTGCCGGCGAACCTGAGGCGGGCGGGAGCGAGCCTGATGTAGGCTGGCCTGCGAGGCGGCGGGCATGGGAACCAATGTAGCGAGAGCACGGGACTTGCAGTGCTTGGGTGATCCTCGAGGCACAGTCTTGAATGGTTAGGAGGGAGCAACGGATAAAGTGCAATCAGCGAGGGGAGGCTGGTGGCCGAGGAGGATGGAGCGGCGGGCACGGGACGAGGAGCAGCAGATGGTATCCTGCAGAGGCCGATGTGGGAGGTTGGGGGCGTGGGCGGTGAGATCAACCAAATCGATTAGTGGCGGGAGCCACGTGACGGAGGAGAATCGGAGCGGCGGCCAGCGGTGTGTATGAGGCCAAGCGGTTCATGAGGGGTAGCCAAGACTCACTATCATAGGGTGTCTGGCACGGTGGCCGGGGTGGACATGGGAAAGGTGGACTCGACAAAGCGAACATGGCCTTGATATGTCTGCTTGGTGGTGCTTTCGGATCATAGCGAGATAGGCACTACGAGTGAGCGAGTAACCAAGGAAGACACAGTGGAAGCGAGCATCGAGTTTGTGGGGCGGAGTATGGGCGGAGCCAAGGATACTGAGACAACCAAAAGCACGAAGCTTGGCGTAGTTCGGAGAGGCAAAAAGTTTATGGTAGGGAGGCTGGCGAGCAAGGGTGGGTGTAGGTAGTCGATTTATGAGATAGGTCGCGGTTTGGAAAGCAAAGCGACCCAGAAGAGGCAGCGGAAGGAAGAAGCACGAGAGAGAAGGAGAGACCGCAGTCTCAACAATGTGGCGATGGCGGCGTTCAGAACCCATTGTGTTCGGTGGTGTGAGGCGAGGTAAGGTGAGAGATGCCATGGGCCAGGTAGGGTAGCGGCCAAGCGAGTCAGGGCAAGCCCCATATACTCGCCGCCATTGTCAGAGTAAAGGGTGACTATGGTTGTTTTAAAATAATTTTCCACTAAGGCTTTAAATTTGGGAAAGATGGTGGCAACCTCAGTTTGAGTCGAGGCGGGTAAAGCCGGATGTAATGGGTATAGTGATCAACAAAGATCACATAGTATTTGAACCCATCAATAGAGGGAAGGGAGGTCAAACATCGGTATAAATAGTTTGAAGAGGGAGAGTAGACACAATAGTATTTTGATGAAAAGGAATTTTATGACTTTTATTAGAAACAATCATTACAATGAATAGGAGTGCGGCGGTGTCTAATGCTAAACCTAGGCTAGATAATATCGACTTTGGATGGGGCAGACGGATGGCCAAGACGATGATGCGCGATCGATGAGAGACTTGAGAACTGGGCGACACAAGCGAGAGGGTGGGCGGGGAGAGGCGTGGTCGGCCATTCATACACAGATCCTTAGGCTGTCGGTCCACTGATATTCTCCACTGTCGGCGGAGATCCTTCACATGAAAGAAGTTGGTAAGAACTCAATAGAGGTTTTATTAGAGATGCAAAATTGAGATATAGATATAAGATTCTTTTCATGTCGGGAACAAATAGAACATTATGAAGGGAAAAGTGTGTGAGGGTGTATGAAGGGAGGAGAAACCGGTTTGGAGATAGTTAACCCGGTACCATCACCAATGACCATGTCATCCATGCCGTGTAGTTGGAGTGTAGCGAGAGATTGCTTAGGTCGCTAGTGACATGATGAGAGGCACCACTATCGAGTAGCCAACTCGGTGTCCAGGTGTCTGCTTGGTTGCAAGGTGAGCCCGTGGTTGCCACTTGGAGCCACTCTTGGGGTTGGGGTAGCGGGCATAGAGGTGGTGGCGACCGGTTGAAAGTTTGGGCGGAAGTAGCAAGTGGCCTGTTGGCGACATGCTTGACACTTGCCCAGTCTGATCATGGCCGGGGAGGCGGATCTGGGGGTTGGGAAGGTGGCCGAGGTTGCGAGGCGGGCTTGCGAGGGGAGGATTGCAGTGTCGAGCTTGCTCCTTAGTGCGGCGGGGTTGGCAGTAGGGTGCGAGAAGGACGAAGGCTGAGGCCTTCAAAAGCTCGCGATTGATGAGTTTTCATGAAGCTCATCAAGCGAGATGGGAGTATCCGTCCTTGACCACATCACGATGTGGCGGTAGTCATCATCCAACCACAGGGATGGTCTCAATGAGATCCTCGTGGTCAGAGGTTTGCCAGGCGGCGAGTTCATCGGCCCGACTTTTGACGGTACGTAGTCGGTGATCGATCGAGTTCCCTTGGTTGCTCGCTTGAGGTAATCTTTGATCCGCTTTAATGTGACCGCGAGTTGGGCGACAAGCATAGGTATGAGCCAGATGTCCTGTGCTTCACGCAGCAAAGGGCGCTGGCTGGATCGTGAGGAACCAGCGCATGAAGCCAACAAGAGCCCCAAAGAGGAGTTTGTCTTGGCGAATCCAAGGCCGTAGCGGTAGGAGGGTTTGGGGTGGGAACGCCCGGATGTTTGGGCATCCTTGGTGAGAGGGCAAATGGGAGGCGGCATGGGTGTGAACCGCCTATAAACTTGTAGAGGTCGCCCATAATGAGGGTGGCCTCAACTTGGAGTTTCCAAGCTATGTAATTGGTAGAGGTGAGTTTGGTGATGTGGGTGGGAGATATTGATGAGGTCGAAGGTTTGGGTGGGATCAAGAGGGTTTTTGAGAGAGTGATTTCCGTTAGCCATTGTAGGGGTGTTTAGGGCGGCTAGAGGAAGAGGAAGAAGGTTTTAGGAGCAGAGCTCTGATACCATGTAGAAAGTGATAAAATTTAGGAATAATGGCATAGCCTTTCCATTGAATAAATCACCTATTTATAGGGGGATTTACAATTAGTGTTACACTAGGAGTAGGATACAAAAAACATATACAAGGAAGGTAACACAATTAGGAAAGAACTCTACAAGGTAATTACCACTAATTACACATTACAAATCAACAAGAATAATTAAAAGATATTATTCTCTAACAGATGCAACACCAACACTTGCATTTGAACTATTAGAAGCAGTAGGACCATTAGCATTACCTCTCAACTCCCTTAGCTCAGCCCTCATTTCTGCCATTTGATTGCTCAAATTCTCGTACTCAATCTTCCATTGCATATTCTCCTTATGAGATGTAGAATGACTCGGAACATCACCCCAAACATCAGATGTGCGGACACCTAACCCATACATACGTGCACGACAATATTATTAGATTAAAAAAATTAAATTATATTGTGCAAAGCTTACAATGACCACATCGCGAACTTAAAATCAAAAGAACCGGACCTGACCTGTTTGGGCAGGTAAACATCAAAACTAACATATAGGCTTGCAAGAATAAAAAAGACTAGCCTCAACAGGGCTCGAAAAATAAACTAATATGATTAAATAAATAATCAAATAAAGGAATGTTTATTGCAACAGCTCCATGGGGGACTTAGTTTATTACACAAAACCCCTAAATAACATATATCTGTACTGTACTAGATATTAATTTCAAGTGTTAAGATTGCACTCCAATTACTTCCATCTAACCAGGGACTTAAGGAAATCTTTGACTTGTTAAATAAAAAATCTCTTATAAATCCAAAAAAATGCAACTAATTCTTTACAAATTATACTTAAGGTTAAGATATGCACCTCAAAGAGAGATAAGAAAGCTCGCTTCCTGAACCGGAGATACAAGAATTCTATAACCTCGATTTCCTCCGCAAAAATCTAGTATTAAGTTAACAAACAAATCATTTTCCAAATTGCTGTTAGGGTGGCAAATCGGTCGTAATCTTTATTGTACTAAGACGATAACAACACGACACGATAAGCACGAACACGAACACGAACACGACATGATAAGCTTATCGTGCCTAATATTAAAACCCGAACACGTCACGATAAAAATACGAAAAGCACGGCACGGCACGATAGGCACGATAAGCAAAAAAGTACGATTTATTTAGCCAGACCCGTTAAGCCCGTTAAGCCCAATAAACATTATAAAATATATAATTTTGATTTTTTAATACATATTTTGAAATTTTATCAATATAAATAGTCAAATAGTTTAAAAGTCATAAATTTTCAAATGATAAAACTATGAAATAATCATGAAAATAGTTCGAAAAAAGTGAATAACCCCTAGTAAATTTTTAAAAATATATTTTTAAAACATATATATTTTAGTTATCATGTCTTATCGTGCTTATCAAGTCAACCCGATAACAACCCATTTTTTATTGTGCCTTATCGTGTTGGCCCTATAACAGCCCGAATCCGATAAGCCCCAGCTCAAACCCTATAATTTCGTGTCGTGTTCGTGTCGGTCAATCGTGTCGTGCCTCAAATTACCACCCCTACTGCTCGTAAGAATTAACCTGGAAAGTGTTTTAGAGCCTTTCTTGTTTTACCTTGAATACATCTTCATCTGTTCTGTCATCTCCAATATAGATTGGAAGCACATCATCACGTTTACTTAGACCTGCTCAATATTTCAGGAAGAAATAAACACATAATTAGACCACTGATTATGTAATGTTTGCAGCCAGGATAAAAACAGAGCTTCACTCACCCAGTGACTCGAGTAAAAATTCCACAGCTTTTCCTTTGTCCCAATCAATCACAGGACCGACTTCTAAAACCTATGGAGGAGAAAAAAAAAACCCAGAATTGATCGGGGGATTACGAGTTAGAAACACCATCTTTTTGAATGAAATGATAATTTAACATGCTGTATCTAACTATCAACATTACCTTCCATCCATGAGTTAGTCGCAAGAGAGGATAATCTTTCAAGACATCGTGAACATATTGAGCAATAGTATTGCCAAACGACATGACCAATCCACTTCCACTTAAAGTCACATTTCTAATTCTGTTAATGTATGATTACTTGGAATCATTTCTCTAACAAATGGACTTTACAATGGCAATAATTAAAAATTAAGACCTCAACTGAATCTGAAGTTGGTCGTGAACCTCGTGGTCGAAGTGGATGGTCACAACTCTTATACAATTTCTCTAAAATTGTGTCATGGGAAATATCTAAATCTCTTTCATTAATTATGACTGCCAGTATGATTTGAAATGATGTTTAGCGCCAAAAAAATAAAAAATAATAACTCCTTTATCCAAAAAAAATTAGTTCTATGTGACAAGTCAAACTTTTTAAGATCATAATTTTACATGTTTGTATTTTCGAAAAATTGTACTATAATATTATCTTTTTTAGAAATGAGATCATTTTTTGAAACAAACCAAAGGAAAAAAACGTACTATTTTTTAGGGATGGAAGGAGTATTACAAGAATCGACAACGTCTTTATCTTTCTGAAATCGTCTTTATCTTTCTGAACAGGTAAGAATGTTTTCTAAGCTCAATTCTTTTCTAGTATTTCAGTAATTGTTTTCTATTGTCCATCTTTCTGACACATATACATTGTTGATCTGATTCTAGAATAACCAGATAATGCTTTCTGTTATCCGTTTAAAAACCAAATAAAAAGAACTAGATAAAGCAACACCATCTGATGATGTAATGATGTAACATCACTGAGTCCTTTATGGTTAAAAGATGTTGGAGTTACCATCAAAATTTGAAGGGCCCTTGTACATTATAGTTAGATTTAGTAAGCCATGATGCTCATTGGATGGGAAGGAAAGCTTTGTTACCTGGACTTGGCTACGAGTAATGGATCCAGGTGCAAATCATCCAAAATTTTAAGATTTTGAACTAATTTAATCTTAAACAGCCACACCCACACGAATGTCATCGTGTCGACATGGGTAATTTGGCATAAATGAAGGATCCAAGTAACATAGTAGAAAACTGCAATTAGTGGTTGGCCATTCAAAAGTGGCTGTTTTGAAGATAGTATTTTTTGCTGTGTGGAAAGAAATTATGCCATAAACGAAAGAAAGAACTCATGCCTAAGGTTTCAACTAAAAAATTCAACCTCCCATTAACGTACCTAATTACTAAATTAAGCACACGATTGCTTCTGTTATGAAATCAGGCACCGCAACACAACAAAAACTCACATGGACAGTTACAATCAACTGTTGTTGTTTTGATCTATAGATGTAATAATATGGTAATTACTTGGTTGTTGATTGTTGTTTCATCTGAGATTAAGTCCAGTATCATTTATTTTCCAACTGCTAAGGCTATATGGGAGGACCTTAATGTCAGATTCTTACAAAGTAATGCACCAAAAATATTTCAAGTAAAACAACTTCTGTCAGAATGCCATCATGGAACCCTAAGTGTCTGCCTATTTCACAAAATTCAGAAGTTTATGGGATGAATTGACCAATCTGAATAGCATTCCAAAGTGTGTTTGTGACTATAATTGTGGAGCTATTCAAAAGCAGGATGAGTATGATGAGTATGAGCAAAAACTATTCCAGTTCTTAATGGGACTCAATGACACTTATACCAACACTAGGGGCCAGATAATAATGATGCATCCTCTTCCTAGTTTAAGTAAGGCAGAGAACTTATTAATTCAAGAGGAAACACAAAGGAAATGTAGTAACACTGGATCCACTGTTAATGATATATTTGCTGCATTGCTGAGTAAGACTTCTGATGGTGCAATGTCTGGCAGAACTGGTTTTAAGAATTTCAAAAACAGGACCAACACAGGAACTGCCAACTACACACAGAAAGGAAAATTCTGGTGTGATTTTTGTAATGGAGATTCTCACACTAAGGAGAGGTGTTTCTTCTTACATGATTTTCTAGACTGGCACAAGTTGTATGGGGTAAAACCAGACAGGCACAAGTTGTATGGGGTAAAACCATATTTCAGTAAGATGCCTAAGAATAAACCAAAAGGATTGGCTGATGCTAATGTAGTCAGTAGTGATGCAGCAAGATGCAATATTACAGAAACCAACTCTTGCATTCCAGGACTGAGCAATAATCAATACAACCTGATGCAACTTCTGTCCTGTTCTAGAGGACTCTTAGATAGCCATGAATCTCATATAGCAGGTACTATTATAAGTTGTTCCAGCTCTATGCCATCTAAGGATTTTTCTAGTTTGCATAACACTGAATGGATAATAAACACTAGTGCCACAGATCATATTACTCCTAACTTTGATTTGCTTATTAGTCCTATTTGTGTTAATTCATCTATCCTTTTCCCTAATGGTCATAATACAAAGATCACTCACAAAGGTACTATCCTTCTTGAACGTAATATGAACGGAATATCATCTTATCTATGTTCTCTTTGTGCCATCCTTTCAATTCAATCTCTTGTCTGGCAGTAAACTTGCTAGTGACATTAACTGCAACCTTGTTTTCTCCTCTTCTGTTTGCTTTCTTCAGGACCTAGCACACAAGGAAACCAAGGAGATTGGTAGGTTGTCTGGACTATCACAAGGGACTGTTCTGACAAGTCTGTTTGTTCTGTCTGTTCTTTCTATTCTGATTCATGTAATGCTAGTTTGTACACTTCTGTAATGTCTTGTTCTGCTCATCATGTTTTCAATAAAGATGTCACTCTGTGGCATCTAAGACTTGGGCATATTCCTCTTAACTCATTAAAGCATTAAAATATCTGCAATGTTGATTCTTCCAATTCTGTATCACCTTGTGACACATGCCATTTTGTAAGACAGACTAAACAACCTTTTCCCTCGAGTAGTTCTCACTCTCAAACACAATTTGCCCTACTTCACTGTGATTTATGGGGCCCTTACAGGCATCACACTTACAATGGTTACAATTCATTTCTTACCATTGTTGAAGATAACACTAGAATAACCTGGACTTTTCTTCTAAAATCCAAAGCACAGGTTCCCACATATCTCAAATACTTCCTCAATCTTGTCCACACTCAATATCATGCTTGTGTTAAAGAAATTAGGTCTGATAATGGGACTGAATTCTTCAGTTCCATTGTCACTTCCATTCTTGAACCTCTTGGAATCCTTTGGCAGAGCAGCTGCACAGATACTCCCCAACAAAATTGGAAGAGATAGAGAGAGAGAGAGAGAGAGAGGAAGAGGAGCGTATATACAGATTCCCTTCTTTCTTTTATTATTCAACTTGAGTTCCAACTGAAACAGGTACACGACATTTATACTCCCTGAAACAGACCTAAGAAAGAGAAAAGGAAACAAATAAACTAACTATTAAAGCTGACAAACACAACCCTTATACTACTAGACTATAACACTCTACACCCTTCACTTCAATTCTTCCTTATTGACGCTCTTATCTTCAACATTGAACCAAAGCCTTTTTATTACTTTCTTGTTAAATAGAGAATTATTAGTCAGTTTCTACAATAATGTTGACACATGAACTTATGCATATGTTTTCTTGTCAAATATATTAAAATTATTTTGGTTGTTTTTTATCTTGTGAATTGAGATTAATTCTGTGGGAAATCTTGTAATTAATGTCTTGTGAATAGGTTGTTGGAAATTAAGTTCACAAACAACGGTGATAGTAGAATTTAGATGGCAGGCGACACTCGTGATTTCCAGAGGTATTGACCGTTTAACTTGTTCCACAAAGTCATTCCACGAAAGAACTTAACGTCACAATTTTTAATTATGGTTAATCAACAACGTAGAAAATACATTTCGACAACCGACAGCCGCCGGAAACATCATTGGGCCATACATTTCAACGTCCTCACAATTCCCCAATGACTACTATGCGAACACCTCCCTTCCCCTCTGCCACTTCCCACCATCTCGTCACCACTGACAACCGCCGGAAACATCGGCAACGGTGCACGGCGTCCTTGCCTCACTCTGATCACACTCAACTCCATCTCCAGCTTAAACTTCACCGGTCAGAACATGAACATCCGCCGCCTCGATTTCGCCGACATTGTTGTCAAGGATGTGATATTCACCTTCTTAACGGAAGTGGAAAACTTCAGCGGAAACACAATCGGAGACACAACGTTCAGGCCTGTGAAACCGAAATGACATCGATTTGGTTAAGGCGAGGTTGTTGTCGTTCTCCTAGTATTTGTAAGGGATGATTTTGCCGCAAAAGATGATGTTGGGTACGGGTCGATGCTGGAGAAGAATTCGAATTGGTCTTATGCGACGTTGGTGGCGGGGGTGGAGACAAGGTGGAGAGAGATATCGAGGCTTCCAAAGGTTGAAGATGATCAACTCCTTTTTAAATTGGCACATTAATCACCTATATTTTGGACATTCTGAAAAGTTAGCTCATATTAAATGTACTTTTTAATAAGGGTATTTTTGGCATTTAAAATAATATTGAACGGAAAGTGTAATGGTTGATGAGTCCATATTTATATATATTTTTCCCCATATTTTACTCCCAAAGTCTATGAAATTCATAGTTATTTTTCCCAAACAATTGTACTTATTGTGTTCTTTATTTATTTCAGAGATGTTGGGCATTATTGAAGATTTTTAGAGTCATTTCATAGCTATTTGGGAGGTTAATGGCAGCAAGGTGAAGATTTGAAGAGGTTAAAGTCATTCTGTCAACTACCGTTGAGGTCCGTTAAAGACCTCAAGGCAAAACATCGCTAACAGAGGCTAACAGAAGCTAACGAAGGATGAAATTGTGAAGCCTGGCAGAAAAAGGGCTTCGGCTCGCTTCAGGAAGAAAGGAGGGGCACCGGATCAATTTTTTAAACTACCCTCATTTAATTGTTGTCGATCCCTCCTTAGCGGTTGACCTGCATCTTCTGCCATGGAGCCCCAGCCCAGCCCGCTCCAGATCCGGATCCAGCCCGAATTTCCAACCCTCTCTCCCTCACGCTGTGATCCGTTGACTATGGATGGTCTGCGTGCCTGGGTTGCCGTACCCAAAATTCTTCATTCTTCAGGATTTTTGGTTTTATTTCCTTTATCTTTGTGTGTTGAATAGTCAAAAAGCTTGCCAATTTACAACACTACCCATGCATAGCATGGGTTCTACACTTCATTATTTTGGGGAATCATTTTGCTAGGGTATTCAGAGCAGATTAGTGGGGGAGAACAGAACACAGGAGACGACTGAAGAAGAAAAGGGAGCATCTCCATTTCTTGTTCTTCATCATCTCTCATTTTGATTTTGACAAAGGAATATTAAAGGGTTGTCATCTAAATCTCCATTCAAGTATTGTATCTCTCACTCTATTTTTAATATTATTATGGAATATTTTCTTGAAACATTTGTGTTTGATTTATTTAATATTATGAGCTAAATATTTATAGATAGGATTGTGATGAATCTTTAATTTTGAAGCATGCTCTAATATTTTTTCTCTCTCAATATTATTCTAATTTATGCTAGGGTTATTATTTTGTTGTGTTTAATGCTTCTAATTATTTGACAAATAATTGGATGATTTTAGAATTGTTTTGGATCCGCGAGAGCTACCATTACTTTTTGGATTTAACAATTTAATTGTTGGTATTTTGAAGTATATAGATATAGCACAAAATCTAATAGTCATTTTAGAGAACTTGTTATTATTGCAATTTACACACTTTATCTATAAGATGCGAGAGCCCGTAGATAGGTGGGTGAATTAGGGTTGCTATAAGATGCAAGAGCCCGTAGTGACTAAATTGGTGTTCTCAACTACCCTAGATGAATAATAGGAAATTAGAGAATTGATTAATCGAGTATGTGGATAATTATAATGAAATTACAATCCTAGCATTTTCATCCTTGAGAAAACTCTTCATTATCTGTGCGTAGTTGGTAATTTTTATTTCTTGCTTACTTTTATTGCTTTAGTTTTAGTTGCCATCGCTAAAAATTCGATTGTTTAGATAAAATCATTAAATCCATAATTTTAGTACTTAGAAAAATACATGTCATAATTGTCTCTGTGGGATCGATACTTGTGCTTATGCACTATATTACTAGTGGACGACCGGGTACTCTTGCCCGTTGCACTTTTCTCCCATCAACGATAACGCCACGAGAGGGAATCTGACAAAAAAATTGAATTCATGGACCAAATGAATATGTTTTAAAACCCTAACACTCAACTTAAAGTTTGGTTTAAATAAAATGACCAAATTATATATTAATCCATAAGAAAAAATGCGCGGTGGTGGAGCGATGAAAATTGGCTATTGAAGAAGTAAGGAAAGCTATGAGAAAAGCTAAGCTAATCATTCGATGACTTTTAAAATATACCCCCTTCGTCCCAAAATAAATGACGTTTAAACAACAAAAAACTGTCTGATAATAAATAACGTTTTAGGATTTCAAGATAAATTTATCCACATTTTGCCTATATTGCCCTTATTAATTACTGCCTAATTAGATATTGTATTGAAAATGCTTTAATGCAATGCAAATATGGAAACTTTTTATTTATTTTTTTAAAAAGATAGCTCAGTCTTTTTATAAGCTTCCTTAATATATGTGAAAATCTCTAAAAAACCATTTATTTTGGCATAGAGGGAGTATCTATATATATATATATATATATATATATATATATATATATATATATATATATATATATATATATATGCAGAAACACATAGCACTCCTATTTATGGCAGTTTTCCGCCTAAACTGAATTTCTAAAAATGGATCTTCATGAAATAATTATAATCCCCAACATTTAATTAACAATTAATGTCTTTTATAAATAAGTACATAAATTAATCATTTATTATCAGTCAAAGCTCTTTACATTCTGCCTCTTCATATTTTCACCCTTGATATATATACTTATTAGTGAACCCTCAAAAGTATTCTCTAAAATTTTGAAATATACATCTAATTTAATCTTTTAAAATTTTTTACGGTACTTCTTTTACAAAAAAATACTATGACCGTTGTACCAACACATCAACTAACCAACTATGACGTTGATCTTTGTTGATGCTAAGGTATGTATAAAACTTGTATTATATATTCTAATTTCCCCTTTTATTAATCATCTAATCTAAAAATATAACTTCTATTGTTGTATTTACAATGGATCTGTATTTTTGTTATGTAACCTTTGGATTCGAAATAAAACGGGAAAAAAATAATACTCATGTGCTTAAAAAAATTATCAAGCGTATTTTCAAGGAATTTTTAAAATAAGATGTAAAAATCATGTACTTTAAAACTACATATCTAATAAAAACATATCTAGAAATTAAAGGTCTGTATTTTTGTTAGAAAAAATAATAGTGAAAAAGCAGATTGTAAAATTCGAAATAATTTGATTTTTATTTCTAGATACGTGTTGATCATTCTGTACTAGGAAAATTATATTTAATTAATATTAGAAAATAAAGGAAATCTTACTGGTGGATTGGAGGTTCAGAGGTTCCATAGAAAGATCTCTATCTTACATAGAAAGATATCTATTTTATTAAGATGAAATTTGTGAATTAACTATGAATTATTGTCAATCAACAAAAATATTTGTCTCGTATCCTTAATGTATGAGAGAACAAAAAAACTTAAAATATATTTTAAACATAAACAAATATTTTTGAATAAAAGTAATTGAAATTATTAAAACGTACAACTTTTTTTTCCATAGAATATAAAATATAAAATATTTTCATTCAAATCATGAAAATAGAAATTACAAAGATGAAAAATATATTGAAAGTTAGGTTTGTTAGTTAAGTTTTGAGATATTTGAGGTGTATAGTGTCGTATAAAGGGTAATTATTGGAGTGAATTATTTTCTAAAGAGTTGAAAAAGTGTAAAAGGAACAGAAAACGAGGTGGCTAGAGTGTGGTATTGGATGTTATTGTTGTGGAATATCTCAGGTGCTAATTAATTATTCCATGTAATATCAAAGAAATTAGGGGTGGGCACGTTCTGCATACATAGTTTATCTAGCCCTAAACTGGAAGACGACAAAACCTAAACGAAATGTCAGTTCCAGTATCATCTGACTATCATGATGGAATGGCTTCGGTTTTATCCTGTTAGACCACCGGCATCAGCTGCATGTTTCTTTCTTAGACAAAGAGGCCCTTTAAAGCAGATACAGCTTTGCAAATAGAATTCTCTAATTTCAAGCCATATGGCCATACAACATAGACAAATGACTTGGGAAATAATAGTCCTAATTTATTTTCTAAAAGAAAGCAATGCAGTTACAATGTGAGACTCTAGAGTGGGAGAGGGAGACCCTTGAGTGGTTGCATTTTCTATTTCTTGTTTGCTCAAGAATGGTGACTGATAAGAGTGGATGTTTCTCAGGAGCTAACTGCCGATCCATATTGATCTCAGAAGGGGTATTGGTAGAATTTAGCTGTACTTCACAGTATCAGATGTCCCGTGGTGTATGGGTGACGATTTAATTTAGTCATATTCACTCACCAAAAGAGGGGTTGAAATTTTATCTCAAGAGCCATGAGGAATTTTCAGCTGTTATTGATGATATTGAACTAGTACATCTTCCATCAGTAAGAGGAATACAAACTAGGTTCAAAGGACGAAACTCCAAAAAAATTGAGTGATAACTAAATCTATATTATAAAAGAGGTCAGGGTCTAACTGGCGGTCCTAATCGAATTGTGGGTTTTGCTTGAATTATCTCGTCACTTATGGGTTTTGTTTATCCCAACCATTTATTGAACTGATCTCATACCGACCGTGCCATAGCGTATACTGGTATGTATTAAAAGAGAGCCAAGCGGACACATCCCTTAGGTCTATAGAAGGACCAAAGTTCCAAAAAAAAACAATTATCTCCATATACCGGAAGCTCCACAACAAACATACATCAAGCCCAATTAAAAATCTTCAAAAAGGTACAAAACCATCCAGACTCTGGAACAAGGATAGGTGACCCAAAGGTGGAGTAACCTCTGCATCAAATCCTTCACCTTCTGTATTAGCATCTCAACTCCATCAAAAGTCAAAACTCATCATTCCAAATACTCCAGATGAAACAAAGAGGAATAGCTCGCCATCTCCGCTTGTTGGTTTATGTATTCATGCCCCTGAATAAGCTTAGGGAAGAGCTTCAACACCCTTGGGCATAAGCCACAGGTCACTCCGAATAGGCCAAACAATAGACCCAACAACTCCAGGAGAAGAAACTCTAATTCCATGTCTAGAATGGATAGATTGCTCATTTTCGGAGGATGCTTTTCTAAGAATATCTCCACTGCTAGCAAACGCCAGCATCCATTCATATTTGACCAATTGGGTTGGTTAGTGAATGGAATCTGGCGAGAAGATTAAAAACAGGCAGCTCAAGGATGCAGATTATGGGTCATGTCATGGTTTGGTGGCAAAGCTATAGCATCAATAGCACAGGCTTGAGAGGTTGTGGTTTCACAAAAGGATTACGAGTTCTGAAAAAGGACTAAAGATAAAGGAGCCATACTTAATAGCCGTCCTGAATGTTTATTTGACATATTAAACCTTGAGCAGAGACTGGTTAGGGCCATTTTGTATGTTGAATCGTTAATTTTAAGGGACCCCGAGGTTTTACCAATCTACCGGCTTTGAGAAATGAATTGATCCCAGCTAGTTTCAAGAGAATTGGGTGGCTCTTTTACTTTAAAAAGTTTGAAGCTGATATCCAACAACTGCATGCGTGGGTAGTAAGCATGTAGTTAGTGGAAACTCCTAATGTCGACGAACTTAATGAGCAGCTATAAATTTCCCATCATCTGTGCTTGTATATACTAGAATGTCTACATTTATTCAAAAAAAATGTCTACAAATCAACAACAAAAAAAAAGTCTACATATATTCAAAGTAAGACAACAAAAACTGGAATGAAACAAGTTTTACAACTAATATTTAAAGATGTCATAACACTTGAAAGGAAAGCGCACCCTATTCTCTCCCCCATGTCCTCCCATCTCTTTTGTAGATTTTGTTAATGGTTTCTCATTTGACCATTCTTTTTGGAGTTGTATACATCCAGTGTACCAAGGACGCGTCACATGCTTTGACGCACATATCTATGTACTAATAATCTTTACTTATCAAAAAAAATTTACCCACAAGTTCCAAAAAGAAAAAATAATGATAATGATAACATAACCAAAATGTTGCCATAAGTACATATTTGAGTATTAGACGCATTTTAACATATGGAATTACTACATAGGTAAGAGTTATTGTTGGTGAGGATCACATTATGGAAGAAAATGGTATATGAAAACGGCATTATTAGTGCACTGTAGCGATTTAAAAAAATAATGATGGACTTTTACGGTTATAATTTCACCGCATGGTACCGACCCGGTTATCACCCTTGAAAAAATATTGAACGATACCGCAAGTTTCCAACTCAAAGTCCAGGTTCAACTCTTTGGTGAACTACAATCTTTGGATCTTTGGTGACCTACTATCTTTGGATGGATTGGGCCACGCAAAGGTAAGTTGTAGTGGGCCTGAAGATGGACCTTGGGGAGGCCCAGAATTTAGAGAAGGTACTTCGAAAGTAGCTAGTATGGGCCAGAGGAATTTTGATGTGGTAGAAGGCGATACCCAAGAAGGAGGGGTGGGCTCGATTAGTGGGTCGTTGACTCTTTTATTGGAGATGAACCTCGACATATGAAAGATTGCGATGGAAATATGGGCTGTGAGACCGAAGTTCAAAACCAGGGAGACAAGCCCAATAATCCAATAGAAATGTCAAGGGAGAAGATAGGCTTTGTGACAAGTGAAGATACAAACCGCGCCACTTCATGCGAAGGAAGGAGCGAGTATATCGAAGAAGACGGAGATTGATCCCACTGCGTGAGGAGGCAAAGTGAGGCATGGAAAGTGTTAAAGGAAAGCACACCTATTGAAAGTGTTAAAGCACACCTATTATTTCAATTTAATGATGTAAGGAGAGATTAGGGAACATAAAGAATCTTTATATACAAGAGACTCGAAAGGAATATCCCAAAATAAAAAGTAGGGCTCTAAGAGTGAAATTATGGGTGTTTTTAATCGTGTCAAGGACCCGTCAAAGAGTTGGATTGGTTGTTAAGTTCTAATTTTGGGACTTGTCGAATGTAGGAGAATTTTTTCGGTTTTTGTTTTCTTTCTAAATATTGTGTTTTCTACCATGCTATTCTCATAGAATTGTGCAAACACCGGTAAAGAACCCACCACGCCTTGAGTTTTAGCGACACCCGATCAATATATTTATCGCTTGCCAAAATAAAATAAAAAATTCCCTTAGATTCCCCACTGTAATAAGATTTCTTTTGGTTTATGATAATCTTCAAACTAAATTAAAATTAGGTGTGACACCAAACATGGCAAAGTACAAGTGTGTTGTTAGTTGTCACAACTAATTTGAATACTACAATAGAGCGCCTTTACATTGGCAAAGAACTACTTGGTACCCAAGCCAAAGCCTCCTAAACTACCCAAAATACCCTAAAAGAGAATAAAATAACAAGAAGCCCAAAACTAACTAATAATAAAAATAATCTAAAAGCTATTTCTATGTTACTAGTTACTACCCCGCCACTTTGTCACGACAAATACTCCTTCGCTAAAGTAGCATTCCAAATATTTCATTCTACTCCTTAAATATTCTTAATTATTTTAAGAGTAAATAAAAAACATTATTTTAATTATTACAAGTCAAACCTGGACTCTATTAGAGAGGACGGAGTATTCTCATTGGACTAAAATTAACCTTTGGGGGTGGTTTGGATACCTCTAAAACCTATTTCAATTGATATATTTGTGGCCTTATCAACTTGGGTGATAATCGGGCCGGTACACTATAAAAATAATATAACTCCAAAAGTCCAACATAATATTATTTTATCGCTAGAGTACACTTTTAGGGTGAAAATGATGAAGATACCCTTATAAAGAAAAAACGTGCACGCAAAGCTACTGTCCCAATTTGTGCGTCAGTCAAAAAATTTGGGTGTCAGTCAAAAAATTTGGGCGTCGCCACTGCCCAAATTTGAGCGTCGCAATGCAAAAATTGGGCTTCGCAATTAAAAAATTGGACATCGCAATACAAAAATTGGGCATTGATAACAACTTGTAGGAGCATTAGCCATTCAAAGTACACAAAAGTGTTTAGATTTTGAACCAGTATTCTTGTATCGATGCTCTAGATCACCCAAGTATTCCCTCGGGACGATAATCTTCTCATCATCTTGATCCCTTGCTTTTATGTCCTATAGGTCACATCCTCGTTGACTGGACCGATGGTTGTTGATGATGTGGTCTATGAGAAGGTTGATGATGATTTCCTTCTTCAGCTTCCATCTGAAGACCTGATATTTCGTCGCCTTACTTTTCAAAGATCTGAGGGTATGGTGCAATCTGAAGCTTTGCTAAAAAGTGAAGGATCTCCAAAAATTGCTGGTGAAAAAGAGCAGAAGAATTCACAATAGGAAATTGCTTGTAATATTTGGCATGACTCTTGGCTGCAGAATTCTTCTTTTTAGAACCCTGATTCCAAATCTCTTATTGAAGTAAAAGACTCATTTCGCATTCCGAAAATGGTAGAGAAGAGGGTGAGAGAGAGAATGGTAGAGAAGAGAATATTTTTGGAACAAAATTTTGAAAAAGTACTTTACCGGTTGAATAAAAAAATAGCGGAGTGGAACGGTTAGAATTTTACAAAAGTATACCGACCCGTAATTATTCCTATCAACTTTAAACATAGTTTGGTAATGACATTATTCTTGCAAAAGAGGTACAACATGGGCCTATGTTTCAAATAAAACTGTTTTCCTAGTTGTGTTACATTTACAGCCCATGGCTGTAATTCAACAAACTAGATAACATATAAAAGCCCAACATTAAGAAGGACAAGAAATACCACTTAAGTGCAAACAAATACAACACCCATAACTTGAACAAAAAAAGAACTACACCTACACAGACTCCCAATACTTAGAAAGTGCACATAGAGCCACACGGCCCACACTCTGAAAATACCACTAAATAACAAATTATAAATTATATTAATGTTATTTTTTAATGTTTAATTTATGTTCTTATGCTTTAAAAACCTTATATTTTAATGTTTGATGTTAATTAGCAATTAAACATCTCATTTACTTCAATTTTAAATTTGTTTTTAATGTTGAATTTATTAATACTGTAAGTATTTATTTATAGCATAACAATGATTAATCTGATTTTTCTTATCAAAAAAAAAAAGATTAATCTAATTATTAAAAAAATATTTGAACCGTAAAACCAGACCTAACCAACCAAACCGACAGGGAACCTTCAGTTCGGTTCCGAGCCCTATGCAGCTCGACTCGGTTTGAAGAAAATGAAAAATATGGGATGCAGTTCGGTTCTCGCAGTTAGGCCCTACACTAAACTTTTTACACCCCTAGAGCTACGCATAAATTCAGGGTTCATATCTTTTAGAGTTTAATCTTTGGCTTGCGTTAGGGACAGTGAGGACAGGGAAAAATTAACTTTATGGACAAATCTTAGGGTCAATCTCCATTTTAGGACAAACTTGTGACTACTTGTAATTTCTTTAGTAATTAGTATACTAGTTACTACTTTGATAATAACGCATTCAGTTTAGGCAAACCCTCGGGGCTTGTTTGGTAGTTGGACAACGATAAGCAGTATTATTAATCCCAGTATTATTATTAGTGTCTTCGCTATTAATCCTCACTTGTATATCGGGGGTAGTTTTGAGATTACAAATGTTAATCCAAATTTTTTTTAGTGAGGACGCTAATAATATCACCCTCTCCCTTGGTATTAATAGTGAGGGGATAATGACTTTATCCGAATAACTCGTGCTATTAGTCCTGACCACCTATTGCGTACCAAACATCAGACAACTCGGCTTATTAATCATATCTGACCTTAATCCTGGCTACCAAACGACACCTCAGATCTTTGTTCTTAATGCTTCAATAAGCGGACTCCTTGGAGATATAAGCATATTTCTTATATTTTTTGGATTTAGGAAACACAAAATCAAGGCAGTTTTTGCATATTTCCGTGATATTTATCCAAGAGGCGGATCTATTACTATCTAGATCCCACAAAAAGGATCATATTTTGACTTTTCGACAACAGCATAAGTCATAACCAATATTTAATTGATACTTGACATACATTTACTTAGTTTAAGAGAATAAGTTCATAAGCACTACAAACTCTACGAAACACAAGTTTCATAGATTCGAAACACTGCATAAATATATTGCATTCAATTTTCAAGAAATGGTCCGTTGACTTAAAACGTCCAAGTAGGATGATGGAGTATTAATAAGATAAAATTTCAAGTGCTTGTACAAATTAACCGACAACCACCATAATCAATCATAAGCTACGTAATCCTACAATTGTTCAAACCAAATAACCTTGAAGGTCAAGCAAAACAATACGTTAATTTTCTATCATTTTCATCATTTTATTTTCAGATTTCATCATTTTGGTGATAAGTAATAAATCAGTCAAGCAGGGTTGGCCTTCTCTAGCAAATAATTGGTCATCTTAAACAATCTTGAGATCAAAATGTAAATTTGTCTTATATAGTAGCCAAGCCGGTCCAAGGGACTCTAATCAATCAATTCTGGAATCAAGGTCAGGTAGTTTGGTTTCTCATCACAACAGTATAGGATTCCCATTAGCTAAGCTGTGTTTTTTTGTGCAAGGACCATTTTCTTTCTTGTGTACCCGTTTGCCCCCTTGGCAAAATTCGCAAAAAACATATTTACTTATCACCAAAAACAAATACTGCAGCTCGATGAAAATGTGTTGAACCAAAAAGTAGGCTCAAGATTAGCATGTTTAGCTTACAAATTACAAGTCAAGCTCTAACCAAGCCAGTTTAGGGCTAGCTTGAATCAGTACAATATAAGCAGAAGGAAAACAATGATATCATTTTGAGAAAAAGAACAATAAAGTATGATCAGAAATACAAACAATAAAAGTAATTGTATAGAGATAGTCTACAACTTAGCCACTTAGGCCCATCATACACGTAAAATTCAAAAAAATGAATCTTTAACTCTAACTAGTGCTACAGACAACGATTTATATAAATATATACGAATTGTGTATAAGTATAACAATAAAAAGGGTTCATCAGATTAAGACAACGACAGATAAAACAACAAAAACGAGAAAAAGAAATTACCCGAAACTGGAACGAAAGCTGGAAGAATTCACATTGCGGGATGATAATTGAGATAATTCTGTAAATGGGTCGATGGATTGAAGGAGCTCAAGTCACTCAAATGGAAGCGAATTAAGTGTGGGTTGTTTGGATAGACGCCGAAACGAGTAACAGGATTGGGAAAGATTGTAAATCGTGCATTTTGACCTATTTTTGTCAATTTCAACTGGAATTCTGACGGGTTCGTTATTGTTTGGACTTTGGATGGAATATTTTTGTGATGTCCCCTACTCCGAGAAATTACAGTGGCCTCCCTTGTTAGTAGAACTTATGAGAGTTTAGAACCCCTAATTCTAACCTTCATAGGAGACGAATGTTAGTCAAATTGACAGAATGTGGTTTAGGTCAACTTAGAAATAAATTTTGAGAAAAAAACACAAAAAAGACCCATTAAATTTTTTGCATATCTAAGAAGTCCCAAAAAATCCCAAAATTAAAGTTTTTAATATCATAAAGTCCAAAACTTAACGTGTCGTTATATTAAAAGCTTTCGAATATTATTTTAATTATTACTATTACTATTACTATTACTATTACTATTACTATAATTATTACAACAATAATACTGTTACTATAATAGTAATTTTATTATCTCAAAACAACTATTTAATCCATAAAATCTCAAATTAATCTTTTCATATTAAAAATTCAAAAACTTAACATTTAATAGAAAAAATGACAAAATTAAAAGGAATGACCAATTACATTAAATATGATAGTACAAGGACATATGACATCAAACTTTTTAAATTGGGATGAATCCCAAAAAAGTTGAAAACTAAGGGACAATTTGTCTAGTTTGTCATGTATTGAATCCAAGCCACGATAAGTCGATAACTATTACTTCCTCTGATCCGGATAAAGAGTCCTCATTTGAAATCAACTTTTTTTTAAAAAAAAATAACAATTTTAGTAGTTAATTAGTAATAAAATGATACTTTTTATGCTTTAATTTTTGAAAGTGGTAAATGGAATAATTCTGAAAATGCAATAATTGACATTTTATCCAGAACGGAGGGAGTATAATTTATAACCTCGTTGTTTCTGATTTGGTCAACGAAGATAGCTAAACTTGGAACATAGACAAACTGTGACAAATTTCCAAAACTCAATATTAAACCCGTGCTCTAGCCATACATATCATGATGTCATTAGCTTTTGATGATTAATATTGGAATGCTCTAGAGATGGTTGTTACAATGTTAAGTTTGGTTTTTATAAGGCTTTTATAAATAATAAGAGAATTATCAAATTAAGGGGTTCATATTTCTGTTCTTTCTTGTAAAAATGTTAACAAAAAGTCATTCATAACGTTTCAAGAATAAATATGAAAGATCAATAGTAGTTATGATTCACGGAATCTGTCAATGTGTCTCGTGATGTAGCTTGTATTGTAGCTACACCCGAAGGTGTATTGACCAGAAAGTCAAATATGTAAACAACAGAAGACTTTAAAACGATTAAAGCAATAATAAATACAGAAGTTTATCAAACAAGCCAAAAAGATTTCACTAAAAAAGATTATGTGTTTAACAAAACAAATTATGAAATCACCAAAATATCAAACCTTTCACAAGATAACAAGTCTGGAGAGAAAACCCCACAAAAACAAGGTATAGAAAATGTGGGATTAAAAAATAAGCTTCCTAGAAACTAGGAAAGCAAACAGCAACAACAGTGATGTATCTCGTGGTGAAGCTACACCCGGAGCTACATCCAGATTTCAAGCAGCAAAGTTTTGAGCTTTCTCTGTACTTATGCGTGTATTCAGCATGTATCTCTGAGCTGTTTTCTTCTGCACGAGCAGCACTATTTATATCTTTAAGGTAGAGTCCGACACAAATAGGAAAACCAAAGACTCCAAGGAAATAAAAGATTTGTTTCCTAAATTAATTTTCTTGTTCCAAAAGAAACTAGGAAAGCAAACAACAACAACAGTTGTTTGGATAGACGCCGAAACGAGTAACCGGAGAGGGAAAGATTGCGTGTAATTTTTTTGACCTATTTTGTCAATTTCAATTGAAATTCTGACGGGTTCATTTTTGTTTGGACATTAGAGGAAATATTTTTGTGATGTCCCCATGACTACGAGAAATTACAGTGGGCCTCCCTTGTAGTAGTAGATGTAACTCACTCCATTCGCACCCGATGAATACATGTTTGAAAAGTCTAATTATTAAAAGATATTTATATAACTAACACTAAAGTTGGTAAAAAATATTTGAGCATAACAAATATGTTAATATCAAATGTGAAAGATAAAATTGAAATGCTATTTGATAATAAATATATTTTTTTGAAAATGAATCTTAAAGTGAAACATCTCAAAATAGTATGGTGAACTCTTTGCCCGAATCAGAAGGAATAGTACTTTTGAGAGTTTAGAACCTATAATTCCAACCTTTCATTTGGGTCGGATGTTAGTCAAACCGAAGGAATATGTTTTAGGTCAACTTAGAAATAAATTTTCTTTTGAGTAATGATTGAGATCCAAATATTTTATTAAAAAAAAAATTCATCCAAAAGTTTTCATTGTATTTGGTACCAAGCGAAAAAAAACCTCACTTTCCACATAAAAATGCACAAAATCAGCAACATTGCTTTCTAACATCTCTTGATTTGTGCTTTTTGTTAAGTTGGTGATTCAAATGTTGTGATATCATCGTGATACTTACAATTACTCATGACAACCTGATTGGTTAGAGGGAACGTTATTTAACACATATGATGTCACTACTTAAATCATTAAATATTTGTCACCTAATTTTTTTAAAAAATAGATTAGAAAATTTGGATCACTATCATTTTTTTTTTTAGAAATGTAACAAACTATTAGCATTTATCCAAGTCTCTGATTTTCGTTATGAGAGCTTTTTGATCTTCTTATGGTGTAGTCTGAGATGCAGATTCATTTGGATCAATATATGTGTCGTTTTTAAACGATTAAGTTAAAATGTGTCTCAAATTCAAAGAGGAATTCGAGAAGGTCAAGCAAGTTTGATCCTACTTGTAAAAGGATGCTATTATTGGCATGGATTAGGAGTCTTGATCTCAATTAAATTAGGTTTTTCTTATGGCCTATATAAAGAGGTGTTGAGACTTCGATTAGAGAGAAGTCGAGAAAATGAGTCACAAATAGTGAGAGACAGGGTAACAAACACAATTGATGATCGAAGCCAAGGGTCTCGGCGTCTTGGCGATGGTAGACAAAATAGTGTGTTGCTTTCTTGGGTTGTGAGAGGTGTAGTATTCCGTGAAATAGTGTCAATCATTTTAACCATTTCTTAGGTAGGGGGAGTACCATGAAACATCTATATTGTAATACACCATCGTTTATAGTAAAGTTGTTATTTGCTTTGAAGTTGATTAAACCATGTAAAACTTATGTTTCCTTTTGTTTTATTATGTTATTATTTTCTATTTTCTTGTCATTATTGACATGGGCTAGGAGTCTTGATCAAATCTATATTATAAAACAGCTAGGTAATTGACTAGGGCTATTCAGAAGTTGAGATTAAATTATCTTTAAAAAAAATTACGGTTGATATTCACCCTTGCATTCACATGTGTGAGCAGATATCTATTTTTAACTCCATATTTGTTTTTTTTTCCTATTACAAGTCACCTCTTACAATTAATATTATGAGCAGTCACCCTTTTTTCTTCTCCCTATATTTTATCTTCACATTACAAAGTCACACCCTGCGATTAATCTTATGAACAAGCACCCTTTATAAAACATCAATCCATCAACTATCACCTGAAGCAATGTACCCCTCAACTCTAATTTTTTTTAATAGCACTTTCTATTTAGGCACTGTCATTTCAATTGACGAAATCAGATTTACAGTTATTGTTTTACGGAGATATTAGATTTATTGTTTATCCAGTTTCTTCTCCGCGAATGTGTGGTTATATCTAACGGGACGAGGTTTTTTTTATGTACAACCTAGATTTATTGTTTAACTGAATCGGTTATTGTTTTACTGAGATATTACGGGACTGAGAGTTATTGATTTATAGTTATTGTTTTACTGAGATATTACGATCATAATTATCCAGTTTCTTCTCTGCGAATGTGCGGTTATATAAACTGAATCTCAATTTAATTTTTGTCCAGTTTAGATTTAATTTTTGTCTCATTCAATTTATTTTATGATTTTTGTTTGTTGAGATTTTCATATTTAACTTTAGTTTAATTAACAGCTATAGGGTTGGTGTGTGAGAGAGAGATGACGCTTTTGGATGCTTAATTATACTCTTTTTAGATGAGTTATACATTTTCTTTAATTTTTGGGATATCGTCAATTATTTGTGTAGTGTACATTAATCCGACTCCTACAAAATCTCAAACATGCATTATTCTTCGCATCATGCTCGCTTCATACTCACTTCAAACATTGATCACGTCCATACTGACACCGCGTCATAGGTACGGGCATGAAATCTAGTTAGATTACGTTTTTATTAGGGCTTATATAAAGAGGTATTGAGACCTTAATTAGAAAAAAACGGAGAGAGTAGACACAAATAGTTAGAGGCAGATTATGAACACAATTGGTGGCCAAGGGTCTCGGGGTCTTTGCAATGTTACACAAAATATTGTGTGGCTATTTAGGATTGTGTGAGTTGTACATGATACTATGTAGAATAATATCAATCCTTGTAATCTTTTTCCTAAGTAGGGTGAGTACATTGAATATTCTTTATTGTAATTTATTATCGTTTATAGTGAAGTGGTTGCTTTTCTTAGAGTGGATTAAACCATGCAAATCATATATTCCCTTTTGTCTTATTTAGTTACTAGATCTTCATTCCCGTACCTATGGCATGACCTGTGCCAATATATCTGATTTCGTCAATTGAAAAGACAATGCATAAATAGAAGGTGCTATTTACAGCTTAGAGGTACATTGCTTCAAGTGATGGTTGAGGGATTGATATTTTATAAGGGGTGACTGTTCAGAAGATTAATCGTAGGGTGTGACTTTGTAATGTGAATATAAAACATAGGGAGAAGAAAAATGAATGACTTCTCATAATATTAATTGTAGGTGGTGATTTGTAATAGGGAGAGAAAAAATAGGGAGTTAAAAATGGATAACTACTCACACATGTGAATGTGAGGATGAATCTCAACCGTTAAATGTTTTAAGATAATTAAATCTCAACCTCTGAATAGTCCTAGTCAATTACCTAGCTGTTTTATAATATAGATTATTTTATATTTTCTTGCCATTATCAATCCAAATATTTGGTACTATTATTCTCGACCGATTCGTTTCCGCAGTGAAGATAGAAACTTAAAATTTTTAATTCAAGAATATACTAGTTTTTATAACAAATATGAACTCAAAAAAATGTTTATACTTCTCATTTCAATATAGATGTTAATCATATGATGGGTTAAAAAGTGACATTACATCTTGATATATATGTAACCAATTAATTGCAAGTTTATCACCTAAATTGGAATATAAAATTTGGACAAAATATTTGCGTCATTATGTAACGCCCCAACCTCAAATCTCTATACGAGCCTCAAGTCGAGCATCTAATAAACACATAAAACACCTGCAAATAGAAACACACCTGATAAAACATAATCACTCCTGTGAATAATAGAAACACCACAGCTTCTGAAAAGCCGGGAAAACAAAACTCAACAAACTATTACTCATGAACTAAATATAAAGGCTCCAGGCCAACAAACTAGTGAAATATAATACACCAGTAACAATCAAAACCCAAAATAGAGTCTATATAACTCTATACATCCCCCCTCACAACTATACAAAACAAGCCTTCTAGAAGCTACAACTCAAAACAACCTGCTAGGTCTGCGTGTCTTACTGATCATACAGGAACTCCTGATTTCGCTGGATCAAATTTCTGGATAACTACACACTAAAGTAAACAAACACGGGGTGAGTGATAACTCAGTAAGTTACTACATAGAACTACATGGCATGCTTTTATGCACATATAAACATCATATCAACCAATCCATTAAAAATGTTAGTTCGATGAAGTAACCTTCTGTCTTGGTGAAAGGTCATCGTCGACCCATTGCAACCGAGCTGTTAGTAGCACACTAGGGGCTTCCAACCATACACCAAAACCCTTCCAAATACCTAAAAAAACCATGTACCAAAGCCTAACCATCTCTAAGATTCAGCTCCCAAAACTATGGCTGCTCCACCCTTATATATATATATATATATATATATATATATATATATCCACCAAGAGTGACAACATTTTTATCCCAAGAGAGAGAAGACATATATCTCTTCAAGCATTCTCCCAAATTGCTCCGAAAGGTCAACAAAAAAAAAGAAAAAGAAAAGAAAAGAGCAAGGTTGAAAATTTAAAAAAAATGAAAAAAAGAGGCCTATGCATAAAATAAAAGCCTCTCCTGAGAAATTTCCTCAAAATCTCTCTCTCTAAAAAAAAAGACCAGTCACTCTTAGACAACCCCATAACCCACAACCAAAGCCAAAAGCCAATCTCCCAACCATACCTACAACTAGGTCCAGAAACCAACTTCCCATTCAAACCCACAGCCTAAAAGGCCCACCAATGATCGCTTCTGATCGCCTTTCCGAAAAAACCAAATCCACATCCCAAAATGCCTTTGAACCAGAGGCCAATCAAATCCTCAACCCTAAAGCCAATCTATCCCCAAAGACTTAAACATTATGCCACTAACCTAGTTACCACCTATAGCTCTATTTCAATCGGTTATAACGTGATCTGGATCCGAGACAGAACTTCTTGCTAAAAAACATATAAAATCGTCAAAAGATAAATGTTTAGTAGGGTCCATGAAACTTATGATACTCGGCGATAAACTCTGGATCATGACTCTTATTTTTGTCCATTAGAGTCATCCACTTTCTCTGAGCATACTCGTTTCTGTCTCCCATAAAAATCTCTCCCAATTGAGTCTTTCTGGGGCTGTCCCTATTTAATCTTTTCAGAAACATCCCCATACCATTTTACAAAATTTGGTTCATCGAGTCACCCCAGGGCTTCTCCTACCAAACTCATTGGATACATAAAGGCTTATCATCTCCAGAAACAGTTGTCCTTTCCATCTCCGCCTGAAGAAACGAAGAAGCTACAAAGGCTTGATCCCTCAAGAATAAGTGGTTTATCTTCACATGCATTGAAAGACCAACTCCCTATGAGGTAAAATTTCACTAGGTTGAAAACCTGAAAGGGCGGCCTAGGCAAAAGTTAGAGCAATAAAAAAAAGAAAAAAAGAAAAAAAAGGTGATCACTCCGAGGCGTCGATTAATAGGATTTACTGATCTTCTGAATGAATTCTTTTCTTGAATGATGTACTAGTCAAAAGACTGAAAGGTAACCCTAAACTTCACCCACCTCCATCTCAAATATCACCATCAACTCATATACTCATAACCCTTCAAAACCAACCATAAGCCACATCTCAAGCTCTTCTATTACATTTCCATCACCTTGTCTTATCTTGTCTTAACATGTTTAAGAAACCGATGACACACATGCACATTCAAAATTCCATTTTGAAGAAAAAGAAAGTTTCATTCGCATGCTTGCATCTTTTGTTTGCATCCTTTTACTGCATCTTATCAGGTCTTCTGTTGCATCGGCCCTTGGAAAAGCATAAATGTTCTGCCAACATCTTACTAAGGACCAACTCCCAAAGATCCTCATCAACATCATTAAAAGCTACACAAGCTGATCATCGACAGGATTCTACCACAACGCTTCATAATCATCGTTTTTCCTATGCTGGGATAAGCACATTAAAAAAAATCTGCATTGCTGCTCCTATGCTGGGATAAGCACATTTTTTTAAAAATCTGCATCGCTTCTCCTATGCTGGGATAAGCACATTTTAAAAAAAATTTGCATCGCTTCTCCTATGCTGGGATAAGCACATTTAAAAAAATCTGCATCACTTCTCCTATGCTGGGATAAGCACTTTTTTTTATAAAAAATCTGCATTGTTGCTCCTATGCTGGGGAAGACGCGTTTTATAAGGTTGCATCGTTTTCCCTATGCTGGGGAAGACACGTTTTAAAAAGTGGCATTGTTTTCCCTATGCTGGGGAAAACATGTTTTAAAAAGTTGCATCATTTTCCCTATGTCGGAGAAACGCGTTTTAAAAGGTGGCATCGTTTTCCCTATGCTGGGGAAGACGCGTTTTATAAGGTAGCATCGCTTTCCCTATGCTGAGGAAAACGCGTTTTGAAAAAGTGGCATCGATTTCCCTATGCTGGGGGAAGCGCATTTTAAAAGGTTCCATCGCTTTCCCTATGTTGGGGAAAGATCGTTTTAAAAAGTGGTATCGTTTTCCCTATGCTGGGGAAAATGCGTTTTAAAAGGGTTTCATCGCTTTCCCTATGCTGGGGAAGCGCGCTTTAAAAAGGTTGCATCGCTTTCCCTATGCTGGGGAAAGCCCATTTTAAAAAGTGGTATCATTTTTCCTATGCTGGGAAAAGCGCGTTTTAAAAGGGTTCCATCGCTTTCCATATGCTAGGGAAAGCGTGTTTTAAAAAAGGTTGCATCGCTTTCCCTATGCTGGGGAAGGCACGTTTTTAAAAAGTTCCATCGCTTCCTATGGGAAAGTCTGCTTTTGTGGGGCATCGCTTCCCATGCCGGGAAAGCGCTGCTTTTTAAAAGGGTTCCATCGCTTTCCCTATGCTGGGGAAAGCACATTTTAAAAGGGTTCATCGTTTTCCCTATGCTGGGGAAAGCCCATTTTAAAAAGGTTGCATCGCTTTCCCTATGCTGGGGAAAGTGCGTTTTAAAAAGGTTGCATCGCTTCCCTATGCCGGGAAGACGCTGCTTTTAAAAGGTCGCTTCCGCTGGGAAAGCCCGCTTTAAAAAGTTTTATCGTTAAAAGTGGCATCGCTTTCCCTATGCTGAGGAAAGCGCGTTTTAAAAGAGTTCCATCACTTTCCCTATGCTGTGGAAAGCGATTTTGTGTTGTTCCATCACTTTCCTATGCCGGGAAAGCTCAGAAAAAAGGTTGCATCGCTCATGGCCGGGAAAGCGCATTTTAAAAAGTGGCATCGCTTTTACTTATGCTGGGAAAGCACGCTTAAAAGGTTGCATCGCTTTCCCTATGGGGAAAGCTGCTTTAAAAAGTTGCATCACTTTCCTATGCTAGGAAAACGCCGCTTTTGGGTTTCATCGCTTTCCTTATGCTGAGGAAAGCGCGTTTTTAAAAGGGGTTGCATCGTTTTCCCTATTCTGGGGGAAACGCTTTTTAAAAGGTTGCATCACTTTCCCTACACTGGGGAAAACGTATTTTTAAAAATGGTTCCATTGCTTTCCCTATGCTGGGGAAAACATGTTTTTAAAAAGGGTTGCATCGCTTTTCCTATGCTAGGGAAAGCCCGTTTTGAAAAGGTGGCATCGCTTTCCCTATGCCGGGAAAGCGCTGCTTTTTAAAGTTCCGCCGCTTCCCTATGCCGGGAAAGCCCGCTTTAAAGGTTGTATCGCTTTTCCTATGCCGGGAAAACGCTGCTTTTAAAGTTGGCATCGTTTTCCCTATTCTGGGGAAAGCGTATTTTTTAAAAAGGTTGCATCGCTTTCCCTATGTTGGAGGAAGGCCCGTTTTAAAAAGGTTCCATCGCTTTCTATGCCGGGAAAACGCTGCTTTTAAAGGGGGTTCCATCGCTTCCTATCGGGAAAGCGCTGCTTAAAGGGTTCCATCATTTTCCATATGACGGGAAAGCTGCTTTTAAAGGTTTATCGCTTTCCTACGCCGGGGAAAGCTGCTTTTAAAGGGTTTCATCATTTTCCCTATGCTGGGGAAAGCGTGTTTTAAAAGGGTTCCATCGTTTTCCTATGATGTGGAAAGCGCGTTTTAAAAGGGTTCCATCGCTTTCCCTATGCTGGGGAAAACACATTTTAAAAGGGTTCTATCGCTTTCCTTATGCTGGGGAAAGCGCATTTTGAAAAGGTCCCGCCAGTTTTGCCTATGCTGGGCAAAACGCACCATCCATCCCACCCAGTGTTGTTGTTTGTTTGCTTGAGACCGAACTATATTTGGTCTGATTCCTGAGAAAGGGATACGTAGGCAACCTATTTCGGTAGGTGCGACCTTCAGAGCATTTTATTACATATCTACTTAAAAACTACGATAACCTGTTATAACCAACTAAAAATGTTTAGGGTATGTGAGATTTGAACTGCATCCTAAACTGTTGCATCTATATACTGCTGCATTGCATATCTTCTCATTAAATGCACGAAATTTGGGAGTCTATTTCTTATCAACGATGTTCGTTTACTCGGTAAGTTTCGGTTTACACGTAAACTCGATCGTTGAGGGCTCAGAGGGCAGGTTCCCAAATTCAGAATTCTTGGTATGTAACATGACATGAAATATTAAAACCTGTTAAAAGGACTAACTAATGTCAAGTTGTGGTTGAAAATGCAAAAGCAAAAGCGAGATGCATGAACAAAGATGAAATGCAGGGGCCTATGCCAAGTGCCAAAAGAGGACCGAGAAAAAGGACGAGCCAGCGCCGCCCAACTTCTTCCATGGGTGGCGCCCAACAATGCTCATTTCACTGTAGCACTTTACCTTTGGTGCAATTTTCTCAACGCGCGGTACAAGCTGATGAAGCACAGAAAGAGAAAACATAACAACGAAGGAAAGCCTCACCTAGCCTATTAATAAAAAGGCCCGGCTTGTGAAAAACACACAGTTAACACAATGACAGTACACAGTTAAACAACAGTACGCAGTGAGTTCTCCTGAGAGGTTTTACTTTTGGTTTTTTCTTTGTTTTCTCCTTAAAATAAAGATGACGACTCTGTCAAAACATTTTGGATCACAGTGAGGCGCGCAACATCCTTTCTTGCACTTTTCCGTTTTTCCCTAAAAAAGGGAGAATGGGAATGAAAGGGCGCCGATGCATTTCCTGTATCTTATTTTCCCCTAAACAAGGGAGAATGAAACACGGGGAGCCCAATGCTTTCATAGCGATCCAAAATAGGCTTTAAGACAATTTTCATAAAGTCCACAGTGGGGCCCGCAACATCTTTTTTTTTATACTTTTTCGTTTTCCCCTAAACAAGGGAGAATGAAAATGAAAAGGGTGATGCATTCCTGCATCCTGTTATCCCCTAAAAAAAGGGATAACATGATACAGAAAACTCAAAGCTCTCATAATGGACCAAAAACTCACTCAGGTGACCGAGGCGTATTCAATGTGCTTTTCGACAGCACCCTTTCCGCATTTTTAATTTCGCCTTCCCCTAAACAAGGGTGGGTGGAATGGAAAGCGTGGTGTCCGCTTCCGCACGCCGCATTCTTGGGAAACCCACAGTGGCAACTCTGCTGGGGAGATCGTTTTCATTTTAAAATGAAAATGGAGGGCTAGACTCAGTAACAAAACTTTTTTTTCTTTTGTTTCTGGCTAAAGTATGCTTGCTATATTTCTTTAGCATTTTGGCAATGGTAAATCCCCCACTCGTCTCATTGCTTCCATTCAGTCTGATTTGGCGACTATTCTTGATGCCCGCTCTACGCATCAGAATTTGGTTAATTTACATCGTAAAATTCAGCTGATTCATTGGATTAAACCTTCTTCTTCTGTCAAACTTAATGTCGATGGAGCTTCTCGTGGGAATCCTGGCCCTAGTGGTGGTGGTGGAATTGTTCGTAATAGTAGGGGAGACATTATTTTTGTTTTTTCCTCTTTCTTTGGTGTTGCTTCTAACACTGTTGCTGAGGCCAAAGCTTTACTGCAGGGTGTTTGTTGGCTCCGAGATGCTGGATTTCGGGGAGCTTCCATTGAAATGGATTCTAAGGTTCTTGATAATTGTATTACTTTGGGTCACAAAATTTCTTGGTCTTGTTGGTCTATTATTCGGCAGGTTTTGGATATTTATAAAGATATGGATTTCAACTTCAGTCACTGCTTACGTCAAGCTAATAGTGTTGCGGATCTTCTCGCCAATCTGGGTTGTGATTCTATGACTTCTTCTCATTTTGGTGCTCTTTGTGAGCTCCCTCCTCGTATCCGTGGCTCTGCTATCTTGGATAAGAATGATACTCCTTATATTAGACTTGTTCATTAGCTTTGATTTTTTTCTCTGCTTATTTGATTTGTATTTTCTTTTTGAGGTAAGACTCCTTTGTCCCCCCTTTTTCGAGTTAGGCTGGTTGTCCCCCTTAAGTTTGTACCTTTTCTTATTTTAATAAAATTTAGCAGGTGCCGTCCTATTTCCCAAAAAAAAAAAAAGAATATTGCGTTCCTATACATCTGTATATATATTTGTGGATATGATCCTCCATCTTGCAGCAGTTTCGTTCCAGTTGTCATTACAAGTATGTTTAAAATATATATTCTCAAAAAAAAAACAACAATAAATTTTCGGGCAGCATAACAAAAGGGTTGGGGCTTTATTATTATTTATCGCTTTATTTCTACTTTATTTTATTTCTGCGCGCTTTATTTTTATTGCACGTAATATGTGCATTTTATTTCATTCTGTCATTTTATTTTGGGGACAAGGATAAATATGTAATTAATAGGAATAGATAGATTCCCCACTTTTCTTTCTATTTCTTGATGAGATTGGTTGCTTGCTCACGTTCAAACTAAAAAGCCGAGAAAATCTACAAATAACAGCAAGATATACCATATCTATTTTTTACTTCCTGTTTTATATCTTTAAAAAAAGAGATTCTACTGCTTTTTAGAGACTGCACACACACGCACGCATATAGATATATTCTGAATTGCTACCCTACACCATGGCCAGCCTACCCTCTACATCAGCCAACGTTAATTGCATATAGATTCTCAGGACACTTCATGGACCGATCGGTTTTTGCATCTGTGAATAATTAGTTAGCCCCTGTGTAAAAAAGGGGGAGAAAAAAATCAGATAAAAAAAGGAGAAAGAGATATGGATAAAAAAATATACACAGGGGCTGACTGATTATTTTCTGATGGTGGATCCCGGAAAGAGTATAGGTCATTCGCCTAAGATTAGTCCGATCTTGGGGAGTCGAAAGGCAGGTGAAATAGGAAGGTCCTATACTCTGGAGAAAGAATCCACTATTTCAGGAATAGTCCTGAGACTGTCAAAACAAAGCAGGTGCTTGTGCGGTCAATTATAGAGAAAACTAAATAATAATAAAATATACTAATAAAGGCATGTTGTACTCCAAGCCCAGAAAGCCTTCAGCCAACCCCTTCTAATATCTCCAAACCCCTTTTCCTCAGAAACCTGGCCCGAGTTTGGAAAGGCAGAGATAGTACTTGATCGTTTGATACGAGATACGGGCGCAGAAACCAGATCAGAAAAGGATAAAATCAGTTCATATGGTATAGATTCAAACAGAATGGCAGCTAAAGATAAACAAACTATGGCTGGAACCAGCAATAGGCAAAATGGTCCAGAGCCGTAAAACGAAACTCCTGGATATGCACCTCCTCCTGGATTCGAAAACTGGTTAAAAAAGGAATTGGATGCGCATGTGAAAAAGGTAACAAAACAAATGGTTGGCAAACTTTTAGCAAATTTTGCAGAAACCTTTGCCACTATCTCTCAGCAAGTTAAAAGCCTAGAGTTTACTCCCGATATCTCTCCCCCTCCTGGTATAAACTGTCCTGATACCATAGAAAATGTCCTTTTCCAAGCTCTCAAAACTCAACCAAGCACCCTTCCTCAGCCAAAACCTAAAATTATTTCCCAAAGTGGTATTATCCCAAATAACCTTAATCCACCTCCTCCAGGAACCAACTCGGAGCTTCTGCACCTAAATGCATGTTACCATAACCAGAAAAACTGCCTTCCCCTTGATCCTTCAAATACCTATTCTCAACAAATGGCTCAAGGAACCCGATCGAAAATAATGTGTGCTCATGAAGAAGAACCTCCCTTAAACCGGAGCCCAGCAAATCAAATCCCAGTGCAATATTACCCAAGAGAAAAGACTCAACCCTGGTGTGGGTCCCAATGAGCACAATAATAAGCTAGAAGGGGGGGGGGTTGAATAGCTTATTAACACTTTAAAACTTTTAAGTAAGTTCCTTGAAAGTTACTTGAAGTTTATGAAGAGTTTCAAGTAGCGGAAGACCTTCAAGAAAATTGTTCCAGGTCTGCCGATAAGGACTACCTAGACCTTTACATTACTTAAGTTCTCAATGAAATGGATATAATGAACAAGGAAACTATGCAGCTCAAGTAATAGACAAACGTAAGGAAAATAACACAAGTATTTTGAGATGGTTCACATCAGAATAGTGCTATTCGCCCACCACCAAGGCGATCAACCTTGGATTTAAATTGTGCACTATGTTTTCCACTTAGATTAATTACAAAGAATATCCCTAGTGGATCGTGTACAAAATATTGACTTGTGTTTGTCTATGGAATTAAATATCTCAGAATACAAGATATTTAATTAGTGTATATAGTTAATGGAAGTAAACAACAAGAAGAATAAACAATAAATGTTGAAGAGCAGCTCTTCTTGTTGTTGACGAGGACTTCTAGATCTGCTGAGGATCTATTGAATGCACCGAGCTGAAAGACTTGGAGTTGTATAGATTGTGAGCAATTCTTTAAGTGTTCGATTGATTCTGCATGCTTGTCTTGTTCCAGCCTTTTCAATGGCAGATTTAAAGCAGTGTGCACTTCAAAAGAATCCGTTGAGAGGACGAAGGCTTTAACAAATTTATTCATAAATGCATTAAATGCATGGGGTCAGCTGGCCAGGAATTTCGCTTCACGTATATCCGTGAGCGATAATCATTTCTCGAGATCTTCAAAAAGGTGGGCGATTTGGTGTCGATTCGAGAGATGAAGCGTAGTAGGGGGATGGGGCCGCTTTTATCGCCATCGCTCAGACGAAAAGTCTTCCTCGCTGAAAGTTGCTTTCGGCGCTTGACATGTCGAGAATGACTTGGATTAATTCAAATAATATATGGAAATAAGTTTGAATTAATCCAGCCTAGCTTTATGCCAAGAGGACACGTGAGAAGCGATCACCGACACGAGGTCTACCGATCTTAAGCTTTCGAAAGGTGTCTTCCTAAGTGAAGCCGAGAAAGGGTCTTCCGTCAACCCGAAAAGAGTCCTACAAAAACTATACAAGGCAAAGTTCTATACATTATTGCCACGCTAATCGATACGCTAAACCGATTAGCCAATCAAGAAGTATAAAACTAATGTAATGTAATCGACGATATAAATTTAACATAAGAATCAACAATCTCCTCCTATTTATATCCGGGTCAACATTACATTACAAAATGAGGGTTTTAAACAAACTATTTAATAGATAATAGCATGTCTCGAGAAAGTTTAGTATTACGAATCT
>CM028378.1:96326263-96463615 GCA_013146195.2 Codonopsis lanceolata
AGAGAATGGTCTTTGAGGATGAATAAAGTAGTGTCGATTCTTCCTTCCTCACGAATCCTTGTTCAATTAAGAACTTGATAGTTTCATACCAAGCTCTAGAGCTTGCTTCAGTCAGAGAGCTTTCTTGAGTCGGTAGACGGGTCCAGTTTGTCGAGATGACAATCCCGGAGGTTGTTCCACGATACGCTTGAAGATCACCATTCGTAAAGGCACTCTTAACATCCATCCGATACACTTTGAAGTCCATGAATCCAGGCATAAGCTAGAAAGATTCTCGATTGCTTCTAGTCTAGCAACAGAGCAAAGTTTCATCAAAGTCATTCCTTCTCCTGCCTGTAGCCCCGAGCAACCAATCTAGCTTTGCTGTGACATTTCCATCTTTCATCTTTATTTTCGAATACCCACTTGGTGCCGATGATCGGATGATCAATGGTTCAACTAACTCCACACCTTACATCTTTCAAACGGTTCACTTCTTCTTGCATAGCTTCAATCCAGCTTATGATCTTCGATGGCTTCATCAATCTTCTTTGGTTCGAGTTCCGATACAAATGCGTAAGCAAACAACGTTTTCTCGAACCTTATTTCTCGCACGAACTCAGATTGAGATCACCAATGATTTGAGAAATTGATGATCTCTTGCTTCATAACGCTTGGAGGAAGATCACTTCGTGGATTCTTCCCTTAAGAATTCGAGTTGGTTGAGAAGGAGATTCACCAAAACTGTTCAAGAAATAGAGTCTTCAAAACTTTCATTTTCTCGTGAACAAGAAGGATGAGATTCTGAAGGTGCTTGGGGTAAAACAAGAGATGGGTTCGTGGTCAATGTAAGAGTTGTTATCGGTATCGTAGATGTATCGCCTACCGGTGAAGGGTTATCGTATTCATGGGTCTCAGCGGCTTCCTCGATAGAAGTAGATGTCAATTTGTACTGCCTCATCATTATCGAATCATTAGCAACGCTCGAGCCTTTCTAGGCTCTAACAAGTCATATTCATCAAAAGAAACATGCACGCATGATTCTAAGATTTTTAAATTAGATTTATCGACCGAAATGCGAATGCTTTTGAATGTTTGGAATATCCTAAAAATTCCTTCGTCGATTTTGCATCAAATTTTCCTCTATACTCTTTTCCATTGTAAAGAATAAAACATTTACACCGAAGATTTTAAGAAATCCAATGTTTGGGATCTTCCTCTCCATATTTCATATGGAGTTTTATTATGAAACTTGTTTACTGTGATCTATTTTGGGTAAAGCAGTTGTTGACCGTCGCCCGCCTCGTAAATACTTAAGTTTAGCTTCACAAAGATTGTTCTAGCCGCTTCAATCGCTGTTCTCGTTTCTTCCGCTCGCCTACACCATTTTGTTGAGGAGCACCGCAGAGAAGTTGTGACCGATCCCATGGTCATCGCAGAGCAAGACTTTTCTACACCATTGTTTTTGAATTCTGCCATTGTCCGATCTTATGTCACAATGTCTTCAAGCTTTTGAGTTTGAAGTCTTCTAAAAAGTGTTGACTAGATCATACGCTTCATCTTTAGATGTCATAGTTTCAATCCAAGTGAATCTAGAGTAGTCATCAACTACTACAAGTGTGTACTTGTCTCCCGAATACGACCGATGTTGTTATAGGTCCAAAGAGATCCATATGCAGAAGTTGAAGAGGTCTATTTGTTGATAAACAGACTTTTTTGAAGGAAGACTTGGAAAGTTTTCCTAGTTGACAAGCTTTGCAACTTCGTCATGATCGGCAACACCGTAGGTAGACCTCGACAAGCCCATTTTGGAGAGCTTGGAGAGGTGCTTGAAGTTGAGGTGATCGAGACGCTTGTGCCATAGCCACCGTTGTCACGAACATTGTTGGCTACTAGACACGTTTGAGAATCTCCCTAGAAGATTTAAGTCCACGACATAGACGCTTTCCTTGTCTATTGCCTGGCCAAGATTGTAGAGCACGATTCACCGTCTTTGATGAAGCACCGTTGGAATTGAATTGGCATAGAAGTCCTTTGTCGCACTGCGATATGCTCAGAAGATTGTGCTTTAAACCGCTTACTAGAGAAACTTTGTTGATGGAGAGACTTCCTCTAGTAATTGAGCCATATCCAATTGTCTTTCCTCTTGCATTGTCTCCGAAGATAATCAGGTCCTTTTGCTTCGGCTATATCGGTAAGAAGACTTCGTTCCTCATCATATGCCTTGAGCGACAACCAACGTCTAGGTACCGATGTCTTTGTTTTCTCGACTTCTATAGCCATGAAGCATTCTGTCCTGTAAAGAGTTAAAGCAAAACAAGGTACCCTTTATATGGGTCCTAAGGATTAGCAACCTTTGCAACCCATACCGCTTGACCTTGAGAGAACTAGGTCTCTCGGATCTTGGGTGAACCTTAGCAGCATTCTCGTGCCGATGGCCTAAGCAATGGCAAGAATGACATAAATGAAAAGTCCATAGAGAGCTGTTAGATACTTCATCTGAAGAGTGCTTATGATCATTCCTTTTCTTAGCATCCATTTTTGGTTCAGTTTGTTTGTTGACAATAGACTTAATTTGTTTCTTTCGAATCTTCCTAGGTAGGTTATTAACAGACTTAGCTTTAGCTTTTCTGTTGAGAACTTTTCCAGAGGATTCTAGAATACCTTTAAGTTTACCTTCAACAGTAAAGAAACCTTGCTGCTTTCATTGACAAACTTGATAGTTACCTAGAGGTTTAGCAGTGTCTACCGCCGCCAGACTTTGCCTTGACATAGTCGCTTGTAGACTTCACTTTCTACCGTTACCTTCTCGCATTTCTCATTTGAATCATTCATTTTGGCTTTTCCTTTGTGAACTTTAGGGTAAACATAAGGAACACTTGAGTAACCAAGGCCTTGCTTCCCTCAGATTTCCAAATGTCTGTTTAGAGAAAGATATATCATTAGCGCTTCGAGGATTCACCTTTCTCTTTGACGTAAGAGATTGTCTGAAGAGACACATCCGAATATCCTATGCCGCTTTTATCATAGCTAGATTTTTGGCTTGAAAGGATTTCTTCGAATGCATCCTTGAGCTATTCCAGAGTCAATTGTCTTTTGCAAGGCAATTTCTCTAGGTCTAGTCCTTTGATGTGCTCAATGACATAATCAATTTTGTCATGAAGAAATTTGTTTTCTTCCTTCGCTTGATACTCTCTTGTTGACAACTATTGAGAGTTTGAATCTCACCGCCATCAAAGATTTCTCGCTTGTAAGTTTCACGCTTCTTGGCCGCTTTAACATAGGCTACTCTAAAGGAATTAAATTCTTCAAGCATATCCCGATTATCCTTGAGAAGTTCTTCCTCATCAAGCTATCATCGCTGGTTTCATTTTTGTCCAAAGGACTTGGTGAAACTACAACTTCATTTTCGTGAGTCATAGGTAGGACATGAATCATGAGCTATTAAGCATAAGTTAGCTTGCTCACAATCCTCTTCCTCCTCTTCTCGAATCGGCAAACCATGTAGCAACCCTGTTTATCTTCTATGTCTTCACCAACATACCTTTTTGTTTTTGAAATTTTCTAAACGAGGGTTTTCGGTATGCTTCAAATTTTGGCTTTGGACACTTTGAGGCAAAATGACCGTGTTTTCTACGCTTATAACACACAAGCTCTTCCTTGATGAACTTTCACCAATCTTCCCGAAAGGTTGTTGGTGGGTGTTCTTTCTTCCATATTTTGCAAATTTTTGAAATCGCTTTAACAAACATAGCAAATTGTTCATCGATAAAAAATCATTTTCACAGAAGAAGTAGAGGGTTTGTTTTCAACAATGATTTCTTCTTGGACCATGGTCGGCAAAGACACGCTTCAACTGCTTTGTCTTGCTCTAGAGCTTGATTAACTTCAAGTTCATAAACCTTTAAACTTGCGTAGAGACTACGAAGAGTCATCTCGCTTTAAGTTTTTAGATTCTTTCATAGCCGTGGTCTTCACATGCCATAAGCTACCTAGAGAGCCTAGAAACCTCATGTTCATTTCCTTTTTGTCATACGCTTTTACCAAGAGAAAAGCAACTATTTATTACCTCACCGAATCGATCGTATGCTTGTCTCAAGGTTTCCTTAGGATCCTTTTTGAAAGAATCAAACCGCTGGATGTATGTATATTTTTTTGTCTCTTGTGTCTTGGTCTCCTCAAGTATTCTACAAGAGCTTCCCACATCTCTTTCGCAGCGGTTGTACATCGAATCACTTGCTGGTATGTGCTTGTGTCTAGAGAGCTGGTGATTATGTTGATTGCTTTACTGTCAAGTTCAACCAGCTTTCTATCGTCCTCTGTCCATTCTGATTCTTCTTTAGGAACTTCTGCAGGGTTCCCAGCGATGGAGGCGAGAAGATTTGCCTTCATTGGTATATGTTGACCTGCGTGACACATTTCCATAATCGTTGTCAATAGAGTTCATGAATCTCATTACTTTATCCTTCCATACATCAAAATGACCTTCGTCCAATATTGGGACGTGGTTAGCATTAGATGTAGGCAAGATATAGTGTGTTTGTGCCATTATGTCGTATCTCTCAAGAGTTTAATCTAGGAAAAACTTGTTTTCAAAGAGTATTGGCTCGATACCAATTGTGGGTCCCAATGAGCACAATAATAAGCTAGAAGGGGGGGGTTGAATAGCTTATTAACACTTTAAAACTTTTAAGTAAGTTCCTTGAAAGTTACTTGAAGTTTATGAAGAGTTTCAAGTAGCGGAAGACCTTCAAGAAAATTGTTCCGTGTCCGCCGATAAGGACTACCTAGACCTTTTACGATTACTTAAGTTCTCAATGAAATGGATATAATGAACAAGGAAACTATGCGCTTCAAGTAATAGACAAACGTAAGGAAAATAACACAAGTATTTTGAGATGGTTCACACTGTAAATAGTGCTACGTCCACCACCAAGGCAGTCAACCTTGGATTTAAATTGTGCACTATGTTTTCCACTTAGATCAATTACAAAGAATATCCCTAATGGATCGTGTACAAAATATTGACTTGTGTTTGTCTATGGAATTAAATATCGTAAATACAAGATATTTAATTAGATGCGTATATAGTTAATGGAAGTAAACAACAAGAAGAATAAAACAATAAATGTTGAAGAGCGACTTCTTGTTGTTGACGAGGACTTCTAGATCCGTTGAGGATCTATTGAATGCACCGAAATGAAAGACTTGGAGTTGTATAGATTCGAGCAATTCTTTAAGTGTTCGATTGATTCATGCTTGTCTTGTTCCAGCTTCAATGGCGATATTTAAAGCGAGTGCACTTCAAAAGAATCCGTTGGAGAGGACGAAGGCTTCAACAAATTTATTCATAAATGCATTAAATGCATGGGGTCGATCAAAGAATTTCGTCTTCACAGATATCCAGAGCGATAATCATTTCGAGATCTTCAAAAAGGTGGGCGATTTGGTGTCGATCCGAGAGATGAAGCGTAAAGTAGGGGATGCAGCTGCTCGCTTTCATCACATCGCTCAGACGAAAAGTCTTCCTGCTTTTCGGAAAGTTGCTTTCGGCGGCTTGACATGTCAGAGAATGACTTGGATTAATTCAAATAATATATGGAAATAAGTTTGAATTAATCCAGCTAGCTTTATGCTGAAGAGGACACGTAGAAGCGCATCACCGGACACGAGGTCTACCGATCTTAAGCTTCGAAAGGTCTTCCGTGAAGCCGAGAAAGGGTCTTCCGCTGAACCGAAAAGAGTCCTACAAAAACTATACAAGGCAAAGTTCTATACACAGTTGCCACGCTAATCGATACGCAGCCCGATTAGCCACTGAAGTATAAAACTAATGTAATGTACTGATCAGATATAAATTTAACATAAGAATCAACACCTGGTATTTAACCAAACCTCAGCCAGGTATTTCACCCAGACCAAAAGGAAGGAAAGAACTACTACCAAGGCATTTTGATGAGTTACCTGCCCCAAGATCTGAAATCTTTCAAACAATGTGGGCCCATGGGATACTTAAACCTATCACAAATTTTCGACCTCCCAACCCATTACCTAGCACGTGGAATCACGCCCATTTTTGTGAATATCATCGTTGCAGTGGGCATCTTATCGACAAATGTCATGTGCTCAAGAATTCCATACAAGACCTCGTCAATAATGAAATAATCATGGTATCAGGTACAAAAATCTTGGAGGCCAATCCAGCAAAAAAGGTTTAAAGGTCAAAAGAAACCTATTTAAACTAGAAATAACGGTGCTGTAAATATCTTCCTCAATAAAATGAGTTTCTAATAAATGTCTGGGAGACAATTTCCTGGGTATGATAGATAAAGACACTGATTATGAAAGACTCCCTGTTGAATTTGAGTCTATTACTAATAAGCCTCTGCAGAACTAGTATACTACGACCGACCCGCTCTTGACACCCGAAGATCTGGTGGACCGCTTCGGATATACTATCCCCCATCATTCCCCTATCTTTACGGATTGGTCATCTACTGATCCTCTCCCTAAAATTGAGGATCTCAAACCCCATGTCCTCGATGTTGTAAATAACCATGTACAATTTGCTATTAATGATAATCTGAATGTGTTTGCTTATTCCTTAGTTGTACCTTCATTAAAAGACGCATTAAATAATTTTAATAATGAGTCATTTGATGAAATGGATCCAAAAGATAAAAATTACTTGGTTGAGCTCGTAAAGTCAGTTGAGCACCAGGAACAACATCAATCAACAAAGGTAAAGACTTATCTACTATCAACCTAGGACTGAGTAATGAAACAAAAGAAATCAAAATCGGATGTTACCTACAAGGCTCTGAAAGAATGGCACTTATTGACCTCCTCAAAGAGTTTGTGGACATCTTCGCATGGTCCTATGAAGATATGCCTGGGCTGGATCCAGCCATTGTTGAACACCGGATCCCCACATATCCGGATGCTCGGCCAGTTAAGTAAAAGCTCTGTCGAATCAAACCAAAATGGTTACTACAAGTAAAGGAAGAAATCATGAAGCAGCTACATGTCAAATTCATTCGGGTAGTAGAATACCCGATCTGGCTGTCCAATACAATGACCGTTCCCAAGCCCAACGGGAAGGTTCGAATCTGTGTAGACTTCCGCGACCTCAACAAAGCATTGCCCAAAGACGACTTCTTTCTACCCAATATTGATATTATGGTAGACGCCGTCGCTGCTCACAAAATAAAATCCTTTGTCGATGGCATGCTGGGCTATAATCAGATCAAAATGACAGCAGAAGACCAGGAAAAAACATCATTCACCACCCCATGGGGAACCTACTGCCATAATGTTATGCCATTTGGGCTAAAAAATGTCGGGGCTACCTATCAAAGAGCCGCCACCGCCCTCTTCCATGACATGATTCATAAAGAGGTCGAAGTATACGTCGATGACATGATCGTGCACTCCAGCGATGCCAATAGTGCTCATATCAAAGACCTTCGAAAATTCTTCGATAGGTTAAGGAAGCATCAGATGAAGCTAAACCCTAACAAATGCACATTTGGGGTTACCAAGGGCAAAGTCCTGGGATTCATGGTGACTGAGCAAGGCATCGAGATCGAGCCGGCCAAAATCAAAGCTATTATAAATATGCCGCAACTAAAAACTCCATCCGAAGTCAAAGGTTTCCTGGGCTGATTACAATATATCAATCGCTTCATCAGACAACTGACATCCATATGTGAGCCCCTATTCAAACTCCTAAAGAAAAATACTGACCAAGTCTGGGACGAGAAATGCGAGCTAGCATTTGAAAAAATAAAAAACCTACCTTACTTATCTGTCGGTGCTAGTTCCTCCCCATACACATAAACCTCTCCTCCTATATTTAACCATCATAGACACATCAGTATGGGCTATGCTCGCCCAAGAAAAAGATAATTCCTACATTGAAAATGCCATCTACTTCATAAGTAGGAAGCTACAAGGAAGCGAACTTAATTATTCAGCACTGGAGAAAAGCTCCACCGGCCTAGTCTGGGCAACACAAAGGCTTAAAACCTATCTGCAAGGAAGATCCATCAAACTCATCTCCAGGATGAATCTTATAAAATACATCTTCGACAAGCCATCATTATCCAGCCGATTGGCTAAATGGCCATTTCTTCTCAACGAGTTTGACATCACCTATGTCACGCTCAAATCTATCAAAGGCAGCATAATTGCAGACCATTTAGCCGATCTGCCCTTAGAAGCAGAAGATGCAGCTAAGCCCAGTTTCCTAGACGAAGGTGTCTTGGAAATTGTTGATCATGACATGAGCTGGCAAATGTTCTTTGACGGAGCCACCAACAAAAGGGGCTTTGGCATAGGAATCTTATTAATCGACCCGGCAAATTCCCACACTCCGTTGGCCATAAGGTTGGAGTTTGAATGCTCGAACAATACAGCTGAATATGAAGCATATATCACTGGTCTAGAAGAAACCCTCCAAAAAGGAGCCAAAGACTTGGAAGTCTACGGTGATTCAGCCCTAATCATCAACCAGGTTGAAGGAAAATGGAAAACCCAGGATCCCCGGCTGCAGCTCTACCATGCCAGACTGATAGCACTAGCCGCCAAATTCGATAATATCTCGTTTCATTACTTGCCACGAGATAGAAATCAATTTGCCGATGCCCTGACCACCTTGGTATCCTTGGTCCAAATTCCCACAAAAGCCAACGTCCAGCCATTTATAGTTGGGAAAAAGGTTACGCCGACATATTGTTTCAAAATAAATGCCACTCCTGAAGAAGATCACGAGCCTTGGTATTTTGACATACTAAAACTGCTTTAGAAAGGAGTCTATCCTCCCAACCTGGACAAAAGAGGAAAAGTCTCCCTACGGAGATGGGCATCGCAATTCGTATTTCAGCGGTGGCAACCTGTACAAAAGGCATTATCAGGGCCTAAGCCTCTTGTGCATCGACCAAGCAAAAGCCGAGCAAATCATGAACCAGCTTCATGGTGGTACATGTGGGCCCCACATGAACAGGGCATGTGTTATCCAAAAAAGCTATCCGGCAGGGGTACTATTGGAGTACACTAGAAACCGATTGCATTCGGTGGGTGCGTCATTGTGACAAATGCCAGTGTTTCGCAAATCTGCAGCACGTGCGCCCGCATGTCTTATATAACTCCACAGCCCCCTGGCCCTTTTCAACTTAGGGAATCGACGTTATAGGCCAAATTCATCCGAAGGGATCCAATGGCCACGAATATGTTCTGGTAGCCGTCGACTACTTCACAAAGTGGGTGGAAGCCTCTTCCTATAAAATTCTAAATGCTCGAAAGGTGTCCGAATTCATCCGGACCAACATCATATATCGATACAGAGTGCCCTTCGAGATCATCTCCGACAATGGCACGCACTTTTAAGGGGACGTGAATAGTCTACTCGACGAGTTCAAAATTCAAAGGCTAAGTCCTCCCCCTACCGACCACAAGCCAATGGTGCCGTTGAAGCAGCCAATAAAACACTAGAGAATATTATCAGAAAAATGGTTGATACAGGAAGAGATTGGCCAGAAAATTTGCGGCTAGCCCTCTGGGGCTATCGCACCTCAGTTCGCACACCCACTGGGGCTACTCCTTACTCTTTAGCCTATGGCATGGAGGAAGTGCTGCCCATCGAGGTTGAAATCCCATCATTAAGAGTAATGATGGAATCAGGCATATCAGAAGTTGACTGGGTCAAAGGGCGATACGAGGGATTAGCCCTGATCGATGAACGGCGATTGCTAGCCCTAGAACACACCCGAGCATATCAAAGGCGAATAGCCCGAGCGTTCAATAAAAAAGTCAAAGGCTGCGACATCCAAGTTGGAGACTTGGTACTTCGAGAAAAACCCCCTAGTTATGTTGATACTAGGGGGAAATGGAAATCTCCTTGGATGGGACCTTATGTTGTTAAAGAAATCCAGTCAGGAAGGGCAGTACTCCTTACGAATCAGGAAGGGGAGGATATTGTTCAGCCCTTCAACCTCGGCAAGCTCAAAAGGTACTACGCATGAACCGAAATATATTTGGCAATTGCTTCCCTCCCCAGCTCGTTAGGTTGAAAACCCGAAAGGGCGACCTAGACAAAAATTAGAGCATAAAAAAAACAAAACAACAAAAAGGAGAAATAAGGGCTCGCTAGGTCGAAAACCCGAAAGGGCGAGTTAGGCAAAAGTTAGAGCAATTAAAAAAAATCATCAGGAGAAATGGGGAGGGAATGCATTTTCTAAATCCTTAGAATCCGACCTATTGCTTGTCAAAGTCTTTAGCAAATGCACGAGTCTTGACCGACTAAGAGAAAAACCACGACGAGAGCTCGCATTAAAACACCGGAATATAATATAAAAACAAGTCCTACGGTGCAACTTAGGAATAATTGCTTAAAACATTATAGATTATGCATTTATTGCATGTACATTTATCTATACTATTTGCTACTCATACCTCTATTCCCCATTTGTTTCCCTAAAACCATTCTCCTCTTTTCAGCTCAGCCCCGAAGTGGTCTATCAATGCCTGCGGCGTCCGCCCAACCGGGACCATATACTCCTTCTGCGAGGCATAGAAGAGGCTCCAGTCTCACCAGCGTGAGAACCTCCAGAAGTGTCCTCATCTTCATCATCCGCATCCCCGTTATCCTGAACAATCGTATTGCTCGGGCCAGCGCCATCATCCCTGTGGGCAGTGCCCCACCTACCAGCTTGAGGGGGATGGACAACCTCATTTGGTTCCCAAGGATTACTCCACCGGCTTACATTGCTTAGACGAGGAGGTGCATTAATGGGACCTGCCTTATTTGGACCAGGAGCCGTCCGGGCATCAAGGCTACGAACATGCCTAAAATCCTCCTGGAAGGCCTGAGGAACCACCAGCCCCGAGCTCTCTATATCCTCGCATATCTCCATCAGGTGAGCATCTATACCGCTGGTTATTCGACGGCCTAGCATCTGTCTCAGTGCTCGCCTAATTAGGCGGGAATGCCCCTTAGCAGCCACCATGATCCATGACAGATATTCATGGGAAAGGAGCATGTAATGAGAATAGAGATAAGCAACCTCCAGTGAGTCAAAGTTCAGCTGCCATATATTGCAGATGAGGGTACCCAAATCCCTATCTATCTCCATCTCCACAGCCAAATGACGGCTCGCATCAGGAATAAGTTCCTCCCAGCCAAATTGGTGGAGGACCCTGTCTGCCCGATAAAAGGAGGTACGCTCAATGCCCGGCAGAATGACCTGGGCATAGACCCCGGTATACTGGAGAAATCGACGAATTTGCCAATGGTTGATGACCCATATAATTTCCATGGAGCCTCTGTGCAAAATACTCTCGACCCAGTCGGACTCCGAGAAATTCGTCTGAGGATAATGATCACGAGAGCCATAGAGCCCTGGATCATACCTTGCTCCCGTCGTCAGTGGGCCCATCACCTAGTTGAAGTGCTCCTCTAACCACATATAAATTAGAAGAGGGCTGCCGGAGGGAAATAACTTGTCACCAGCTGTAAAGGCATCCATGCCCGACAATGTCTCTGCCAAAATCACCGGGATAATATTCACTCGGCGATCATGAGCCTGCAATACCAGGTCCACGACCCGCACATCAATATACCCGGCTCGACCCACCAGCATGTATCGCCCCATAAGGCAAAGAAAGAGAGACGACAGCCGGCGTGACAAATAATCAAGGTCATCCATCCTGTACTCCGTAAAAGCCCCGGGAAAGACGGTCAGATCAAAGTTTACTCCATTATAAAAACCTGGAGTAGCTGCGCGGGTTGTGCCGAAAAGCTCCCTTATTGCCATGTAAGGACACCTCCGTTGAGAAGGCACAACAATAGGACCAGTGGCTGTCATCCCCACCATCGCACAAAATTCTTTAAAGGTGGGGCACATCCCGTTCATGCCAAAATTAAAAAGATGGTCTTGAGGCGACCAGAACCTGGAGGCTCCCCGCATCATATCCCAGTTGATGACAAGGGTCCGCCATGACAGCAGGCACCTTTACCTGAAGATATGCTCGAACCAATCTCGCTCATCTGAACGTAAGGAGAGGACCCAAAAGTCCAAAGCATTCTCGTAAATGTCCATTTCTAAGGTTGTATGGGTTGGTACGGCCATCTTTGGACAAAAGCAAAAAAAAAATTATCTGATCAAAAGAAGGGGAAACTGAGCTAAAGAAAGGACAAAAGGCTGAGCAGAAGGCGAGTTTGTGATGAAATAAACGTTGTCCCCGGCTTTCCTTTTATACTAAAAAACTGAAGAAGCTGACGATTTCTGAGCACAGTGCTGAACAGTGCATGAACAGGGATCGCACAGGAAGCAGCCTTGGCGCCGCCAATATTACTTCCTGGTGCGGCGCCCATATCCCTTATGGCTGGCGCCAGGATCCTCCTTCCTGCTCCCTCAAACAGCCTGGTATCCCGGTTTCGGCTCCAACCACTCTCTGTTATCTCTGTCTGATCAGAAGAAAAAATACAGAGGCTATGAAAATAGCCTTCTGTGAATTGGGAAAAGATCAAGCACAGGAAGAAGCGGGTGCCTCTTCCTCCCCGCAGAACACCAGAAAAGCCCGCTCTAAATCCAAAGGTGTATCTTTCTAAATTCCATTTCCTGAGCTACAATGTGCTACTACCCCTAGATAACGGTCTAGCTTTCTTTGTGCATGAATTTTGAGTCTGCATTTTAAATTTTTGCATCATATACAATTATATTGCATTGCATCAAAAATATATATGTATAGAATCTGGTACAAGAAAAAAGAGAGAAAAGCTAATGAATGCAAGCAGCTGAAGAAGCCCCGCAGCAGCTTTTTGTACATCGACACGCTAACCTAATAAAAAAAAGTGAGACAGCAAAAAGAAAATATATCAGTCTCCAAAATATGTATGAAAAAAATAAATGAAAAAAAAGAGAAAAAGGCAAAAATGTGTACCGTGTGAGCCTGCTCCGGGACTTGATGCTCCTTAGGGATGTCTGCATCTGGAAGAACTTCCTCCACCATCCTTCCGCCTCGATGATATCGAAAGGTAGAAAAAGCATCATCAGGTGCTGAAAACTCCAACTGCACGTCAAGAACTGGAATAAAGGGCCTAGGCCTGGCAGAGGCATCGGAAGCACGCCTGGCCACCGCAGGGACAGGAGGGGCATGATGCAGCATAATCCTCAGAAAGTCCTCATATGCCATAGGCGAAAAATCAGTCTGAGGCATGATAAATCTCGATAGGTACTGATAACTGTTCGACAAAAAATTCGGAGCAATCACCCAAATGGGAGACATCCTATTTGAATATGAAAGAGCGTAACAACGAAAAGGTATGGGCTATCTATCGTCGTAGTCCAAACCAACGATGAAATTCCCTTTGGTGGAGGTACTAATGGGTGTGTCATAAGTGCTGAATGCTGGCGATTGACCCGCTCGCCCATAAATAATGAGTCAACCATGATGGATACCATCAATATCCGGCACCGGCTCATCTCCAGAGTAACTGCATAATACCCCATCAGGCCCCTCCAAGGAAGAAAGTGCACGCAGGCCGAAGCCGGCAATCCTCTCGCCCTCTCTTTATGATCGAAAGCAATGCCATCTCTATCCAGCCTAACTCTATTCTCATTCACGAATTCAGCCAAGTAAGGTGGCTTGTGAAAGCGCTGATACAGCTGACCCGGCGTGAAATGAAAGAATGAAAAAGCCCAAACCTGCAAAAAAAAAAAATCATCAGCAAAAAAATATATATATGCTGCAAAAAGAGAAAAAAAAAGGCTGGAAAAGGTAAAATACCTCCCACGTCGGAGCAAATCCAGTAAGAGTCGGCGAGTCATTACTTACCGACCTATCCATCGAAGCATACCCGCCCGCCCGCCTCTGGCAGAATCTAATGTGATCAAAATCCCTCAGACAGCCCAAGAGGGAAACCCTCAAGGCAGTGGACGAATTAGCAAAAAGCGACGTCCCAAGAAAAAAAGAACAAGAATACCCTAGCTACGCGAGCCACGCCCTCGCTATCATTCTCTGCAACTCTCCCGACATTCTCTAAAAGCCATTTCCTCATACTATCGATTAAGATCTCGTCAGCAGATTTATAATCGGGCACGAGGCCCAATAGATCTTCCACCACGTCATGATGGTGACGAAGGGTATAATCAGGCTCCAGAGTCCTACCAATGCTGGGGTCATGGTAGCCTCCCCCCAGCTGAAATGGAAAATGTGAGTGGTATCCCACCAATAATTCCGCAAAACCTCGAAGATAGGCAAAAAGCTGCGGAAGGGACCAAAAGCCTGCAAAAATGTGCTAAATCTGGAACCCTCCACCAAGACTTGTGCCGCCTCGGGCAGTAAGCGATAAATGTCTGAGATATTGGCACAAGTTGCCCAAATTCGGATTAAGGGCTTGCGCATCTGAAAGAGAAAAAAAAAAGGGGGCAGCATATCAGCACCAAAAGAAAAAATGATAAAGAGAAAAGAAAAGGTAAGACTCTTATCCTTTTTATCTCCTGCGCATATCATCAAATTAAGCATGTTGCATACATCGCATTTTGCAGGTTATCATAGAAGTTTTTTTTTTTTTTTTTTTGGCATAAGAAATATATTGCATCCATAAAAAAATGTATGCATGCCTATTTTGCGTTCTAAAAAAATATAATAATAATAAATTGCACCTTGGCACTAAAATTTTTATATTGCATTTTAGCATTCATCATTTGCATTTATTGTTCAAATAATTGCATTTTTTGGCACTCGCAAAAATAAAATGTTGCAAATCTTGAAAGAAAAAAATATATTTCCATAATATTTATCATGTCTCTGCATCATATGCATTCGTAAAAATGAATATTGTTGCACAAAATATTCCTGTTACATCTTGCATGTATCCGAAAAATGCGTCTGAAAATGTATCCAGAAAAAATATATCATGTATTCGAAAAGTCTATTTCATAGGCAGACATATAAAAATATTTTTCAACCTAAGCATGCATCATATAGCCAGATTATATCAATTATATGAAATATGCATCACAGAGTCAAATAGTGCCAACTGTTTAATTATGCATCGCAAAAATAAATTACATAAATTTCATGAATAAATTACCAAATTGCGTCATTTTAGCATATAAATTACATGCATAAGTATCATAAGCAGAATCATGTGTGCTCCAAAAGCCCAAAACAACAGGAAAATTTAGCAAATCTGAAAAATCATCCAAATGGGTTTAAGAAAAAAGAAACTTACAGTGGGAATTGGAAGATTTGATACATGTGTGTTCCAATCGCGATAAAGATTACTCTAATCATCCTTGGAGTAGTGATATCTGACATAATTTCGGACCAAAGGAGGAAGTTCCTTCCTCTCTTCACCTGATTTCGGATGCATTGGTGCCTTTCCCTTCCGAGATCGCGAAGAAGAAGCCATCTGTTAAAAAAACACGCAAATTGACGGAAGAAAATCGAGAAACGAAGAAGAAACGAAGAAATGGGCTTGTTGGCAACAATGGTCGAAGGAAAAAAATGAAGAAGACGAAGAAAAGAAGAAATGAAGCCTACTTCTTCACTTCTCTTCCCGTCACTAATAAGGGAGAAAAAGAAATTTTTTTCTTTTTCCCCCTCCAAAATTTGAAAGTTCGGCACTTAAATCCTCAGATTTCTAAAGCTACAAAAAGGCCCCTGAAGGTTAACGAAAAGTTAACGAAGTTAGTTTTGTTAACCAAATTTGACGGCCATCCATCCAAAATCAAAGGAAAATTCATATCCCCAGCAGATCAACCACGAAATGGGCAGAAAAGGAAGAAAAATCAATTGCAAAAGTGAGATTCTGCAGAAAAAAAAAATGCAAAGAAAAGAAAAAATGCAAAGAAAAGAAAGAAACATGCAAGAAAAAGGGGACATAGTAAGAAAAAAAGAAATTTCCAGTAAAAGTTGGAAATGCAACAGAAGAAAGAAAAATTTTACAGCAAGAGTTGGAAAAGCAAGAAAAATCCCCAGCATAAATCAAAGCAGCAAAAACTGCAGAATCTGCAGAAGCAGCAAAAGCTACGGAAGCAGCAGAAGCAGCGAAGTCAGCTGAATCAGAAAGAGCAAGGCAAAGGTAAGAAAAGGTAAAGTATTTTACCCTTTCTTTTTCAAAAAAAAAAAGAAAAAAGAAAAATCATTTTCTATCATATTCTATGATTTTCTTACTTTTGGATACGATTTGTATTGATCCTGAGGATACGATTTTCGAAAAGAAAGAAAAAATGTTTTCTATCGTATTCTACGACGGGTATTGACCCTGAGGATACGATTTTCAAAAGAAAAATTGTTTTCTATCGTATTCTACGACGGGTATTGACCCCAAGGATACGATTTTCAAAAGAAAAATCGTTTCTATTGTATTCAACGACGGGTATTGACCCTGAGAATACGATTTTCAAAAGAAAAAGTGTTTTCTATCGTATTCAACGATGTGTATTGACCCTAAGGATACGATTTTCAAAAAGAAAAATCGTTTTCTATCGTATTCAACGACAGGTATTGACCCTGAGGATATGGTTTTAAAAAAAAATCGTTTTCTATCGTATTCTACGACGGGTATTGACCCTGAGGATACAATTTTCAAAAGAAAAATCGTTTTCTATCGTATTCTACAACTGATATTGACCCTGAGGATACAATTTTCAAAAGAAAAATTGTTTTCTATCGTATTCTATGACGGGTATTGACCCTGAGGATACGATTTTCAAAAGAAAAATCGTTTTCTATCGCATTCTATGACGGGTATTGACCCTGAGGATACGATTTTCAAAAGAAAAATTGTGTTTCTATCGTATTCTACAACGGGTATTGACCCTGAGGATACGATTTTCAAAAGAAAATTTGTTTTCTATCGTATTCAACGACGGGTATTGACCCTGAGGATACGATTTTCAAAAGAAAAATCGTTTTCTATCGTATTCTACGACGGGTATTGACCCTGAGGATACGATTTTCAAAAGAAAAATTGTTTTCTATCGTATTCTACGATGGGTATTGACCCTGAGGATATGATTTTCAAAAGCAAAAAAAAAAAAAACTTTTTCTATCGTATTCAACGACTGGTAATGACCCTGAGGATACAGTTTTCGAAAAAGAAAAAAAAATCTTTTTCTACCGTATTCAACGACGGGTATTGACCCTGAGGATACAATTTTTGAAAAGAAAAAATATATCTTTTTTAATTGTATTCAACGACGGGTATTGACCATGAGGATACGATTTTCAAAAGAAAAATCTCACCGTCGTGTTCTAGGGCGGGTATTGACCCGAAGGACACGATATTTTGGCATTCCACCCAACTGTTGATTGATTGCATCGGGCCGAACTCCGTTTGGTCTGATTCCTTTTTTTTAAGGGATACATAAGCAGCCTACTTCGGTAGATCCGACCATCAGAGCATTTAATTTGCATATCTGCTTAAAAACTACGATAACCTGCTATAACCGACTAAATATGTCTAGGATATGTGAGGTTTGGTTTGCATTATAAACTGTTGCATTATAACTGCTACCTGTTGCATTACTCCCCGCTTTAATTGCCATGAAATTGGGAGTCTATTTCTTATCAACGATGTTCGCCTACTCGGTAAGCTGCGGGTTACCCGTAGACTCCATCATTGAGGGGTTCATTAAACACCCCAATTTCGTACCCCTGGTATGTAACATTGACATGCGATATCAAGACCTGTTGAAACTTAACAAATGTCAAGTTACAGGATTTAAATGCAAAGGACAAAGCAGGATGCGTAAAACAGTGAAATGCAAGGGCCAAAGTGTCCGAAAAGAGGCTGAAAATGGAGCATTGGCGCTGCCACATCACACTCTGGGCGCGGCGCCCAGATCCCTAGAGGTCGGCGCCCAGAGCCTCTACAGTGCTCCCCGACTTAACACATTGCACAAGCCTTCAAGTGCACGGTACAAGCCGATGAAGCTCAGAAAGAAAAAATCCTAATGACGAAGGAATCCCTTATTCGCCCTATAAATACAAGTGCCCGGCTTCGCTTTCAGAACACACAGAAAAAAGAGAAAATTTCTCACTACGTTGTTATTACGCTGAAGAAATATAGAGCGATCGTGAGATAGTGGGTTCCCCCTCCTATAAAGCCTCGAAGCTCTGCCAAATCTCCTCCAAACACAAAACCGACCGGTCAAAGTGAGTCATAGCCCCCAGCTAGGTTTCCACTCTATTTTCCCCGTCCAAAAATATCAAAAAGAGCAGTTGCTTTATCCGAGTAAAAAGGCCAAATCCGCCAGAAGCAAGCAGTTGCTCTGCCTGATTTTTGCCAACATGAGTCAAAAAACAGCAAAAACGTAAGCAGTTGCTCCGCCCATTTGACGGTGCCCAGAAGCAACCTTCGGAAGCAGTCACCTTGCCCAAATCCTCACAACACACACTACAACAAAAGACTCTCTCTCCCGAAAGGACAGAGCGAGCACACCCCTACTCTTAAAGGTGAGCCTTTAAAGAGTTTTATTTTATATAAAAAAAAAGAAGCTATTTTCCATCCGGCCCAATGTAAAAATATAAGCTGTTATGCTGCACGGATTTATTTAGAGAATAGCATTAAAAAGAGCCATTATTATGGCTAAATATTTTTAAATGTATTTGTAATTACTGGAAGGAGAGGACTGCAAGTCCGTAAATAATGTACATACATATATATTTGTCTTTAATACTTTATTTATTTGTTTGAGAAATATAACAAAAGCATACTTTAGCCAAAAACTGTTTTGAGACCGAAAGGGCGAGTTGGGTGCCTAGCACCTTCCCAACTCGTAACTTAGCCTCCGAACCCGTTTTTCTACAATCTCTGGTTTTACTTTTGATTTTTTCTTTGCTTTTTCCTTAAAATAAATATGGCGACTCTGTCAAAACATTTTGGATCACAGTGAGGCACACAACATCCTTTCTTGCACTTTTCAATTTTTCCCTAAAAAAGGGAGAATGGAAATGAAAGGGCGATGCATTTTCTGTATCTTATTTTTCTCTAAACAAAGGAGAATGAGACACGGAGAGCCCAATGTTTTCATAGTAATCCAAAATAGGGCTTAATGCAATTTTTATAAAGTCCACAGTGGGGCCCATAACATTTTTTGTTTTTTGCACTTTTCCGTTTTCCCATAAACAAGGGAGAATTGAAATGAAAAGGGTGATGCATTCCTGCATCCTGTTATCCCCTAAAAAAGGGATAACCTGATACAAAAAACTCAAAGCTCTCATAATGGACCAAAAACTCACTCAGGTGATCGAGACGTATTCAACGCGCTTTTTGATAGCACCCTTTCCACATTTTTAATTTCGCCTTCCCCTAAACAAGGGCGGGTGGAATAGAAAGCGTGGTATCCGCTTCCGCACACCGCATTCCCCTATCCAAGGGAGCGCGGGTCGCGGGCCGCATCCCGGGAAACCCACAGCTGGGTACCCCTAAAATGATGTTATGGGGGGATTTCAAGTCAATCACCATGAAAGTGATTTTTTTCGCTCTGGAGCGACATCCTTCACCAATAAAAACTTCCAATTCAACTGTGCCCTTGACTGGCACCTTGTGGTTGGTGAAGCCCCCCAAAGTTCCTGTATATGACTTGAGACGGTCATCCTTCAACTCCAAACCCTGAAAACAAGAGTAGTACATGACATCCCTGCACGCCCCTGTATCCACCAGAATCCTGTGCACCACCCATCTATCGATCAAGGCTGAAACTAGAGGTGGCAAATGGGCGGGTGTGGGCGGGCGTAAATGGGCGGCGGACTCAAATGGGCGGACAAGTAAGTACCCATTTAATAGTATGGGCATATATGGGCGGGCACTAAATGGGCATGAGCGCCCATTTACTCATTAACATGCACTTATCAAATAAATATACAAATTACAAAAAAATAAATTTTTTTACAAAAAATTATCAAAAGTTACAACTAACTATATATATATATATATATATATATATATATATATATATATATATATATATATATATATATATATATATATATATATATATACATATACATATATAATTACAACCACAATAATTGGAAAAAGCCGACATATTGCTTGTGTTAAAGTATATTTTTGTAATTAAGACTAACTCTAATGATATTAATATATCTTATTATTAATTAAACTTTTCAAACGTGGATGTTTAGGTGGAACAGATGGAGTAGTTAGTATTAGAGTTCTATGTTCTCTTCTCTTGAACACATATGACACTAATAAAAGGAAAATGACAGTTATCTAATAAAATGTGACAAATGAACTAAGAACGGAAGTAATAGTTTGTGAAGAAAATAACTTTTCTTCGAAATTGCATTTTAATTTTTACTAATAGTTTTATGCATTAGTATGTAAAAATGTATTTTTGTTGTTGCAATTCAATCTTCTATTTTGTGGTTAGATTTTTAATTTCGCTGAATCCCAATAGACAAACACACGAGTGGAAACCTGACCAAAAACTAAACAAGCTAACTAAGTCACATGTACAAATCTATATGAGAAAGTTCGAGCAAATAAGAATGTCATGTTGCACATGCTCACAAAACCGCTTGAATCCAAAACCGCTATGAATCCATTTATAGATGAACGGATATTTAAATTATAAAAATTGAACAATTTGGGAGTGATGTTGTGTTTCATTTAAGGATTTAAGGAGAGTCATATAATAACATTCTATGCTTTGCTTTGCAATTTTTGGGGTGGCGGTGGCGGTTGGAAGGACGGATGTACTATATATATATATGCTAGTAGTACCCAGAGACCCGAAACTGCAGATTGATTTATTGGTGAGAAGGCGCTGCCAATTTGCAGCTACAGGCTTTGCCATTACAAGTATATATATATATATATATATATATATATATATATATATATATATATATATATATATATATATATGTGTGTGTGTGTGTGTGTGTGTGTGTGTGTGTGGTGGGGGTGGTTGGAAGAGTGGGTGTACAATATAAATATATTAATTATGTTAAACGTCATTATTAATCTTAAGTATTTTATAATTATGTATGTAATTGATAAAACAAAATTAGAAGAGAAAGTGAATGAGTTTTAGTATGGGTGCCCAAGTGGGTGCCCATTTAGCCCATCATAATTAATGTGCCCAAGTGGGCATGCCCATTTGTGCCCATTTAAAATTTTGGGTGTGCCCATACTCATTATTTATTGGCGCAGACGGGCAAATGGGCAAAAATTGCCACATATAAATTTGAAACGATCAAGGGCGTTCCCCGCCTGTGAATGGACTCCTCCCACACGCAGTTGTAGGGCAATCCACCACCTTTGACAAGGAGTATATCTGCTTCCCCAACTATGTAAGAGTGGGCTCCTCATCCAGAATCACGTTTATCACACCCCAAACTAGGGGTGCATCTCTACGAGGGGCATTTCCCCTGTTGTTTCCATCCCGCTTGAAGCGGTCTAACCTCCCTCGTTAATCAAATTATGAATGACCTTTTTGAGCGGCCAACATTCCTCTGTGGTGTGCCTATAATCATCATGATATGCACACCTCCTTGATCGGTCCCTGGTGTCAGCAGTCTCTGCACTCATGCGCGGTGCCCGGGGAAGCTCATCTTGAATTTCATACATTATATCTTCCCGTAATGTGTTAAGCGGGGTGAGGTCGCTTTCCCGAAGGAATTTGTTGGGGCGGTCATACCGCGACTTGCTTCTATTGAAACCTCCCCCCGTGTTCTTGTATTCTGGCCGCTATTCTTGCCAACATTGCTATTTCCCCCGGTATCGGTGCTTTCCTTCTTAAAGGGAAAATGTAAAGCTGAATATTGTTACTTGGGGGCATATAAGACATTGGACATTCGAAGTCTTTTTTTTCTTTAATTCCTTTTGTTGAAAATATTGGGAAAGTCATGTTGTGGACTTTGTCAACAACTACCTAGGAGTGGGGTTAGGAGTGGAGATCATGGTCTCTATAAAGGAGGAAAGACTTGGAAAGCAAGGAGGGGCTCGGCTATATAAGGAGAAATTGGTTTTAGAAGTTGGATATCCAATTACAAAACAACACGACTGATAAACATAATCATACACACACATATACACTCAAAGATCTCTGTAGTAATAGCTTGTTCTTTTCTTGATCAACAACACTTGCTGGGTTTATATTTTCTCTTGGGATTTTTTGTAAGTAATCTATAAATATGTTTAGTGGCTATATTTCTTCCAGTTAATGAACAAGTAAATCTTTACAAGTTCCTACTGTGAGATCTAATTGTTTTTCAATCTCAATTGGATTCAAGTATTTATTCATTCTCTGTTTGTTTGTTGCAAAAGGAATTGTGACTTAGAATTATTATGCTTAGTTAATGTTTGTGATCAAAACCTTAATTAACCTAATAGTTCATAGCTAGTTAGTACCGTTGATCCGTAATTGTCATCTGGTTCTAACAAAGTAGCAAGTAACTTACCGTTTAGGCATCACAAGCATATTCGGTTTGTGTTCCGGGAATGTGTAATCTAAATTAAATGATATTGCTTCAATATGCACTATTTAGAATTGGGTTTCTCACTCTTAATGCTTTCAAAACATTAAATCATATGAGCATCTCGGGGGTTGTCTTTTGATTAGAAAAATAATTAATGAGCTTCTCTTGATTATCGAGACAGTAAGGAGAGATTGGGTGTCTGGCGGTTGTCGACAACTATAACCGATTTATTTTTAGTCAATTGAGTCATCTTTGCATCTATGATCAGTAGTAAACTTATGAATTCCATGAAAGAGTATCATGTCACTAGGACTTCTTCGTTATTAGAATCAAACATTATTTTTGCTCGTTTACATTAAGCCTTTTATTTACAGCTTTTAATTAACTCTTTATTGATAATTAGTTTAGCTTAAAAACCTTAATTATTATTTTTATTGATTTGTTAAAATTGTTGAAAGAAGTGAATTTGACGTTCTTTGTGGATACGATCCCTACTACCCTATACTCGTTATAAGGAAAATATGAAATTATTTTTGACGGTTTGACACCCGTCATCATGCTAGAACCAAACATATAGAGTTGGACTGTCATTTCATTCGTGAGAAATTAAGAATGGTCTCATCAGCTTACTACACATAACTACCAAGAATCAATTGACAAACATCTTCACACTAAATTCCTAGGGAATAGTCTACATTAGAATTTCCTTTCCAAGTTGGGGATTGTGAGCATCTACACACCCTCAACTTGATCACAAGTCAATACAATTCCAATAAGCAATCCTTCAATATTATTTCAATTTGTCTTCTCTTTTCACCTAGTTAATCCCAAATGATGTGTAGAAATTTCTAAACCATAAAGCAAAGAAAAGAAACATGGAATAAAGGAAGTTGGAAGAGTGATGTTTGATGTTGGAGATTTGTGATCATTTTGTTCAGAAACTTTGATATCCTTTTCCAACCACTTTTGAATTCCATAGTACATTAGTTGCTTCTTAAATTTCAATCCCAAAGTGTGCTCCTTTTTTGTGTGTGTGCCCCAGTTTCTCTCTTTTGGCAAGCATGCGCATCAATTCTTTACAGTTTTACAAACCTTCTTGGTGGGCTCTATCTTAAAAGGCTGTATCATACTTGGAAAAGTCAATCATAAGCCACTAGGCATTCACCATAGTCACTGTTCACACTTAGTGACAGGATACTCTTTCATGGAATTCATGGCCCATGGACCTTCAATGCAGCAGCACCCTAACACATTTATTTCTGGAGAAATTGAAGGTGGGTACATTTGTCCAAATATTTTTTGTCACAATTCTTCGGGTTTATTTTATCAACTATCGAAATCTATTTTCAAAATATTGTTCTTAATATATTCAGTTTGTCTTTTTTCACAAATTTCACAGACTTAACACTTTAAGTTCGAAAATCTGACGTATCATATATAAGTGTATTTTATATATATATATATATATATATATATATATATATATATATATATATATATATATATATATATATATATATATATATATATATATATACAGTGGCGGATCCAAAAATAGATCTCAGTGGTGTCACTAATGTTAATTATTACTTAAAAATAAAATAAAAATAATGTCATTTTGTAGTGTATAAATTCAAAAAAAAAAAAAAAAAACTTCAGCGGGGCACTTGCACCCCAAGTGTTGTGCATAGATCCGTCCATGTATACATATATTTCAAAATAAGTATATATAACGTTTTTCAAACGTGATTTCATAACTATCATTCTCTTCTCACATATTCCCAAAAATTAAATGTCTCTATTCCAAAATAATTGTTTTATTTGATTGAACATAAAGATTAAGAAAAAATCAATTGACTTTATTATAAATATTAGTGTAATATGTAGTTTTTTTAAATGTCATGTGTTTATGTCTCATATTTAAAGTAGGTATAAAAAAATAAATATGAAGTGGTAAAAAGGCTTTCTTAAAAAGGAAAGTTTGAAAACAAAATATTTTTTTAAGAAGGGACGAAAAAGAAAGAAAAATATTTGTTTTGGAAAGGAGGGAGCTTTATGATTTGATATTTTACCTTTTCCCAATAATTATCTCATTCTAATTTTATTTTTTAACTACTGTTAGCCAAAGGAATTAACATATGTAGTTTATATTCTAAGAGTTCGTGTTAATGAGCTAATGAAATTACTTGAAACAGAGGAAATAACTCTCGTTGAAAGAATTATTGATCTCAACATGTATTTATTGTCGTTTCTTTATTTGTAATTTGAGGTAAAAAAAATTGAAAATAAATTACTCTCTCCATCTCAAAATAAATGACAATAAATGACGTTTTAGTTAAAAAAAACAATGTGTCCAAAAATAAATTACGTTTTAGAATTTCAAGACAAATTTATCTATATTTTGTCAAAATTGTCCTAATTAATTATTCTTTAATTTGTTACATTGAGAATATTTGAATACATTGAAAATATGGAAAGTTTTTTAAAAAAAAACGAAGGGTAACTCAATCTTTTTATAAGTTTCTTTAATCGGTGAGAAAATCTCTAAAAAGTTACTCCTATCGGGCAAAGAATCCTCGTTTGAAAATCAATTTTTTTTAAAAAAAATGACACTTTTAGTAGCTCATTGGTAATAAAATTACAATTTTATACTTTAATTTTTAAAAATAGACTCTTTAAGTGAAATATCCTGAAAATTAAATAGTAAACTTTTTGTTCGAAACAAAAAGACTATTTATTTTGGGACGAAAGGAGTATTACATTATTGGTACAAACTTCAAAGGCTACATTATTGGTTCAAACTTCAAACTTCAACCTTTTACTACTTTGTCATGGATTAATAAATAAATGTTTAAATATCAATTTTATCACTCTATTTCTATACTTTTTTCGTTAATCTCACTGTATTTTTTATTCATTAATTAAAGATTTGGTGACTATACTTGATCAATCATGCTAGGGTCACTGGAGACAAGGGCGTATGCACGTGGTACTAATTGGGTGTAAGGGAATCCATATTCAATTTTTTTCCCACCATTTATAACGACGTCATTTTACAAGGTGATCCGCCTTCCAGATATAGTCGGCCCTTCCATAAGCCAAGTGAGGTCATGACCTTGGGCCCCCAAAAAATCTCATATTTTTAGGCCCCAATCTTGTTTTAAAATATTGTCTGGGTTCACTCGACACACCATTTAAGAAAAATAAATTGACTGGATTATAAATATTAGTGAAATGTGTGTTTTCCTTTAATGCCCTTGAATATATGGTCATAATTTAAGTAGATAGAAAAAGTAAGGATAAAGTGATAAAAGTGTTTTCTTAAAAGGGAAAGTTATGAAATAAAACAATCATTGAAGAATGGACGAAAAAAAATATATAATAATTTGAAAATGAAGGGAGTATCTAAAAAAAATATCCCTAGTTTAACACTAACGATCGGCAGTGAGACTGCTTAACTCTTTCTAGTTTCTATAATTTGTAAGATTTCTTCTACGTCCTTTCCATTTTCCCAAAAAATTTAATGCTTTATGAGTTATTAATATTTTGATAATATAATTGAATTTTTTGAGCTTTTAAGTATGTGAATGAGTGACTTGTTGGTAATTGGTGATATTCTAATTGAAATTTGATTATTTAAACATTTACTATAATTCTAAAATAGAGAGATTGAGATTAATCGTTAATTTATTTTAATGGAAAAATTGTACATACACTATAATTATATACTGAAATAGAGAAATTGTACATGGAAAATTGTTTATATTTTTTAGTGATAATGAAATTTGAATACTTTTTGTTAGTTATTCGGTCTGCTTCTCTGCTTGAGTGGGCTAGAGATATCGAGAGAATAGAAAAAATTAATTATTATACTTTGATTACTGATTTTATTCTAAATGTGTTATAAGAGTGACATTTAAGTAGTACTTTGTAAATATTTTGTGTTTTATGTCCATAACTCTGTGATAAAGTATTTTTTTATTATCTTCTATGTTTGTTTATTTAATTTTTTAAAAAGAAAAATTTATGCTACAAGTCGGGGGGAATTCGTTAACGGAGGAAAGAGGGAGTATATTTGCTGCCGCCGCCGCTGCCGTGTCGTAGCCGTCCGTGTGCCGTCGCCGGTCTGCTTCTCTGCTTGCTAGAGGGACTGACTGTTCACTGCTGGTCGGACATAGGGAGTCCAAGTCGAGGGAGGAATTGGGAGTTTGGGAAGTGGGAAGGAAGCTGGGAATTGGGAAAGGTCAAAAAGAAAGTGGGAAACATTGCGTCACAGTCACTGAGAGGGCTGAGGAGATCTTTTAGCAATTGTTGGTTTGAAACTTCAATTAGCAAGTAATTAGGTTGGTTGCAATTATTTAACAAGCTGACAAAACTCAATATTTTTTTTCTCTTTGTTTAAAAAATAATTATAGAAATTGTTGGTTTGAAATTTTGAATCATTGAATGTTTGACCTTTGAAAGTAGGAATTTTTTATTTGGTTGGTTGAAAACTTGGAATTGAGGCTTGATGTTATATTCAAAATTAGGGGTTTTTTTTTAAATTTACATATTTACTTGGGTTCAAATTGTGAATTTGTTGTTTGGGGATTTGTCCGGCTTAATGGTTTTTGAGCTATTAACCTATTGTTACATGTTACTAGTTTAGTTGTTTAAATTATAAAGTGCAAATTGTGAATTTTAGTTTTTGTCTGTTCAATAGGGTTAGAGGTTTTTTGACTATTGAGGGAATATGCAGAGATTTTTTAAACGAAAATTGACAGAAAAAGAGTTGTTTAATAGTGTTACAAATGATGATGTAATTAAACGTTTTCATAGTATGAAAACGTGTAGAGAACAATTGTAATTTCTATGATTTTATGTAATAGCTATAATTGTTGTAAGTCTGATAGGCAACGAAATAAGGCTAGAGGGGGATTGAATACCCTTTTTAAAAACTTTAAAGCTTATTTTGAAAACCTTCAAAACTGACAACTGAAAATGTAAGTTATCAGCAGATTAAAAAAATGCCTATCAGTTGATGAACAAAATACTCTGTGTCAGATTGTTGAGACATGTTTAAGTAGTAAATGTTTTAAGCAGATCACTGATATAAGAAATGAACTGAAAAACAATATATAAAACAATTAATTAAATGATTCAAGAATCTGACTGATACTTACGTAGATGGAAACTGCTTAAGTGTTAGAAACAGTTCTATCACTTGAAAGATAAACGACGGAGTATTTAAGAGTGGTTCACAGTGTAAAGTGTTACGTTCACTACAAAGTTGGTCAAACTTGAATTTTTGAAATGCACTAAGATTGTATATATTTTAAGTGATCACTGACGGATCAGTGTGCAACAAAAACCAGTGTTTGAGGGGTATGATTGAGAAACAATCAAACTCGTGCAACAAACAAATGTTTTTTAATGATTCGAAAGAATAAATGAACAATCTAAAAAGTGATTGTTTAAATAAGAACTAGAAAAGAATAATAAATGAAAGATTATCTAGTAAGTGTTTAAGTACTAAAACACATCAAGGAAATAATTGCTTGAAAGAATATGTTCAGTGTCCAGTCCTGGGTTGAAGCTAATCAAAGAAAGAATATCATGTGAGTAATGAATGATAGCTTCCATCCATCTATCCTCTGTGTATATAGTAAGTGTTTAAGGATTGGAACACATCAAAGAAAGAATTGTTTGAAATAATATGTTAAATATCAGTCCTGGGTTGAAGCTAATAAAAGAGAGAATACCATGTGAGTAATGAATTAGGGGTATAGTTAATACAACACCTATAAAATACTTAATACAACACTTTTTGAAATAAGTTTACCAATTTTCCCTTTGTTCAATTTCAAAATTAAATTGAAAATTATAATTAAATGGAAAAAAAAAAAAAAAAAGAAGATTGGTGGTGGAGGCGGGAGTTGGTTTTTAATTAAATGGAAAAAAAAAAACTATTTTTTTGTGGAGATGGTGGCGGAGGCTGGGCGGGAGGTGGCGGAGGTTGGGCAGGAGGTGGTGGAGGCTAGGCGGTTGGGCTGTGGTGTGGGTTGGGTAAGGGAGGGACTGGGGGAGGTCCAGTCCGTGTGGGAGGGAAGGGAGGGGGGCCGGGCCGGGGGGGAAGGACTAGGCTTGGCCGGGCAGTGGGAGGCTGGGGAGGGCCTGGGGCCGGTTGTGAGGCTGGGGGGGGGATCGGGCTTGGCCGGTGTGGGAGGGTTGGGCGGGCGGGCGGTGGTCTGATGGGCGGTAGGGGTGGTCCGGTGGGCGGTGCGGGTGGGGATGGTTCGGTGGGCGGTGTTGGTTCAGTGTTCAATTTTTTTTTCATTTATCAAGGGTAATATAGTATTTTTACAAAAAAAGTGATGTATTAAGTATTTTATAGCCGCTGTATTAAGTACATATGATGAATTATCGCTTCAACCACTCTATCCTATGTGTATCTACTTCAATCCTTGTTTCAATGTCATTTATAAAGATTTTACATAAAGTCGTTTGAAAGAGCAAGGATGATCTTTGAATATATTGAAGAATGAAGATGAAATCTTTTCATTGAATACACAATTTGGTAGAGGTTTAGAGACAGAAGATATCCCTTAGCATGAAATAATAAAGAGGGTGGTTAGCTAGTAGATATGATATACTATAGAACATTTAAGAAAGACATAAAAAGTCTTATATTGAATAGTTCTATGTTTGAAATGTGATGGCCAATAATAATTAAATATGTGAGTGTGAAGGTCATGCGTTTTTATTTGATACTGTTTAGAATTCCTTTTAACAAAGTTGAAGACTTAAAATCTTTAAGAATTTAGAGCAAAATTCCAAAAGTGAGTCAATGTTCAGTAGATAGAGAATTCTAACACAAAATAAACGCTGACACTGAGGCATCAACATCTTTAAGTAGATATGATAATTTATGTTAAGAGGGTTGCTTAAGAGAGTCTAAATGACAACTGCTGTGTAACCAGCAGCGAGCATCTATCTGCTGAAGGTTTCCCCAGACAGTGTAGACTTGAAAAGTCTAAGTAAAACAACCTAAAGATATTAAGTATCTCATGATTTAAACTAGTTGTTTTAACTTAATGGTTTTAAGTAAATCTAAACATGCAAGTTTCTACAATCTCCTCATATTTACTTAAAGTCATTCATCCTAAGCAGAGAACAATTTAAGATATGAGCAATAAAAATAAGGTCTAAGTTCAGAACTTAGATATTTGATCACTGCAAAAGATGTTAGAAGGAGACAAATAGATATGATAGATAAACTAAAAACCAAAAAGTATTGAAGTTATAGTACCAGCTGATGTAAGCAACTTTAAAATGTAAAGTTTAAGAGTTTAGAAATTTGGGGATTGAGAATCAATATCAGGTTCAGGTTCAGCTTCAGCTGATTCAGGTTTTTCATCTGCTTCTTGTGATGGTTTCAATCCTAGCCTGCTACGTAGAATCTTGACTTCGACTATGTATGCTTCTTTGAGTGTTCTCTGCTTCTCTTCCTCTTGAATGGATTGAAGTATAGAGGCTTCAACATTGAATGCCCTAGTGGATCACTCTCTTTGTTACTCTAAGAGAGGCTTCCAATCATCAGCATGAGTAGCTCTTGGAGCACCAGATGCTATTGCTGATTGAATTTTATTAGGATGACCTTCAGAAGATTTGTGTACATAGAAGCAACCTGTTACTGGAGAGATGCAAGTTGGTTGGTGTGATGCTTGTAGGATGTTTTCATTTCAAGATGATGAACATAAAGCAAATCCAATTTGCTGAATCAAAGAGTGTGGTAGGAGCGGAAGGTCCGTCATCAATAGTTTGTTCAACACTGAACACATTATAGGGAGGAACATTTGCTGCTTTAGTTTCTTCAGGAAAGAAGGTATGCATATGGAAAGCAGCAGAAGATGTAGAAGCTGGTGAAAGTTTAGGTTTAGGATCTTGTTCTGGAGTAGAATCTGGAAACACTATTCCTGTCCCTGTTGGATGTTGAAGGGCTTGTTTGATGATGGCATGTTGTTGTTGATGCTTCTTGAAAACATGTTGTGAAGGAGACAACAATGAATCATCCACAAATATATCATCCTCATCTTCTTCTTCCTGATATTCTGACCCAGAATTTTTAGAGGAAGAATCTGTCGAGCTAGAGGAATAATCTACCAAACTCTATTTGAGATGCTTCAAGTGAAGGAGTAGCAGATATAGTAGCATCAGGAGTGAGAGGATCATGCGTATCAGCAGCAGTTGTGAGATGATCCATTTGAGCATCAGTAGGCTCAACACCGGTGACCAATGGGAAGAATAGTTGGCCTAAGGTCAGGGATAAGGACAACAACTGAACAATATGCATCAACTGAAGGTTTAAATGAAGGGATTAGAAATGGGGTTAAGGAAGTGGTGTAGGAAGGTGGTATGAAAGTATGTGGCTCAGAGGGTTGTTCAACAGTAGGTTCAGCAGAAGAGTCTAAGGTAGGATCAAAGACTTGTTCAGAGGGAAGAGCATTTGGAAAGGCTATTGATGGAAGAATACCACTTTCATTTGCAGGCATTTCTTTGTGAAGCTCGAGGTAGGCTTGGAGTGCTTTGTTCACAACATCATGAATATAGTTCAGTTCCAACCTTTGTATTCTGTACAATACATCACCATCAACATCTGGATGCTCCCATTCTTGGTTCACTAAGTCATCATCTGGCAAGGCTGGTCTACCCACTAAATAAGGATCATTTGGAGGTAAAACATGTAGATCATGAAGTTTGTTGTAGGTGCCCTAAGGATGCATGACTTGCTCATCTTGAATGAATCTATCATTGGATAGATAGAAGTTGTTCCAAATAAGAAGAAGGGAGTCAAATTACTTTCCATTGTTGAGGTTCAAATCCTTAAGATTGGGAATAGAAGGGTACAGAATGTAAGGTCTTCTGTTGAAAGCACCATCAATGTATTTAATAGGATTGACTGGGGGTTTTTCTGCTTTATTTTCCTCATGAAAGGATATAAGAGATTGGACAAAGAAAGGCAGATGATCAATAGGAAATACCCAACTTGGAATAATAAGATTTGGACTCACATCATAATAGGAATGACATGGATGGTAAGTTGGATTACGGATTGGGGGAAATAATTTGATGGGGGTAGTTTCTAGAGATGAGGGATTTGGTGGAGGTGAAGGGGGTGGATCTGTGTTGTCTAAAGTGAAAGGGACAAAGTTTCTGGTGTTAAGAGTTAGATTACCTCTTTGTCCTTTCCTGGAAGTCCTCCTAGGGACATTACAGGTACCAGCAGTAGCTGTGTTAGCAACAACTGTGTTAGCAGCTGAACTTCAACAACTGACATTGCAGCATCCTCCTCCTCAACCTCAGCCTCTTCATCCATGAGCAAATTCATTCTTCTCCTCTTGTTTGTTCCAATAGTAGAGGCAGCTTGTCTAAATCTGCTTGAGTTGGTTGCCCTTGTGATGTCTCCTACTGAAAATTTTCTTGTTCGAACAGGGAGAATCTGATTTGTCACACTACCCTCCTATTGATTTCAGGGTACTGTCTAAGAAAATGGGTGATGATCAAATGGTGAGACAGTCTAGCTTTATTAGCATCTAGGTTATCCCTGTACCTAGTAATGCTTTCAGCCACACATTCTACCAAAACTGCAGCCCAGTTCACTCCATGATCCTAAACTATTACAATCATTAAGGCTAGTTGGGCCTCTGTGATCTTGTCATGTCCTCTAGTTTTTATAAGAAGGCATTTGTCTATGACTGAGGCTAGGGCAAAATGAAGGGGCTGCAACCTGTTTTGCAGTCTGTTGAGGGCATTAGCCTTTGGGACATTACCAAGCATGGTAATCCATCCTCTTGATATAGTGGCTGTGGAAATGGACATAATGGTTGGGCCTTCAATTCTGGTATTGGGGAAGGCATTGAGGATAGTAGAGGCATTGAAGACTACAATAACCCCTTTAATTGAGCCAGAAAGGGAGAATGTTTGATTTGGGGTTAACTCTCATATTTTTGAAAAATTCTTTTGTGAGAGTTTGGTTGTATGTTTGGATATCAAAGGATAGAAGGGAAGCATGCCTGAAGTAGTAAGCAGATGTACCAGCTGAAGACCAATAGGGTTGTTGCAGAGAGCTGGAACATCAAGAATGCATCTGACATTTGTGTTTTCTTCCATTGTATCTGTGAAAATTAGAAATGTTACTAAATAGATACAGATGACACAAAAAGAATGCTTGATGTACATTGAATTACCAGTTGAGTTTTGAAAATATAAATGAAGAGCAAGACGATTGATAAAAAGCTAGGGTTATGGTTTGAGTAAGGAAGACGATGAACTGTAATGGAGCATAGAGAGACGAAGAGTAGGGAGAGAAGGATGAAAAGTTTTTGAGTGAGATGAAAAATGGATTAAGTGGGGTATATGTATTCAAGACAAAAGTGTAAATCTTTTGTCTTGAAACACAAAAAGGGAATTTTGGGTTTTTGAGCCAACATTAAATGCGGGTAAATGATGAGTTGTGAAAAGGGGTCACATATTTAATGTTGGGGGTGGTTTGTGCTAAAATGTCCTTTCAACCGTCAGAAGAATAATGTTTTAGTGGGGGATGGTTGAGTTTTCAAGGCAGAAAATGCGGGAACCTCAAATATCTCAAATAAATATAAATGATTAAGACTTTTAATTGGATATTTAAAATAAGACAATTTGCTAAGGTACGTTTAGTAAGTGTTAAGGTTCAGAAGCTTACCTAAGCTGAGACTGAATTTGAGCAGCTGTGAGATCTTACCTGCTTAACAATTATCTTCAGTAGATGACGTGGTAGCTAAAGATTTAATGCCTTATGAAATAAGCAGTTGAGGAACTCGCAGATGTTTTTGCTGAAGTATCAGCTTGTAGAAAGACAAGTGTCTTTTCAACCTTTGAGTATCAACAAATATCATCAGATGACATTGTTCAATTAAGATTACTAATACTGAATACTCAGTTTGTAGTGATTATTTATGTGATCAACATGTAAAGTCTACCCGTTGATACTAAGGAGTAGCTACAGATGTTAGTCAAATAAGAAATAGTTTATGAAAGAATAAGCATGCCTAAGTCTCTTTAAATTTGCTTAAGACTATTACTATTATACATGAAGGCTAATATGTAAAGTTTAGAAGAAATATGCTTTGAAAAAGAATAGGGTTTATATATCAACTCTATGTATAGCTTCCTGATACTAAGTATTTATGGACTAGAAAAATATAGAGTGAATACAGAGTAAAAGGTATGGTTTAAATAACATAAGGAAAATATATAACTTTTGGTTGGTAAGTTGTTTAAATTAATTGTTTGAATTTTATTTATGATAAGAGATAGTATATGAATAGCATGAGCATGAAATTCAAAACAATGATCACTATAAATTATTTTAAGATGGTCATCAATCAATAAGGATATAAAAGAATATTATTAAGCAAAGCTTTATCCTTGACTTTGGTTCCTCTTTAATCTTTTTCTCTTCTATCTTTTTAAGAGTTCATTTTCCATTATTATTTTCCTCTGAATCTAATCCTTTCTTTTCTTCTTAATCTCCGTATCTTCTTATTCTTTTGAGTGTCTATTTATTCTCATTTGTGATTCTAAGTTATTATATATCAAGCAATGGCTACCATGAATTAATAAATTTAATGAGTTCATCATGGCATATGCATTTAAGCAACTTGAAATAACAAAGATAATACCAGAATTCATATATCAAATCTTAGATGTAAGAATTTTAATGAGATGAATATGTTTGATACCAAGAACGCAGAAATCAATCTTAATATCATGAACAAAATAATGATTAGGTAAGAGCAGTTCATGATAGAGAGATGAAGGGTAGAGATGAATACCATTAGATCAGTGATGAGGGAATTCATGAAGATGATTTTCATTCTAATCTTTAGATAGAGAGATGGGAAAACATTTTGAAGATTGTTTAAAGAATTAAGGATTCACTTATGTAACTGCTCCTTTTAGAAAATATAGTGTCTGAGTAGTTATCAATGAAAAAATAAGTCCCTATGCACAAAATTTGTTTGACATTTCCCAAGAATGCCAAAAATCATTTTATAAAGAGTAGATGGCATACCTGGGTTCTTTATGTCTGATAGAAGGTTTACCTTGTCCATTGTTGATTGAAGATACATAATTGATCTTTTTTTTCTTGATTTTATATATCTTGGTTGAGAGGTTTTTCAATTGTAATCACCCTTTAGCCATTAAGCATACCTGGTTTGTCCGTCATTTGAGGGGAGCCTTGATTCAGCTTGTGTTTCTATATATAGAAGTCTTAGTAGCCACAAATTTAATTGGTTTAGACTTGTAATCAGCTTTCCTTCTAATTCATCATCTTTTATCAGTTTGAGTGACAATCGGTCTAGCACGAGTGTTAGCTGGATTTTTAACAGCTGGTTCTTCACGTTATTTAGCAGCTTGTTCTTTAGCAACAAGTTCTTCACTTATTTAACAGTCGGTTCTTTAGCAACTAGTTCTTCACGTTATTCAGCAATAATGTCAGTGGGGAGCTAGCTATTGATGTTCATCGGTTGACGCTATGTAGCTGATAAATAAATTTCAGCATGTTTCGACTATTGATGCAAATCTGTGGCTGACGACACTTGCTTTAATTAATCATTAGCATTTTTAATGATGAATATTTTAACCTCTGATATTTATATCATTTCAAAAGATTATAAATGTATCATCAATGTTTGATGATTTAGGATGCACATTCATATCTTGATATGTCAACATTTTGAAGAAAGAATAATAGTTGACGACTGAATGATGTCTTTAGGCAATGAATGTTTATGTGTATTTCGAAAACAATCTTCTTCAAGGTTTGTTTAAGAACTCCTCCTCAGCTTGAGCATATCTTTGCGTAAATATATCTCTTTTCATGAAGTGCTTGGTTTGAACTTTAATTCACTTTGCCTTCCCATCAGCAGATTTAATTTGTCTTTGTATAATTCCATCATAGTGTCTTCTAGTAAGTCAAGAGATACATGTCCACGTATTAAGAACTAACAAGAAAATGGTTAAGTCATAAATGATTAGATAGAGATATAAAGATTTGTGGTTATTTGACAAGAGAATACATGTTCATTGAAGAAAATCTTGAGAGCTCTTTAACTATTTATAACTGAGAATTATGAATTTAAGCATACAAATACTGATCGTTAGGAATGTGTACTCACTTTCCTTAAATATGAAGAACTCTGGATTTATAGGATTTTCATACGGGGACCACCTCTACTACACAAGATTTACGTGACTACATGTCATACAATAGTTCTAGTACTTACCCAAGAATGTAATCTCTTTTTCGAAGAAAAAAGATCTCAAGAATGTTTTTAATGTATGTGTTAACAGGTTAAATTCAATAGTTCTAGTAAAGTCTATCTATATAAATATAAGTAATGTGACTTAGCAAATATGACACTAAAGCAGCAATTTTGAGATAGTAGAGTTTTGTAGAATTGAGAGCATATAAAACATTGTGGTAAGATAAATATAAAGATTTTCAAAATAATATCATTCATTAGCTGCTAGTGATTGATTCCACAATTAGTCAATAGACCTATTTCAATCACTTGGGAATAGAAACCAACTTAAAGAAATGGACATTTTAGTAAATTTTCTTATCACAAAGATGAAGTTCACATATGAGATATAAATAGAGTAAATTTTTGAAGTAAAGTTTTTGTAAGAATACTTTAAAAACAATAACTTAGCTGATGAGTACTAGCAAAGAGTGATTTTCAGCAGACATTCAACTCATGTAAAAGAAAAGAAAATTTAGTATGAGAATGAGTGAATTTGCTGAGTAAGAGATGATCATTTTTTATATAGGCATGAATTTCTTGGAAGATACAGATGGATTCCATGGACTTGCTCAATATAAGTAGGCTTTCTTTATATCTTGCTTATATTCAGCATATCAACTTTATGAACTTTAGTAATTATATCAGCCATCTTCCTTGTAAAATTATGGTGTCAAGAGAATCAAAAATAATTTTTAAAAAGTATGAATTTTTTAAAACAAAGTATTGATGATTTCTCTACTGTCAATCTTTATGCCACTTGTAGTGTGAGAACCCAAAAACCTACTTGTGTAACATGTCTTCTATACTTTTTTTAAATATGCTCATTATGTGCCTTAACATGTTTTAGAGTTCATGTTGTTCATATCATGTTTGCTTTAAGTCAATTATGATCGTAGTTACTCGTATGTCTTTTATACGTTGCATGCCTTGTTATACTCGCTTCGTGTGTCGTCTTACCACTTAACTAACTCCTACTAGAGCCTTAGTACCTTTCTTACATGTTCCATAACTTCAATCTTGGTTATTGTGTATTGTGTGCTTGGTTGAGAGTTCGGAAGCATTCTTGCTTCGTTTGACCTTTTTACTCTTAGGGTCTCTCGATTTATCTTCCCTTTGTCTTGTTTCATGTCTTTGAGACTCGTGATATATTAACTTGAATCCTAGACCTTGCATTCTAGTCCTTAACATGTTTTAGAATGTTCAATCATGTTCATTATATCATTGTTTAACTCGTTGTTGAATCGTTTGATGTTCGTTGCGATTATTGCCCTTTATTCCTCCTTGTTTCGGGTGATTTTCGGACCTATTTCAGACATGTTTTGAGTGTGTTAAACATCCCATATGGTTTGGGGTTGAATTGGACACATTTGAGACTTGTTTTCAAGTCATTTAGGCCATCCAAACCATTGAGTGCTCACTCAGCCATGTGACTGAGCGAGTGCGCAAAATCCAGAAGTTCAGGACATGAAAAGGAGACTGAGCGCTCGCTCAGCCTTTTGATTGGGCGACCGCCCAACCCTGTTACCAGCTCTATGGGATTTTCTGATTTGTACAATTTGTGACCCAATTATCCTATTAACCTTCCATCATTAGTGACCCTAATCACATGTATTAGACCCTAACTAAGTTGACTTAATCCTAATCCCTAATTAGGAGCCTAATCCCACTCATTCTCCATGTGACATGTGGATTTCCACTCACATTTGCATGTCATATATAAACCTTTTCCCTCTTTGTGGTTGTCATCAAGAAGCAATTTCATCCATTTCTTCCTCCCTCTTCAAGAGCTCATGTGTGTGAATGGTGAGGGGAGATTAGTGTGTGTTTCCTCCATAACTTGAGTTCCCGAGTTCGATTTCCAATCCGAGACAATCCAAATCGAAGCTATCGACGAGGAGCACGATTCTAACCGATTGGATTTCTTTTATTTCATCTTTTTCCTTGGTGTAAGGTAAGCTATTGATTCCCCTTAGGATGTATGCTAGAAATGTCATGCTATCCCCTTTCTTTCATGTTTCTCATACTCCTACCATGTCTATATTATGTTTGATGATGATTTGAGAATATGAGAATTTTGAATGATATGCACATCTTGATTGTTTTGGTCCTAAGTCTAGAATTAAGTGTGTTATATGCTTCATTTGGAATAACTATTGTTCTTGGACCATTGACTTTTAATCACTTTTAGAATTCATGATTCTAGGGTTCCATAATTTAGGAATTGATGATAATTCTTGGCTATGGTTATTATTTGGATTAATAACCTAGTCTAACCTATACGAGAACTTAGAAAAAAGTTTGGAATACAATTAGCGTTTTAACTCAACTTGGATGAATTTATAGAAATGACTTAACGGAGTCTATTTTAGTGAGCCATTGAACAATACCGGCTCAATGATCAATCCCTATGACGTTCTTAAATGTGTTCCATTAGAATTCTAGTTCTAGACTCTTGAATTGGATTGACTATTGATATCATGCTTGATTTTAAATGTCATTTAATAGAATACCTATTTGACATGTTGAGTTCGCTCTTGTCAAGCTCAACCCTACTTGATTTATTGATGAGAATACTTACTTGTCATGAACGAGATTGCTCTTGTCGACCTCGTTCTCTACTTGAGAATTTGTTTAGTAAACAACTACTTGGTATTTGCATGAGTCCAGATGGCATACTTGCTCTTATACACACACGCCTCCACTGTGGCCGCATTGGGGAAGTAGCCCCTTTGTTGTAACCACTAGACCGCATTGGTGTGTCTATCCCGAGTATCTCCTCGGAAGGTCGATGTATTCACAATCATCTGACACCTCACATTCTAGATAACGCTTGTATGCAGGAACTATGTAGCAGCACCGGTTCTCCATATATCCTTATCCTATATGATTTACTTCCGAGAACCTATGTGAAAACAATGTGTATCTTGGATATATAATCTATATGATTATGTGATGATATCTTGTCTTGTATTTCTTTTTCATGACTTGATTGTTTACAAGTCTTTATGACTACTTTCCCTTTCTTGTTTGATCCTAGCAAATCGGGTTCTTCTCATTGTGCGGTGTTCGTAGGTTTCTCTTTTGGTCCGATAGAGATGGTTTAGATGTCATCTTATTCTTTTGTATTTACAAGGACGATGGGTTTAAAACAAGTCAATTAGACTATGCTTGGGAATTTGTATAATTGTATTGCTCTTTTTTATTAGCTATTGTAATTTCAACTTGTAGTACTGCTCCTTTTGATGCCGATAAGATCTTGATGTTGATAGTTCACCAAGTATAGTTTCATTGAGCATTTAGCTCTTATTTATTTCTTGCTTCAAAGTTTTCATGTAGTATCGTATTTATTGATAGATGTGTTTTATACTTCTATTGGGTATTTTCGCTTAAAATATCAATTCCACAAGCTTTTGGCTATAATATGTGTTTGTGAGTTATATTACGAGTTTTAGGGTTTTAGGTGAAATTATGGGATTTACAAAGCTTTTAGTGAAGATTTGAAGGAAGGGTGCAAAGTGCAAACATTGAAAAGAAGTTGAATTGGAAACTGAAACCCTCGCTTGCGTTTAGTGTCAAGCCGACCTCGATCGGTCCTAGATAAATAGAAGACTAAAGCCAAAAGCCAGGGCGGTTTTCGACATGATGTTTTTATTGATTGGATGAATTATTTAGGATGGAGACTTGATCGAATTATTGCTCAATTTGACAATGTTTATCTATTTGATCAATAGTAAAGACTTTTGTGAACGAACCCAAGATTAAATTGATTGATACTTCAATTAAAAGAGTAATATAGTAGATACAAGTGAATCCATGTTCCTAAATTTCCCTCCACCATTAGATTTTCATATATGTGATTACTGCTTTAGACTATTAATTAGATTTCATGCTTTCCTAGAATAAATTAGATTAAATAAATTAAAAAACCCCTTAGTTTAATTGCTACCGGTTTGCTTGCTATTTGATTACTTCTTGTCTTTGTGGTTCGACCATTGCTACCATACTATTCTACAATAGTCTTGTGCACTTGCAAGGTATAAATTTAAGACACGATCATTTACTTAACTGTTATATCAGGAAAAGTTTTTTAAATTCCAACGTTTTCATGCCGAGTCGTGTTACGTCTCCAATATTGTGTTCACGTCGTTTTCTTAAATTGAGTCCTTGCATGTTTTCTTGTTCCCACGCTATTTGAGCGGACCGACCCACGATTCCACCTTGGGTTCGGGTCGGGTCACCACATGCAGATACTTTCTTTTCTACTATCAATAGAGAAGATAAATTTTCGTTAGTATAAAGGATTTCTCTTTAGCAAGTTTACCAACATTTTTAGCTATAGAAGCAAAATGTTTTCTGAAGATAATATATTTGAAACATTTCTTTTGCAATTTTGAAAATAGTAATTTTGAGAAAATAACCCACACCATAAAAATGTTTTTCAAGAAACAAATGAAATAAGGTTTTTGAAAATTAGGGTCATTTCTTACACATTCCATCAGTCATTTATCTATATTTTTCATATATCTTTATAATTATTTCTTTCTATATTTCAAAGTGATCTTCATAAAAAATAGATACTTGAGTAACATTGTTTGATTGAAAGCTTTTGTAGTTGCAATGATCGATCTTACAAGTTGTTAAACTTGAAAAAATAGATTTTTCAAAAATTTCATTCTTTGATACAAATTGTAAGTCAAGTAGGCAACAAAATAAGTCAAGGGGTGAATAGACTTTTTAAAAACTTTAAAGGTTATTTTGACAACCTTTATAACTGGCAGCGGAAAAGATAATTTATCAGCAGATAGAGAACCTGTCTCTCAGCTGATGAACAAAATACTCTATGTCAAATTGTTGACACATGTTTAAGTAATAAATGTTTTTAAGCAAATCAATGATATAAGAAATGAACTGAAAAATAATATATAAAACAATTAAGTAAATGATTCAAGAATGTAACTGACTGACCCTTAAGTAGATGGAAACTGCTTAAGTGTTAGAAACATTTCCATCAGTTGAAAGACAAATGATAGAGTATTTAGGAGTGGTTCACAGTGCAAACTTCTACGTCTACTACCAAGTTGGTCAAACTTAGATTTTTGAAGTGCAATAAAATTATATATATTTTAAGTGATCACTAAGGGATCAATGTACAACAAAAACCAATGTTTGAGTGGTATGATTGAGAAACAATCAAACTCGTGCAACAATCAAAGGTTCCTTAATGATTCGAAAGAATAGAGGAACAATCTAAACAGTGATTGTTTAAACAAGAACTAGAAAAGAATAATAAATGAAAGACTATCTAGTAAGTGTTTAAGAACTGGAACACATCAAAGAAAGAATTGCTTCAAAGAATATATTGAGTGTCCAGTCCTGGGTTGAAGCTAATCAAAGAAAGAATATCATGCGAGGAATGAATGATAGCTTCAGCCACTCTATCCTCTGTGTATCTAGTAAGTGTTTAAATACTGGAACACATCAAGAAAAAATTGCTTGAAAAAATATGTTAAGTGTCCAATCCTGGGTTGAACCTAATCAAAGAGAGAATATCATGTGAGTAATGACTGATAGCTTCAACTACTCTATCCTCTATGTATCTACTTCAATCATTGCTTCAATGCTATTTATAGAGATCTTGAATAAAGCCGTTTGAAAGAGCAAGAATGACCTTTGAATATCTTGAAGAATGAAGATGAAAATTTTTCATTGAATGCACATAGATCTAGTAGAGGTTTAGAGACATAAGATATCTCCTAGAATGAAATAATAAAGAGAGTGGTTAGCTAGTAGATATGATATACTGTAAAATATAAAAAAAATACACAAAAAGTCTTCTATTGAATAGTTCTATGTTTGAAATATGATGACCAATAATAATTAAATATGTGAGTGTGAAGGCCACGCGCTCATTCTGGTCACTCAAATCTCCGAGTAGTTATTGCTTGTTAAGGCTCGTAGTGTGCTTGAGCACGGTAGAGTTGTTGGGGAAAGCCTAGGCTCTGTTGACATAGACTTCATACCTGAAGCCTTATGTGCATCATTTGCAAATCAAACATATTTCTCAATTTAATAAAATTGGGGGTTTGTTTTGTGCATTTAACTTATAAGAGCAAGAAAGTAATCACGTTTCTACACAACACGACCAAAAAATGACGTAATATCATTATTTTGATTCATAAACAAATAAATTATGTTATCTCGTGCACAATGTCAATTAAGTCAATAATTCAAGGTAGATTAGACGTATTTAATACAATTTATATATGACATGAATGCTTTTCATAACATCATATATTGCATGTCATAATTTGTGACTTAATCACATTTAATTTACTTTATGCTAAATAATAAATGTCATGAGTAATTAACTCAAAATTAAATAACCAATAAACCATAATCATGACCCCATAATTATGATAATCAATAATTGGTGACTTAAGCACATTCCCTTTTTGTTGTAAACCCGTACAAGTTGCAGTATTCTTGAGCAATCAAACGATTTTTCATTTTAACTTAACTTTAATTAGTTAGGCGTATAATAGCTACCCGACAAGTAGAGTAACACGAGCAAAATTAGTAGAGTAACGCGAGCAAAATTAGTAGAAAATTGAAAGAAAAAGGAAAGAGAACACCTGAGAATGATGGGAAGTGGGAACCAATCTGAACCAAATCCCGAAGAGGATGAATAGACCATCCCACTCCTTTTACGAACCAGACCGGTTACTCACCAAAACGGTTACGCCCTTTAATGCGTCGTAATTGACGCATGATGGATTACGTGGGGCGTGTCTCCAGTGCGTGAGTGGCCAACAACTACTACAGTCGTTGGTAGCGCATGTGAGTACCATAGGTTCCTTTGACGACGATTCTCACATTGCTAACAATTTTCAGTTATGGACGAGGCTCCACAAACTACACAATGAGCGGAGGAGAAGACACCGTCGCCATCTTTTATTAATTTTCAGGAAAGAAGACCACGAAATTGAAATTTTGTTTGCTCTCCCTTTCAGCTCCTAATTTGTTGTTGAAACTTAAAATTCATCCATGCTCCGCTGCAGTATTATGACCTGGGTTTGCACAAGGTGAAAGATGTTGTGATGTTCTTCCGCCCACCACAACCCCTCATGGCGACGCGTGTGAGGTTGAACGACAGTAGTTGTGGTATCGTTGGCATCACTCCGGTGAGACGAAACCATTTGCGATGCCGGTTTTGGTTTGCTGCTCCATCTCTTCAAAAGTGAGAGAAATCCTTCTGCGATGTCAGCCGCTTTCCTCAAATGAACCTCTTCGTTTTGTCATAATTCCTTCCTTAAGCTTTGTCTCGATTTTCGTTCCCCTTCAGCCACTCAATTTTTTCCATTGTTTCCCTTCCTGGCAACGGAAGCAACTGATGTATCCAAAAAAACATCATACCGGGGGTGCCGAAGGTAGCGATGGACGTAGGTCGTCGGAGTTGCCCTCCGGCGATCCTGTTGTCGTCGGCGGGGAGGACCCCTGCCAAAAACCCTCCGGCGTGTTTATCAGTACACTGAGTATGAGAGAGAGGGCGCGAAGCCCCTAAGTGCATGTATGATTCTAAATCAGTAAGAGAGAGAGAAAGTCTCCACTCTATGAACTAGAAGGGGTTATTTATATCTGAGGGAATGAATTTAGCTCATTGCGCATGAGTCCAACCCAATTCTTCGGACATCATGCAAAATACATTGAGCCATTAAATGAGGTCCAAACGCTATTGAGACGGATCCAAAATATGCACATTAAGTACATTAAGTTTAACGAAAAAAAATATGAAAGTATGGTGAGAAAATTATTGTTTAAACCATAAATAAATTAAAATAAATATACATATAGTATATGTTATAATACCATTTGATACTTTGGGTCAAACGATCAAATTTGAATATTTGATACAATAGAATTTTGAGAAGTCACCTCTTTCTGGCCACCCCTTAAAGTTGCAAGAGGATTTTTTTAAGTTGGTTGAAAATACAATTTAAATTATTGAATTGAGAGAATACCTAATTAATGTAGACCATTAGGCCATCAACTGACATGGATGGTGATTCAGAATAATACAGGAGAATTTTGTAAAATCACCTTTACCAGGCCAAATCATTGAACAGTTCAACTTGAGACAAGGGAATCTTTCAATTCGGTTGAAAATAATTGTTAAACATATATATATGATTGTCCTAGACTACCATGTCGATGTGAATATGTGATGATTTAAAATAAATTGAAAGCTAAAAAATGGATGCCATGCGTATATTTTAGAAACATTTTAGAAAATAAATCTAAAATTCCAACGGTTTTAAGTCTAAAATATGTATTCGATTCATTATTTTCTCATTGGTTCTCTTATTGAATTGCATTTCCATTATAAGATGTAATTCATTCGATCCAGACAAAGATTACACTACACTATTTTGAAATGTTTCTTTTTAAAAATTTATTATAAAAAAATACACTTATAATTTTTATAATATTTCATCTTTACCCTTCATTTGTATTGTAATTAGTATATTGATTGTGTTTAAGTACTTTTATAATGATGACTAATTTTAATAATATTAATATATCAACTTAATAATAAGACTTTTCAGAAACTTTTAAGTGGAACGGAAGGAGTATGTGACAGAAACGAGGTGATATCACCAACTTATTAAAATGTATGAAGAGAGCAAATTTGTTGATTACACATCAAGAAAATTGCTAATTTGATGCATTTTAATTGAAGTAGGTGTTATGTAAAATGGTTTTACGGATTTAAATTCATAAGAGGAAACTCATTTTTTTACAATTTAATCTATCAACACACAGTTGATCAGATTAAAAGGACTCATTTTACATAAAATACGTATAATATCGTCTTTCTTAAATTTTTACCATTTAATTAATTCATCATGTTAATAATCTGATATCATCGTTGAACCCATTATCTACTCCTCTGTCAAGCATTGTTTCAGTAAATTATTAGGTGCCAAAGAGAACTCTCAATTAGCCATTATTGTTACCGTGATATTTGAACCAAGCCATGACAATAGGAAATGCCCCCATTGTTAGTGGGAATTGTCATGATGCCCTGAATAAGTAAAGAGTAGCAACCGCACGCTTCAAACTTTGACTTTTGATTTGATCTTTTTTTTTTCCTTTTCTAATTTCTCACTATATCTTTTAGTAAATAGTACCTCTCGATAATATCAGGATCTTAATTAATAAAACAGAATCTTACTCATACTGCTCAGCCCTTCCGTATTTAAATAAACGGTATCTTTAGCCTGACACACTATTTAGAAAAAAATTAATTAATTATATTATAAATATTGGTGCAATATGTAGATTGTAGAATGTCTTGAATATGTGAGCATAATTAAATTAGGTAAAAAAGAAAGAATAAAGTAGTAAATTTATTTTCCTAAAAATAAAAGTTTTGAAAAGAAAGACAATTATTTCTGAATAGACAAAATATGAAAGATGGACAAAATATCAAACGGTTTAGTTTGATTTATGTCAAAACCACAAACCGAACCATTTCATAGTGGTTCAAAAAATCTCAAACCGAACCGAACCAAGTAAAATTTGGAATCGAACTAAACCGAACCACTCGGTTTGGTTTGGTTTGGTTTGGTTTTGTTATTTATATAAATTATTTTTAATGAAATTAACCAACATTAAAAATAACAATAAAAAAATAAGATTTTAATTTATAAATTACATCAAAATTAGGAAACAATCTACTAACAATAAATTATCATAAATAAAACAATACAAATTCTAAAATAAACACAAAAAATGGAAGAAATTATAGTTCTCCAATAATCAAGATTTTGTTTGGTTTAGTATGCGTCTATATATATATATATATATTATATGAATAAATCAAAGGTTCAAAATAGTTAATAAATATATTATATATATATATTATATAATAAATAAATAAAAATATATAGGTTGGTTTGGTTCGATATCAAAAACCGTGAACCGAATCGAACCGTGTGGTTTTCCAATTTTTGAAACCGAAACCAAACCGTCTTCGACCAAAATCAAACCAAACGGTTTGGTTTGATCGGTTCGATTCCGTAGTTTGGTGGTTCCGATTTACACCCCTACCTGTAAGATCGTCTTATGAATTTTAATTTATAAAACGGAGCTTCATTCTCTCACCACTCAATCCATCAATATATTAGTTTGGTAAAAAAGATATATCTTACAAAAAAAATTCGTAAGATTGCTTTATATAAATTTTTACCTTATTTAAAAACAGAGGATACATCTTACAAAAATTTTTCGTAAGATTGCCTTACATAAATTTTTACCTTTTTAAAAAATAGAGGGAGTATAAAATACCAGGAAGACGATTTTTTCGTATTTAGGAAAATACAATATACAACTCTTATAAAATAATGTCAATTGGGATTGAATCCAAGAGAATGAATCTGAAAAGCCAGCCAATATGATAACCACAAAATCCACTTCATTGTTCGTTAGCTTGTTAACCAGACCTCTTCACTCTTCCCCCTTCTCTCTCTCTCTAACACACACACGCACGCACAACAAAACACACTGTCAGAATTAGATTAGGAAATTGAGCTGTGTGAAAGAGGGTGGGGTGTGATAATATAATCGAAAATGGTAGACGGAGGGGAATCAGAACCAGGGATAAACTCAAACGCTGTCATAGGGGAAGAATCCGGTAGACCCAGTCCCCGGAAAGAAGGAGGTGAAACTGGGAGTAGTTCAGTGACGACGACGGAACAAACTGCTGCCTCTGTCAATCCACCAATATCGTCGGTAGCTGAGAAACATACTTCCGACCACCATGAGGAGGTAATTCTATATTCTCCTTCCTCTACCGGACCACTGTTAAATTTCGATGTTTGTTTGCCAAGTAGGCGGCGCTAGTGGTTTTCTCACTAAAATAGGTTATGGGTGGGAACCATAGTGTATAATTTTGTTTAGCTAGGGGTAAGTTGGTCATTGTGATTTTAAAAAATAAAAATATTTTTTTTTACCCGGGCAAATCTCAAGGACAGTAATTAAAATAAAGAGAATTTATAAGACGGGATTGCTCGGTAGTGTCCATTTTGAGTTTTTCACTAAAATAATATGACATGCGATGAAGTTTAAACTTATAAAGAATCGACATATTTAAGACATTTATGTAAAACTTGGCACTTATTTAAAGAAGAAGAAATAATTATTTGTCATTTTTATTACTATTTAATCGCAATTTATCAAATAATTCTACACATGTTAGTTGGATTGAGATGAAAATAACGTGGTATCACGAAGAAATTGCCTAACACTTAACTTGTGATGCAGAGCCATTATATAAGTGTTAAGTTTCGTATAGTACTCACTTTTTCCTAAATACTTTACCCATTCTTATTTTTATTGACCTACTTATTTTGAGTAGTTCTTTTGTTAAACCATAAGACGGAGCTTCATTATCTCACAATTCAACCCACTAGCATACGATAAGTTTGATCAAAATGATCCGTCTTACATAAAATACTTGTTAAACTGTTCTACCTAAGTTTTTGTAACTTTTTTTTAGCTGTCTCAAAATCCTTTATTACTTAAAATTTCAATGTAAATACTCCATCCAAGATAAATATTCTTATTTTTTATTTTGAGATGTACCAAATCATATCCAATAAAAAAGTGAGTTTAATGTATACATAATTAATGAGAGAAAATAAATATGTATAATAGATATGATCGTCACAATATATTTTAAAACTCATTATTAATTACATTTTTTAATCTTTATTTTTGTCAACTAGCTAGCAACATCTATCCCAACGGAGAGAGAATGTATCCCTAACTAAATTAATTATTTATTTGATTTTCTTCTTGTTGATTTTCAATATCATTAAATAATGTTATGAATCTTACTAGACAATGACTATTAAGACATTTATTACAAACTCCACATTGGTAATCTTTTGCCTCATGTTTTTTTTTTCTTTTTCCTTTCTTTTCAAAGAGTATTAATAGTGGTTCTCCACTTATCCCCTGAGTGACTCGAACCTACGACTTATTAGGTATTGGATGAAGCGTCTTACCACTAAGCTGCACTTATTTGTCAAATGAAACTAGTGGATAAAAAGTTCAGATTCACTGTCTCACATATTTAGAAAATTTATTTTATTTTATTATAAATATTTATGTATGGAGTATTTTTTTTAAATGACCATGAAAAGTTTGAAATGCATCAACTAAAGTAAAAAAATAATTTAAGAGTAAAAATGGTGAAAATAATAATTTAAAAGAATTTTGTTTTAGAAAGTAGACACTATTTATGGCGGACTAAAAAGAAAAGTTAAGTTGTACTCTGCTCTTCCTTCTTTACCTTTTTTTCATCAGACTCCGACCAGCAACTTTTCTGTCCTCCCAAAACTTCCACCAAATCCTCCCATCTATATTTTATTTGATAAAAAAGAAAGAGCACTTATATTAGTACGTTTAAAGAATTATATATATAGTTCAATAATATAGAAACAAAGGATCTTAGAATATTGGGTTATATTCAAAGCGGTTGTACTTCAAGTCCTCAATAACCTATTAATTCTTATGACAAAGCCGTGTTCTCGTACAGTTCAATCCATTAATATACGATAAACGGTAAGTCGGGTTAAAAAAAATCGTTTTTAATTGATACGAGATATTTATTTGGAAAATTTCTTAGCCCCAACTTTTAATGGGCACACGAAGGTGAATTGATTGAGGTGTGCACAAATTGTATCGGATCGTGATGTGATCGGTCGGAATAAGTCAAAAATAAGAGTTTGACTTCAACTAGTATATGTCTTTGTTAGCCATGTTCCTTTGCTAACTTTGATTGAGATGTTGAACTAAAACAAAATTAAGCGTCTCAAATTGCAGCATATGCCAAGTTAAAGTTGAAAGTGACAGAACTAATATGCTATTTTTTTTTATTCATGTGCTTTTAAATTTAGATATACTTTTCTTGGTTACCCTCGGGTACTACCTTTTGAGCAAAATTGTAAGGTAGGTCTCTAGTGATTTCGTAAGATGATGTCTTATTTTCTCGCATCTCAGACTATTAACACGTAATGAGTTGAATTAGAGTCTTCTATTGAGAAAAATACTCGTAAGACGGTATTTTCTATAATTTTTGTTAAATTGTAAATTGGTTAGTCAATTGACGAGCTCATAACGAGGATTGATAGTGAATGACTTACCTATGTATTTTCTAAACTTTTAGAGGGGTCGATGTTATTTGGCTAAATGTTAAAGCAAAAATTTATGAAGGATCGTCTTATGAGTATATTTTGTAAAACGGATCCCACAGATTCGATCTATCATATATTGGTAAGTTGAGTTATAAGAGAGTAATATTCCGTCTTATTAGTTAGGATCCGTAGTATCGTTTTAACTTTGAGGAAAAAATTAGGTAAGACGGATGATTTTACGGATATTTGTTGTACGATAGATTCTCCTTATCTAACCGATCATGTGTTGATTGATTGAATGGTAAAAAAAAAAAGCTCTGTACTACGAATTAAAATTATGGTATTATAGGAGACGTAGCCTATCTTTAAAAGAGATTGCAAACAGGGAGTGCTAGTCAGCTACGACTTATAAAACAATCGGTTTTACAAAACTTATCTCGTTAGTTTTGGATTCACGCATCCCAAGTCAATACTCACATGTTATTTATTTTAGCAATCACTCTTTCAAAATAAAAATATTAAACATATTATAAAATTAATTAAACTTTTAAAACTCATAAAATATCAAGATGCATTATAAAAGATGAGACAAGGATATTCAAGATATTTTGGTAGAAATTAGAAAATTAGTTGATTGATGAATAATTGTAGGTTTAATTCTTTAGTGGTGACTAGTGAGTCTTGCCTTTATAAAAGAAAGTTTAGGAGGTGATATCAAACAATACTTTATCCATTTATTTTTTAAATAATGATTGAGCAACAGAAGATATTTATAAATTTGGTTTACAGTAATTGTCAAGGTGTTGTGCAATACAACTCACCATTACATTGGTAGTTGTACTGTACAATATTTTAATGTTTGCTGTAAACCAAATCCGTAAATTTACTATGTTCCCACATTACTCTTATTTTCAAAATCATGTTTGAGACGACACATAAAGGAAAAATGTAAGAGACTTTATTATAAATAAATATTTGTATGTCATGTATTTTTTAAATGCCCCTTTATAGGTCTGATAATTACAACGTAAAATCCATTAACTCACTCGACCCGACTAAAAAAATCATCCAACTCAACACAAACCGTTTTTAACAATTTTGGTCAAAACAGGTAGCCTGTTTCAATCCAAAAATATTAACGGGTTGAGTCAAGTTGGGTTAATGTGGGCCTAACCCGTGGTCAATTTGACCCGATAGTTTTTATTCTATAAATGTATGTGTTTTTTGGGAGAGAGAAATATGATGGATCAACCCGTTTTAACACATTATCATTATAACTAGATCGATTTCGACCCGTTTGATATTCAAGTTTCAATGAGTTTCAATCTGTTTTGATATGATATTTGGCTTTCAATGGGTTCCGACCAATTTTAACTAATTACACACCTCAACTCAACCCTACTCATATCCATACCCATCCCAATCCACCCAATTGACAGACTTACTTTCCTACGTGGAGTAGAAACTATCAATTAAAGCAAGAAATAAATTATAGGTGAAACAAAAAAATAAAAATTTGAACATGAATATTTACTTGCAACCACTTAAAAATTACTGTAATATATATTCTTGGCTTATTGACTTTTGATCAAAAGAAGGTTAAATAATCAAGATTTAATCAAGTTAAGAATAATAACCGCAACCAAACCAATTTTAATTAGTTTTTGATCAGTTCATTCTACTTGTCACCCAATATTATCTGCAGTCTCATAATATTATTTTGTTAGTGCCCTAGATTGTTTACCTTCAAATAATTTCCTGATCAAAATTTAATTAGACTTGCTTTGACCATAATTTATTTTTTCTACCTAATAAAACTTATTTATTTAACCTTCAATTAATTGATGAAAATCAATAAACCCTAAGACTGTTTTTTTTCTTTTTGGTATTTCACCAAGTATTTCTGAGACGGAACTTGTTGCTGACGCGATTAGATTAGACTATTCTTTCATGCACATTAATGCATATGATATGAGCACTGCAAGGGAATATCATCAAAAAAAAAAAAACTTTATTAAACATAAACCTTATACGGATGAAATTAGGCCTGACAATTAAGTAGGTTGGGTTGGAATGGGAAAGAGTTGAAATTTATCAAAACCCGTTAGAACTTAAATGTCAAACGGGTTAAAATATGTTGGGTCGGAATGAGCTGAATTTAAATGGGTGATGGGTTAAAATGGGTTGGCCGTCTCAACCTAAACTTTTCCCCCAAAAAAATCAATTTATATCATAAAAATTAAAAAATCATGTGTCGAAATGGGTAACGGGTCCGACCCGTTTTAACTCGACTTAACTCAATCCGTTAATATTATTGGGTCGAAATGGATTACCGCTTCAACCCAAAAATATTAATGGGTTGGATTGGGTAATTAGTGGGTTAATGAATAATGAATTACAATTGTCAGACCTAAATGAAATCATGTCACTCGAAAAAGAGTATTTCATTCTTTCTCAATGTTCTATTTTTGTCGTCAAAAGTGAGGGTAGTTTAATATTTCCTTACATTTTTTGATATTTTACTTAAAAAGTCAATTTTAAAAATTTAAGAAATAAAAATATAATATTATTATTAATGAACTACTAAAAGTATATTTTTTAAAAAATTTGAACTTTCAAACGAGAACTTTTGCCCAGAACGGATGGAGCAATTTGTTGTAAATATCTCTTCAAATGATTGTCTTTATTTCATTTTTTGTCAATTCTAAAATAATTATTTTCCTTAAAAATTTCATTTTTAGGAAAACAATTTTATCACTATACCATTTTTTTACCTACTTTAATTACGGTCACATGCCCAACTGCATAAAAGAAAACCATACATTACGTCAATATTTATATTATACTTCATCCGGACCTATATATAAGCAAAACCAATCGATTTCACATAGATTAAGAAAGTAAATTAAATTAGTTAAATTGTCTTGATTTTATATAAAACAAAAGTATACTTACTTAAATACCCTTAAGTATCCACTCAAAACTGATGACAATTAATACAATATTAACTCATTGTCATCAATTCATTATAACTCCCTTTTTGCCCTCACGAGTTTAGATTAGTTGGTTAAGAGCTAGTAGATTTGGATACAAGACCAAAGATCTAGTCCTAGTAACCACAATGTGAGAGTTTCATCCTCTTGTTGGGGTGGCTTCTTATAGGTATTAGGCATGGGTCCTCCTAACTACTTAATCGCTGAGTTACCGTGATTTTTCCTATTACATTCTCATGAGGGCTGGGATGTGGGGGCTCTTAGGGGAGAGTTTCCTTTTTTTTTTTTGGATACAATTATAGTTCATTTTAATAATTAGTGACTCTTTGTGTATAGGGAATATGCACACATCTTGAAAAACAAAAGAATTAATAAGGGGTATTTTTAGTTCCAAACTTCTTAGAAGTTGTGAATATAGTTTAATATGATGATTTTTGCTTATATTTAAGTCCACTAAAATTTAGTATTTTTTGCTTATATATAGGTCCGAATGGAGTATTCAATTATTTTTCTTAAACAATGTATCGAATCAAAGAATACGATTATTTAAAAACAAATAGAGTATTAATTTTTATTTTAATTTTTTAATTTTTTTTAACATCAATGTAACAAAGTTACAAAGGTAATGGGCACGCAATAGTATTGTGAATCACGGCGTTATCATAATTATGTACTCCATCCCCCCAACATTCTCTACGACTCTACCAAAGCTATTACCGCACTGACTTTAATAATAATAATAATAAAAGAGTAATACCCTGTATTTAAAATTAAGAGAAAAATGCTAATTTCATGTCTTTGCTCTTTTTGAGTAAAATTTTTATTTATGCCGTGTAATTTTTTTTACACAAGTGATTTTTGGATCATGAGACGTATCATCAATATTTCTTTTGAATTTTTAATATTTTAATTAGTCATATGTGGTAGTCTAAAAACCGTTTTATGTAAAAAAGAAACTACACCACTAGTGGTTGAAAATTAATTCTTTTTAAAAATGTTTTGCATGGTTGGGGTGCATTTGTAGTCGCGATTTTATTATTTTAGATTTGTAAATTTTTGTTTTTCTACTTTTCTTACCCTTTTTTTTTTCTGTCGTCACAAAATTAAGGTCTTATCGCATATAGTTTCACTTTTTTTGGCATGAATATGTGTTGAAATGTACTCACTTGGAACATTTATAGTTTTATCTATTTGTACTACCGTTGAATTAAATTATAATTATAAATTCGTTTCGTGATGAGATTAATTTATTTTGGGATCGAAGGAGCATGTTTTTTTCTTTGTAAATGTGTCTTATAGATTCATTTTTTTTTTACAACTATCATTGTTTATGAAAATAACGTTTTGAAATAATTTTTCAAACGTGTTTATAAGAAAAAATTGCATTTTAAAAATAATGTGTTTTCAAAACGCTAAATCATACTAGGCCTAAGTCTCGTATAAAAATATTTTACAGATCTTAATTCATAAAATAAAATTTGAGTAATGCTAGAACTCAATGAGTACTTAAATTTGTATATCAAATAATGTAGCATCTTATATATCATATTATTAACATAATTTTTTAACTTATAGTAAAGCTCATAAAATATCAAATAAAATAACATTAAAAATTACATTATTTGATATATAAATTTAAATACTTATTAGGTGGGTCTAACGTTACTCATCGAATTTTACTCCCTCGTTACTTTATCCGTCGACACACGCTTCCCAAGAGGTAACAGTAATCGAGAAAGAAGAAAACAACAAAAAATAGGTGGCGGGCACTGGGCGTTAGTCAGCACCTAGTCCTTGCTCTCTTGACACCCAAATCTCTCTTTCTCTCTTTCCCTATTAATTTTCTTTCTCCTTCACTCGATGCTTAAGGATTCTTCACTCTAGCGATTCGTCGGTTCTGATTCCCCGATGTCGGAGCCTATCTACAAGAACACGGCAAGGATCGCTTCCCTTTAATGGTACCCTTTTTTTTTTTAATTTACAACCCTCAATTTCATTTTTTTCCTGTGCTCTGATTTTTTAATGTTAATTTCTCACAAATAATTTGGTTAAATTTGAATTCTGTTAATTGGCAGAATTGATTGTTTGGCCTTTGAGAGATCTTTCGGATCTCATTATGGTGTTGGGTGTTCCTTAATTGATATGGATTTACTTGGGCAACGTGGCAGCCTCTTATTTTCTCACAAAGTTTCATTTCCCAATTTGGCGACAAACCCATTTCGATTTCCCTCTTGTTTATATTTTTGCAATGTATGGAAATTTTATAATCTTGTTTAGTTTCTTGAGCTGGTTATAAATCATAGTATAATGAAGATTGAGATTTTTGATACTGAAATGCAGAAATTGAGGAGTACTACAGCTAATAGGGAAGCTTCTATTGCAATGGGGGGATACAATGGTGTTGAATACGGGGGAATTGGTGAATTACCTTCTACTCCTAGGGCTGATAATGTTAGAAAAGTTTCGGTTTTACCCCTTGTATTTCTTATCTTTTATGAAGTGTCAGGGGGTCCTTTTGGTGTTGAGGATAGTGTGCGTGCAGCTGGTCCTCTTTTAGCCCTTATTGGGTTCTTAGTTTTCCCATTCATATGGAGTGTTCCAGAGGCTATGATTACTGCTGAGATGGGTACTATGTTTCCGGAAAATGGGGGATATGTTGTTTGGGTTTCATCTGCTTTGGGTCCTTTTTGGGGGTTTCAGCAGGGTTGGATGAAATGGCTAAGTGGGGTTATTGACAATGCTCTGTACCCGGTTTTGTTTCTTGATTATTTGAAATCGGGGGTCCCTGCAATAGGTGGTGGTCTGCCGAGAGTTGCAGCTGTGTTGGCTTTAACCTTAGCCCTGACTTACATGAACTACAGGGGTTTGGTGATTGTTGGTTGGGTTGCTGTTCTTTTAGGAATTTTCTCGATCCTTCCTTTCGTGATTATGGGATTCATTGCAATTCCAAAGTTGGAGCCTGCAAGATGGTTAGTGGTGGATTTGCATGTTGTGGATTGGAATTTGTATTTGAACACACTCTTTTGGAATCTTAATTATTGGGACTCAATAAGTACACTTGCAGGAGAGGTTGACAATCCAAAGAGGACTTTACCAAAGGCTTTGTTTTATGCTTTAATTCTTGTTGTTCTTGGCTACTTCTTCCCACTTTTGGTAGGTACGGGTGCTATTCCACTTGAACGTGATTTGTGGACTGATGGGTACTTCTCAAATATTGCTAAGCTAATAGGAGGTGTATGGTTGAGATGGTGGATTCAGGCAGCGGCAGCAATGTCCAACATGGGGATGTTTGTGACGGAGATGAGTAGCGACTCTTTTCAACTTCTTGGTATGGCTGAAAGAGGGTTGCTTCCTGCATTCTTTGCCAAGAGATCCCGGCATGGGACTCCTTTAATTGGGATCTTATTCTCAGCTTCTGGTGTGGTCTTGCTTTCATGGTTGAGCTTTCAAGAGATAGTAGCTGCAGAGAACTTTTTGTATTGTTTCGGAATGATATTGGAGTTCATAGCGTTTGTACGTTTGAGAATAAAGAATCCTGCGGCATCTCGTCCATACAAGATACCGGTGGGGACTGTTGGATCCATTCTTATGTGTGTTCCTCCTACCATATTGATCTGCGTTGTGCTGGCTCTATCTTCGATCAAAGTCATGGTTGTGAGCATGATTGCTGTTGTAATTGGTCTAGTGTTGCAGCCATGTCTCAAGCATGTTGAGAGAAAGAGATGGGTCAAATTCTCTGCAAGTTCAGATCTCCCCGATATTGATGAGGTGACTCGTTCGAACTCTGAATCTTTAATTAGATAAGTGAATCCCGGTTATCTTGATGTCAACAGATGATGCAAGATGCCAATGCAAGAGATTCAGCCGGGTAAGAAGAAAAGTCAACCAAGGTCTTCACGAATGTTTCTTCCTGCTGGATACCAGCACATAACTAATTCTACATCGGGTTTTGTGTTTGATAGGGGGATGTATCTATTGAGACGCAGCAGCCATTTCACCAAGATTGTCTATAGAGAAGCAATAGATGCTTTAGAAACAAGTGTTGTTAGTCATATACTGCATGTAATGTGAATCTTCCACATTGAGCTAAGAAGGTTTTAAGAACACTATGCATTTAATGTCGTAACTTGTTTCTGTAAAATTGGTGTTTTATATGATATGCGTTTATATCTACCATTTCACATGTGTACTTCAGCTTCAGTTTATATCTGGAGTAGGTTCGCAAATGGTGTTTGGTCTACAATGGTGTATTTCTGTTAACATAAGGTATCAAAAGTTGCAGATCTGATCTTACTGGTTTATACCCCCTAAACATATCCTCTAGATATAGATATGCCCAAAACGACTACAGTTGCAATATGCTTCTTGATTATAAAATGGCATGATTTCTCTCGATTTCTTGAATATCAAATGACATGATTTCTCCCTGTCAGAGGTCCAAGTTTCTCCCCCGAGTTTCCAGTGCCTCTTCAGCTCTGTTTTTCTTTGAAATTTCTTCTACTTTTCTTTGATAATCCTATTTTATTAATTCGGTGGGGATTGATGGAGAGGTAGCGTTTCTTGAACATCATCCAATTTCTTAAAATGTCCCTAGAAGAAAAAGTAAAAATGCTATCTATTTAAACAAATGCTAGCTCAAAATGAGAAAACAAGGATTTGGATGTATCACCACGTGCGATCAGCTTGTGTGCCGCGAAGCAAGTGCCTAACACCTTCTCACCTTGAACTAGCAACACTTATTGGTTTCATTCTCGACTCTACATACTTTCCTTCACTACAGAACCCAGCGGAAGGTGAACTAGCTATCCCCGCATTAGAGACTTTAAGGATTAACTTTCCTCTAGAAATTCAAACCGTGATTATGGCAAGTTTGCAGTTACTGCCTTTAGTAACACAGACATGAGTGTTACAGTATTGGTTACTGCTCTGAACTGATCCGAACCACACCAGTAACACCCTTATTTTGTAGTGCTCATATTTTAAATAAATGAAGTCGTTTATGGTTTCATATAATGGGGAGAAAGAGCATCTCCGTACCAGACGAAGAAGATAACACAACTTTACGTATAGAGGTTCTTTCGACAGTTAGAAGTCATGATACCTAGGCGTCTAGGCGAAGCCAAGATTTAGGTTGAAGGGGGTCAAGATATATGAATTTGGTAAAGATAATAGGGTCCTGGTTGATGCTAATGTGGATACTATTTAAGGGTAGTGCCAGACTGCCAGCAGACTTGATGAGTTGATGATCTAGGGGCTGCTCACGTCGATCACTCTCAGTTAGGCCTATTGAGTGGCCGAGTGGACCTGCGTGAACTCCTTAGGGTTCCTTTTGGGGATAGTCACTCTCAGTTAGATCTAGAGAAGGCCTATGATCGAATCAAATAGGGTTTCTGATGAGCGCAACTGGAGGGTTTCAACTTTCCGGATAATTGAATCTAATTGCTATTATTCTGTTTTTCTTCAGTGTCGATTTCTCTACTATAGAATTATAGAATGCGGGAGATAACGAAGAGGTTCAAAGCTGCATGGTGTGTGAGACAAGGGGATCTGATCTCTCTGCATGGAAAAACTGGGGCATATGATCGAAGCTCTGGTCAGGTCCAAGAGGTGGAAGCCTGAGAAGATCACTAGAACCAGGCCTTCTGTATCTCATTTATTCTTTTCAATAATTTGGTGTTATTTAGTGAAGCAACTGAAAGAAATCTTGAGGTTATGATGGATTGATTAAGTAAGTTTTGGGTGATATTCGAGCAAAGAATCAATATCATCAAGTCTAACTAAGATGTTTATCTCCCATAATGTTCCTAGACAGATGGCCTGGAACCTTAGTCGATTTTAGGGCATAAGTCTCACCGATGATCTGGGAAGCTATCTTTGGGTGCCGTTGTTACACGAGGGTTTGGCGTGGTACTTACCAGTACGTTTTGGAGAAGATTTGAAGGCTTTAGCTGCCGCTGCCTCAACGGTCTATCTTATTGATTTGGAGACTTCGTCACGATCAGCCCTTGCAAGTAAAGTTTGAGCAGATCGGCATTTAACCATAGACCCCTCGTGTAGCAGGAACTTGGCGAGTGTGGAATATAGCATTCACATGATGCGTGATTGGGATTGTCCTCTGGCAACGGCGGTGTGGCAGCAAGTTTTACCACTGGCTATCATTCCTTGGTCTACTCTGGTTCCAACCGAAATAACTGGTCTAACGTCGGCATATGCTATCATCAACATTTTGTTGTTTGTATTCCTTATTTTTCTAAATAGTCTCTTTACTATTTTTTAAATTTAAGAAAAGATAATTTTGAAAATCTGCAAGTACAGCCAGTCATGGTCATGGCCTATGCCGCTCGGCCTGCTTCTGCAAGCTAAACAGGTTAAGCAGTGGGGGTTCATGGCATCTGCTAGCCTAAAACAAACACTGCTTTAAACAAAAACATTTACATAGACCAAGGGCTTCGCCTACTGCAGCATTTAAAAAAAAAGAAAAAAAAACACTTTTCTTAAACACAATTTGCTTCAAACATAACTTTTTAATTGCTAGTAAGTTTGGTGCAGCGTTTTATAAATTTGTTGTCGCAGGACTGGATCAGTGAGGATTATAGTTGCCCCATTCTCCTTTGGGTCCAACATGATTGAGCAAAGAGGCACAAGTTCTGGCTGATGGTCTTCTTATATGTCAATTTCATATTCAGCAATTTAGAGTTGTGTGATTCTTATTCAGGCTATCTACATCGCTTATCCATCCCATCTCTCTTATGCTGCTTGTCAGCTGGGATCCAGCAGAACCCTCGAACCTGATTCCGTTTACTTTGTTCAATGACTACTTCCCCGAACCAAATTTGCACAGTTGGAAAGTATTCTAGACTTCAACTAGCTAAAGAATCTACTCATACTACAAATGTGTGAAAATGCTCTATCTGGGAGATTGGTCGTCTTCGGGTTGTCTTGCTAATCAGACAAAGAGACAACAGCCGGTAAAGAACAGGAAGCAGTAAAGAGAGGAGCGTTAAAGGACGATTATTGCGAATCCAATGAGAATAACTGTAATTTCTATTATTAATGGTAGATGAAGCAGGGTTAGACATGTTTAACCACATTGTACCCAACCATGAAACCTAAAATATGGATATGAAGTGATATCCTATACATACAGCCCGTCAACACTAAATTCCTGAAGTAGATATATTAGCAAAATCATGTCGAAAGAACAACCCACCTCTGCTTAACTGCAAATATAATATCATAAATGACTTTCAGAAAGTTTTAGAAGTAAAAAATGTGAAAGTAGCCTCTAAGGAACAAACAATCATACTTGATTCAAAATGAGTAAACATCTAGAGATAAATTTCCAAATATTGTGTCACTTCACTAGCATGCTCATCGAACTAAACACCATCAGCATCATAAACTTATTTTCCTAATCATATGTTGGATCCTACCAAAAACCATCGGACTATAAGCATCATCCCCATTGCAAGAGAAAGCATGTGCAGCTTACAATAGCATTAGACACGACGTCTCTTCCTGAGTCGGCAGCCATTATGGGGACGCCGAGTTGTGTCTTCAATGTATACAATGGGATTTTGATCATTCCGAGAATTCGTAAAGCCATTTCGAAAAGCCAAAATCGCTTCTCTCTTTTTCTTAAAGAATGTAAATCCATTCACTTTCACTACAACTGACTTCAATCCCATATTCTTTGCAAGTCGTCCTACATGTTCCGCAGCTGCTTCAGCAGAATATCGAGAAACATCTGGCCCTCCTTTCATTTTTGACAGAAGTCCCCCGGAAGCCCCGACTTTTCTGTTCCCCTCAGCATCTGTCACAGTGACATAGGAATTGTTACGCATTATTTTTATATGAACAATATCTGAATTTTGCTCAACAGTATACTGAGAGTACTGATTGTCACCAAATCTATCCCTTCCATTGTCCTGTAAAATTCCCCTCAAAGAGTTCACGGATCTAGTATCCCTACCAGTTTGAAACGGCCTGATATTTCCGTCAGTAAATCTATTATTCCAATTTGTCCCAAATGGCTTAGTGTTCCTCTCCGTGGGACTATTGTTGAAGCCCATTTCTGAGGGGCCAGTGTTCCTAGTATTTTGCACCATCTCAAAGGTTCTGTTTGTGAATCTATAATTCCGACCCGCCTCGAATGGCCTAGTATTCCTCTCTGTGGGTCTAGTATCGAATCCCATTTCTAAGGGCCCAGTATTCCTAGTATTTCGCTCCATCTCAAGGGTTCTGCTATTCCTAAGCATTTCATTCGGTCTAGTATTCCAATCCATCACAAAAGGTCCAGGATCCCTTAGCATATCGGAGGGCCCGTTACTCTCGGTGGATCTAGTCTTCCAGCCCGTCTCAAGGGTCCCAGGATTACTAATGTTCCTCTCCATCTCAATGGTTCTGGTATTCCTATACGTTTCTGTGGGTCTAGTATTCTGATCCGTCTCGAAGGATTCACTTTCCCTTTGCATCTCTGTAGATCTTGTATCAATCTCCTTCTCAAACTCTTTTGGAGCAGCAGAATGTAACAAACTCCTAAAATTCAGAGTACCAGGAAGAGACTTCGCTTGTGAACATCCCAATTTCAAGCCCATATTTCCCCCAAAAATAGGCACAACACTGTCCAGAAAATGAGTTTGGCCCTTCGAATTCTTAGACATCGCTGCAAACACACAAATATTTAGTAAGTAAAGGAAACACCAGAAGTGTACAGAGCATAGGATCTCCTAAATTCAAATTGACCGCTAAAGTTTCCCAATAAACAACACCCCTAAGCCACCAAAACAACTACAAATTGCCAATAAATTTTACCACAACTTTACAGTAATCACAACCTGACAAGAATATGCAGATAACAATGGCCACCATTCTTACAAGAAACTGAACAAGAATATTTGTTCTTAAAAGATCAAAAACATTCTGATTCGTTACAAACAAATACGACCAGAATGAAAGAAAAAAAGAAGGTGGTTTAAACATCTAAATGCATCAACATACAAGAGCAGAATAACTCTTCAGGGAGTCAACAAACAAACGAATCATCAACAAAGGATGCAGCAGCAGTGTCTACATCAGGCATCCACATTTTCAGTCAAATTCATATACACAAACCACACACTTTTTCAGGTCTCAGGCCAAGTGAATTCAAATGAAAAAGTAAAATGGTAGACGAGACACAAAAGAGAAAAACATTCAATCTTGGCAAAAGTCAACGAGCAGTACATATGAATTAAGAAACCTCCCAAGCCCAATCAACTCAATTTTTTGAAGCATACAATTTCTTACACAATCAATGAAATAGAGATAATACAAATTTACCGAAAGATCGCAACCCAGAAGAGGGATATGAAGAAGAAAGCAGAGAGGAGATCCTCCGAGCTGCCATGTTTGAAGGTTTAACAAAGAAGAATGAAAATTTTGAGCTTAGAACAGTATCGTGTCAGATTGGATTCGTCGCTCTTCGTAGCCAGAAAAAACCCTAATGTAGAACACCCGGAGAATTGCCGGCTCAAAAAACGTTTCAATAATCAAATATGGAGAAGGAGGCCGGAATGGGGAAGGGAATCGCTTGGGGTCGTTGAGAGAGAGGGAGAGCAGACCGAGTGGAGAGAGTGTGTGTGTGTGAGTGCGGTGCTAGGTTTTGATTCCAGTTTCGGATTGCCCGGTTTAAGAAAGTTCGCGGGTTCACCCGACTTAAACCGCGAATAATTGGGTAAAACTGGGTACCCATTTACACTACTTTACTATTAGGTTGGGTAATTAGTGAGTGAGATCGGGCGGATCCATGGGCAATGAGTTAGAATTGACGGAGGCACACCATGGTTATCTTCTTCTATATCCGAAATCTCTCCCTCTTTTCCCTTACATCTCCATTTAAGGACGGAGATACAAGAAGTGTCTACTTTTTCGTTAAACCTCAAAGTTACCCCCTGTACTTTGAACAAAAAAACGAAATACTAAATAGACTGCCTAAAATTTAAAATAAAATATCTAAAAGAAAGTTGACTATTATATCCCAAAAAAATATTTGAAATGTTAATTAAGATTAGAAATACCATAAGTCAATAAAAAAAATTGAAATAACCATATTCCAATAAACATCATTCTCTTTAACTAGATTTTTTCAGTAAACAGAAACTTCATTTCAGATGGCAGCTCAATAACCATTAATTCAATAACTCTTGTTAATTCATTTCATAAATCTTTTTTTTTTTTTGATAAAAAATCATTTCATAAATGTTAAACATTCATAGTTATCTACATTAATTTGGATTCTTGGAAATTCAGTATATCTAGATTCTCTTGGTGTTATATCTCAGACATTCAGACCTCTTACTAAACAACTAAAACTAAGCAACACACAACATCGATGATATACCACTAGCATCGCAATTTACCTTTAATCTACCTTATCAAAAACTAGTATTCAAAATTTTTTTACGAGCTATGTAGAGTAAGACATAGAGTTGGATTTAATCTTAACCAAAACCAATTACTGAAAAATGACATTCTTAAGCTGATGAGAAAACAGTGAAACCTGAAAATATAGAAATGGAGAATCAAAAAAAAAATTCCTGCTTAAAGAAAAGAAATATCATGAACCCAGATTTGACTGTTTCAATAGTAACTCTTAATCCAAAAAAAACAAAGCACAAACCAAAGAGCATAAACACTAATTCAAATATCCTAAAGTAGGGTTTTACACCGAAGCAAACACACAATTGAGAATACTTTAAATTGGCAGAAATGAAATGTATAAAGTTTAAATTTATACAAAATATAAAGATAATTGCAAAAAAAATCCTGACCTATTTTATATTTTACAAAATTAACCTTGTGTATTGATTTTCACCAAATTAAACCTCCACTTATTTTCATTTTTGCAATTCAAACCTTCCGTCAAAGAGGTGTTAATTTTTTTAACAGGATGCTGAGTTGGCTGTCATGTTGGCAGCTGACGTGGACACTGTAGCATCCAACTTATATTTCCCGCTTTTTTTCATTGCAAATTAAACCATGTACATTTGTTTGTCTTGCGAAAAGAACCTTGGTCAAACCGTAGTTTATTTCTCGTCATTTCTATTGCAAATTAAACCTTATACATTTTTTTCTTTTTGCAAAATGAACCTTGGTCGAATTACTTGTTAGCTCCCGCCTTTTTTATTGCAAAGTAAACCTTATATAAAAAAAAATTTGCAACATAAACCTTGAGAGAAAACCATATTTTGGCTATATATATACTCATTTTATCCTAAAACAAATTCATCTTATTCTCTAACAATCCATTTCATTAATTATATTTTGGCTAAGGTTATCGTCATTAGTACTTCCCCTAACAAGAAGGAAGAAGCTATTAACAATCTTGGTGCAGATTCGTTCTTGGTCATCATGATCAGATGCAGGTGTAATACTAATACCTTTCTAATTAACCATTGATTCTGTAATTATATATACTGATGATCATTCTGCTCTTGTTTCTAATTGAATACATATGATAAGGCTGCTACGAGCAGTATGGATGGTATATTGGTATCATTGATACTGTCTCTGCCAACCATGTTCTCGCCCCATTGATTGGTCTACTGAAATCTCATGGAAAGCTTGTTTCAGTTGGTGGAGCGAGCAAGCCGTTTGAGCTGCCTGCTTTTCCTTTGCTAATGGGTACGTATACGTATACGTATTCATTTCTGGGTTGACTTTTATTTGTATCTACTATCTAGCAAGCTACTAGTTTTAATTCATGGCTAATAATATGGATTGTGGGATGCTGATTGGTGACAGGGAGGAAGTTAGTGGCCGGGAGTATCAGCGGGGGTATAAAGGAGACTTAAGAAATGGTAGATTTCGCAGCAAAACATAAGATAACAGCAGACGTGGAGGTCATTCCCATGGACTACGTCAACACTGCCATGGAGCGCCTTGCCAAAGCTGATGTTAGATATCGTTTTGTCATTGACGTTGGCAACACATTGAAGACCACCACCTAATATAAGATGACCATCAGATTATTACGGGAGACCTCCTCATGTAACATATATTACTCGTGTATGCTTTTTCTTACAAAAACACACACGTATATGATTAAGATTCAATAAAACATAGAGCGTGACAATGAAATGGATTGTTAGAAAATGAGATGAATTTTTTTTAGGATGAAATGAGTATACATATAGCCAAAATCTGGTTTTCTCTCAAGGTTTATGTTGCAAAAAAATATATATACAAGGTTTACTTTGCAATAAAAAAAGCAGGAGCTAACAAGTAATTCGACCAAGGTTCATCTTGCAAAAAGAAAAAAAAAAAATAAGGTTTAATTTGCACTAGAAAAGGCGGGAAATAAACTACGGTTTGACCAATGTTCTTTTTGCAAGACAAACAAATGTACATGGTTTAATTTGCAATGAAAAAAAAACGGGAAATATAAGTTGGATGCTACAGTGTCCACGTCAGCTGCCAACATAACAACCAACTCAGCATCCCGTTAAAAAAGTTAACACCTCTTTGACGGAAGGTTTGAATTGCAAAAATGAAAATAGGTGGAGGTTCAATTTTGTGAAAATCAATACACGAGGTTAATTTTGCAAAACATAAAATAGGTCAGGGTTTTTTTTGCAATTATCTCCAAAATATAATACTTGCCAGGAAATCCATGATGAATTTGTGGGGTTTGAGATTGGGATTTTGGTGAGAGCACGGAGAGAGCGGTGAAAGGGCGGTCGGATTTGTGACGGGGAATCCGATTGGATTGATCAGGCAACTCGGCCGTCCAACCGTTGAAACAAGAGATGAGTCATCGGGAGATCATGAGCAAGCTAGGTTGATTAGGGTTTTGAAGTGATGCCGTGAGAAGATCGAGGAACGAGATAGATAGACTGAAGAGGAGATTTGCTTTAGCCGCAAAACATTAAGAGTTGCGCTATTGAGACCCCCCAATCCTCCAAGTTGACCCCCCAAAACCGCCCAAAATCCAAACTTTCTATTTTACCTTTCCCTATTCAAGTTGACCCCCCTTCCCACCCTTTCACCGTCTCCTCCCTCTCTCCCACTTCACTGTCTCCTCCCTCCCCCCCCACACCGCCTCTTCTCTCCCACCTCCCTCTCCCTCCCTTCTTCCCTCCCCTTCCATCATCACAGTATACTCACCCCCCTCACATATTCATTCTTCCTTGTTTCTCTCTTTTTTTTAAAAAAAATATATATTTAATTCCTTTGTTCGAACACTTGTCAATCGAACAAACTTGGGGGTGACCGAACAACCTTGAATTGTTCAATGGGTGACCGAACAACCTTGTGTTGTTCGGCCACAAGGCTGTTTGGTCACCCATGGCCGAACAATTCAAGGTTGTTCGGTCACCCATGGCCGAACAGAACAAGTTTGTTCGGTTGACCAGGGTCGAACAAACCTGAAATTAATTTTATTTTATTTTTTTCTTAAAAAAGAATAAACAGGGAAGAATGAAGGTATGGGTGGAAGAGATGAGACTATGAAGGGGGTGAGTATACTGTGATGGGGGAGGGGGAGAGGAGATGGTGATGGAAGGGGAGGGAAGAAGTTGTGGATTGGGGGAGGGAGGAGGCGGTGTGGGGAGGAGGTAGTGTGGTGGGGGAGAGGGAGGAGTCGGTGTGGAGGGGAGAGGGAGGAAGCGGTGTGGGGGGAGAGGGAGAAGGCGGTGTGGGGGGGGATGGAGGAGGCAGTGAGGGGGTGGGAAGGGGGATCAACTTGGATAGGGGAGGGTAAAATAGGAAGTTTGGGTTTTGGAGGGTTTTGGGGGGGGGGGTCAACTTGGAGGATTGGGGGGTCTCAATAGCGCAACCCAAACATTAATTCCATTTTGCTTTTCTCTTTTCCAAATGGTTTGCTAGCATTAAAAAGATTTTCAAATATTCATCAACTATTTTTACTAAACAATGGCTTTAGGTCTAACTAGTTTTTTTAACATGTGCGTTAAACGTACGTCAATTAAATTGTACATAAATAAAATAAGGAGAATCTGTTTATTAATAATTACATATAAATATATCACTAATTATTATAGATTCTAAAAAAATTCATTATACACAATATTTATTGTCTTATTAGTTGGTTTTTCATTTTCACCGCATATCAATATCTCCAAACCAAAATAATTTGTTACTCTAAAAACTACGACATATAACTGTCTATGGCTAAATACTGATTTTTTCAAAAAGAGACCTACATGTAATTATTGACTTTTGTACTTGTTAATTGTCATTACATATGATACCAGTAATATAAATTGCTTTTTTTGAAACTTGAAAGACAATCTTACATCGGATAGAGTTAATGACAATCTTGAGATAAAAACATTTTCTCCAACATTGCTTCTTTTCAAAAAAAATTGTTTCAACAATGTGATCCCCAAGATTTATGATGATTAGTCTTGTTCTATTGCACAACCCTGCAACATGGTCAATGTTTTTCAATAGCATTACTAGAACACTAATTTTAAGTGCCACCATTTTTTACACCCATTTTTATAATTTTAAATATGTTGTTGTTGAAGGTTATATTTGCATGTAATTTTTTTACAGTAAATTATATGTAATAGTTACGAAATAGTGAATCCTTAGTACTGATGGAGTATGACTATTTTGCTATAATTTAAATGATGTCTCGGGATACAGGTACGCGTGAGGGTAAGAGGCGGCAGGTGACGACACGTCCCTTCAATGCCTACTACGTCCCCAGGCTGGCATCCACTATCATAGCACTTGATTTCGGGGCAACCACTTGCAAATGTTCAAAATGAACCAAGTCTTGCAACGACCAAATTTACAGAAAGTGCCAAGCTATTGTGCTCCTCCCTCCGAGCACGTATGCTCGCCAGACAAGAAGTAGGGGGCCACTGAGATGCCCGACTTAACAGGCCCAAGCACCGGTCACGTGTTCATCACGCCTTCCTCACAGTCACGAGTGAAACAAGTGCAATCCTCATGATCTAAGCCCAAGTCATAAGAGAGCAGAGACCAATCTTTGGTCGTCTTTGCGTAGCAGGCAAGCACCCATCTACATGTAGCCTGAGAGCCAAGAATGCAGCGAGCAGGCAGAGAGGTCAAGGTGAGCATGCTCACTGTGCCCGGTAATACAGTAACGGTCGTCTTGGACGTGGGCAATTATTTCCAGGAAACCTGCCCCCACGTTCAAGACGTGGCCATTAAAATGCTTGCCTTTCACGCCCCGACATTCAATGGGTAGTTTTTCAGTTCTCCAAGTTGGCTACAAAAACCCCTCTAAATGAAGGAGGAAGGTACGTTATCATATACACATGCTAAACTCTGTCAAATTGCTTACTCAGTTGAGTGTTTAATGATTCACACGCCAGAGCGCATTTGCAAGGTAAGCCCCTGCCCAGTTCACGGTCTGTGTTTGCTTTGTTGACAGGTTTGAGCCTTGAAGTTGTGGATAGAATTGAAAGGCAGATATCCAGATTGTCAAGCCCAGTGTATCAGACTATTTTGGATACATCATAACTATTATTTTTCTTCCATCAAATATTTTTATTTTACTAACGTATTTTTTGTTTTACATATATATTTTTAAGAATTTGTTTTAAACTTTTGTTCTATAAATTATTTTATTTTACTAACATATGCATTAAATTATTTTTGTTTTGTTGATTCTGTAACTTTTATTTTTATATTGGTCTGTTCCATAAATTATTTTTATTTTACTAATATCTTATATTTTTGTTTTCTTGACTCTGAAACTATTATTTTTGTTTAAGTTACTATTTTTCATGTTTAAAGAGAGAAAAATGTTTAAAAATAATTAATTACAAGAGAGGAGATGGTGGTGATGAGAGAGAAAATAGGAAGGAGACGTGAGAGAGAAAGAGAAATACAACCAGAGAAGATATGAGAGAGAAAGAATGAAATGGTAACTCAAAAATCAATAATTCAAAAGTGAGATTTTGAAGGGAGAAATCTATCGTTGAATAATTCATTTATTCGCTATATTTTTTGCCCTCAGGCTACATGTAGATGGGTGCTTGCTTGCTACGTAAAGACGGCTAGAGATTGGTCTCTGCTCGCTTATGACTTTAGCTTGGATCATGAGGATTGCACGTGTTTCACTCGTAACTGTGAGAAAGGCATGCTGAGCACGTGACCGGTGCTTGGACCTGTTGGGTTGGGCAGCTCAGTGGCCCCCTGCTTCTTGTCTGACGAGCATACGTGCTCGGAGCGAGGAACAAAATAGCTTGGCACTCTCTAGAAATTTGGTCGTTGTAAGACTTGGTTCATTTCGAACATTTGCAAGTGGTTGTCTCGAAGTCAAGTGCTATGATAGTGGATGCCAGCCTAGAGACGTAGAAGGCATTGAAGGGACGTGCCGTCACCTGCCGCCTCTTACCCTCACGCGCACCCGTATCCTGAGGCGTCATTGAAGGTTATATTTGCGTTTACTAACTTCCATATTAAATTATTTTATTTTGAGGTTAATTGTTAATAAACCGATCCTCTTTATTTTGTTTATATCATTTGGTGGCCATTTAAATTTTTTTGTTTTACATAACTATTTTTAAGAATTTATTTTAAACTTTTGTCCCATAAATTATTTTTATAATTTTACTAACATCGGTTTAAATTATTTTTGTTTTATTGACTTCCGTAACTATTCTTTTTGTTCCATCAAATATTTTTATTTAACTAATGCATTTTTGTTTTACGTAGTTATTTTTAAGAATTTGTTTTAAAATTTTGTTCCATAAATTATTTTTTTTATTTTAGTAACCTCGGTTTAAATTGTTTTTGTTTTTATTGACTATGTAACTATTGTTTTTGTTCCATCAAATATTTTTATTTTACTAACGTATTTTTGTTTTACATATATATTTTTAAGAATTTGTTTTAAACTTTTGTTCCGTAAATTATTTTATATTACTAACATCCACATTAAATTATTTTTGTTTTGTTAATTTTGTAACTTTTATTTTTATAGTGACTTGCTCTATAAATTATTTTTATTTCACTAACCTCTTATATTTTTGTTTTATTGACTCCGAAACTGTTATTTTTGTTTTAGTTACTATTTTTTATGTTTAAAGAGAGAAATTTTTTTAAACATAATTAAAAGAGAGGAAATGGTGGTGATGAGAGAGAAAATATGGAGGAGACGGGAGAGAGAAAAAGAAATACAACCAGATAAGCTAAGAGAGGGAAAGAGTGAAATGGTAACTCAAAAGTTAATAATTCAAAAGTGAGATTTTGGAAGGAGAAATATACGCTTGCTATTATATATATATATATATATATATATATATATATATATATATATATATATATATATATATATATATACTCCCTTGTTTTCGAAATTATTTTTCTCTTAGTCCCGACACACTTTTTTTTTTAAATAACTTTATTATAAATATTAGTACAATGTATATGTTTCTTAAGTATACAGTGATAAAAGTGTTTTCCTTATAAAGAAAAGTTTATAAAAAAGAAAATTATTTTAGAGCAGATAAAAAAATAAAGGAGAGCAATTATTTAAAAACTGATGGAGTACTTGATTTGTTGCTAGTGTTTTGGGCTCTCAAATGAATAGAATCGCCTATACGTATTCAAGTTGAGTTTGTAACTGTTTTTAGACGGTAATGATTTTTTCTGAGTGTGGTATATTTTAATATATATACGTAATATAACATCTATGAAATACTTAATACAACACTTTGAAATAAAAATGTACCAAATTACCTTTTGCTATTTTATGAGTAGATGAATTTTTTTTAGGACTAGTCCCAATGCTTGAAATTTTTTCTTTTTTTAGGACTGGTCCCAAATTGATCTCAATGACTGAAAAAAAATAATTTAAGACTGGTCCCATTGCCTGAAAAAAAAAAACTATGACTGGTTCCAAACCGGTCCCTATGCCTGAATTTTTTTTAGGACGGCTCCCAAACCAGTCCCTATACCTGATTAAAAAAAAAAAAAAACTGCTCACAAACCGGTCCATATGCTTGAAAAAAAAACATTTTTTTGTTAAGGGTAATATAATATTTTTACAACAAAAGTATTATATTAAGTATTTAACATGTGATGTATTAAAGTATCCCCCTATTTTAAAATGTATGTTCAAGTTGAGTTTTTATTCGTTTTTAGACGATGTTGTTTTTTTTTTTTCGAGTTGGGTATTTTTAAAAAGGTGTGGAGCGAACTCAGATCAGTCTTCAATACCAAATCTCAAAAATCAAAAGGAATTTTTTTAGGTTTCTAATAGTTACCAACACCTCAGGGTCGAGTCATTCACATCAAAGATGGGCCGTTTTGGAGTTTACATGCAAATGCCCTTGGCTTTTTGATATGGTTAGAGAATGAGGAATCTAGGGTGGAGAGAGAACCAAGAAAACATCTTTAAAAAATGAGTAGGTCTTTTGTGTGATCGTTAATTGGTAAAACGAAGTTTCATACTTTCATTATATCAGAACTCAACACATTCTACGAACAGTGGATCGGATGAAGAGGATCCCTCTCACATATTTATCGTAAAACCGTATTTCTATGTTTTTGCCCTCAAAAATTAATCTTTGATTTTGGTTTTTACAAAAATATCAACAATGGTATGAGAGAATAATTAAAGAAGGCCGAAAGGTATACTAGTCTATGATAGTCTATTTAACGTACCCCTTAAAATGGACACGAGAATGACTCGTATCAAAGATAACGGGCATTTAACAAGAAATTTGAAATGGTTAGAAAGTAAGGGGACAAAAGTTACAATTACGATATAGTACAGGGACGACCGGTGTTATAATTTTCTCTTCAGTTTATTGTGCCACTCCACTCCGCCTTCGGTAGAACAGCGTAACCCAACTCAATTCCCCGCCGGCCCCGTCTCCATATATCACGATTTTCTCGACCAGAAACCGGGAGACGAGAAGAGAGAAGAATGAGCAATCCAAAGGGTAGGGAAACATCAAATTCGGGCCAGCAAGATCTACACACGGCAGCTCGATCAGGCGACTTACTCGCCGTTCAGTTAATTTGCAGCTCGAACCCTTTGGCTGTCAACTCTCGGGATAAACACTCAAGAACTCCGTATCCTTCTCTTTCATCCTCTTCTTCCATTCTTTATGCTCTAATTGCAATGTATTAACGCGCTTTCTGTAACTTTTGGGTTTTTTTTTTCTTTCTAAAGATTTCAAATTCTTTGACTGAGGTTGAGATTTTCACTTTTATATTCTGGGTTTCGTAGATTTCGTGTCTTGTCTGCAAATTGTCTGCTGTAATTAGTCTGATGCCACTATTGGTTTAATTTCATATTTGAATGAATTATACAGATAAGTCTATACTATTGAATGAGGCGGATATGATGCATAGTCCTTTTATAGACTTCTGTCAGTTTTTGAATAATATAAGATAACGAAAGTTTCTTTAGGATAATTGTTTTATGTTTTATGTAAGGTGTCTTTTCTTATTGATTGGAGATGTTTCTTAATTCTTTGTTTCTGGTTAATTGGTAGTCTGATTAGAGTTTCGGAACTGTCCATAACTCTTAGTTTCTGTTATTGAATATGCGAGGATATAGATCATTCTCTATCAGATTTTTTGGTGTAAGAAACTCGAAATGGGGGTTTCTATTTCTGATAAGGGTTTTAATTTTTTTTTTATAATTCATAGTTTTTGTTGTTGTGTATACAAAGAATTCTCTATCAAATCTTCTGGTGTTAGAAACTTGGAGCGTGCTTTGGTGGCCCTTGGCAGCGCTTTACTGTTAGACTTGCTTGATTTTACTGAAACTGTTGATGGCTTTCCGAAGAATTAGGGCATAAGATGTGTTTTACTTCAAATGTATGTTCCCCTTTCGATCAACTAGTCCTTTTAATGGTAGCATGGCGGTAAGTACTTTATCTGAGTTTGATAGTACGAAGATTTTGTCATTTTTGTCAAGCAATTAGTAATTTAGTATGCACATGAATTTGTATGTGTCAGTTGGTATTGAAATATAAAGAGAATTGGAATTATAGAATTTAAAAGGTGATGGGGGACTACTGAGTAGCATTCTGGTTTTGTCTAAAAAATGAGAAAATTTTGATTTCCACAAAACATTGTTAACAAAGCAACGATATTGAGAGAATACTTGGGGTTGCAGGTGTGGTTAATATTTCATGCTTTCATGATTTTGCATAAACTTTGATTAATGTGCCCTGCTGTTTATTGGCTTATGTTGTCATAGACAAATCTGATTCCAAGTGATTTGAGATACCCGTTTGGGCTTGTACACTTGTATAGCCTATGTCCTATGTTAGAACCTGAAGCTCAGCGTTCGAGTCTCCTTACTTCTGATTATGTGAATTGATTTAATTAGTAGCTGGCAGCTGGTTTAATAAACATTTGAATGATAATTTTAAATTTCTTACACCTTTTGATGTGTCTACATGCATTTGTTGATATTAACACCCTCTTCTTCTTTTTTTTCACACCCTCTTCCCTGGTAATACTTGGCCATTTGAAAATCGAATATTTTAAGAGAACTGGCTGCTTTATTCTTATATAGCCTAATCTTCTAGTTTGCAATGTTGGGTGAGCACTTTCTATTCTGTCTCAGTAAGTGACATTTGGCCCTACAAATATAACTTACTGAGATAATTGAATGTCAAATATCTAGGAAGTTGCACCCTTAGGGAGTTTGTTGTGGAATTTCATGCTCAACCTTTTTAACCTCACGTGGGTCATGCCAGGCTCTGTCAAGGAGCATTTCATTTGTTGGTCGCTCTATAAGTGAGAAATCATATTTGGGAAGTTGCCCCCTTGGGAGTTTGTTGGACTATTTGGAGGGAGAGGAATCGCGGGGCTTTCAAGAATGAGGAAACGTCTATTCCTTATTTGAAGAAAACCATCCTTCGCTGATGTATTTTTGGTTGCACAGAGTCAGCTGGGTCTCCTTTTGATTCTTTTGCAGATATGGTGGATAGTTTTTCTGTTATTTAGGTCTTCTGTTTTTTGAAGTATACTCCTAGTGTACACAGGCCGCAACCCTTGGTTTGACACCGTTGAGTTTTATGTATCTATTTACTTATCAAAAAAAAAAAGAAGTTATTTGACTTACTATTGTTTTGGCCTTGTTATGTTAAGTTGTCGACCGTGTGCCAAATTTGTATTTATGGGTCGTTCTTTCCTTGATTCAACTAACGTTGCCCACTAGACTACATTTAGCAGCATGGTCTGGGCAGGCTCAGGTTGTAGATTATCTGTGCAAGAATAAGGCTGATGTTGGGGCCTCTGCTATGGATGACATGGGTGCAATTCACTTTGCTGCTCAAAAAGGTCACGTAGAAGTTGTTCGTACACTCCTTTCATTTGGGGTCTCTGTGAAATCTTTCAATCGCAAGGGCTTGACTGCGCTTCACTATGCTGTTCAAGGGTCCTACCTCGAGCTTGTCAAGTACTTGGTAAAGAAAGGAGCGAGTCTAAGTGCCAAGAATAAAGCAGGGAAGACCCCACTTGACCTTGCAAGTAGTGATGAAATCCGTTCATTCTTGCTAGAATGTGAAAGTGTATCAAAACAGAGCGATAAGGATGGGAAATCAAATGCTAAAAAAGACCAATTGAAACCTCTGTCTCAAAAAGAAACTGAGCCTTGCGATGGTGAATTTGCTATAGCTAGGAACAAAGAAGCTGAAGACAAGAAAGATGAATCTACTAAGAGGAAGGGTGATGAAGATGGTGATCTGGAAAAATTAGCAGAACCTAAGAAGGCAAAGGTTGCTCTTAATCATCTTTTAACTTCAGATGATGCACAGGATGAGGAAGAAAATTGCTGAGAGCAGTGTTGACTGCATACATCTGAAAGTAACATTTTATCTTTGATTCTAGCTGTATAATTCTACTGACGTAGTTTGATAGTGGTTGTACTGCTTCTGAATTTAAATTTGATCTATTTAAGAGTTACTCCCTTCGTCCTAAATAATCGTCCTAGTTGATCCGGTGCACAGTTTAAGAAAAAACAATTGACTTGATTATTTATATTGGTTTAAAGTGTAGTTTCCTTTAAAGCCCATGTGTATGTGGTCCATAATTAAAGTAGAGTGAAAAAGTAAGGATAAAATGGTAAAAGTAATGTTCTAAAGAGGCAAGTTTTAAATTGAACAATTATTTTGGAACAGACGAAAAAGAAAAGAAGTACGATAATTTAGGGACGGAGAGAGTACATTTTAGTAGGACACTGTCTCACACTTGTTAATTTTCTGAGCGTTGTGAATCTTTCTTCTTCGTTTGGTATTGCCTGCAAATTTGCAAAAACATTCAATTTGACCTCTTAGCCAGAATAAAATAGTGAACTCTTTTACCTGAAATGGAGGGAGTATCAATTTGACCTTTTTTGTCTATTGAGTAGTTCTTTTGTAAGATGATTCACTAACACGTGGTGAGTCGGATAATTGCGCATGTAAATGGAAATACTTGAGATTGACGTAAGCAAATTAATTAGTGTTTGATGGAGAAGTTACTGATACAATGTTGGGTTCAAGCTACTGTACTTTTTGTCTATTTCATTGTTATGCTTTAATTTTGCAGGTCACGTTAGTCACTTAATCCACTTTCGTGATATTTTTTTTTATGGATATCGTTAAATAACTAGAAACTTAAAAATATCATTACAAATCTTTTTGATATATATTATAAATAAATCTAACACTTTATTGTTTGTATTTGTTAAACTATGTATGAAGTGACTAACCAACATATAAGTAGATAGTATTAAAGGAGATTTATGTAAACTTTTAGCTAGCAAAACAAAGGAATGGTAGAAAAAGGTAGAGATTAAACCCTATACAACGGTGTCTCTAAGGCTCCGTTAGTTTTAATGAAAATGATTTTCGAAAAATAACTTATGAAAAATGAAAAAAAATAATATTTTTAGGTATTTGATAAATCTTTTGAAAATATGTCAAAAAATATTTATGAATGTTTGAAAAACACATGAAAAATATTATAGAAAACAATTCATAAATACATACAAAAAGTTATATTTTCTTCGTCCTAATACTAATGCCCCTATTGAATGTACACTTATTTTTTAAAAAACAATTGTTTGACTTTAAACAATTTTCCTTTAGTACCTCCAACTTATCACTAGTGGTTTTCAATCAAAAGGGTATATTTTTTTTCAGTCTTACAAATACGAATAACAAAATTGATAATTGATATAAAAATATTTTAAAATAGAAAATGAATAATTGTTTTGGGACGTCCCAGAATAATATAGCGGACACTTATTTTAGGACGTAATAAATGTTTATTAAAATTATAATTTATTAATAGTGTGCACAAGTATAATAAAAAAACATAATTTACATTTCTAAAAAAATTATTTGTTAAATGTATAATTGTGTATGTATACAAATATGTGTAAGATTATTTTTATTTTTTTTTAATAATTGAGTGATCATGAGGTAGAGGAAGGGTGAGAAGTGGGCGAGACAGGACAAAATAATAATTGTGGATAATTAGGTGGGTGTGTATGGTAATGGTGGAAATGACGAGTTGAATTAAATATTTCATTGGTACTCTTATTCATATCGATAGCACGATGCGAGTTTGGAAATTTATCAATAAATGAAGCAGATATTGTGGAAATGAACTAATAAAAATATTATTTTCTTAAAAAAATTGACTTTCAAACATGACCTCTTTGCCCGGAACAGAGGGATTAATTAATAATTTGTATATGAAATTGTGGACTGGACAAAACGGGTCGGATAAAAATTAAATTTCTTAAATTACGATAACAGTTAAAACGAAAAAAACAAATATTTCAAATTACAAAACTTACGATATTTTAAATTTTTTTTAATTTGTATACGAAATTACGTGTCGGAAAAAAATTAAATTGATTAAGTTAATTACGATAACAATTAAAAAGAAAAAAATACAAATACAAATTTCCGCAACCATAAAACTATAAAACTATAAAACCGTAAAATATTAACTGTAAAACCGTAATATCTCAGTAAAAGAGTAATTAATTATAGATTAATTGTTAAATAGCTGCTTTATACAATGGATAATACGACATTGAGAATTTATCTATAAATGAAGTAGATACTGTGGAAATGAACTAATAAAAATATTATTTTCTTAAAAAAATTGACTTTCAAACGGAACCTCTTTGCCCGGAACGGAGGAATTAATTAATAATTTGTATACGAAATTGCGGGCCGGAAAAAACAGACATGACAAAAATTAAATTGATTAAGTTAATTACGATAACCGTTAAAAAGAAAAAAATATATTTCAAATTACAAAACTTACGATTTTTTTAAAAATTTTAAAATTTGTATACAAAATTACGGGTCGGAAAAAGAAAAAAAATTAAATTAATTAAGTTAATTACGATAACAAATTTTTGCAAATGTAAAATAATAACTGTAAAATCGTAAAATATTAACTGTAAAACCGTAATATCTCAGTAAAAGAGTAACTAATTTTCGCAAATGTAACTGTAAAATCGTAATATCAACTTGAATTTCTAACATGAATATAAAAATCAGTTGATTAGGATAACAATTAATTAAAAATTTATAAATTAAATATTTGTTTAATTAGTAAAACCAAGTTGTGAAACAGTAAATACTAATTGTAAAAGGGAATTGGTAACGGCCTTCGCACATGTGAGAGTTGAAAAAAATATTGGCTGTTGGATCACCATAAAATAGTAAATCCTAGTCAATACTTATGTAAACTCAATTACACACGTATAAAACAAAAAAACATTCATAAGAAACAAAAATTAAAAGGAAGAAAATGTAAAAGTATAAACAATGACGATGTTGAAAAAAATGAAACACTTTGTTATTTATTTATTCTTCTCTTACTTAAATTTTAGGGAGTAAAAGAAGATATTAATATTTAATAACTTGACCTCCACCATCTTTATTTATTTGAGTCGATTAAAAAAATTACATAAATTTAGATGTTTTCTCTCAACTAACTCATAATCTTCGTTTGCTAGTTTTCGATGATTCTTCTTATTAGAAAATTTCTCTGACAATCTCTTTTTTCTCCACCCTTTTTATTTTTTTGCAATTTTTTGAAAAAAAAAAAAAAACAGGAAAAGATAAGTTTGGAGCATTTTTTATTATTTTAATTTATGTGCCATAGCTAGTGGTGACAAATTTTGTCCACGCCCATATGTCCACCCGCCCACTAAAATATGGGTATGAGCACAATTAAATTTTAATCTGGGCACAAATAAACATGCTCATTTAAACCATTAAGTTTTATGAACACAATATGAGCACAAATGAGCGCCCACATTTTCCCCTCTCTTTCTCAAGATCAATTTTTTCTTTATATACCCGATAATCCAAAGTTGTTTCTCTCACTATATCTATATTTCTATCAATAACCATTCATTAAGACAAAGAGAGTGTGAGTGTAGAGAGAGAAACTAGAGAGAGATGACTGCTACTTGTTCTTCTGGTTTGGTTTTCAGAACCAAAGAGATAGTAGCAATGATGAGAGTAACTATTATTTTTTAAAAATAAAAAATTGACCCATTTATTATTATTATTATTTTCGATATCACATTACTTTTTATATACGGTCAATTACATATTTTCTGGTTATGAAAATATATATATATCAGATTTCCATTTAAAAACAATCGATTTGACGTAAAAATTAGGAAACTAAGAGATTATTTTATTTCAAATAACATACGGTAAAAGTGAAAATATATTCTTATTTTGATATTATTAGTGGTTCTACCAACACTAACACGCCATGTAAAGTTTTTGAGTTTCTTTTAAAAATTTGGTTGCATTAGAAATGGTGACAAATGTTAAAATGTTACAAAAAATATTTGTCTTTTCCAATTATTGTTGTTGTAATTATATACATGGTTAATTATAATTTTTGATAATTTTTTGTAAAAGGAAATTATTTTTTTGTAATTTTTGTATTTATTTGATAAGTGAATCTTAATGAGTAAATGGACGCCCGTGGCCGTGGGCGTTTATGCCAATTTAGTACCCGTTCATATATACTCATGTTATTAAATAGATACTTATTTACCTACCCATTTAAACTCACATACACTTACTCATATCCGCCTATTTACCACCTCACGCCATGGTTACTACGAAACCACAAACACAACAACATACCAAGGCATCACAATTTTAATTGGTAGTTTCAACTTTCAATACAATTGCAGAAATGTATGGAAAAGGAAAGTAATGTGAAAGTGGTTATGAAGAATCTCCTTTTGGACTTGTCGACTCCTTTGCACCTTCTGGGAGACTTTCAATTTTCAACCATTGTGTTGAATGACACAAATGCAACCATGATGATTTGGGGCCTACATCTCCTTAAGGGTTAAGACATCACACTTCACACCAACCATTCCCACTTGGATCAACTTCAAACTAAAGCCAACGTTTATGCATTAATTTGGAATAATTTCAGGACTATCTATTATTTTAAGTCCAATCCTTACATAAAAAAAAATAAATTCTTAGCATATTCTATTTTAATTTTCTATTAAACTTTTAAATTATAATTATTATGATTACACAATTAATAATTTCATTATATTTAATAATTTTATTTTTATAATATTATTTATAGTTCAAGTTGTATGTCATTTTCAAATTTAAATTATAATCAAGCAAAATAAAGACGAAATACAAAACTAAATAAAAAGAGATTACTTCAATGAATAGCCAAATATCATTTGATTAAACTTTTATTATCCATTTTGCACACGACATATTTTTTTTAACTAAACTATACATAAGTAAAATGAATAGGAAAATAGATCAATGGAAGTGATTTCAGCTACCCAATAAATGCTTCAGCTTCTGTATTCATTTACTATGTATCAAACATATAATTAATTTGTTTCCAAGTAATGAAGAGTAAAAACCAAATATAAAGAAGTTTCGTGAATTTCAAAAGTTTTTGACTAATCAATAAATTAATGTTTTATGTTTTTTTATTAATAGGTTAAATGTTATCTAGATTTTGGAGACATATAAAGTCGTGTATTTTTTCATATTCTCACTTGGTTAGATAAGACAAAAGTGATGTTATGTTTTTGACAAGTGATTTTTGGCAAGAAACTGTCTTATTTAGCAGTGTTATTTACTTCTGTTATTATATATATATATATAGAAAGAGTGAGAGAGAGTGAGAGAGATTTCTTGAATTTATAATGTTTAGTAATTTAAAATAAATTTAATTTTGATTATTTATTACATATCTATAATATCTATTATTAGTTATTAATCAATTAAAATGTTTTTAAATCAATAATATCACATTATTAATTTATTTTTTTTGTATTTAAAAACTAGTTTTTAATTTTTGAAAGGAGCGACTCTCTTCAACCCTAATTTGGGGTTAGATGAATAATATTGACCCAAATTTGGGATAATACTATTCAAAAATAAAAGGGGGGGGGTAAGATTTGGGGTACTTGTTAGAAATTTTTGGGGTTATTTTTTTTTTGTCCTAGTTGGTGATTTGGGTACCGATTGGAGTTGGCCTTAATTGTATGTTCTTACAAAATTATTGTATTATTTGACCCGTCATACAAACTAATAAAAAATAAATAACTTGATTGTTAATATTGGCATGATATATATCCAAAAATAAAAAATAAGAACAAGAAAGAAAAGGAAAGAGATAGAGAAGATATTACATTAATTACTGCAATGTAAAATCGTCCTACACAAATCTTTGCCTTTAATCAAAGTGTATGAGATTTTTATACAAAATATTTGTATAGCTATCAATTTCGTTATATTAATTACTGCAATGGCGGTCTTGATTAAAAGTTTGACCTAATTGAACCATTTTGAACAATCTATGAACTTAATTTCTGCACCTTCCCGCAAAAAGTCTTTCCTATTCTAAGTAAAATTTGACCTAATGAATCATCTTGAACAATCACCATTTAAACTGTTGGCCTTTTTGCACCTTTTCTAATGACAAGCTAGGATCATGGTATATTACTCTCTAGATGGATTTAAAGTAGACAATTTAAATTTGCCCAAAGATGAAGAAAAATTAAAGTAGACATGACACGTATTTATTATATATTTATTTTAGAACCGATTATTAATGTTGTCTAAAGTTTCACGTATTTGAAGTATCTTCTTAAATATTAGAGATTTAAATGGATAATAGCATCAATGGTTTCGGTTCATAGCTTCAACTATGATTGCACAACGATTGAGCTGAATTGAGTTTACATGAATTCATTTCAACAAATTCATACATATGCATATTAAAGTTGGTCAGGCAGCCTAAGGTGTATAACCATGCATTTTTCGGTTTAGCGCTTGGCTTTTCGACTTCTCGCTAGTTCCATAAGATAATACCTTTAGCTAATTACTATAATTAAAATATATATAGGGTATAACTACGAGATATAATAATGTATATAACATATAGTATTAGATAAGCTATAATAGTTGCTATGAGACTCTTCTATTATTATTAGTTATAAGTACCATTTGTAATTAATAGGCTATTTATAATCATAATTGCTATTGAAAATATTCTACTACTATTGACTATTGCCAAATATAATAGATAGCTGCTATTAAAACAATAATTATTTTAATGATTGTGTAAAAATATTACATTAATCTTCAAGTTAATTATAATATAAACCAACTAATTTTTTAATTTTATAAATCCTCCATTCCAAATTATGTGTATTGTATTCTTATTTGGGACATCCCAAAACAATCTTTGTACAGATACATATCAACATAATTTTAAATCATTTCAATCAAAATTGATGCTTGTTCATATGTTTGTGTGAACTTCTTTTTAACACTGATGGTGTATCAAAAGTAAATTAATTTTATAAATATAGTATCCAACTAAATATTTTCTAACCTTTGAACGATTTTAGAAAATTATTTTTTTTAAAGTAATTATATCTAATTCTTAAATAGTTCCATTTTGTTTAGAATGACATGATTCTTATCTTTCTTGAATATGTTCTAAAGTAATATTTTATTTTCAATTTTGTAAAAACCTTCAAGTATAAGTCGAAAATATCTTTTTTATGAGAAAGATGAAAAAAATAACAAAGAAACGTAATAATTTGATATCATTGAAGGATATTTAAAAATAAAATATCTTTATAAAAAAATATCTTATTTTGAAACGAAAGTGTTATTTTGCATACATTAAAAACACCAACTTCTTTGAAAAACAAAGTCAATAGAAGTTTATATTCAATAATAATATTATTTGTAAAGAAAAGACATGAAAAAAGGTTTAGGAGGGTAAAAAGTGAAAGTGGGTAGGAGAGGAACCTTCCTAAACTGTATGACCCTTTTACACCTTCGGGGAAAGAGTGTATGCTAGCGGAGCGGATGAAGTATTAAGTATACTGTTTAATGTATTATGTATATACTCATTCAGTTATGGCCTTCGTTCCCTTGCAATCATATTATTGTATTACTCTGACTAGTTTTCGGTCTTCCCTCCCGGTGGTTGTCTCCCCTTTATTAATCGCCAATTTGTCAGATATATTTAGGCATGATTACTACTTCTAGTTCTACGGCACAAAAAAGTAGAAGAAGAAGAATTTCTTTTCAAATTCGTGGCTGATAATATATTGCCGACTAAACTCTCCTGGAGGTCCCCCACAAGCATCTCTGAGTTTTGGGTTTTCTGGAGCCAAGTAGAAGAAGAAGCGATTATTAGCATACATACATCATCATCAAGAAGTTCGGTTTTGGCAATTCGAAACCAAATCAAAGCTGCCCTTTGCTCCTCTATCTGGGGCGATTCAGATTATATTTTGGTTCAGTTTTGGGCACCTACGATTGAGAATGGGGGTCTTACAACTTCACACGAACCATTCGCTATTAAACATATGAATGAAGATCTCATTCGGTATAGGAAGCATTGTGTTAGTTATGGGTGTGGAGTTGGAGATGGTATCCCTGGCCGCGTTTTCAGGAACCAAGTCAACGAATTCAGTCCAGACGTGAGTTATTACTCTATCAACGATTATCCACTGAGTGAACTCGCTCTAAGTTGCGGTATCACTCAAATAGCGGCTCTCCCCATTTTCCAACGTCATTCCTCTGTTTGTGTTGGTGTACTTGAAATCCTTTCAGTCCATCCCACAATTTTTTATTTCTATGTCAGCGTCAATTCAGTCTTCAAGGCCCTTGAGGTTAGTGCCTTCTTAGAAGAATTAATTTCTTTCCTTTTTCTATGGATTATTATTAATGTCTTCTGTTTCAAACATTTCAAATACTCGGTTACTTATTTTCAGTTTTACTCCTTCCTTGCAGAGCGTAGGTCTCACTACTATAAATCCACATGAGATACGTAGAGAGCAGTTACCCAAACAAGTAAGCCAGCCCAGTGAAATTAACTTGTCAATTTTTAATTTCATTTTTCAATAATCTCTTTCAATACAATAATGTTCTCTAGCATGCATTTAATTAACGTTTTGCTTGCAAATCAGATACAAGAGACACAGGTAATAGACCTAAACCACGTGGCTGGAGAAATCAGAAACACACTGAAACACGCGTGTACAGCATTTCGTTTACCTCTTGCATGTGCATGGGTTAGATGCACGGAAGAATTAGTGATCTCAATGTCCAACGCGATAACCCATGATGAAGAGAATGATATGTTTGAATACAATGATGAAGAGAATGATATGTTAGAATGGGACGATGTTGCTTTACTTCAAGCCATGAGAGTGGGCCGTGGCTTTCTTGGCAAAGCATTCTTGTCGCATAAACCATACCTCTGCAGAGATTTGACCCAACTTAGCATGAGTGAGTATCCTATGGCACATACTGCTCAAAGGTTTGGATTCACCAGTTGTTTTGCAATTGGCTTGCAGAGTATTGCCACTGGTAAATGTGATTATGTACTTGAGTTCTTTCTTCCCAAGGGCACAACATCAGATTTCCATGGTTTGCTGTCCTCAATACTGGCGATATCGAAGCAGCATTTGAAAAGTTTTGAGGCTGTTACAGGAGATCCTGCAGATGGAATATTTATTGAAGTTGATAAGTTCTACTTTAATACCGTCTTTGAATCATCGAAAACATGCCCAACTATTGTTACCGACATCGAGTCTGGAGCCTTACAGAATGAAGGTGAGGTTCTGCAGGCAGATTTTTCCTGTCCTCAATTGGTCATGAACGAGTTAGTCGAGAAAGGAAGTGACTCTGTTGGTCTAGAACAGAGCCAAGTAGATTGTCTTTCGAAGGAAAAACGTCTAGTGAAGAAATCAAAGGCGCAAGACCAAAAGAAGGAAAGCTCATGCTCTTACGAAACTCTCAAACAACATTTCGGAATGAAGCTTGACGATGCTGCCGAAAGCCTTGGCGGTAATTTAAGCAGATTTTTCAACTTGCTATATTCTTCTCATTTTGGGTTCAAATTAATCCCAAAATTTCTGAATATCTCCAATTCTCATGTGGCGCACCTACTTTAAACAATACTTGTAAAAATGGAAAACCAAAAAATGACAGGTGGGGAAGATTATATTGATTTATGATTTTCCTTATGCAGTTAGTCGATCCACAGTTAAGCGTTGGTGCAGGGATCATAGCATCCGAAGATGGCCATCAAAGAGAAGCAAAGTTAGGTCTTCGCAACCTATTCCCAAGCAAATAAATGCATCTATTCAGGAAAATGCTGTACCGATTTCAGAACCTAGCGTTAGAGACCCTTCATCTTCTGACCTAATTACGAATTTGGAACCAAAGCAAGCCACAAGTACGATGACGGTAAAGGCAACATATACGAATGACATTATAAAGTTTCAACTCAGTTTTTCATCGAGAATGACAGAGTTGGTGGAGAACGTGATCCTCAGGTTGAAGTTAAGTGAAGGAACTTTTAAAATCAAATATCAAGACGATGATGGTGATTATATTCTGATTGCCTGTGATAAGGATCTTCAGGATTGTATGAATAGTGTGAAAGAGACTACAATCAAAATGCTGATTGAACCAATTAGCTAAATCGCTCCTTGAATGTGAGTGAGTATCCATTACGCTTTAACTTTGTGTGTCTATCTATCTTTCAAATAATCATATCTATTGGTTTCTCCATGGCTTTCTTGTCCATTTATTGATTTAAACATCCTCACCTCCATCCTCTGATGTATGTGATAAATCATTGAGTTCCAATATAAGCAGGTTGGCTAAAGTTCTTGAAACTATGTGCCCAGTTGGTTACTGATTTGGAGAGTTTCTCCATTGAGCTGGAATTTATGAGCTGTCTTGACTTGTTTATGGCAGTAATACAGTAAGCTTATAACCAATTATTGCCGGAGAAGTTATTTGTGTTACTGTTTTCTGTTTTGGATGTATTATGCTTAATTTTGTTTTGGCATATTTCTAGATAGGGAGATGTTATCTCCACTATAATTTTTATTTATCCATTATATTTTTACTTATTGTATTAAATAAATACATATTTGGACTAAACATTTTTTTAAGTTGACTACTTAAGTTACTTTTTTAATTATGTTCTAACATTATTTTTTTTTATCAAACATTAATGAACAACATAATTATTCTATTTATATTCTTAACTTTTTAATTCTCAACAAACAAGGTACTTATTTTTTTCGTAATAAATATGTTTAATCAATTTTTCTAATCACTCACGTTTCATATTTCATTATCACTTTGGGACGAAGGCGGAGAAGGAGGAGGAGGAGGAGGAAGAATGCTTACGACGGAGGAGATGAAAAAAGAAGGTGGAATAAGTAAACTGGTTATTTATGCTTTTGTATCGCGGTGCAAAAATGAATTAGATAATATTTTTGCACCGCGGTTCAGAGTTTAATTTTCTAGTCTATTTTTGAATCGCGGTTCATAAATTTCATTGCATTAATTTTTGCATCGCGGTTCATAAATTTCATTGCATTAGTTTTTGCACCGCGGTTCAAAGTTTAATTTCATAGTCTATTTTTTTTTATCGTGGTTCATAAATTTTATTGTATTAATTTTTGTACCGCGATTCAAAGTTTAATTTCCTAGTCTATTTTTAAATCGTGGTTCATAAAATTCATTGCATTAATTTTTGCACTGCGGTTCAATAGTTTAATTTCATAGTCTAATTGTACCGCGGTTCATAAAATTAACCCGATATTCTTGAACCGCGATACAAAAACGTAACGCGCATCAGGCTCATTAAGGGTATCGCAGTCATTTCGCCATCAAAAGTGTCCTTTTCCGATTGGAAAAAAAACACTGGACTAGAGCGGTTTTAAACTTTAAAAAGCGGACCGACCCGCAATTTTATATATATTAAAACTTACTTTGAAAAATAAAAGGGTACTAAAAAACATTTAGGAGAAAATTCTGACCAGTCCCTTTTTTAAAGTTTCTAATCCCAAAAGTCAATCGTTTTTTTTTCAATCGCAAAAGACTATTTTTCGAAATATCGTTCCAAAAATGTCATTGTTTTCTTCAACAACTCCGGCAACACACTTTGAATTCGAAAAACACGATTGTTCGCAACGAAACGGGGATCGACCTGCCTGGTGATCAGGTCGCGAGGGTCGAAGGAGCAGCGCTCCGTCGTAGGGGTTTGAGGGCAACGCCCCCGAAAGGTAAACGAGATTTTTGATTCATGAAATACAAAATTATAATCGATATGTGGTGGATTGAAAAATTTTTCAGTTAGGACGAAGGCGGAGAAAGAGGGGGAAGAAGAAGGTTTACAACGGAGGAGATGGAAAAAGCAGGTGGAGGACGTGGTCTGGTTCTTTATAATTTTGTATCGCGGTTCAAAAATTAATGCACTAAAATTGATTAATTGCGGTTTAAAAATAGACTAGCAATTACACTATTGAACCACGACATAAAAATTAATACATTAAAATTGATGAATCACATAACAAAAATAGACTAGTATACGAATTATGATTTGAAATACGGGCTCAACTCTAAAGGTTTAATCCAAACTTAAGCAATACTTACCAATTACAAGCGAGCCCAGATCTCCTGTACCACTTGTGTGTACCACTGGTATATCATTTTTCATCTCAACCATTGGTTAAGATGCAATAGTTGAGATGTAATGGTTGAGATGAAAAATGGTACACCAGTGATACACACAAGTGGTACAGAAGATCTGAACTCATTACAAGCGAACGAAATTGAATGAGTTGAGTTGAATAGATAGTTGGGGGAGGAAGTGGAAGAAGGTACATAGAAGAAGCTTAAAAGGTCAACCCAAATTGGGATCATCTTCACAGAATCTTCATTAATTTGCATTTTGTTGACTCCTTTGCACCTTCTGGGAAAAAGTCCATGCCAGCAGATGGACAATATATATATTTATCATCTTTGTGGCTTTCAATTGCAAGTGTTGCAATCAAAGGGGGCAAGTCGGTATTATAAAATTGTTCCGTTGGTTGGTGATTGTTATTTAAAATTGAGTAAAATTTCATAATTTTACAAATAACCTTTACAACATAACACATTTTAATCATAATTTTTGTCTTGAAATTTTTAAAATTTTGGTTAATTACGTGTAATGTTCTAAGGACCGTTTGTATAAAGAGTATTCTACATAAATGCCGATGAATGAAAATTTAATTCTTTAAAATTTGACTTAAATAAACCATTTTGATCAATTTCCATTTTGCACCATTGACCTTTTGCACCTTCTCACAAATAAACCACTCCTCTCTCTCTCTCTCTCTCTCTCTCTCTCTCCATATATATATTTATATTATAAAACAATTATCATTTTGACTAAGACTAATTATGTGGTGTGATTTACTTGTTACCTTGGTTGGTGGCTATCATTTAAAATTGAGTAAAATTTCATCTGACGTGAAATCTTTTTTATGCAAATAGCCTTTAGAACATGACACGTTCTAATCACAAATTTTATCTTGAATTTTTTAAAATTTTGGTTGATTACGTGTCATATTCTAAGGACCGCTTTTATAAAAAGTATTCTACAAAGACGTCGATGAATAAAAATTTAATTCTTTAAAAATTGACCTAAATAAACCATTTTGATCAATTTCCATTTTGCACTGTTGACCTTTTGCACCTTCTCCCAAATAAACCTCTCTTCTCTCTCTGATATATCTATATTATAATTTAGCTCAATCTTTTTGAAAAGTTAACTATTAGCCAGGATTCATTTTTACCAAATATAACTACTGGTCAGGATTAAATCTTAATTTTCACAAGCGTATGAACAACGGTTAATTCTAGCAACAGTTAATTACTGAGATTTTACAATCGTAATTACTAAGATTTACTATTTTACGGTTTTACTAGACATTTATTGTTTTACTAGGATCTTATCGCATTAATTACACAGTTTCTTCTCCATGATTATCTCTAATTTATTTTTATTCGCATCATACTCACTTCATACACTGATCATCTCCATACGGCCAGGATTGGTTTTTATCAAACACAATTACTGGTCATGATTAAATCTCACAGATATAAACTATTTGTAAGCACGCTTTATTTCCACGGATTCCCTCTTTTCTCTCTATAATTTGTTTTCTCTTTCCCTCTTCTTCTCATATGGTTGAAACCATTCTCCGTCTCTCTTTCAACCTCCTCTTCCTCTCTCTTCTTCTCTCTTCCCAGATCAGCCTATTCATATTCTTCAACCTATTATTATTCCTCATCCTATTCTATTCTAATTCTCGAGATTATATATCTCAATCTCCCTTTCTTCCACCTCGCCATCTCTCTCTCTCAATCTCGATTGGTTTCTTCATCCTTGCCATCTCAGTTGATGTCTCTCTTTGTAAGTTCTTCCTTCGTTTGGTTTTCTGATTTTTATTTATGGCTTTTCTTTTTGGTTTTTGAAAAATTGGTTTTTGAAGATCTCGATTTGGCGTGAGTTTTAGCCAGATCTGTCATCGCCATGGTTGTAATTTCTTTTTGTTTTTTGTTTTTTGTTTTTGGTTTTTGGCGTGAGTTTTAGCAATAACAACCAGATTGGCTGCAACCCGTTTTTTTTTCGTTTGGGTTTCTGATTTTTCTTTTAGGTTTTTGAGGATCTGTCACCGCCATGGCTGCAACCCGTTCTTCCTTCGTTTGAGTTGTCACCGCCATGGCTGTAACCCACCACAGTTTCTATTTATGTGTGCAAGAGAAAGAGAAAGAGATAGTGAAATTCAATCTCTTTCCTCCCCTCTTTCATATACCCGTCCGGTGGTTGCCCAATTTACCTTCTTTGGAGCAGAGTTATTTTTTTCCAGAAAGAGCATTTGGTGTTTGTTTTGTTTAGCAGCTTTGATTGGTTTTCCAAAAACAACATTTTAAATTGAAATTGTGTGTTGATGTTTAAAATTAGATTAATTTGAATAATTTAACATGTGAATTTAAATAACAAAAGACGATGGCAGTGTAGAGGAAGACAGAGGCGCAAAGTAGTGGCCTAGACGGCAACGTAATAGGCTCAACCGCATGTTTAATTCAGCGTTAGTCATTTGGAGATTGATGTTCTCTAGTGCTTCAGCTTCCTTGGTGGTGTTTCGAAGCTGAGATAGACACCGGTTGCGGCGGCCGATGAGGTCATGAAACTGTGCGAGATCGAGAAACAGGTTGTGATCGACGAAGATAGGAACATCGTCGGTGTTGTTGTTCGCGTTGGAGTAAACGGAAGGCGCGAGTGAGAAAAAAGACCGATCGGTGGGGAAAATGGAATAGAGAGAGGTGTAATCATAGCCGTCGGACCGATTGAGTTTGACTTTTTGGTTCAACTTAATAAATGTTGGTTCACCATAGTGTATAGATGGAGATTTGAAGTTTGTAAAACCCATGTCATGCCTGCGTATACTATCTAAGTATAGACAACAATTTCTTTCCCTCTCAATCTCACCTGTCTATGGCACAATACCACCTTTCACTAATTTGGGATGGTTTGGGTGGTTTGGGTGGCGTGAAGCAACTGGGAATGAAAAGAATGAACAACTTGAATATCAGAAATTATTCCTAGAAAGACAAATTTAAATGGCACAAAAAATATTAATATTCCTAGGTTCTTCCTTCTTTTTTCCGAACCAAATTGATTCACATATTCTTATGGATTTTTCTTATTGGTTTTTGAAGTAGCCAAATTTGGATATTCCTTAAAAATCAAGCAGGGTACCCCCTATTTCCTTTAAAAAAAAACAACCAAAAGTAAGTTTTTTTTTTCGCTTTTGGATGATCATATTGTTTTAATTGATTACCGAGAATTTGTTATTTTGTAAGTTTGAGTTTCCTTTATTTAACATATTCATAAACACTTTGGGTTGGAGTACCTGTATGTCATTATACCCAGAAAAAATTTAAACTCTTTTTGAAACATGATTAAAACATATATTTATTTATTTAAATATTAAAGCCCTCCAATACTGACATCCTCCCCTTCACGTGCCATGCCATATACATGGACACAAATACTAGTTTATATTATAAAACAACTAGCATTTTACGTATACAATTGACTAAAACTAATTACAGGGTGTGATTTACTGTTTTATCGAGATCCTACGGTAGTGATTTAATTGGATTTACAATCGTTTGAAGGGCAGTTGTTCTCTGCCTTTGACTCTTGCGATTCTTTCCAGACAGTTATTGTTTTATTATCAACATGCAATGAGTTATGCAAGAGAAGGAATTGGTTGCAAAAGTTAAGATTCTTCCAAAGTCAATTATCTCACTACAAATCACAATTTGTTCATGCATTCTCTTAATATGAAACAACCAAATAGATTCGCCAGGTTTGAAGATCAACCTAACAAATTCTCCTTTTTGAGCATCCATAGTTAACATTAAAGGGACATGCAATATTAGGATATTACAATCAGATTGCAATCTCAAGGATAAATATCCTTTATGCTCAACAATTTGAGTATAAGACAAAACATGCTTAAAAGTCTTAACAACATGAAACTCATGAATTTCCCACGGTTTCACATGCTTAAAAGAATCTGTCTCTCTCCATGAATCCATATGCAACTCATGTAACCCATAAATCTTATGAAAGAACAATGCAACATCGAAATCATCATTCACTTGGTGACATGCCTCAAGATAACTCGTCAATGAAAAGTTTTGCATCTTCACAAATATATGATTCTTATAATCATGAGTTCTAGACATACCATGCAAGTCTAGCAATTTAACACCCCTTAAGGCATCATGGAACATATCAACAATATCATGATATATTTCAAGATATCCCATTTTACTTATACTATCATGCATAGATCTTGCAAAAAGATGAATTCTAATGTTACCCCATGCACAATAAAGAGATCTCCTCTTAACACGTAAGGAACAATGCAATCCTAACAAATTATCAACTCATGTACCACCCATGAATGGGTCTACATATACAAGGTTAGGAATATGCAATGTCAAACATACGTCTTTACTCATATGCTCACCACACTTTTTCCAATCACCTAGACCATGGTGACCAATCAGATTTTGCAATTGAAACTTCATTGGCATGTCAAATGAACTAACAACTACTCTCATGAATAAGGAATTCACAAGATTAATAAAATTATCACAAGCAACACTTTTAAAAATTATGAATTTCTTATCAAATCCTTGGTGCTTAACATGTAATAATTTAGGTGGCTTAACAATTTCCCCCATGACACAAGTGTCCACAAACCTAGTCAATTGTCCAAACTAAACAACAACTCTATTGAGCTTATTATCAATGTCATGGTGATTAACAAACAACTCATCATATACCTTATTTTTCCAAGAAAGATTAACATCATACCTTTGAGAAAATGTAGATTCTACAACAATCTCCTTACCTTGTTGGTACTCCATCTTGAATCTCACAATTTCTTTTGGTGGTGTAGTCTTCACCTCTTGAAAAATCTGTGACAAAGAAACAACAGAATTTGACAATACAACATTAACTTGATTAGTATCAAAATTTGCCTCACTTTCTTTCTCTTTCTCACACTCTTTCTTTTTCTCACACACACTAAATTTCCTCTCATTTTTCCCGGTTATCTCACATCTTTCACTAGTCTCTAAAACCAGCCTCTCATTCTTGTTTTCACACAAGCTCTCCTTTTTATTGGCTATCTCATAAAACTCACTTTTATCTGTAGCCAAACTCTCATTATTTTCACCCGAGCTCTTTTTTTTCTTGGCTATCTCACATTCCTCACTTGTCTTTTTAGCCAAACTCCCTTTATTTTCTCTTAAGCTCTCATTTTTCAAAGGCTTCTTTATATTCTTTTCCTCACTAGCCTTTCTCTCTTCAATAGCTATTGAACTTAACATCATATAATTCTCATATGCTTGTGTTGGAGTCAATGGTGCAAGTTTAATGGTTCTTTGATTGTGTACAAATGTATGTCTTTTTGTGTTGCCATCATAAGTAACACACCTTTCAACTTGCCAAGGTTGCCCTAGCAATAAATGAGTTTGTCGTATTGGCATCACATCACACATCACCTCATCTTCATATCTACTAATCTTGAACTTCACAAGCACCTGCTTGTTCACACTCAATTTACCATCTCCATTCAACATTTGCAACTTGTAGGGTTTAGGATGCTTGGTTGTAGGTAACCCTAATTTCTTAACCATGGTCACACTAGCAACATTAGTACAACTACATCCATCAATGATCACCCCCACAAACCCGCTCTTGCACTTTGCACTTAATAAAGAATATTTTCTCATTTTCAATCTCTTCAACACTTGGAACTCTCACTTCTAACATTCTCTTAACTACCATATTGTTTTCTCTCTCATCGCCTATTGATAAAGGATTATAAGAACTTTTGACACCCTTATTTACCTCCTCTTCTTTTAATTTTGAGTTCTTAATTTGCAACTAAAGATCCTCCCAAAATTTCTCAAAATAAAATTCTTCATCTAGTCTACGTCTTGGCACATCATTAGGTTTATTACCTCCTGCTCTTGATCTTTTCGTACTTTCACTACAAATCTTTCCAATCTCCTCCATTAGATCCTCCTTTTGCCCCCTCATAGTTTTATTCAAATCTCTCACCAAAGCTTCCATATAAAGCCTCATATCAAAGGTGGGAACATTATTCTCACTTGTATTAGACATGGTGTACCTGCAAGAAAATTTGTTAGCAAAAATCACCTCACCGACTCCCTTACATGTATCACTCAATTAATTTCACTCCTCTCGTGTTTACCTACTCTCCCCCACCTTCAATTCCTCATAGTTCTAAAAGAACTACGTAATTAAATAGTGATTAGCGAAGTAGACAACCCAAAACTTAATCAACAAGAAAACGTGCAGAGATAAAAATTAAGAGTGGAATTTCAAGGATGATTGGCTCAACGATTTTTGTTTTTTGTTTGTAAAGAAAATTCGATTTCTATTCTTGAATTCTAGATTAAAGATATATAACAAACAATACCAAGTTTCAATAGCAATTTAGACTTCAAACTTCCAAGCTTTTTTTGGATTCCAAGCTACAAAATCAATTCTCTCTCTTTTTTTTTTTTTTTGTAAAATTAGTCTCTAATTCTTTTGGACTGAAAAACCTTTTTTTAAAAAAAATCTTGCTTGGCTGAAAGGTCAAGCTTCAAACAATAGATTTTCCGCAATTTTTTTTTTTTTTTTTTGCAACTAAGGTTGTCTAAAATTCCTTAGGAACAACAATATTTTATTTTATTTTGTAAACAGGTTGTCCGAAAATAAATAGTAACAACAACATTTTTTTTGATTTATAACCCTAGAAGTTTAAGGTTTGAAATAACAAACAAAAAAAAAACGATTATAATAAAGAACAAACTAGAATTGATGATCCTAGTTTGAAGGAAGAAGAGAAACAAATATATAATCAAAATAAGAACAATTTAAAGTAAGATAGATTGTGGAAACAAAACTTAGCTCTGACATCAAATGATACGATCCAAGTCACGTACTCGTGAACACAAACCGTAGCGCACGCATCAAGAGAAGCGAAGAATGTCAATGATGAAGATGGAAGATGGCATCGCGACTTGATGAATCAATCCAAACGCACTCCTTGGTACAATTGACCTTGAAACAACGCTTGAGACGACCACAACCCTTGGTATAAGGAAGAACACCACAATAGGGATGAATATCCTATTGATTAGTTCGGATTCGATCACTTAGCCTCTTACCAAGTAATCACAAGTTCAATGAAGAACAAGGAGGTTTTGAAAACTCTCAAAATACTAAATTCAATCATCAAAGTTGTGTGTTTTAAACATTAAGTCTCAACCCTTATTTATATGTGTTGTGAATCCTAATCCTAGAAGTAAAAAGAAACCTAAAATAAAAGGAAACAACTCAACTTACCTAATCTATGTAGGAAACAATTAGACAAGTTACCTAATCTAATTAGGAAACATAAAACAACCAAAATAAGGAAATTTTACCAATCATGTTTTTCTACAAGGCTCACTTTGTAAAGTGTCTTGAATCTTCCCCTAACCCTAATTTAACATAGGAAAACGTCCCTTTAGGGTTTAAGACTCATAAGGGCAACATTTTGGTCTTTTTGACTCCTAAATTGGTCCTTGAACGTCCCGAGTCGTAGATAAACCTCGTGCAAACTCTTGAGCCTTGATCCATGCATTTTAGAACCCTTGAACCTCGATCCATGCTCATATGAACCCTCAAACCTCGATCTATATGCTTCCAATGCCTCTTCCATGCTTGTGACCATCTTGGTTCTTGGTTGGTGGTCAGAATCATATCACCTTGTTGTTTCTCATTTGTATCTTGATTTACATCTGTTCATTCATTACATTAGGTTCTATGCTTAGTGGCTAATTGGGCTGCGTACCAGTTAGTGTGACAACTGTGTATATAACTTTGCCTTAGAATAGTTTTAGACTTCACAGGTTCAGCGGAAGACTTCAGCTGAAGGCTTCACCGGAAGACTTCATACAACATCCAGCGGCAGACCTTGTCTGCACTTGTTCAAGCATGACGTGTCCAGTCATCAAGCTTTAGTGGATTAATTAAATTCAACCTTTATCAGTTTGAATTTGAATTAAACCAATCGAATTTCAACTCTTGACTTCTCAGAAACGTCCCTGCAGCTTTTCCGAAAAGCATGAAGACTTTCGCCTCCTGAAAAGTGACAGAGCAAGTGAACAGACTGACACTTACAGACTGTACCAACTATTGTAGGTCTGCAACTCTGATTACTCACCTAACTAGTTGCTGCAACAACTCTTCACCATTCCCTGCTCAGTATCAGCGAAGACGAAATCTACAAAGTCAGCTCCATGCATTTAATGCATTCAACCTAATAGAGCTGTTACTTTTCGTCTTCTCTAAATGGTCTCAAGAATGCCCCAGCTATAAATATTGTCATTAAAGACAGAAGAAAACAATGCTCTGAATCTTCCCAACAACATCAAGCTTTATATACTCAGTGCATTCAAGAGATCATAAACTGATCAACGAAGTCTTCAACAACAAGAAGAAGATCTGCATCAACACTTAATCTTTTGCTTCTTATTGTTGTTTCTTTTACTATTCTTCTGCACCATTGAATATTCTGTTTTGTCCAGATATTCAATTCCCAATCCCCCAAACACAAGTCAAATATTTTGTACACGATCCATTGGAATTCTTTATAATAAAACTAGTGGAAAACATAGTGCACATTTAAATCCAAGGTTAACTGCCTTGGTGGTGGACGTAGCACTCTTTATAGTGCGAACCATCTCAAAATACTAGTGTTCTTTTATTACTGTTGCTTACAACTTTATACTGTTTCATATCCCTTTACTTATCACTTCAAACAACAGACTTGAGTATTCAGCAAAGTCTACCGGTAGTGCTTCACCGGCAGACTTGAACTGTCTTCCTTACAAGACTTTCGCTACTTCAATCTTTTCAATAGATTGCAAGTGCTTGTTTTAGGAATTTATACAAAAAGTTTTAAGTGTCTAATAAGCTATTCAACCCCCCCCCTTCTAGCTTATTATTGTGTCCTTTGCATTAGGACTAACACACCTTCTGCTTCTGAACTTACTATTCTTATTACAAGATGACAATTTCCAATTAGGTTGGCTTTTGCAATGACTATAAATAAATCACAAGGCCAATCTGTTAAATTTGTCAGCATTGATCTTTAGACGCCAGTGTTTACTCATGGTCAATTATACGTTACACTATCTCGATAACAATTCTCTTACCATCACGAGAAGAAACTTTGGCAACAAATATAGTTTATCCTGAAGTTCTTCTATAATACTTCTACAACAGGTATAAATCCCTATAATTTCCAACTATGAAAGAAAAATGATGTCATTTCATACACTTTACATCCAAATCAATTTTTGCAATTATATAGTCTTTTATCTAATACATGGTTTAATTACTTTTTAAAAAATATTCTCTCTCTAAAATATCCTCTAAGTTGGCAATCTAGGGTTTCCCTAGCTCTCCAGCCGGCGGCTATGATCGCTATCTCACCTCCTTCTGATCCAGACCTTCTTCCAATCCCAAAACCCTCTTCCTTTGTTGAAGCACTTACAGCCCCATCTTCTTCTTCTGTTCCTCACTTTGTTATCCCACCATCTACGTACAAAGGGGAACCTGCTCTTAAACTCTCTCCTGAAATGATAGACTCCCTTGCCAAACCATTCAGTCTTGCTCTCATTGGTAAGTTCTCACATGGCCGTCCCTCAATAGAAGCCACCTGAAAATACTTTAGCACCATTGGCCTCAAAGCAAATTTTAGCGTCAGGCACTTGGATCCTAAACATATCCTAATACAGGTCCGTAATCATGAAGACTATCAACGTCTTTGGATCAAAGACCAATGGTTCTTGGGCAAGTTCCCTATGCGTGTTTTTAAATGGAGTCCCAGTTTCAGACCGGACGTGGAAAGCTCTATTGTTCCCGTCTGGTTTTCTCTTCCCGGACTTCTGATTCATCATTTTAATAAATAAGCTTTGTTCTCTCTGGCTTCGCTATTTGGTCGACCTCTTATGCTTGATCAACCAACTATAAACCTCTCCTGCCCTAACGTTGCTCGCATTTGTGTTGAAGTAGATTTATTAAAAACTTGCCCCAATAGGATTTGGGTGGATTGTGGCTCACTCTTTCCAAGTTTCTGGCAGCCTCTCAAGGCAAAAAACATGCTGCTATACTGCAAGCACTGCTTTCGGCAAGGCCATCATGAACTCAATTGCAAAGTTAAACACCCTACCCATGCTACTACTGATGATACTGCTCCAAACCCTCTTCCTCCCCGTTAATGATGGACCCCAAAAAAGGTTTCTCAGACCACAGACAATGGACAGGCAACTAATTCGATCCCTGAACAAGCAAAAGCCAACGAGGCAATAGGTACTAATACCTTACTTCCTGAAAAAGAAAGAGACACTGAAGACAAGGGCAATAATCCGTTGATTAATGAAGGTAATACTCATAGTGAGCCTTATTCTCCAAACCCTAACTTGACGGCCAATGAGGTCCCTAGTTCTCCGAAATCTCCTTGTTCAAGGGATCAGGCTCAGTCTTTTTTGCATGCTGAAGAAATCTCATCTCCTGAAAGACATACTTGCATATCTTTGAATAGGTTTGATGTGCTTAACACGCTGGACAATGATGAGGAAGCTGAAAGTATCAACTTGCAAGCTCTTAATCTGGAAGGTCAAAGGCCCCCACCTCCAAAATCTAAATCTCCTATCCCTCCTACAGTTAGACAAACTAGATCAAAGGCTAATAAGCCCTTAGTTGCCGATTCCCTTAATCGTGTTTAATGGATTGCAAGGCCTTATTTTGGAACGTTAGAGGTATTGGTAACAATCCAACGGTAAGTCAACTCAAACAGCTGGTCAGGCTTTACAATATTTATGTCGTTGCTATTTTTGAGCCTATGTTAGATTCATCTAAAGTCTCTCTCATCACCCGTCGGTTAAATTTTCGGTTTTCTTTTTCTAATTCTACTAGCTCTATTTGGGTTTTTGTTAAAGCTAGCTTCTCTTGTAGTCTTATTCAGGAATCTCCTCAGCATGTTACTCTTCAATTTAAACATTACTTTTGGCTTGTTAATGCTCTTTTTTCTTGTATTTATGCGAGGTGTGACTCGCGTGACCGGCAAGATTTGTGGGATGATCTAATCCAAATTAGCACGAGTTATTCTCACACCCCATGGCTGCTTGGAGGGGATTTTAATATCATTCTTCATCCCAATGAAAAAAGTGGTGGCTCCGGTTGGGACCGTGTTGGGGCGCTGGACTTTCATGCCCATATATCTGCTGCGGGTTTAATGGTTTTGGGGTATTCTGGAAGTAACTATACTTGGTGGAATAAGTGTGACGGTGCTGCCACTATCCATGAGAGAATTGATCGAGTTTTGAGTAACACTACTTGGCTGGACATGTTTCAAGCAACCTCGGACCAGCATCTTAACAGAACATGCTCCGATCACTCTCCGCTGCTCACCACTATTGCTAAACAAGATTCCCATCATCCTGCAGCTTTTCGCTTCCTAAACACCTGGACCAATCATGCCACTTTCAAGGAAACTGTTGCTCAAGCTTGGAATCAGCCTGTTTCTGGCAGACCCATGCAAAAATTCTTCGGCAAATTGCGCAATGTTAAGGCAGCTCTTAAAATCTGGAACAAAACAGTGTTTGGAAACATTTTTGACAATCTCCGTGCAGCGAAAGAGGAGGTTCTGGAGATGGAATTACTTTACGAACTCAACAACTCCCCTACCAACCGTGAGAATCTAATGAAAGCCCATGCCTCTCATCGTCGGTTTCTTTTACAAGAGGAAGAATTTTGGTGTCAGAAAGCCAAGATTAAATGGTTGCAAAAAGGGCAGGGCAACTCGAAATTATTTCATGCGCCTGTTAAGCAGCCTCAACGACGTCTCCATATCCACTCTATTTCTGATAATGAAGGCAATATCCTTACCTCTGATCAGGACATTAAACAAGCTGCTATCAGTTATTTCAGTTCTCAGCTCCAATCTGAGAGTATCTCTCCTCATAATTTGGTTATGATTCCTTCCCTTATCACGCCTGCCTGGAATGAATCTCTTATAGATCTCCCTTCTATGGCTGAAATCAAGGCTGCTATTAATGATCTTAATGAAGATAGTGTTGCTGGCCCTGATGGTTTCACAGGGAAATTTTACTCCTTCTACTGGGACATTATTGGTGTCGATTTTCACCAAGCTATTTTTTATTTTTTCTCGGGATTTTCTCTCCCTCATTCTTGGTCTAGTACTCTTATCGCCACGATTTCTAAAGTTGACATTTCCATTTCTTTCAAGGATATTCGCCCTATCAGGTTGTGTAATTTCTGTTCTAAAGTCATATCTAAAATTCTTTCTTCCAGGCTTGCTCCCATCTTGCCCCATATTATTTCAGAAAACCAGAGTGCTTTCACTAAGGGGCGTATTATCCAGGATAATATTCTTCTTGCTCAGGAAATGATGATCCATTTGGGGAAAAAGGTTAATGGTTCTAATGTTGTCCTCAAGCTGGATATGGCCAAAGCCTTCGACCGAGTATCTTGGGTTTTTCTCACCAGTGTTCTCCGTAAATTTGGCTTTCATGAAATTTTTATTGATCTCATTTGGCGTCTCATCTCTGATAATTGGTTCTCAGTTTTAATTAATGGAGGTCCGGTTGGCTTCTTTTCTTCCTCTCGGGGTCTTCGCTAAGGAGATCCTCTATCCCTAAGCCTTTTTATTATAGCAACGGAAGTTTTTAGTCGTAACATTAACCGTCTCCACTCTCAATCCCTGTATTCTATTTTCTCGACTGTTAGTGGTTGCCCCATTATTTCCCACCTCGCCTTTGCTGACGGCATTATTATCTTTTGTAATGGTAGCAAGGCCTCTCTCTCCCAGCATAAACATCTTATTCAGGACTATGAAGCAGCCTCCGGTCAGCTTATCAACCGCTTCAAAAGCTCCTTCTTCATTGCCCCCTCCACAAAGGCAACCCGTCGTAATCTTATTAGTTCAGTCTTGGATTTTCAAATGGGAACCCTTCCCATTACTTATATTGGTTGCCCTCTTTATTTTGGTCATAAAAAGAAGTCCTGCTTTGATTCCTTGCTACTCAAGCATCAACGCCGTATTAGCTATTGGATGGGATCTTTTCTTGATGTGGATGGTCGTATCATCCTAATCAAGCATGCTCTCCTGTCCATCACAAGTTATCAAATTGCCTCCATCGACCCTCCTTTATCTGTTAGTGCGATGATTGATAGGATGCTTTCAAATTTTTTCTGGGGGCAACTGGAATGAAAAAATAAAAGCCATTGGATCTCTTGGTCTTCTTGCTGTCGGCCTGTCTCTGAAGGAGGAATTGGAATGTATTCTATGGCTGATTTGACTAAGGCTTATGGTCTGAGGTTGTGGTGGCGCTTTCGTACCATCTCCAATCTTTGGACTTCCTATTTGAAAACTAGGTACTGCTCCCGTCTTCATCCTAGCATAGCTCTTTCCAAGGGCTCCCACACTTGGCGTAGAATGCTTAAGGCTCGTGACATTGCTGATCCTCGTATCTTCTGGATTATGGGCAGGGGAAACTGTTCTCCTTGGTTTGATCAATGGATTCATGATCTTCGTCTTGACATTCCGATGGACAGCCGCATCTCCACCATTCGTGACTTTCTTCCTAGTCTGTCCAGCCCTCATTCCAGCACCAGTTCTGCTCTTCCTCCCTCTGTGTTAGACTGTATCAAGGCTCAGTTAATCTCTCTTAATGAAGAAGACGACCATGCCTGTTGGGTTGGTTTTCCTCATGGTAATTTCACTCTTAGTTCAGCCGTCTTAGTTGTTAAACAAGCTCATTCTAGAATGCTTTCAGCTGAATTTATTTGGCATAAATCCCTGCCCAAGAAAATTAATGTCCTTCTTTGGCGCATTTTTCTTCGCCGTCTTCCTCTTGATGAAGGTCTTTGGGGTAAAGGCTTTTTGCTTGCTTCCAAATGCTCCTGTTGTGACTCTGGTAACATCGAGACCTTTGACCACGTCTTCATCTCTAGCAGTTCTGCTTCTAGTGTTTGGCGGCACTTCCATTCTATTTTTGATGTCCCTTTTCACCTGGCTCCTATACAGCAGCGCTGCCTTGCTTGGTGGCTGCACCAAAAGTCTCTTCCCTTCGTATTGGTTCCCTCCCTCATTATTTGGCACCTTTGGAAATTTCGAAATGCTGCAGTTTTTGAAGGGGTTAGACACTCCGTTCATTCCTTAATCTTTAACATCAAATCAGATCTCATTGTTATCCTTTAGGAGGCTAACTTCTTCATCTCCAATCTCTATAATCTTTCTCAAATCTCGTTTGGGCAGCGAAGGCAGATCACTGTTCAGGCTTTCTCTTGGGACAGACCTCCTACGGGTTGTTACAAACTTAATACGGATGGGGCTAGTCGGGGCAACCCCGGTCATAGTGGTGGAGGTGGTATTTTTCGTGACTTTCAAGGAGCCTGCCAATATGCTTTCTCTAATTTTTATGGTGTCTGCACTAACATGATGGTTGAGTTGCGCGCCCTTCATTCGGGCCTTCTTTGGATTCATGCGCAAGGTTTTCAAAATGTCAACATTGAAATTGACTCCAAGGTTATTCTCGACTGCATAACTAAGAATCACAAATTTCCCTGACATTTTTTATGCTTATATTTTCCGAGACATCCTTCGGCTACAAAATATTGGTCATCATTTTTTCAGGCATTGTTTCCGTGAAGCTAACAAAGTTGCAGATAGTCTTGCAAATTTCCTCTTGGATGTGGACATTTCTCGCGCTATCAAAGGGCTTATTTACTTAGATGCTAGTAGTACCCCTTATGTTAGAATTTCTTAATGTTTTGCTCTTGTATTTTCTTTTGAGGTTAGGCTCCTTTGTCCTCTCATTTATAAGGGCAAGACTAGTTGTCCCCCTCAAGTTTGTTCTTCTTTTTCTTATTAATAAAATCTAGCAGGGTGACGCTCATGTTTCCTTAAAAACAATAAAATAAAATCTAATACATGGTTTCAAATAGGTACCTGTAACTCCTTTTGACACTCTACCAGCATGTCCACCTCCCCCTCTACTTGATTGTTATGATTTTGATTATGTAGAGGAATTTGTAAGAACACAACTTATTCTTACATAAGTGTTAATAATTACATATTATTCAAATTTTACAATTACATAGTTTTTATATGATTCAAATTTTAAAATTATATAGTTTTTATCTTACACATTGCTCCAAAATAGGTCTCTGTAACCTCACCTGCAACTCCACTTGCAACTCCGACACCCCCACCAACCGCATCTTAAATTCCACCTCAACATATGCATATACTATTGTACGATGATATATGGGAGGAATCAGATTTTGTAGATGAGATGATATGTTTTTATATAATTTAATTACTCACTTAGATGCATAAAATATAGTTAAATTACAATCTTATTTTTCTCTTGTATAGGGGAAAATACTTGACAAAATTATTGTATCTCGCGTTACAAAGTCAACCATTGTTGTAAAATAAGAGCGTTCATAGGAAGATTAAGTTGTCGTTCTTTCTACATGTCAATTTTTTTTCTTCGTAAATAATAACTAGATTTCGTGTCCGTACCTATGACACGGTGTCAGTCTAGACGTGATCAATGTCTGAAGCGTGCATGATACAAATAAATTAGTATATACTTGAGATTTTGTAGGGGTCGGATCAATGTACACTACAAAAAAAAAAGACGACTTCCCGAAAATTAAAGAAATAAAACACTTGATTGACTTTAAAATTTTGTAACTCATCCAAAAAGAGTATAATTAAACATTCAAAAAAAAATCTCTCTTACACACACCAATACAACACCTGTTAATTGAAATAAATTTAAAAATGAAAATCGCGGCAAACAAAAAATATAAAATAAATTGAATGAGACAGAGTGAACTAACAAAATATTATTTAGAAATCACAAATATTTCAGACTATTAAGGAAAACTTAGCACACATTTTAAAAAAAAGAAAGAAATTAAAATAAAAATATTTAAAATTACAAAACTTACGAACAAATGTTTTTTTTGAAAAAAATAAATCTAGGTCGGACAAAAATTAAATTGAGATTCAGTTGATTATGATAAAATTCAAATATTTAAAATTACAAAACTTACGAATAAATATTTTTTTTAAAAAATAAATCTAGTTCGGACAAAAATTAAATTGCGATTCAGTTGATTATGATAACAATTAATTAAGAAAGTACAAACTAAATATTAATACTAAAATTAAAATACAAATATTTAAAATTGCAAAAATTAATTACAAAAGTTAAAAACAAATATCTTATTAAAACAACTCAATGGATGTTCATGATAAATTATAGATAACCACCTCGTCAACTCAAACGGAAGTATGTGGTTAAAAAAATATGTTAGATGAAAGCATTCCTATAACTGTAATTGGTTGTAGAGAACATAATTATAAAAAAACATAACTGAGGGGTTATTACATATTTATTGATTATAGAGGGAATAATACAAACATAACTCATAATTAAGGGGTTTATATGTAACTCATATATTTACTAATCAATTTGAATCACCATTGTGTTTGACACAATTCGATCTGGACGCCAGTTAGCCCCTAATCTGTTTTATAATATAGATATAATATAATATTAATTTTTTTCTTTATCCAGTGTATATTGATCCGATCTTTATAAAATTCAAACATCTATATTATAAAATATTACTCGTTCTATATTTTGATGAAATTCCTTAATGGTGCCGTGCCGCACAAAATCTAGTTCTGATTAAATTTTGACCTAATTGAATCATCTTGAACAATCACCATTTTAAACTGATCGCCTTTTTGAACCTTTCCAAAATTGCAATGGTGGGAAGCACGATTAAAAGGTGGCTTAAACTGACTGACCTTTTGCATCTTCTGGGAAGAAGTCGTATGCAAGCCGATGGAGTATATATATTCGGTTATGGCCTTGATGGACTTGGAATCGGTGGTTTCCCTTGCAATCAAACTATTTGTATTACTAGCTTTCGGTCTCCCCTTTATTGATCGCCAATTTGTCAGATATATTTAGGGATGATTACTGCTTCTAGTTCTAGGGCAGAAAAAAGAAAAAAAGAAAAAAAGGTTCTAGCGCTTGAAGTAGAAGAAGAAATTCTTTTCAAATTCGTGGCTGATAATATATTGCCGACTAAACTCTCCTGGAGGCCCCGCACAAGGGCCACTGATTTATGGGTTTTCTGGAGCCAAGAAGCAATTAATAGCCTACTTACATCAACAAGTTCGGATTTGGCAATTCGAAACCAAATCATAAATGCACTTCGCTCCTTAGATTTTTTCAGATTTGATGATATTTTGGTTCAGTTTTGGGCACCTACGACAACAGGGGGCCTACATCTCCTTACGACTGCACACCAACCTTTCGCTCTTGGCCAAATGAATGAACAATTGGCTCGGTATAGGACCCATTGTGTTAGGTTTGGGTGTGGAGTTGGAGATGGCATCCCTGGTCGCGCTTTCAGGAACCAAGTCAACGAATGCAGTCCAGACGTGAGTTATTACTCTATCAACGATTATCCACTGCGTGACCTCGCTCTAAGTTGCGGTGTTACTAAAATCATGGCTTTCCCCATTTTCAAACATGATTCCTGTGTTTGTGTTGGTGTACTTGAACTCCTTTTAGTCTCTCCCCCCAAAATTATCAGGTCATATCGCTACATAAATTCAGTCTTCACTGCCCTTGAGGTTTGTGGCTTCTTAGAAGAATTAGTTTTCTTTCCTTTTTCTATGGAGTATTATTATTGTCTTCTGTTTCAAACATTTCAAATACTCCGTTACTTATTTTCAGTTTTACCCCTTCCTTGCAGTGGGAAGGCCTGACTATTATACGTCCATTTAAGATACGTACAGGACAGTTAGACAAACAAGTAAGCCGACCCAGAGAAATTAACAAGTCAATTTAGTTTCATTTTCCAATAATCACTTTCTAAACAATAATCTTGTCTAGCAGGTATTTAATTAGCATTGCTTGCAAATCAGGTACAAGAGAGAGTGGGTGTACACCGAAGGGATGTGACGAACGAAATCAGAAACACACTTGAACACGTGACAAAAATATTTCATTTACCTCTCGCATGTGCTTGGGTTAGATGCGTGCATAGCACTTTGCTGGGCCATGGTGGCAATTTAAGCTGCACGGGAGATTTAGTTGTCTTAATGCCCAACACGATAACCACTGTTGATACTCGTACGAGTAGGGATGCCTTTTGCGACGCCGCTAATCATCTTCAAGCCATGAGAGTGGACGGTTGCCTTCTTGGCAAGGCATTCTTGTCGCATAAACCATACTTATGCAGAGATGTGACGCAACTTAGCATGAGTGAGTATCCTATTGCACATGTTGCTCGCACGTCAGGATTCACCAGTTGTTTTGCAATATCCTTGCAGAGTATTGCCACTGGTAATCGTGATTTTGTACTAGAGTTCTTTCTTCCCAAGGGCACGCCATATAGCAGTTCAGACTTCCATCGTTTTCTGTCCTCAGTAATGGAGATATTGCAGCAACATTCGAAAAGTTTTCTGGCCGTTACTGGAGATCCTGCAGATGGATTATTTATCGAGTATGATAAGTCATCTTTTAGTACAGTCTTTGAATCATCGAAAACATGCCCAAGCCCAACTATTGTTACCCACATTGAGTCTGGAGCCTTGCAGAATGAAGGTGAGGTTCTGCAGGCAGATTTTTCCTGTCCTCATTTGGTCATGAAGGAGTTAGTCGAGAAAGGAAGTGACTCTTTTGGTCTAGAACAGAGCCAAGTAGCTTGTCCTTCGAAGGAAAAACATCTAGTGAAGAAATCAAAGGCGAAAGACCAAATGAAGGAAAGCTCATGTTCTTACGAAACTCTCGAACAACACTTTGGAAATACGCTTGAGGATGCTGCCAAAAGCCTTGGTGGTAATTTAAACAGATTTTTCAGCTTGCTATATTCTTCACATTTTGGGATTAAATTAATCCCAAAATTTCTGAATATCTCCAATTTTCATGCGGCGCACCTACTTTAAACAATACTTATAAAAATGGAAAACCAAAAAAATGACAGGTGGGAAAGATTTTATTGATTTATAATTTTCCTTGTGCAGTTAGTCGATCCACATTTAAGCGTCGGTGCAGGGATAATAACATCCAAAGATGGCCATATCCAAAGAGAGGCAAAGTTAGTTCTTCGCAACCTATTCCCAAGCAAATAAATGCACCTATTCTGGAAAATGCTGTACCGATTTCAGAATCTAGCGTTAGAGATCCTTCATCTTCTGACCTGCTTACGAATTTGGAACCAAGGCAAGCCACAAGTACGATGATGGTAAAGGCAACATATAGGAATGACGTTATAAAGTTTCAACTCTGTTTTTCATCGAGAATGACAGAATTGGTGGACAAAGTGATCCTCGGGTTGGAGTTAAGAGGAGGAACTTTTAAAATCAAATATCAAGACGCTGATGGTGGTTATGTTCTGATTGCCTGTGATGAGGACCTTCATGATTGTATGAATTGTGTGAAATTATTGAAACAGACTACAATCAAAATGCTGATTGAGCCGATTACCTCGCTTCTTGAATGTGAGTGAGTATCCATTACATTTTAACTTTGTGTGTCTATCTATCTTTCAAATAATCATATCTGTACTCCATGGCTTTCTTCCATTTATTGATTTAAACAACATCATCACCTCCATCCTTTGATGTATGTGATAAATCATTGAGTTCCAATATAAGTCTGCGTTGGCTAAAGTTCTTGAAACTATCTGCTCAGTTGGTTACTGATTTGGAGAGTTCCTCCATTGAGCTGGAATTTACGAGCTGGCTTGGCCTGTTTATGGTAGTAATTCAGGAAGCTTATAAGTTATAACCGATTATTGCTGGAGAAGTTATGTGTTACTATTTCTATTGAAGAGTATACTGTTTTCTGTTCTGGATGTATTTATGCTTATTTTTGTTTTGGCATATTTCTTTATATTATTTTTTTGATGGGAAAAAATACTTGCCCTCCGTTAATTACTTCCCTCCCAACAAGACCGGAACCGTAAACTAAGACCACAAAGTCTTCAATTTTTTTTTCTCTAGAATCAATAAAAGAGCAGTAATATCAAAAGAATTCATAATAGACACCTGACTGGTTGAATTGAAAGAAAACAAGGAAAAGTCAGGTTTGTCAAGTCTAGGTTCATTCTTAGGAGGTTGTAGTGATATTAGGTTCACTCTTAGAAGGATGAATTTCTTGACCATGGTTGTCAAGTTTTGGTCATTTCTGACGATAATGGCTTGATGGATAAATGAAATATTAAGCATTAACTACTCGACATTCAGGGATATGCAGGATATTGTAAACAAGAAGTTATGTTTTGAATGGATTTTGTTTTTAAGACAGTTTGTGGTATGTTAATTGTTAACAAATAGTGAATGCATATGACTATACGAGTATTTAGTGTTGGTTTTCTGATAGTATATATTCAGTTGAGGTGAGGATGTTGTCGTTGCGAATATTGGAGTTGATTTGTAAAAAAACTGGGGCTCGAGCCTTAATACTTTGGAGATGAACTTACTGGTATCCAATTGTTGTCAATCACTTTCCACCGTGCCCAGATCCAAGTTTAACTTTGTTTATACTAAAACATAGTGATCATAATCTTTTAACTGTTCTTTTGCACATCAACGGTTTACAAGTCGTGAAGGATGCCCAGTGGTTTGGTGTTTAGCCCCTTCCGAATTCGTTTGTTGTCAAGATCGGTCACCAATTACAGGTGTAGTGTATTGTCAATGTTCATCAGCATGTTTGGGTTCCAACGAGCGCTTTCTGTTTCTATTATTGGGTACCCTTGTATATTAAAATTTACTTGGAGTAATGGGAAGCTTGAAAGCGCTGAATATATGGCAGTAACAAATTCAAGGGATCCTCGACCAATACCACTTTCATCAATCCTTGATATGACAGCATCATTGAACCTACTAAAGCTCTCATAGACGAAGGCAATCTCCCACGCTATGATCGCTATCGACCCTTCCAATATAAAGGCTTGCTTCCATTACGAACATAGCATTTCCAACTATGATCACTCAAAATCCCTACGATGAGCAGGACAATCTTTAAAAAGCTAAGAGTCATGATCCAAAATAGACCATTACAGAAACCTTGAGTATTGCTTGCCAAGAGTGCGAGATTCGATAGGTTAAGCACAATATTTTGTTAAGGAAAATAACACAGTTACAGAATGCATTAATAGAATACATATTAAGGCTCCGTTTGTTTCACGGAAAATGACTTCCGGAAAACGTTTTCCTTATTTTCCGGTGTTTGAGAACTTTAGGAAAAATGTAGTCAACGTAAAAGCTTTTCCGAGTTAACGGAAAATGAAAGCTTCTTTTCTGGAAAATGACTTACGGTTTCATTTTCCGTAAGTCATTTTCCAAATGTTCGAATACCCTTCCACCCCTTCCACAATTACACATATTTACATGCACGCACAGTATTTCATTCAACAAATAAATTTTTTAGAAATATAAATGGAGTTTGTGAACACATTTATAAATTATAATTTTAATAAATACTCACTATTTCTTAAAAGTGTCAACTATATTATTTAGGGGCATCTCAAACATTGATCTATTTTCCTTTTTTACAATATTTTTTCATATCAATTATAAAAAAAAATATTTGTATTTGTGAGATTGAAAAAATATGGACCTTATTGATTTGACACCAATAATGATAAATTGATGGTTAATAAAGGAAAATTACTTAAAAGTTCAACAATCAACAATATAATATACTATTCAATATGAGCATTAATATTATAATATATTTTTTGTATTTATTCATATACTGTTTTCCGTAACATTTTCTGTGTATTTGCCAAACACCAGAAAATGTTTTTCGGCATATTTTCAAAAGATTTACCAAACACCTGAAAATGAAATCTTTTCATTTTCCAGAAATCATTTTCTGTGAAACAAACGGAGCCTAAAATAGTATATAAAGGTAATTGTATAGGAAGGTAATACAATAAGCCTTTGGAAGATTATAAGCAAAATGATCAAATGCAAGGCTACCATTAATATACATCGCGAGAAATCAATGTCAAAATTGTTTTGATATTTTTTATTAGACGATATTGTTTCTTATCAGTTGTACTCTTATATGTATCATATATATTTGTACATATTGTTTTCTAAACGCTTGCAATAGTGACAAAAAATATTGTTCACTTCTTTTTAAATCTCAATTTCTAAAAGATCTAAGACCGATTTAAGCTTTACTCTTGCACCATTATGACGAACTTTTGTTAGCAATTGTGCTCTTCTCTCTATATTATTATATCAGTATTTATTATTATTTTTTAACGCTTTTGATAGTTACGAAAAAATTATTCTTTTCGTCCTAAATCTCAATTACTAAGGGATCTCAATTTGATCCAAGACCTTACACGAATTTTAGTTGTTTGCCAATTTTGCCCTACAAGATGAGCAACAAAAACCTCATAACCGTCTTAACTATAGGCTATAGGGCCTATAGCGGACCACAACAATCAAAAATAAAGGTCAAAGGACTATTCGAGACCAACTTTTTGGCCTTTGCGGACCACAACGAGCAAAAGTAAATGTCGAAGGACTAACCGAGACCAAGTTTTAGGTTCGAACACCAAATCAAAAAATAAGCACAAACACAAGGGCATCATTTGTAATTTATTCAGTTAATGACTAAATCATCCACCCACCCCACAAATCTTTACTCATATCCCCCCCCCCCTCCCACGCTCTTCAACTCTCTCCTCAGACTCTGGCTATGGAGTTGCTCTCTTTCTCCACGGTCCCCTCGTCTTATCCTCAATCTTCAGCCTCTCTCATACTCCGTCCCTCTCTCCCCAAAGCTCAATTCGTTTCCCTTCGCCCTTCCAATTTATCCATCAAATGCTCAATTTCTTCTCTCCAATCCGCTCCCAAAACTTTAGGAGGTGGTCTAGGGTTCGAATTCGACAATCCCAATCTCTCTGTCCTCTTATCCTCTGCTCCTCAGAGCCCCGGAGCCGCGTCGCGGTTGGCGACGTCCGATGTGATGGGGCTGTTGCTGAGGGAGAGGATAGTGTTCTTGGGTTCCGAGATTAACGATGTTGTTGCCGATGCTATTGTTAGTCAGTTACTGTTGTTAGATGCACAGAACCCTACCAAAGATATCAGGCTTTTCATCAATTCTTACGGCGGTTCTCTCAGGTACATTACATTTATTTCTACTTTTATGTGCTCGTTTAGTACCCAGCAATCGGTTGATTTCTTTATATACTATTTGAACTATCATCAAATGATTGTTCACTCTGTGTACTGTGGGGTTTAAATTTGTTTTCGTCTAATGATTTTTTATTCTTGTTGAAGTTGTCTTTAAAAAGTCAAACCGAGACTCTTTTCTGGGATTGATTTAGTAGAAAATTCATTTCATTCGAGAGCACAAAACCATAATCATAAGCATAGTTAACTGTTTCAAACAACTACCAAATGCTAACCATAAAATTTGCAGTTTTGAAGATTTTTTTTTTTTTTGATAAAGGTAAAGTATATAAAAAGAAGAGCGGCAAAATAGGTGACTCGCCTTTACATAGAAGAAAAACTACACAAAATATACACACCAGCCAATATGAAAGATATTCACTACATCTGCACTAGTAGTGTTATCACCATAATTCATAGTATGATCTGCCCCTATACTCCATTCAATCATGTTCGTGAGTAACGATTTCCTCATGGCTAACATAGAACTCTCTTCATTATCGAACGCCCTATGCAGTTTTGAAGAATTAAAGAACTCAATATCATATGTTACTCTTAATAAAAGTCAGCCCTCTCCAATGGATGAAAGAAGTGTGCGAGAGTTTCCTAAAAATGCATTGTATTTATTACTGCCTCCTCTCTCAGTAGTGTCCCCACTTGATTATTTTTGGTCACTTGATTAAACCTTATGGTCCTTAACCAAAGTTGCTAGTTGCCTCACCAAATTACAAAAATTGCAATCCATAATATCTTTATTATAAATAGATGTGTGTTTAATAATAATTTGATATATGTGCATGTTGGCTCCTATAATTCTATAAATCGAAAAGAGACTCTTTGAGCGGGACAGAGGGATTATTTGATTCGTGTGGTTTTGTTCTAGAATGGAGGAACATAGCAGTTTCTTATGCACATGGTTACATGACAAGTCGGGACGGTTCCAATCTTATAGATCATGACCCATGATACAAGCCATTAAGGATTGCTAAAGTTGTGGGTTTGCCATGCTGAGCCCTTCCTTTGCATGGGCCCTCAAGTCATTGAGTTTTGTTTCCATTATGTCAGATGCAGTTACTTAAACATAACTTCCGCTTTGCTATTCCACTATTTTGGTACCAACATTATAACGTTCTTTGGAGTGATATGCCCGTGAGTCAAACATCAGAATAGGTAACACCAGAAGGTCTCCAATTATTTGTGGAAGCACAAGTTCTCCAACTATTTTTTTTTGGACTTCAGGATGGCAAAGGGAGTGACAGGGCGGGTATACAAAAAGAGCTTTAGCGGGGATTGATCCAAAATAGGCAGGCTGCTTACTATCCATTTTAACTAACCGGCTATAATTGACAGGGCTGCCCATTAATGCATGCTTGCTCATTTATCTTTTCTTTGTGCTTGGACTCCTAAATAGAATTACTATGTTACTGTTCCACTGTAGCACACCAAAAAATAAATTAATGATAAAGAATAAAAAATAATTCTGCTGCCCTTGTGACTTAACCAACCGATTGTTCCCATTTCAAATTATGATGATGCCCATATCCATTAGTTGTGACTGGGCTGGGTGGTATTGGGCATAGGTTATGATCTATCATTCTACCCTAATGATAATTTGGATTATGCTCTTTTTGGTTTTTTTGATAGGTAGTGTGACCCCTTGTTGGTATGGGGAATTGGAACCAAAGACCTCAAGGTTTTGCCAGAGTGCCCTTGTAATCTATCCCACCCCTTGGGGTCTAGATGTTTATGCCTCGCTCTTGATGTTATATGGGAAAGTTCATGGAGCCAATTCCTTGTTCCGTTTGGGTTCAAAGGAAAATGTTTTGACTATGTTACACGGACACGGCTGCTTGGTGCCGTTTTCCGTGTCGAACACGGCGTGAACACGGATACGGCTTGGACATGCCCGATACGTCCCAAAATACGTTTTGGGCCGAATTTGAATTTTCTTAAAGATGGGACACGGACACGGGTACGCGACTAGTTGTGCCGGGATATGTACCATTATGTCGGATACATTTGGGGCGTATTTATGTGGCCACTGTTGTTGACAAATCGACAAGGTCCTTTGCGCTTCTCCTCCCCTCGAAGAGACGAAGACTCGAAAGTCGAAACGAGCCCTAGCCCCATTGTTGCCGACCATCGAAGACAAATCTGTGTGCCTTTGCCGCCGGCCCCTTGCCCCTTCGACCCTCTGTACCTTCGAACTTCGATAGTTAGACGTCTTCAGTTCTTTTTTTTGATAATGGTAAATGTATATAAATATCAGAGCGTCAAAACAGGTGACGCGTCCTGTATACAAAGAAGAAAAAAGACAAAAGATTAACTATCGTAACGGAAAGTTCTCGCACAAAATCTACAAAAGAGGAAGATTGGAGAATGTAAGTGCCCAAATTTCAGCACACCACACAAACAAGAGATGAAGCGAGCACTCTTCAAATTTGAAATAGGTCCTTCCTCATTATCAAAAGCTTCAGATTTCTTTCCTTCCATACTCCCACCACACCCCCAATGGCGACTTCCCACAAAGATTTCTTTCCTTCCTGCCGAAAATACCTCCAGGCTCCACAACAAATCTTTGGAGGTTTTAGGAGTACCCACTCCACTTTGAACAAGCGGAACAAAAGGTTCCACAAATCCCCAACCACGGCAAAGGTAAAACCAAGTGATTTACACTCTCCTCACTCTCCTTGCATAAGAAGCATCTGTTAACATATATGATCCCTCTTTTCCTTAGGTTATCCCCGGTAAGAATAGCCTCGTTCGCCACCTCCCATGCAAAAAAGGCTACACGACTTGGAGCTACCGTCTTCCACACCGACTTCCCTGGAAAAGATGACCGATCTCTATTTGACCGCTTGGCATAATAACCTTTCACTGAGAATTTGTTGTCCTTCGACCCTCTTCAGTTCTTCTTCTTCACAGCTTCACTCTTTGAAGTTCGAACAATCACCTCAGGTATTCTTCAATCTTCACCTCTTCGGTTGTTGACTTGTCGATTTTGTGGAAGAAGGGTTTCGGATTCTGACTTTCTTCCTTCGATTCACTGTATTTCTTTGACTTACCGTGAGTGTGGAACTAGAAAGGATACAGTTTTTAATATTTATAATTGGGTCCCTATATTTTGAATATTTGTATTTTTGTTCCTTATATTTTGAATATTTACACATTACTCCCCCGTACCCGTATCTTATATTTTACGAAAATGGTGAATCCCTGTATCCCGTGTCCGCATATCCGTATCCGCGTATCTGTGTCCGTGCAACTTAGGTTTTAAGTACAAAAACTGTTTGCTAAGAAAGAGCTTTAAAGGTTTCACTGCACAACTTTGGTTAGGGCCGGTACGATAACAACACGACACGATAAGTACGAACATGAACATGACACGATAAGCTTATCGTGCCTAATATTAAAACCAAAACACGACACGATAAAAACACGAAAAGCACGGCATGACACCATAGTTGTCAGAGTCGAGAGGCGCCAAAAAGGCGATAGGTCCAAATTTGAGGTGAGAGGCGAGGCGCTAAAAAGGCGCTCACGGAAAAATTACGAAGGAAAATTACATAAAATACATATAACTTAACAAATATCAACAAAACATGTTATAAGTGAGCATAATACATAAAACAAAGTTCTAACAAAATATCAATAACACAAATTATGCATTCATAGTTGAAATTCCAATGCATTAGATGAACTTAACTAAAAATCCAAACAAGAAAATAAATAGTTATTAAAGCAAATGAAAACAACATCATGGAAATCAAAAGAGAACTAAAGTCATGGAATATAACAAGTAACAACTAACAACTAAGAATAAGCTAACAATCATCATCATATTGAGGCTCATCATCATCCTCATCATCTACATTCACGGGATTATCACTCGTCTCAAGTTCTTCTTCATCCTCCTCTTGACCACTTTCATGAGTTTCATCATCTTCATCTTCATCTACAAGATGAAGGGTCCTTGGGGCTTTACGTGCTCCAACTTGCGTGGTCCCTGTCCTTTGCCTTGTACCTCCAAGTCCAACAATTGGCACAGAAATTCGACCACCACCTCGACTGCCACCTCGACCTCCACCGGCATATCCGGTCCGTCCCCTAACCCACTGGATCTTGTGTAATAAAGAGGATCCTCGGCCCACTAGCTCTACTAATTTGCTCCCAATTGAGACCATCATCAAACATGTCATCATCTTCAACCACTTCATTATCTTCACCGACAAACCACTCGTCATCATCAATATCAGGCAAGGAGATAGGATCAATTGTGTCTCGATGATTGTATCTTCGTCTCAAGGCTCTATTATACTTCATGAAAATCAAATCATTTAATCGAACTTGAGTCAATCTATTTCTTTTCTTGTTATGAACCTGTCAATGTCAATTTAAAATTTAAATATTACTAAATAAGCGCTAATACAATTTCTAGTATTAACTAATTACCAATTACTAATTACTAATGACTATTTAGTACTTACGTGCTCAAAAAAACTCCAATTTCTCTCGCATCCGGATGCGCTACAAGTGAGGCTCAGAACCTTGATGGCAAATTTCTGTAAATTTGGAGCCCCTTTACCATAAGACCTCCACCACTCAGCTATTGAAAGTATTTATTCTCATTAGTAACTATTTCACATTAAATATATAAAATTATCAATGTGTTACTATAATTATAGTTAAAGTACCTGGTGACATTTTATCTCTTTGTCTTACAGCCATTGGCATCCCAAAATGGCGATCTGCATTCCTATAAGCACTCAACTCAGTGTTGATTTTGTCTTGTATGTCCGCCTCGGGTACCAATCTCTCAATACATTTAAGGAGCCCTTCTGTAACCTCCACATCACTCTCGATGTCTGGATTTGTGTAGTAAAATTCAGGGTTCAAGTAGTAACCTGCTGCGTGTAAAGGCCGATGAAGTTGATCTTCCCACCTCCGATCAATGATTCAATAATAATCACTGTATCTCTCTTCAATGTTATCAAAATTTTTCGCAATCAACTCCTTTGCTCTATCCATTGCCTCGTAGAGATATCCCATGGCAGGTTTTTTCTCACCATCAAGTCGTAGAACCTTCACAAGAGGACTAGTAACCTTCAAAGCATCAGTTGCTCCAGTCCAAACTCTAAAATCCATAACAATCCTTACTGCACGTTCACCTTTTTGCTCCTTTTCCCATTTGCTAGTATTCCAAGCATCTGAGGTGAACATTGCCCTTAAGTTTTTCTTTAGCATTTTAATCCTTGAAAGAGTAAGGAAAGCTGTGGCAAACCGAGTTGTTGCGGGTCTTACAAGCTCAAGCTTAGTGAATTTCCTCATCATATTCACTACCCCGGGGCGACTATAGATGTAGCTGTTCAACTTGACAGCCTTTTTAAACACTGACTTGATACTTGGCATTTCAAACAAATCTTCCAAAATCAAGTCCAAGCAATGGGCAGCACACGGTGTCCAATACAGATGAGGATATTTTGCCTCCAACAGCGACCCTATGAAAAGGAAAGAATAATCACTTTTAACAAGACTAAAAGAGTATCAATAATTCAATATTCACTATTCAGTTAAAGAAGTAACATTGCAGTGATTCTTACCCGCTAACTTCATATTCGAAGCATTATCCGTTATAACTTGAACCACATTTTCAGGACCAATTTTCTCCACAAAATTACTAACTAGCTCACACATCTTCTCACCGGTCTTGGCATAATCAGAAACATCAACCGACTCCACAAACATACTTCCTTTGGGACAATTGACAAGAAAATTCACCAATGTTCGCTCCCTCTTGTCTTTCCACCCATCCAACATAATGGAACAACCGTGTTGTATCCATTCTTTTTTGTGGTCTTCCATTGATTTGTTAACCTCATTCACCTCTTTCTTGAGAAAAGGAACTCTCACCTCATGGTAACTTGGACCTTTCATACCCGGACCATGCTTTGCAATTGCATCGATCATCTCTTGAAAACTATCATACTTCACAGCATTAAAAGCAATCCCAACATCATACATCCATCTAGCAATAGCCGAACATGCTCGAGTCCTCAACTCTTTCAACGCCTCCTCATTTTGACCTTTTTGTTGTCTAATATTTTTTGCAGTTTGTTTCCCGGTGCGATTAACAAATAAATCCATCGGCCCTTTATTGTTTGACTTTGCTGTCCTTGACGCGACCTCTTCACTTTCATTTTCATCCCCAATTTCATAATTTTCATTGTGTTCATCATCATTTTGAGCACGTAATATTTTCTCTATAACTAATTGCTCTTTCGTTCTTTTTTTCACCCCCATGAAATGGTTTATTTCATCCTTCACCTCCGCCGGCACTCTATCACAACCCTTTACATTTTTAAATCCTCCAACAATATGCTGTTTCGCCCTAAAAATACCTCCAGAGTATTTTTTATCACAAAAAATACAAGTTGTGGAATTCGTGTTTTTGGGATCTTCCAATTTCACGTACTTCCAAGCTGGATCCTTTCGACCACCACCACTACTACTTGAGGGGGCTGACATTTCTAAGAAAGTACACAGATAAAGAAATTATAAAAGGAAACAAAATAACAGAGACTTCAAGATTACAGAACTGGAACAGAAACAGAAAAAATTTAATTGACAATTTTTAAAGATAATTATTAATTACAGAAACATTGAAGGAAAGTAGGAAACAAAATCAGTTAGTAATAGAACTTGATTATTTTTTAAAAGTTACAAACTTAAAAGTACAGAACAGAAATAAAAGAAAACAGAAAAAGTCAAACGAAGACTCAGTCACTCAAAAACAGTGAACTGAGTAATACAACTTTAAAAGTTACAAACTTAAAAGACTCGAAGTCTCAGACTGAACTCTGAAGAAAAAAAAAGAAAACAGAAAAAGTGAAACTGTCACTCAAAGACTCGAAGTCTCCTGAAGAAAAAAAAAGAAAACAGAAAAAGTCAAACACAGAGAAAGGGGAGAGGAGTTTACCGGACAGAGACAGACGATGAAGGCAAACGATGAAGGAACTTGGACAGAGACAGACGATGAAGGCAAACGATGAAGAAACCTCGCGAAGAAGAAGACGAAGTCCACAGTACAACTCAACACGCTTGAAGTCGACAGGTACGACACCTTCGCAGTTTGCACGCTGCTTCGCACCGTATCGCGGTATCTCTGGGGTCGTTTGGGGTCGTATGAAGTGTTGGGTTATTTTAGGGTTTACTTTATATTTATAGTAAACCCTAAACTATGTCGTTTCATCCTAAATTAGTTTTAAAAAATTTAAAAAACGAAGTGAGCGACTTAGCCGACTTTTTAGCGACTGTCGCCTGGAAAAAAAGCGCCAAAGTCGACGACTTTTCATCGACTTATGCACATCGACTCGCCTAACCTTCCTGAAGCGCCGAAGCCTCGACTCGCCTGAAATCTCGCCTAAGGCGCCAAAGGCGCTCGCCTTTAACACGATACACACGATAAGCAAAAAAGTACAATCTTTTTAGTCGGACCCATTAAGCACGTTAAGCCCAATAATCATTATAAAATATACAATTTTGATTTTTTAATACATATTTTGAAAATTTATCAATATAAATAAAGTAGTTTAAAAGTTATAAATGTTCAAATGATAAAATTATGAAATAATCATGGAAATAGTTCGAAAGAAGTGAACTACCTCTATTAAATTTTAAAAAATATATTTTAAAAACATATATATTTTAGTTATCGTGTCTTACTGCGCTTATCAAACCAGACCGATAACAACCCATTTTTTGTCGTGCCTTATCGTGTTGGCCCTATAACTGTCCGAACCCGATAAGCCCCAGCCCAAATCCTATAATTTCGTGTTGTGTTTGTGTCGGTCAATCGTGTCGTGCCTCAAATTGCCACCCTTAACTTTGGTGCCCATAGATGGTGCAGGACAAACAAGCTTCATTCGAACAGGTTTCAAGCTAATTATGATATTAGCTGTTTCCCTAGCCCTAGCTGTCTTCATTAGGCCCTGGTCCTATTATTATTGGCAGAATAATGTTTTGCCTTCAAATATAGTTCTAAAGCTTCAAAGATATTTAGAGCTGATTATTAGTTTAAGCTGTGCGCTTCTAAAGCTATTTGTGTGTTTCTGTACTCTCTTGTCTTCTTTTCTTTCTTAATTCTCTATCTTTTCTAAATGCTTCCACGTTCAATTACTGTTGTCCTTTTCTTATTTCTGTTTTCAAATCTTCTTCTCAAGTCTTTTCTCGAACTTCTTTTTCAACGTCACCAAATAACACTCAACCTTCCCGAATTGATCCCAGCAAACCCCAATCTCTCTAAACAGAACTGATAACCCAGCGTCACAACTCGACCTGCATGCATCCATCACGGCTGTCACCATCACTTTAATTTCAAAACCTAGTCGCATACCCTTTGCCGTTGTTGCAACCTTCAATCCAAGACACTGTTGCCATTGTCTCACTTTTCCTTTGCATCTTGTTCTTGCGAAACACCTAACAAAACCCTAGAACCTGATCTGGAACCTAATCCTTTGCTGCTGAATGTGAAGCCTTTGTGAAACCCTACAACTTGATCTCACAGCAACCTCTCGCCTTCATCTGCCTCACCGGAACCCTAATAACCGTTCCCTGTCGTCAATCTTTGCATAGTCGATGTTTGTTACCGTTTGCATGAGCCCTAGTTTCAAGTTGTGGGTTGATTTCGACCCATCTCTGCAACCAGGTCTGATTTAGAACTTCAACTAGACCCATCCCCTTTCTGAATCATACCTGATTAGTCCCTTTAGTGAACCGGTTTGAAACAAATGCAGCAGATGAAATCATGAAAACAGTCTCTTGCCTCGGCTTCCTCCGCATTTTTTTCCTACCATTCAAAGTTGTTGAAGGCTGAAGAAATTGACAGAAAGTTGAAAGTTTTATAGGTGAACAAAATTCGTCAAACAAAAGTGTGTCCGACGAATTAACCTGGTTGAGGACTTCATTAGATGAGAATACTGCAATTATTAATAAAATACTAGCAGAGAATACCGCAACCATGAATAGAATGCTCGCAGCCATGAAAGAATAAGATCCTATCTTGGATGTTGACTCTTCATCAGGTGTCAATCTTCCTCCTTGTGTAGTTTGTACCTCCCAAGCACAAACCTTGCCTCCAGTTCCCATTGACCGGCGTTGACCCTTGATTGACTGTGTTGATAGAGGTGGTGCGCAATTAGAAGTTGCTGATTCGCATGGTGCTCATAATTCAGAGGTCTCTCATGACTGGATGCATGGCTCGGAGATGTTCTTTCGTTGGTATTGCTTAATGGCTTGACTGATGGAAGAAAGTTGTTCTTTGCCAAAGGAAAATTAAAGGGAGCTGCCACTTTGGTGGACTCAATACAAATGGACTCACTAGGTGAACATTTATAGATGGGAAACATGAAAGCTGCTATGCGACATCACTTCGTTCCTCGTGATTATCTCCTAATGAACCTCAAGAAGCTCAGGAGGATGAATCTGAAGTATGTGTTTGTGATCCTAATGACCCTCAAGACGGTGTTCCCCTTTACATTGATGACTTACAAGATGACAATGTGGGAGTTATTCGTCCATTTCTTGTTAACAACATGCCACATATAGATATATTTTGTCAAAGTAGAAAAATCTTCAAAACAAAGAGTAACTTGGAAAGGTTGCTGGTCTCCTTACTCACTCATGCGTGGGTAGTTATGTTGATTTTTTTTCTGAGGATGTCACGAAGAAATTAAGATTGGAAGTTCAACAAAAACCGCGAGCCTTGCGATGTTGCATGGATTTCTAATTCTGATTGGAAGTTCAATGGTTGTTGCTCTGTTGGCGGTCTGTTGGTCCATTTGGAAAGAAAGAAACCTTAGAGCTTTTGAGAACAAGTAAAGGAGAATTGAGGGGATAAAAAATCAGATTATCAGACTGTATTTTTGGTGTTATGAGGCTGTATCGCAGGGATCTAATCCCTTTGTAGAATTTGTGGATGATATTTATGTTGGTTAGCGGAGGGTTGGTTGTATATTTTGTGTGTCACCTGTTTTGACGCTTTTGATTTATATATCTAACTTTACTTGTAAAACTCTCACAAGCTTGCTGAAAGTGTAATGTGTGGTGTTTTACCCCTTAAGCCTTTTCGTACACTGTGGGATGCACATGGATATGAAACTGGATGTACAACATTCTGGGCATGCCAATATATATTCCTTTTTCATTGGCTAGATCAAATACACTCATTTGTACCACAGACATGCCACTACAAGTTGAGGAAGAGTTCTTTGGTTGTTCATCTTGTTTCTAATGCATAGTTGTCAAGGGCGAGAGGTCCATATTTGAGGCGAGAGGCAAGGCGCTTAAAATGTGCTCAAAAGGCGCTCACGGAATCAATACTAAAGAAAAATATATAAAATATACATAACTTAACAAATCTCAACAAAATATGTTATAAGTGAGCATAATACATGAAACTAAGATCTAACATATTATCAATAACACTAGTTTCATCATTCATAGTTGAAAATTCCAATGCATTGGATAACTTGACTAAAAATTCAAACAAGAAAATAAATAGTTTTCAAAGCAAATGAAAATAAAGTCATGGAAATCAAAAGAGAACTACAGTAGTAATAAGTTACAAATAAGAACAAGCTACAATCCTCATCATCTTCACGCTCATCATCATCCTCATCATCTACATTCACGGGATTACTCGGCTTAAATTCGTTTCTTCCTCCTCTTGACCACTTTCATGAGTTTCATCATCTTCATCCACAAGATGAATGGTCCTTGGGAAGCCCAAACTTTGTGCTCCAAATTTCGTGGTCCCCGTCCTTTGCCTTGGAGTACTAGCACCTCCAACATGACCAACACCTCGATGACCACCTCGACTGCGACCTCGACCGACAGTTCTGACACATCTCCTTGTGTAATAAATAGGATCCTCAACCCCACAAGCCCTACTAATTTTCTCCCAATTGAGACCATCATCAAACATGCCATCATTTTCACCGACATACCACTTGTTGTCATCGTCAATATCATCCAAGGAGATAGGAGCAATTGTATCTCAAAGATTGTATCTTCGTCTCAAGGCTCTGTTATACTTCATGAAAACCAAATCATTTAATCGAACTTGAGCCAATCTATTCCTTTTCTTGCTATGAACTTGTCAATTTATGTCGGTTTAAATATTACTGAATAAGCATAAATATAATAATTGTTTCGATATTTTTTTAAGTAACTAACCAAAAGCTTCTACTCTAGTATTAACTAATTACTAATTAATACCCCGGGGTGACTATAGATGTAGCTGTTCAACTTGATAGCTCTTTTAAAGACTGACTTGATGCTTGGTATTTTGAACAAATCTTCCAATATCAAGTCCAAGCAATGTGCAACACATGGTGTCCAATATAAATGTGGATATTTTGTCTCCAACATCGCTCCTATAAAAGAAAAGAAAGAAAAAAAAGAAAGAATAATTACTTTTAGCAAGAGTATCAATAATTCAATATTCAATTATGTAGTACAACTATAACACGCAAGTGATTCTTACCCGCCAACTTCATATTCGAAGCATTATCCATTATAACTTAAACCACATTTTTAGACCTAATTTTCTCCACAAAACTACTAATTGTTCACATATCTTCTCCCCGGTCTTGCTATATCGGAAGCATCAACCAATTCCACAAACATATTTTGAGACAATTGACAAGAAAATTCACCAATGTTCGTTCTCTCTTGTCTGTCCACTCATCCAACATAATGGGACAATCATGTATCATACATCCATCAAGTAATAGCGGAACATGCTCGAGTCCTCAACTCTTTCAATGCCTCCACATTTGATCTTTTTGTTGTTTTATATTTTTTGCGGTTGGTTTCCCGCTGCAATTAACAAATACATACATAGGCCCCCTTTACGGCTTACCTTTGCCCACGACCCCACGACTCGACTTCTTCACTTTCATCCCTAATTTCATTATCTTTCTATAGTTATCATTTCGAGTTCGTACTTCTCTCTCTTGAATTGATTCTAGAATTGATTGCTCTTTCGTTCTTTTTTTCACCCCCATGTAATGGCTTATTTCATCCTTCACCTCTGTCGGCACTCGATCACAGCCCTTGACATTTTTAAATCCTCCAACAATATGTTGTTTTGCCCTACATTTCTCCAGACTCCAGAGTATTTCTGGTCACAAAAGATGCAAGTTGTACGGTTGGTGTTTTTGGGATCTTAATTTTACATACTTCCAAGCTAGATACTTTTGATCACTACTACTTGAGGGGACTTATATTTCTAATCAAAAGGGACCAAAAAAAACTTTAGGCTTAAATCACAATTTGGTCACCCTACTTTCCCACTTTTTGCAATATGGTGACTCTACAAATTTTTTTTTTTCAATTTAATCATTGTACTTGGCAACATATAGCACGTTCATCACTCCATTCAATTTTTTGGATGGAAAACTTAAAACAATTGTAGAAACCCGAAAATACCCTTGGGCTTAAATCACAATTTGGCCACCCTACTTTCCTACTTTGTAATAAGGTGACTCTTACGGGAAAATTACATATTCATCTTTATTTGGGTCAACAATGTTCATCGATATACAGTTCATAAAATTCATCTGCCACCAACCTTCACTAGGTTTTCATCGTCCGATTCTTGAACTAAACCAACAACAATGGAGTTTAAAAGGGCTGATCGAATTGAAATAGCAAGCAAGGAAGATGGGTTTGTGGGTTCCTATTTCCAGCAAACATCATTGCAGGAATACCCAGAAAATAATCACGATTCAAAGATTACATAGTGCAGTATAGAACCTTGCTCAAGGAGGATCAATCAGGTTCGTTGAGAGAAACTTTGATCTGTTCCGTCGACGACACAGCCCCTGCCCCCGAACCAGACATCTCCACATGTCAATGGCTCCTTCTCATCTTCCAGTTCGCTCTCTCTCAAATCAATGTCCCAGATCTGGGCGAGCCTCTTCCATTACCAGTCTAGCTATAGCTCCCCCATCTCTCTTTTCTCCGTCCTCAGTCAAGCGGCTCCAAGCTGCACCAACGCCAGCCCTCTCCTCACTCAGATCCATTTTTTCTTTATCTCTGTCAATCGTCGATGGCTCCTTCTCATCTCCCAGTTCGGTTTTTTTTCGTCTCCTCATCTTCGGTCAACACCACGATCTGCATTCTTTCTTTCAGATCCAGTGAAGACAGTTCCCAAGCTTCTTCATCTCTGCCAATCGACGGCCTTCATTTTCCGTTACTGGCCCAGCAACCCAGCCACGAGTCCTCTCTCTTCTTTCTTGCCGCAAACAGCCTCGTTTCCAAGCGAATTGCCAGTCCCCAGTATTAATGGTGGTGTTGTTGTGTTCGCCGGAGAAAGCCCCAATTTTGGGGACGACCTGCTAGAGAGAGTAGACTAAGAGTGCACTGCAGAGCTAGGCTTAGGATTGGCCGCCATTTAGATTGGACGTAGGGTTTAATCAAATTCAGAGTGGAGATTGGTTGGGTGAAGCGCTTGGAAGGTGGATTGGTGGTGGTGGTGGGTGTAGAGGATTTGATGGAAATGCAGAGTTTTAATGAAAAGAAATGGTTTGATCCAGTAACGGTAACGATACGAAGGGGGAATTGACAAAAAAAATCGAATTGAGGGAGCTAACGCATACAAAAAAAATTAAGGGACGAAACGCAGAGTTTTGGTATAGTTCAGGGACCAAATAATTATTTAATCCTATATAAAATATGTAATCATTAAAATCATTGAAGTTAAAAATAAGTTTCTTTTCAAATAAAACATCATACTCTAACGATGTAATTAGAAGCGTTAAGTTTTCGACTTTTTGGTATTAAGAATTTAACTTTGAGACTTTTTAGATAGAATAATTATTTTTGAGACTTTTTGTATATGTGAATTTTTTAGTGAGACTTTTTGATACTTTTCCTTTTTTTTGTAGAAAGTTACCTTATTGCTAAAGTGTGAAAGTAGGGTGACCAAATTGCAATTAAGCCAAAACAGTTTGATTTTGTTCAGAGGGTATTTTAGTCTTTTAAACCATTTCCATCCAACATAACGGACGGAAATGGATTGAGTGACCATATTGAATGTTTAAACCAAGCAGAATGACTAATTGAATTTTTTTTTGTAGAATTACCTTATTGTAAAAAGTGGGAAAGTAGGGTGACCAAATTGCGATTTAAGCCAAAACTTTATAATAAACAAACAACTGAACAAGTAAACAAGTAGGCAGTAGCTGAAGTATTGTACACAGAAAGTCAGAATCAGAAAGTATAGAAATAAACAAAGTAAACTACAGAAAACTACAGAGTTTAATTAAAGTATAAAGTTCAACTGAACAATTGTTTTTAAGTTAAAAAAAAATACAGAAATAGAAGTCGAAAAGAAAACTACAGAATATTTAATTAAAAAAAATTGAAGTCGAACTTTTTTTAAAAATAGAAGTCGAAAGCTGAATACTTCTGTATTTAATAATAATAAAAAAAGAGTACTCAGTACGCGAAATAGATTGAGAGGGTTTATGAAGTCGGAGGGTTTCAAAGATTGAGTGCTTACTTGTGAAGAAGGAAGCCCTTGAAGTCGAAGTCGACTCCTCAACCTTGACATTCGATAATTTTAGGGCTCGTCTTGTTTATTTAAGCCTTTATTCTTTTATTTATACCCAGACCAAACTACGTCGTTTGGTCCTAAAATGTGAAAATACATAAATAAATTAAGTGAGCGATTTTCACGCCTTTTCACCGCCTCCCACCTTTCCAAAAGGCACCAAAGGCGACCGCCTTTTTATCGACTCTTGCTCATCGTCTCGCCTAGGACACATGGGGGCGCTGTAGTGTCGGCTGTGTCGCCTTGCTTTGCCTCTCGCCTCAGAGGCGCTTGCCTTTGACAACTATGTTCCTAATGGCCAGGGGATTCTTGGTCCCGTTCCTAAGGAGTGTGCATCGTGTCTTTTGGTCTAGCAATAAGTGTCGTTAGTAGATTAGGATCAGGCTTATTATTTATTTAGTTTCTCTATTGATTAGGGATATTTTATTGTTTCATGATTAGCTGTTTTCGTAGTCCCCGACCGTTGTATTATCTAGTATCCCATTTCGTTGACTAATGGACGTGCCAAAATGTTCATGTATTTACAAATGGGTTTATATCTTGGATAAACTAGTCTTCACATGAGATACAGTGGTCATCAATCAGTATGTTTTTTGTGCTAAATTGATCTATTGGATATTTACGTGTAGCATTTGAAATGAGCAGTGTCCAATAATGCTCCATACCCATAGACAAGTCTAGAGTGTTGTATTTGGGTACCTAAAGCATTTTTAAGAGTTGGTACAACATATACTTTTTATCACCAGGAAAATAAATGGAGGATTTGATGTTCGTTGTTTGATCACACATGTTCGCTGCGAAGGAGGCAGGCATAGCTCTGACATTCACCTATTACAAGTGCGAAGGGAGGGCCCTTTTCAGGCCAGATCACGTGGCTTTTATTTTAGGAATAATTACGGGTCGGTCCACTTTCCAAAGTTTATAACCCTTCCAATCCCTTTGTTTTTCAACCAGAGGACATTTTTGGGGCAAAAAGACTACGATACCCTTAATGAACCTGAGATGCGCTATGGAAATGCATCGCAATGCATCAATGTAAATGGAATCAATTTTAATTACAAAATGCAGTTTTTGCACCGCGATGAATCAATTTTTGCACCACGATATATAAATTTTAATTACCTAATCCAGTTTTGCATAGCGATACAAAATCATAATGAACCAGACAATGTTTTCGACCTTCTTCCATCTCCGTCGTAAGCCTTCTTCTTCCTCCTCTGCTTTCGTCCCTACTGAAAAATCCTTCAATCCAGCACAGTACTTATTGAATTAAAAAAACGTTTACCTTTAAACCCAACACAGGTCGATCCTCGTTTCATAGTGCAACAATGGTGATTTTCGAATTCAAAGTGTTGGTCGGAGCTGATGGCATTTTATGAACATTTATTTCAAAAATGGACTTTAGTGGTTGAAAAAAAGAAGGCGGTACTGGAGGCGTTATAAACTTTGCAAAAGGGACCAGCTAGAATTTCACCCTTTATTTTATGGATTTGGGCCTTACAATCTTATTTGGTATACAAGTTATTTGGTTGTATACTGTTTATCTGCAAGAATCGGGTACATGGTTACAGCAAGAACTTCGTGGCCCATGGCTTGAAAGCTTTAGCCTTTTCTGTTAGTTTTATGTTTACTTATGACTTATGTAATCATGTGAATTCTGGGGGCTTCTGTAAATGTTTTATTTAGATTTTTAAGCAATGTATGGGTTGGCCTTAGATTTGAAGTAGGAACAAGTCATGGGGTTGGCAATAGGTCTTCAGCTTATTCTGAAGCTATTGAGCTGAGTGTGAAAGGTAACTTAACACAAGCTCAAACGTAGCTTGGTCATTTGCATAGTTGACTAACTCGAGTTTGGATATCTAAACAAACTGCTTAACGTTGGTATTTTTGCATTGCTAATTTATTGTATTCTGATAGGATTCTCCTTTCCCTGTGCTGATTCATACTTTCCTCCCACCGTTTTTTGACAGTGATACAATGGCTATCTATGACGTTCTGAAGCTTGTGAGGGCTGATGTTTCCACAGTTGCTCTTGGTATTTCAGCCTCAACAGCTTCAGTAGTCCTCAGCGGTGGCACCAAAGGAAAACGTTTTGCAATGCCTAATAGTCGACTTATGATACACCAACCTCACGGGGGAATCTACGGACGAGCAAGCAGTGTGGAAGTACAGGCGCGAGAACTGGCTGACAACAAGAATCATGTCATACGTATATTGTCTGAGTGCACTGGCCGCTCAGTTGAACAAATTGAGAAAGACATTGATAAGGACAAGTACATGTCTCCAATTGAAGCAGTTGAATATGGCCTAATTGATGGGGTTATTGATAGGGATACAATTATTCCTATAGAGCCTGCGCCAGACAAAGTGAAAGCTACCCTGAGTGTTGAATCGATGATGGAGGGAGGGAAATTTCAAGTACCGGACATACCCGATGATGAGATTTATTAGTTGTGGCGTAACTGTATCAGGCTCAGAAATTTACAGTTTCCTGTATATTTGATGGGAATGTAGTGTTTAGAATTCGCTAGTGGTGAAAAGGAAGTGAGGAAGTTCTTTTGCCTTTTGTACTTCATACTGTTGTATTTTTAACTTCTAAATTGTGCTAAAGGTGATGAATAGAAGGAGAGGAAGAATTTGCAGCCGTCTTTTGACCTGAGAATTTTGATTATTATTCATTAGTAATGTTTTTTTGTAAATTTTGATGATTTCATCATTAGAAACAAATAGATTAGTAGTGTTTTTGCTAATTACGGGAATATCGAATCATCAAAACATAAAATTAACCGAGACTTCGTCTGGAGTAGTTCGGATACCATTAGAAAACCTCAGTTGATTAATTGGGACACTCTCTGTATGTGGGTTTGGGCATTAGGAAAGCCGAGGATATTAACATGCATGTCAGCCTTGACTAAACTAAGCTGTGATGGCATTTGTTTTACTTTGGGCTATTGCCAGTATATTAACCAGGGTGCGCGTGGTTTGGTTTGATTTAGGCTAAAAATGTGAACCGAAGTACACCTCCTTGGTTAAACTCAAACTGAATTGACCAATGCTTGGAAGCGAACCGAACCAATAAATCAAACTTTTCTTACAAACATCAAACATTAACAAACAACTAGTTTTTGCACAGAAACAAAATTAAAAGAATAAATTGAAAAGAATTGCTTATTTAGAAATATATTATTGTAGGAATAATTACAAGCCGGTACACTTTTTAAAACATGTTTTCAAATAAATCCAGCTATTTTTTAGACATATCTTTTAGATACAATTTTAGTGCGAAAGTACATAACTACCCTAATTATTGTTATAACCTCCGATGCGAAAACAGAATTCGGCAGTTCACCTCTTTTCTCTCTCCTCTCTCACCCATCTCCATCTCTTCCTCGGTTCCGGTCATCCTCTTCAATTGCTCCGGCCAAATCGCCCCCTCCTAACAGTACATCTCCGGCGAATCAACATCTCACCGAACCTTTTGATAGGGAAAGATTTACAGATTCGAAGAAGGAGCTGGATGCTCTTCTCTCTGATGAGTCTCGGCCTTTGTTCCTTTCTGATTGGGAAACAAGATTGACCTCCCATATGCGGCATCGAGAAGATGAGGTGCTTTCTGACTTTGGGTTGGTGGCCTCAGCGGGCAAGGGAAAGGTAAATCTAGCAGACTCTGGTGTTCGTCCACTTGAGGTTTTCATGTGCAGCATTGTCCGGAAGATGGGATATGGAGAAGGCTTTAGGTGGGTTTCTCAGTACATCAAGTAGGAAGGTTGAGATTTGGTTTATTTGTTTCAGCGTGTTATTTCCTACTAGACTTGAGTTGTGGACATGATATCTGTTTGAATAGCAATGTTTTATATGGTTTCTCACTTGTTAGGGGTTTTGAGTGAAATGACAGAATGTTCCAACTTATAAATACATGATGTTATGGTTACGTATGCGTAATGCGTGTGATTACGCACTTAAGTCCCCAGTATGAATGCGAAGAAAGTTGTTAATATATGTTTAAAGTGTTTAAATATGCTTAAACCTAAAAGCAATAAATTATCGAAATTACAAAAAAACTCAAAACTAATAAAAATCTTCAATGGCCCATAACCCTATCTAAATGACGTTTTTTGGCCTTAAAAATAGCTCGTAACCGAGCTTTGCTCAGTTAATTTTGTCCGTCTTTCCGAGAGCTTCGATTTGATATGCGGCGGGCCCCATAACTCCACCCGAGTCAAAAGTTATGTCCTTTTCCGCGCACCCGATCTAAACGGTCGAGATAATCTAGTGCGAGGCTGCATCACCAAGACTTGGCATCGAGTTTTTAAATTCATTTTGGTCCTCCAAAATCTTGTCATCGAGTTTACGGATTGATTTGGTCCTCCAAAATCTTGTTAACTACATCGATGCCAAGGCTTGGCATCGAGTTTACGATTGATTTTACGTCAAATGCATCGATGCGGCGACACTTGGCATCGAGTTTACTGATTGATTTGGTCCTCCAAAATCTTGTGAAATGCATCCCGATGCGAGGCTTGGCATCGAGTTTACAGATTGATTTTGTCCTCCAAAATCTTGTCAAATGCATCCCGATGCCGGTGCTTGCTTGCATCGAGTTTACTGATTAATTTAGTCACCTTAATCTTGTCAAATGCATCGATGCCAAGGCTTGGCATCGAGTTTTGATTGATTTTATGTCAAATGCATCCCGATGCCAGGCTTGGCATCGAGTTTACTGAATTGATTTTATGTCAAATGCATCACGATGCCAAGGCTTGGCATCGAGTTTTGATTGATTTTATGTCAAATGCATCGATGCGGGCTTGGCATCGAGTTTTGGATTGATTTGGTCCTCCAAAATCTTGTGAAATGCATCGATGCCGGGGCTTGGCATCGAGTTTACGGATTGATTTTGTCCTCCAAAATCTTGTCAAATGCATCGATGCCGATTTGGCATCGAGTTTACGATTAATTTAGTCACGCTTATCTTGTCAAATGCATCCCGATGCCAAGGCTTGGCATCGAGTTTAGATTGATTTTATGTCAAATGCATCCTGATGCCAAGGCTTGGCATCAGAGTTTCTGATTGATTTTATGTCAAATGCATCGATGCGGTGATTGGCATCGAGTTTACTGAATTGATTTGGTCTGCGTAATCTTTGTCAAATGCATCACGATGCCGATTTGGCATCGAGTTTTACAGATTAATTTGGTCATGCATAATACTATCAAATGCATCGATGCCGAGGCTTGGCATCGAGTTTACGGATTGATTTTATGTCAAATTCAACCTGATGCCAGGGGTTGGCATCAGAGCTTCTGTATTGTTTTTGGTCATGCAAAATCCAGTCAAATGCATCCTGATGCCAGGGGTTGGCATCAGAGCTTCTGTATTGATTTTGGTCCTGCAAAATCCAGTCAAATTCAACCTGATGCCAGGGGTTGGCATCAGAGCGTCTGGATTGATTTTGGTCGTTCAAAATCGGTCAAATTCAACGATGCCGGGGTTGGCATCGAGTTTATTGTTTTTGGTCATGCAAAATCGGTCAAATGCATCACGATGCCGGGGTTGGCATCGAGAGATTACTGTATTGATTTTGGTCGGTTCAAAATCTTAGGAGCAGGTTGTGTTTTCATTAATGGCATTTTTGTCATTTGGCAAGCAATTTGTAGTTATATGAAATGTCTAAAAAATTGATGGTCCTATATGAAAACATGTTTTCAAAATTGTACCCACTTGAAATTCCCTCATTATTGTAATACTAACCATTATAGATTTTGAAAAAAATTCTTATACACAACATTTGTTATTTTATTTATTGATTTTTTTTTATTTTCATTGCATATTAGTATCTAGGAGCTGAGGTCACATCCCCAGGCAAAATCTCTTAAGTTTGAGATTTATATAAATGTACTTTATTTTTCAGAAATACATGATCAGACAAAATTGAGCTATCTTCATGATTTGTTAAGTCAACAATTGACGAGAGACTTGTGCCCGTGGATGACGAAAATCGATAGAGATGATAATTTCCGATATTCCATTTTGTGTGTTTATTATTCAAATATGTCAAATGGAGTTAATGTTGAGTGCTACAATGGAACCTACACAAATCTTTTAGTCTGCAATACTGCTCGTTACAAGCTTGCTTATGTTGTCTATGTCAGTAAAATTTGCTAATTTGGTAATTTTTGATCAATTCGAGTTACCATATTAACGTCTCAAGCACAATTTTTTCTCAATCAAATGTCAGTGAAAATTTTGCTTTGAATATGAAAAACCACAGTAATACATTTCAATTTATGATTAAGTTTCATTTTTTTTTTTTTTAGGAATACTTGATTATGAGATTGCACCATATATTCATCATTAATTTTCAAATACAACATTAGAAATACATGCTTTGTAATACAATTAAAGAAGGAAGAAAAAAAAACATTAAAAATACAATTTACAGTTTGAAGTACAAATTAAAAGGAAAATTATAATTTATAATATGAGTTTTATACTTAGTTCGGTTTCAACAATTGGTGAGATTTCAAATGATTGTTAGATGGACGGAAGCATTATCTTGAAATTGAATTTTGAGAATCCAATCCGATCCAGATCCAGATCTTTAACATTGTTGGTATGTTGGCTTGAATGTATAGATTAGACCTATTTAATGAAACCTATTAATTTTCAGTAAATGTAATTATGAAAAGGCAAAGACTTGTATAAGATGGTCTTACGGATCCTAAATTAGTAAGACGAAGCTCCATTTAGAAATTCACGGGTTAATAACTAAACCTGTTAATATAAAATATAAAAGTTGGTTGGATGAGTTGGTGAAGGGTGGGCCTTATAGGTTTAACCTGCGCGTTGGTATATGGTTCGACTCCCTTTGGCAACAAAATTTAATTTTAATGTTCATTTCCTCTATTTTCTCCGGTGCCCCTTCACGTTCGATATTTGTTAGCTCCGTTAGCATCAATTGCCTTGGAATACAAAATTTAATTTTAATGTTCATTTTCTCTATTTGCTCCGGTGCCCCTCCACTTTCAATGTTTGTTAGCTCCGTTACTCATCCGTTAGCATCAATTACCTTGGAATACTCGACAGATCCTAACGGACATTGACGAAATGCTAAATGACACATTTAAAACCAAATGTGACACATTAAAAACACAAAAAGTGACACTATAAATGAAAATTTATTATAATTTTTATTAACAGAACCCCTAAATGTTACACCGAAAAACCCTAAATGTAACATAACTTTAAAGATTAAATTACCAAACTGTACTCCTTCTATTTTAAAAGAAAAATATTAAACTTTAAAATAACTTTGTTTACCAAACTAACCTCATTCCATTTAAAAAAAAACTTTAAATTAAAATTTTTTTACGATCAACATCTTTCATTACCTAGTGTGTTGCATCACCACCATCCCCCCTCCCACACACACACACACCTGCCGCAACCCTCCTCATGAACTCTTTTTTCTCTTTCCCCAAATTGCAGAGCTGCTATTGAGCCTCTTAGATTATTCACACAACTGTTTGGTGGAAGAGGTTCTTTCTTCACATTAATATCTAAAAACTTCTCTCTCCAGCCTAAAGGCCAAAGGCATCAAACTGAACGCGAAGTGGTCACTGATCCCCAAGCTCCCTTCTCCATTTCTTTATCCAATCAGCGCATTCTTGGATTATATTTTTTTGACCTTCCAAGCATATCTCTTCCCCTTGAATGCAGTCACAGACGTCCTTGACATCTATCTCTAAGATAACTCGACAAAATCCCCATTCCCACACTAGTTTAAAAAAATTAAAAAAATTGCCACTTTTTTTTTTAAAAAAATAAAAATAAAAATCGCCAGGATTTTTTTTTTAAAAAATGAAAAAAGTCGCCACTTTTTTTAAAAAAAAATGAAAAAAAATCGCCACTTTTTAAAAAAAAAATTGAAGAAAAATCGCTAGCTTTTAAAAAAATTGAAAAAAATCGCCACCTTTTAAAAAAAAATTTGAAAAAAATCGCCATTTTTTTAAAAAAAAATTGAAAAAAAATCGCTAGCTTTTAAAATTTTTTTGAAAAAAATCGCCAGCTTTTTTTAAAAAATCGCTAGGTTGTTTAAAAAAAATTGAAAAAAATCACTAGGTTTTGACATATATTTATAGGAGGATAATTATTATTAATTGAAACTCCTTTATATAAAAGGATAAGGAATAATTAGTAATCAGAACACCTAAACGCAACACCTAAAACCCTAAACGCAACACCATTTAAAGACTAAAATTCCCTAAATACCCCTACATTTAATTCCCTAAACTAACACCCACCCACCCCACCCCACCCCCACTCAGCCGCCCCCCACCCCACCCCCACTGACCCCCCCACACGTCTCTCTCTCTCTCACTCACCCGTCTCCGTCTCCCTCTCTCTCTCTCTCTCTCTCTCACTCGATCTCCCTCCCTCTCTGCGCTCCCGGCCGGCTTTCCCCCATTTGTTCCTCTCCTCGCTTCTCCTCACTCACTCTTGTCCCCCTTCTTCCCCATTTACGTTTCTCTCTCCCTCACTCACTCCAACAAATCAACCTAGATCCACCCTAAACCAAGAGAAATCTCAATTTGAATACTTCGTATGTCAATCTCTCACTCTTCTTTTCAATTTGGAATAAATTACAAATCTGACGATACGCTTTGAATTTGGTCTTTTTTTGAATCTGGCGTAGAACAACCGCATGACTCACAGTATTTTTATAAAACGCCCGAATAGCGGTTGTTTTATATAAATTCCGCCGGTGAGTAGCGGTAGTTTTTTGGAAGTTCTGCTGGTGAGTCGCGGTTGTATTGTGGAAGATCCGCTCGTCACTCGCGGCTCTTTCTGATAAAAACGTGTTTTTTCCAAAAAAAACATATTTAAAAAAAAACATTATTTGATGTATTCATTTTTGACATGATTGTTAGATAAAAAATTTACGAATTTGTGTGTACATAACTGTTAGATAATTATATTTTGTCTATTTGGGCTTGTTGTCATGCATTTACTATAATAACACTATGATTGTGCAAAAGTAACAAGTATTGACCCCCACACTTTTGAAACTTAACAATTAACCCCTACACTTTTGAAACTTAACAATTAACCCCCTAGACTTTTCAAAATTAAACAATTCACCCCCTAAACTCTTTGAAACTTAACAATTCAATCCCTACACCTTTACAAATTAAACAATTCACCCCCTACACTTTTCGAAACTTTGTTACAATTAACCCCCTACACTTTAACAAATTTAACAATTCACCCCCACACTTTTTGAAACTTAAAAATTCACCCCTACACTTTAACAAATTTAACAACTCACCCCTAAACTGTTTCAAACTTAACAATTAACCCCCTACACTTTAACAAATTTAACAATTCACCCCACACTTTTTGAAACTTAAAAATTAACCCCCTACACTTTACAAATTTAACAATTCACCCCCTGCACTTTTTGAAACTTAACAATTCAACCCCTAAACTTTTACAAATTTAACAATTCACCCTCTACACTTTCTGAAACTTAATTACAATTAACCCCCTACACTTTTACAAAATTTAACAATTCACCCCCTGCACTTTTTGAAACTTAACACTTCAACCCCTACAAATTTAACACTATATTTAAAAGTGACAATCTGATTTAAAGTAACTAAGTAAATGCATCACAACAAGTTGAAATAAACAAAATAAACTTATCTAACAATCATGTCGAAACAAATTCGTGGATGTTTTATGCCAATAAACTTATAGATAACTTATCATTTCATAACTTAACTTGTATTTATTTTTTTGTAATAGATGGATTCGAGCGTCGGCGAGGAAGCGTCCATTACATGCGGAGCGATTAGGGTCGGCTCACGTAATAGGGTTGTCAACTGCGTCGAAGCAGCGGAGAGGCTGTAATCATCCAGGACATACATCCACTAATGAGGGGGATGAGGGTGCTTATGCACGAACCCATTTCACGGAGATGATAGAAGGAGTCAGACCCAGCGATATTCCATTTGAGGCTCCTTATAATGCTCCATTGAGGGGGAGAGGACATTCACCGATTACGAGAGAGGATTAGCAGATGGAAGCCGAATTAAACATGATGGGTGGTATGGGTGGCATGCCTTTTATGGGTGGCATGCCTGGTATGAGTGGCATGCCTGCTATGGGTGGTATGGGTGGCATCTTGGGGTATGGTTGGCATGGGTGGCATGGCGGCATGAGTGGTATGGGTGGCATGAGTACCGAGCATGTTACAGGCGTGGGAAAGGTCGATGAATCTTGATGTATATCTTTGTCAATCTGAGATAGACAGGTTAGTTGATGAAGAGGGCGATGAGGAGGAGGATTTGGGTTTTGGTCGGCAACGACGAGAGCGGGCATAGCACATAGTAGAGCGGAGGTAGAGGCAGAGTTGGAGGTCGTGGTGATGGTGGTGATGGTGGTGGTGGTGATGATGATGATGATGATTCAGACGATGATGGTGATGCCTATGGTTGGATGTTGATGGAGCCACATGGAGGTGGACCGAGAACAACGAGCTACTTTCGGATTTCGTGGTCATATTGCATCTGCAATATGGAATGGCGAGGTAATTAATTATATTGACCATGATAGTATTGACCAAATTTATTAAATTGACTCGTGGTATTGACAAAAATTTATTAAATTGACTACGTAGTATTGTTTTTTATATTGATGAGAGATTATTTCATTATGTTAAGCGAGGAGGCCGATATTGAGTTGTCATAGCTCGTTGACTGCCGAACAACATTGCCTTGGACCATAAATGATATGGAAGTATTCGGTTGATCACTATGAGTAACTTGGGACACTTGAGGAGTGCATGTTGCGGCACTTGAACATGCCATTGATATCGACCTTTGTGGAAAGGTGGCACCGGAAACCAACATTTTCCATTTACCGATTCGGGGAGATGCGCCGGCGTGCGTTAGCGATGTATTACATTTTACACATCCATGGTTGGGAAACCCATTTTGGCAAGTATGCGAAGTTAGCCCGAGATCAAGTCATCTCTAGCCATTCTCCTACGTTTGCCTACTACCTGGGTGGACAGTGAGGTGAGGGGAAGTGGTATTAGATTTTTGACATTGCAAGAATATTTGGGTGGCGAGGCGTGTCGGCTCAACGAGGACGGTTGGTTATTTGTTGTGGTTCTTTGGGACGGCGTTGTTCATGGACAAGTCGTCGAATCGGATAAATGTTCACTTTCTACCGTATCTGCTGGATATCGGTGATATGCCCAATCACGCTTGGGGTGCGGCGACTTTATCCTTTCTATACAGAAGCTCGGTATAGCATCGAGATTGGTTGTAGACAGATGGTTGGGTGCTTGTCTCTTCTACGGTATAAAAATAAATTGTTTAGATACTATAAAATTTACATTTTTTTATTCGGCGCTATTATATTTGATACTATTTTATTTGACTATTTTATTTTATTGTAGGTGCGGATATATGAATACTTTCCTCAATTCAGACCAAGTATTTCAGCGACATGGACCTCTCGAGAGCCATATGCTAAGAGATGGACCTCTACTCTCGGTGGAAGAAGAAATGATCAGATACTCGAAGAGTATATAGAGTCCTCGATCGGATATTTGTTCTTAGTAAGTATTTATCATTTATAAATGTATGTATTAAATAAAAGGTTGGATATTTATATTAATATTTATTTTTCGGGTGACTTGGACTCCTTTTACTCGTAGACCATCACAGGAGGTACCGATCGGTTTGTTCTGGGCATAATTCATTGTTAGTAAAATCAGCGAGCCATACATGCCCGATCGTTGCTTGAGGCAGGTTTGGATATATCCAAATTATTCCGTCATGTATTCCAGGCAAAAGGTTTATAGAGGTCCCAGCCGTTGAAAGTACATTTGTGTCCACGATGAGATGTAGCAATTTCCAACAATGGGAGCATCATTATATAAACCCCAAAGAATTTGGGAAGAGTGTAGCCGAGTTCATCCCCAGCGTAGATAGTTCTGACGGTGGTTTCGGGGAGCGGACACATTATCGTGTGATGCCACCTGTTGATGGTGATGGTGATGATGAGGATGATGATGATGATGATGATGATCTTTGGCGACAACGAGGAGATGGGGATCATCAACCATCGTGGATCACCGCGATCGCATCACCGGCCCTTAGGAGAGGCATCCCAGGCCTTCTCATCCATCGAGAGTTCTTGAGGCATTTGCCGTAGATCGGCGAGGATTGAGTCGCGGGCGTACTTCCTCAACTTAGGGCATTCCATCGGTCCAGGCGAGATTCACTTGTGGTCCAGAATTGCTTATATGTCGCATCTGTTGACGGTTATTCAATAGTTTGAGGATGTTGTGATATACTATATGTTTATGTGATATACTTGTTGTTTGTGTTGTGATGCATTTACTATTCACCCCTACACTTTTGCATATTTTATAATGAAGACCCTATACTATCGAAATTTGACAATTCACCCCTACACTTTTTGAAATTTAACAATTAAGCCCCTAAACTATTCGAGATTTAACAACTAAGCCCCTACACTTTTCGAAATTTTACAATTAACCCCATACACTTTTGCAAATTCAACAATCAACCCCCTACACTTTTCGAAATTTAACAATTAAGCCCCTACCCGTTTCAAAATAATTTTTAGACAAACAAACTATGCAAAAAAATAACAATTAAACCCTCGTAATTAATTAATTAATGTTTTACATCACAAGAAGTGTTAAATTAATCGTTAACTCTCTACACTAAGGTAATTAGTAAATCGATCATGCCAAATTACAATGTCGTATCAAGGTCACAAGAAAGTTCCCACCTGAATAATAGGCGCATTTGGGTGGGGACTTGAAGGCTTCATCCCAAGTGCTATGAAATGGATACAATTCACCCACCCAAAGTCAATACTTGTGGACTGTGGTTGTATGCTTGTCCATCACTGCATCAAGTGCAACGGCAACCATGTATTGCAACCAAGCGATATATTCGATAAACAAGTCACAATCCTCCGATACCTGTAGCAATGATAAAACCAAGCATGCCCATTCAACCAATGCCCGTGGGTGGAGAGGTATGCAATTCAAACATACCACCGATCCTTCAGTCACCTTCCAAAGAAGTTGATGGCCGAGTAGAAGTCCCAAGAGTCGAAAGTTCCTCATCAAGTCATTACGCACCTCGATCCCATTTTTTCTTCGCCGTGATAAATAAAGTGGGCAATTACCGAAACCACAACCATCCTTTGACATCTATAACATTTGATATGAAAAGTGATCATCAATGGTGGAAGGTGAGAGGCGTATGGAATTGAATTACCCGTCGATGCTAATGAACTACGCCCTTTCCTCTGACCTCTACCTCTACCTCCGCATTGTTCTTTCCTCGTTGACGGTTAGCATGTTCATAACCCGCTGAGGTGAAATTTATAAAAATTAAAACCATAAATCGAGATCACAAATGTAAAAAAAAAAATGTGACATATACATTT
>CM028378.1:96463715-96512797 GCA_013146195.2 Codonopsis lanceolata
GGGAAGTTACAGGAGAAGAGAAGGAGAGGGTGTGAGATTAGGGTTGTACTTTTAATGCATTTACTTTTTGCCGATAAGAGAAATGATATTTTAGTCCCGCATGTGAAGACCACATGCTATTTAAAGTGAATTTGCTAACATCCATCGGTGGTAGGGTGAAAATTAGGGGAGGAAATAAAGTCGAGATACCATTATGAGACAAACTTTATAGGGGGTAAACTATACGATTTTGTGGATACTTTGGGGAAATTGTAATTTGGCCCTATAATTATTTTGAATTATTAAAATAATTATTTTTATTTTATTTAAAAACATATTCTAAATACTAAATTGTTAATTAAATACTAAATTTATAGTCAATTCCATTTTATCGTCAAGCAAAATGACCAAAATAATCTTAATTTGACATACACATACCATTTTCGTTACTATTTTTAACGCCCATGAGACGAGGAGGAGGCAAAAGTTGGACAAATAGTTAATAAGTTATGAAAGTGAGACACTTCTTAGGTTGGGTGCAATGTGAGATTTGATTGTAATTTTGGGAGCTAATCATATTTTGGCCCCATCGAAATTAGTCAAAGTACAAATTTTCCCTAAAGTATCCACCAAATCCACTTTGGTCCACAATGTAATTTTTTAGCATTTCCATATTCCATGTCAAATTTGGTGATGAGATGCCATGTCCGTAAATCGTAGTGATAAACATGGTGTGGCGAATAATGTTAAAAAATCAAGAATTTGCTCCAATCAAACCATAAACAATATCAACGATGTTAATGAAATTTGTTGGAGTTGAAGCTATGAACGATGAAAATGGATTGAACTATGGTTTATCTCATCATTATCGTATACGTATGTGATGGATTCGAATATGAGATTTGAAATTTTTGGTGTATGCTTGTGTATTATGTTGTACGAGGGAGAAAGAGAGGAAATTCTTGGTGTATGCTTGTGTGTTATGTTGTGCGCCTTTAATTTTTGATGGGTTCTTATTAAGTGGCGCGGCCTTGACACCTAAGTGTAATTAATTGATCTTGAGTCAATATCTACGATATGATTTCACTCTATTTTTATTTATTTTTCTATATAATAATTTTAATAAAACATTAATACACTTTTGAGTTTTATCACACTTAAAATTTACACACGAGGTCATTGTTGGAGAAGATGCAGAAAAAGCGTTGCCGGAGAAGAAGAAAATGAAGTTTCTCTTTGGGTAATAAAAGCAGAGAAATCATTGCAAAAAATGACTAAAATGCCCTACACGTGAAATACCATGTGCACATTAACGTCGATTGGTAACCTTCGTACGTAACTAAGGGAAAACTAAAAAGAATTATAAAATGAGATATAAAATGATACAAAACTTAGGTTGAGTGGTAAAGTGGGGCTTTATATATACTTTGAGGGAATTTCGTATTTTTAGTATAAGTATATATACTTTGGGGTTGCAAGTTTGATTTCTCTAACATAATATATTATTTTCTATAGGGCGTCATAAATTTCAGAAACGACATAAACACAGTCTCCAACAACAATGTATTTATCTAAAATAGTAAATTTGGATTATTTTCAATTCACACGTGCATAAAAGTGAATGAATTCATGTTTGGTAATAAAAAGAGAGAATGAAAATAACCAACAAAAAAAAAACAAATTTATAGGATAAGTTGCTATACAATGACTAAAAGTATACATTATAAATGACCGGAAAACAAAGTATCAAAAAAACTAAAATCACAACATCACAATTTATAAGTTTTAAAAATTGTAATTATTAAAATACAAAAAAAATCTAATAATTAAAAGAAAATAGAAAAATAAAGAAACTAGCAAATTATTTTTAAAAAAATCATTAATACCACGTGCAACGCACGTGAACCTTACTAGTATTATAAAACAACTAGCATTTTACGTATACAATTGACTAAAACTAATTACAGGGTGTGATTTACTGTTTTACCGAGATCCTACGGTAGGGATTTAATTGGATTTACAATCGTTTGAAGGGCGGTTGTTCCCTGCCTTTGACTCTTGCGATTCTTTCCAGACAGTTATTGTTTTATTATCAACATACAATGAGTTATGCAAGAGAAGGAATTGGTTGCAAAAGTTAAGATTCTTCCAAAGTCAATTATCTCACTACAAATCACAATTTGTTCATGCATTCTCTTAATATGAAACAACCAAATAGATTCGTTAGGTTTGAAGATCAACCTAACAAATTCGCCTTTTTGAGAATCCATAGTTAACATTAAAGGGACATGCAATACTAGGATATTACAATCAGAATGCAATCTCAAGGATAAATATCCTTTATGCTCAACAATTTGAGTATAAGACAAAACATGCTTAAAAGTCTTAACAACATGAAACTCATAAATTTCCCACGGTTTCACATGCTTAAAAGAATCTGTCTCTCTCCATGAATCCATATGCAACTCATGTAACCCATAAATCTTATGAAAAAATAATGCAACATCGAAATCATCATTCACTGGTGACATGCTTCAAGATAACTCATCAATGAAAAGTTTTGCATCTTCACAAATATAGGATTCTTATAATCGTGAGTTCTAGACATACCATGCAAGTCTAGCAATTTAACACCCCTTAAGGCATTATGGAACATATCAACAATATCATGATATATTTCAAGATATCCCATTTTACTTATTCTATCATGCATAGATCTTGCAAAAAGATGAATTCTAATGTTACCCCATGCACAATAAAGAGATCTCCTCTTAACACCTAAGGAATAATGCAATCCAAACAAATTATCAACTCATGTACCACCCATGAATGGATCTACATATACATGGTTAGGAATATGCAATGTCAAACATACGTCTTTACTCATATGCTCACCACACTTTTTCCAATCACCTAAACCATGGTGACCAATCAGATTTTGCAATTGAAACCTCATTGGCATGTCAAATGAACTAACAACTACTTTCATGAATAAGGAATTCACAAGACTAATCAAATTATCACATGCAATACTTTTAAAAATTATGAATTTCTTATCAAATCCTTGGTGTTTAACATGTAATAATTTAGGTGGCTTAACAATTTCCCCCATGACACAAGTGTCCACAGACCTAGTCAATTGTCCAAACTCAACAACAACTCTATTGAGCTTATTATCAATGTCATGGTGATTAACAAACAACAACTCATCATATACCTTATTTTTCCAAGAAAGATTAACATCATACCTTTGAGAAAATGTAGATTCTACAACAATCTCCTTACCTTGTTGGTACTCCATCTTGAATCTCACAATTTCTTTTGGTGGTGTAGTCTTCACCTCTTGAAAAATATGTGACAAAGAAACAATAGAATTTGACAATACAACATTAACTTGATTAGTATCAAAATTTGCCTCACTTTCTTTCTCTTTCTCACACTCTTTCTTTTTCTCACACACACTAAATTTCCTCTCCTTTTTCCCCGTTATCTCAGATCTTTTACTTGTCTCTAAAACCAGCCTCTCACTCTTGTTTTCACACAAGCTCTCATTTTTCTTGGCTATCTGACATTCCTCACTTGTCTTTTTAGCCAAACTCCCTTTATTTTCTCTCAAGCTCTTATTTTTCAAAGGCTTCTCTATATTCTTTTCCTTACTAGCCTTTCTATCTTCAATAGCTATTGAACTTAACAACATATAATTCTCATATGCTTGTGTTGGAGTCAATGGTGCAAGTTTATTGGTTCTTTGCTTGTGTACAAATGTATGTATTTTTGTGTTGCCATCATAAGTAACACACCTCTCAACTTGCCAAAGTCGCCCTAGCAATAAATGAGTTTGTCGTATTGGCATCACATCACACATCACCTAATCTTCATATCTACTAATCTTGAACTTCACAAGCACTTGCTTGTTCACACTCAATTTACCATCTCCATTCAACATTTGCAACTTGTAGGGTTTAGGATGCTTGGTTGTAGGTAACCATAATTTCTTAACCATGGTCACACTAGTAACATTAGTACAACTAGCTACATCCATCAATGATCACCCACAATCTCACTCTTGCACTTTGCACTTAGTAAAGAATATTTTCTCAGTTTCAATCTCTTCAACACTTGGAACTCTCACTTCTAACATTCTCTTAACTGCCATATTGTTTTCTCTCCCATCACCTATTGATAAAGGATTAGAAGAACTTTTGACACCCTTATTTACCTCTTCATCTTTTAATTTTGAGTTCTTAATTTACAACTGAAGATCCTCCCAAAATTTCTCAAAATAAAATTCTTCATCTAGTCTACGTCTTCGCACATCATTAGGTTTATTACCTCCTGCTCTTGATCTTTTCTTACTTTCACTACAAATCTTTCCAATCTCCACCATTAGATCCTCCTTTTGCTCCCTCATAGTTTTATTCAAATCTCTCACCAAAGCTTCCATATAAAGCCTCATATCAAAGGTGAGAACATTATTCTCACTTGTATTAGACATGGTGTACCTGCAAGAAAATTTGTTAGCAAAAATCACCTCACCGACTCCCTTACATGTATCACTCAATTAATGTCACTCCTCTCATGTTTACCTACTCTTCCTCACCTTCAATTCCTCACAGTTCTAAAAGAACTACGCAATTAAATAGTGATTAGCGAAGTAGACAAACCAAAACTTAATCAACAGGAAAATGTGCAGAGATAAAAATTAAGAGTGGAATTTCAAGGATGATTGGCTCAACGATTTTTGTAAAGAAAATTCGATTTTTATTCTCAAATTCTAGATTAAAGATATATAACAAACAATACCAAGTTTCAATAGCAATTTAGACTTCAAACTTCCAAGCTTTTTTCGGATTCCAAGCTACAAAATCAATTCTTTTTTTTTTGTTGTTGTATAATCAGCCTCTAATTCTTTTGGACTGAATAACCTTTAAAAAAAATCTTGCTTGGCCGAAAGTTCAAGCTTCAAACAATAGATTTTCCGCAATTATTTTGTTGGCAAAAACTAAAGAAAAAAATTCAAAAACTAAAGAAAAAACATTTTGTTCGCTGTAAAATTTTGTAACTCATTCAAAAAGAGTACAATTAAACATCCAAAAGCATTTTGTCTCACACATACTAACCCAACGCATGTTAATTGAAATAAACTTAAAAATGAAATTTCAGATAAAAATCATAAAATAAATTGAATGAGACGGAGTGAACTAACAAAAGACTATTCGAAATCGAAATCACAAAATGAAAGGAAATTGAATGAGTTGAGTTGAATTGATGTTGAGACAAATGTTGCAGAAAGGAAAGAAAGTTGGGGTTTTTCTCTTGGAGGTTGGGGAAGAAGTGGAAGAAGGTACATAGAAGAAGGTTAAAAGGTCAACCCAAATTGGGATCATCTTCACATAATCTTCATTGATTTGCATTTTGTTGACTCCTTTGCACCTTCTAGGAAAAAGTATATGCCAACAGATGGACTATATATATATTTATCATATATGTGGCTTTCAATTGCAAGTGTTGCAATCAAAGGGAGCAAGTCGGTACTATAAAATTGTAATTCATTGGCTGGTGACTGTTATTTAAAATTGAGTAAAATTTCATAATTTTACAAATAACCTTTACAACATAACACATTTTAATCATAATTTTTGTCTTGAATTTTTTAAAATTTTGGTTGATTACGTATCATGTTCTAAAGACCGCTTATATAAAGAGTATTCTACATAGATGCCGATGAATAAAAATTTAATCCTTTAAAATTTGACTTAAATAAACCATTTTGATCAATTTCCATTTTGCACCATTGACCTTTTGCACCTTCGGACAAATAAACCACTCCTCTCTCTCTCTCCATGTATATATTTATATTATAAAACAATTAGAATTTTGACTAAGACTAATTACATGGTGTGATTTACTGTTTTAACTAGATACTACGGTAGGGATTTAATTGGATTTACAACCATTCGAAGGGCGGTTGTTTTCTGCCTCCAACACTTGCGATTCCTTCCAGACAGTTATTGTTTTATTAAAATTAGATTTTGTGTTCGTGTCTATGATCCAATATCAGTATAGAGATAATAAGTGTATGAAGTGAGTATTATGCGAATAAATTAATATATGTTTGAGATTTTGTAAGGATCGGATCAATATACAGTACACAAAGCAAAAATGCATCCCAAAAACTAAAGAAATAACATTTTGTTGGCGGTAAATTTTTTAACTCATCCAAAAAAAATATAATTAAACATCCAAAAACATTTCATCTCACACACACCAACCTAACACCTGTTAATTTAAATAAACTTAAAAATGAAAATCTCAAACAAAAATCATAAAATAATTAAATTGAATGAGACGGAGTGAACTAACAAAAGACTATTCGAAATCGAAATCACAAAGATTTCAGACCAAGAAAATTAAGGCGATAAGATCTCAATAAAACAATAAATGTTTTTTTTTTGTAGTGTATATTGATTCAACCCTTACAAAATCTCAAACATATATTAATTTATTTATATTATGCTCGCATCATACAATGATTATGTCCATACTGACAGTGTCATAGGCACGACGTAAATGTATTGTTTTATATCCGGAAGTCTCTAAACATCAAACTCTAAAATTTTGAATTTTTATAAAAATTAAAATTGAATTAGTAAAGTGGCAGTCCTCAATTCTATTAACAATTAATACATCTTATCACTCTTTTAACTCTTTTTTTAGCTTACTCAAAAGTTAAAACTAGAAAAATGATATATTTATATATAGCATCTACTATCTATTAACTATTACTAAAACAGAAGCCGCTGCTGCCACGTGGCGGCTTTCTGTTAAATGCTTCAAATTTTTAAAGAATTTTATGCTTCCACATGTCACCCTCATATTAATTGTAATTTTTTTTTCTTTTTTTTTCCTGCCAAAACTGATTACCGATAAAAATTACTGATAAAAGTTTATGATAATTTTTACAGTTAGGATAAGTTTTATCACATATACTGTTAGTTTATGATAACTTTTATGGTTAAGATAAGTTTTATCACATATACGGTTAGTTTATGATGATTATATCTGTAAAATCAAATGCGATACTTTTGATTTTATACGGTTAGTTTATGATAAGTTTTTTTTTTTTTTTTGCGGATATATTTTATGCTTTTTTTGGTTTGGGATTTTGTGATATTATAGTTTATCACAAATTGAGTTTTTCATATTCTATTTTCACTCAAATTGAGCCAATTTAAATTTTTTCTACGTGTTTTGTGTGTGTGGGCGCGCTCATGCGTGAATTTGAATTGCTTTAAAATGTTTATACTTTATTTCCAAGATTAATGATATTCTTCTTTTTCATTCTTCATTAAAACTTTTAAAAGGATTTTGTGATGCCACGTGTCACAATCGAAATGGTAAAGGTTTTTTGTTTTTTTAGCAAAATTGATTAGTTTAAGATAAAAATCCTAAATCTAATTGGATAAGATAAAAATCCTAAAACTAATTTGATAAGATAAAACAGATTTAGGATATCGTTTCACAAGTAAATTTATGATAGGAATTAAGGATTTTGTTTTTATTTCTTTTTCAAATATCGCTTAATTAAACTAGATTTTATCTTATCTAATTTATACAAATTTAATTTCACTAAAACTCTTCAATTTTCATCTCTTTTCATTTTCATACTATTTAATTAATACAAATTATTCACAAGACAATTTTATGTTATTTGTTCTTCTACTAATATATATATATATATATATATATATATATATATATATATATATATATATATATATATATATTAATTATTAATTACTAATCTATTAACTATTATTAAAATAGAAGTTATTGCTGCAACATGACGACTTTGTGTTGAATGTACAAAGTTTTAAAGGAATTATGTGCTTCGACGTGTCAACTTCTTGTGAAGTTGTGATTTTTTTTTCTTTTTCTTTGCTGCCGAAAATTAAAACCAGATAGATTTTAAAACCGGTGTCTCCTTTATATATGGTAAAAGTTTATTATTATTATTTTTTTCTGCCAAAATCGGTTAGTACGAGATAGATTTTTATTACATTTGATTTAGACATATTTCACTTGATTAGGAATTTGAATTTTTATGGTAAAAATGTTTTTTTTTTTGGAATAGATTTAATCTTTCAATTACATATTCGTATGATCCATTTTGAATATTTACCTTATTTTTCGTTGCTTTCATATATTTTAATTAAAATTTTAAACTATTTATTACAAGTTTAGAAAATTATCTTATTATAAATAGCTTTGGCACAAAAAAACAATTAAAACCATGCATACGGTACTATATATGTATATACATTATTATTTTAAACTAGATAAATTTTAAAACTGCTGCCTCCTTTATACATGCTAAAAGTTTTTTTTTACCATTTTTTCTTCAAAAATCGGTTAATACCGGGTATATTTTTTCACATTTGATTTAAAAACATTCTATTTGATTATGACTCCAAATTTTCATAGTAATTTCTTTTTTGGCAAATAGATTTTATCAATTCTCATAGGTTTTAATCTTTCAATTACATATTCATATGATCAATTATGAATATTTACCTTAAAACCATGCATACGGTACTATATATATATATATATATATATATATATATATAGTTTTAAAAATGTTGCATCCTTTATACATTGTAAAAAAAATTACTATTTTTTCTGCCAAAATCAGTTAATATCGGATATATTTGATCACATTTAATTTAAACATGTTTCACTTGATTAAGACTAAATTTTCATGGTAAATGTTTTTTTGGCGAATAGATTTTATCAATTCTCATAGATTTTAATATTTTAATAAAATATTCATATGATCAATTGTGAATATTTACCTTATTTTTCGTTTTTTTTTCAAATTTTTCAAATTAAAATTTTAACTATTTATTACAAGTTTAGAAAATAATCTTATTATAAACAACTTTTACAAAAATAAAAATAAAATACTAAGACTGTGCATATTGTATTATATATTTAAATTCTTTTTTTTTCTGCCAAAAATTAAAACCGGATAAATTTTAAAACTGATGTCTCCTTTATACATGGTAAAAAAATTTATTTTAACATTTTTACCAAAATCGGTCAAAACCAAATATATTTTATCATATTTGATTTTAACTGACTCCAAATTTTCGTGGTAATTTTTTTTGGTAGATAGATTTTATCAATTATCATAGGTTTTAATCTTTCAATTATATATTCATATGATCAATTTTGAATATTTACCTTATTTTTTATTTTTTAAAAAATTATTCTAATTAAAAAAATTAATTATTTATTACAAGTTTAAAAAATCATCTTATTATAAACAACTTTAAAATAAAAAACACTATTTACCTCAATTCTCATGGTAGAAGTTTTTTAATTTTTATTATTTTACCAACTCGGTCAATTTAAAATGGATTTTATCTAATTTAATTAAGCGTGTTCCACCAACACCACAAATAACCACTGCGAAATACTTCCCCTCCATCAAACACACCTCCTTGACGAGTCTGTCTTTGTGGTACTTCCCCTCCCCTTCTTCCGTCTCACACTCACACTAGGAATATTTGTTCGATTTTATAATTCCCATGAATTTTTTGTTTTATGATTCGGTGTGATTTCACACATTATTTATTTATTTATTAATATTTATTAATTATGATGATATTTGTTATTGATTCATTCAAATAGCTTGTAGATTATATCTAAAAAATTATATTTCAGAACCAACACTAAGTCAACCGTGTATCGCACGGGTAATAACCTAGCCTACTATCTATTATATAAAATAGATCGGTTGGTTATCAAAAGCTAATTACCGACCAGGATCTGTTTTTATCAAAAGCTATTTACTGGTCAGGATTTGTTTTTACGAAACACAATCACCGGCTAGGATTTCATTTTATCGATAACCGTTTTTTACACGTTTTTTTCCCAACCGTCTGTATCCACGTTTTTTTCCCACAAAATCCATCCCTCTTTTTATCTCTCTCTATCTCTTTCTCTCTCTTCCTCTAATTCATATCCATCCCTCTTTTATCTCTCTCTATCTCTTTCTCTCTCTTCCTCTAATTCATCTGCTTCTCTGATCTCTCTTCTCTCTGTTCCACCTCGCCATCACTTTATCTCTCAATCTCCGGCGTCAAGAAAATTTCTCTTAAAGACAAAGGTCGGTTGCCCAGTCCATTCGTACTATTCAACTCAATCGGGTCTAAATATTGTTTAATTTGTTAAATTGGAGAATGATAGTTTGGTTTATTGTCTGTTACTTTCCTTCGGTTGTTGAGATCTTCCGTAAAAGAAATACTTTCACGGAGGATCCTTGGGTAGCTTGGCAAGTATTTTGTAAAACAATGGTGAAAGTCGGTAGCCAGCGGTAGCAGAGAAAGGCATCGAAAGAATTGAGTAGTTTTAAATGCTATATATGGGATCCACAAGTAGCTTTGACTTCAAATGAGATTAAACGGTGTAGTTTTGTTACAAAAATTGATGAAACGGTGATGTTTGAATATCACCAATTCAATCAACAAACCAAGTGGCCGGCACATTTAATCTACTACCTTTACACGTGTTGAAATTTGAGTGGTGTGGTGGATTTTTTCTTTGTATCCCCTTTTTTTTTTTCCTATTTTTCACCTAAGATTTTATAATTATTTTCAAAAAAAAATAAAAAAAATATCTATACATTTTTATCTATAAATAGAGACTTGGTTTGTTGAATTTGAATATCAACTTAATTTTCTACAAATTTTTTGAGTTTTCCTTCATTTCCTTTCCACCCTCCCAAATTTTGATATTTTCTATTAACCATATTTATTTATTTCAAGATTTTTTGTTAACTATATTTTGTACTAATATTTTATTTAGTAGTTAATTATTAATATTACTATTATTAGTAATTTATGCAATATAAAATTTATTTTTTCATAAACAAATTTATTTATTAATATATAATGATATAATATAATGAGATAAAGATAGTGAGTAGGTAAAGTTATTGGAGTTTGTGTCATCGTTGTAAGAATTTTTTTTGTTGGATAGCTTAGAATATCTTAAAAATATTTTTTATTTATTTTTAATAATTTGGATAGTTTGGGGGAGCAAATGTTACCCCCCCCCATTGTACATGCTCTTATTGACCCACTGGATTGGTCTCCGTCTTTCCATTTCTGTTTTCTCAAACGTGGGGGGGGGGTTTGTTTCAAGAAATAAATGTTTAATTTGTTAAATTGGAGAATGAGAGTGAGGGAGTATTGGTTTGAGTTTGCTTTGAGTAATCTGAAACTGTCCCTCAATTCTCAATTTACAAAAGATTAAGAAAACCTTCTTTTGTGTTAATGGAATAGTCCAAGTTTTAAATATTACAAGATTATTAAGATAGCGACCCATAATTTTTAAGCTCAAACATCCATTCAGACTGTGCCACACACTAACCAATTACATACATTCTCACATAGGTTGAGATGAAAAGTTATGATAAAATGTTGAGAATCATATATTCTTATTTTGAGATTTGAACCTTTTAAGTCCAACATCATACGGAGTAAAAAAAAAACCAAGTGTAGACCCTTTTTATTGAACGAAGAAATTATCTTTTCTTTCTGCTCTTAATTGTCCAAAATTGAGTAATCTTTTTTAAACTTTTTTTCCCCAAATTCTCAATTTTCTCTCAATTTACATTTTGTCAACTATCATGTTATAACACTTGCAATGCTACAACATAGATCTCAAAGTTGTTGTAAATTTGTGTTAATAAAACTATTTAAAATTAATATCCTTGATTTTTTTAGAGTGCTCATCCTTTGACGTATGGAGTACAATTTTTTTTTAATGACAATGTATAGAAAATATCCTTTTTTTTTAAGAAACAAAAAGCTAAAAGATTAACCATTTGCAAACAAAACATTTTAAAGGTCTGACGCATTTGTAAGTATAATTATCAATTTTTGTATTTCAATTTCTAATTAAATTATTTACAGAACCTATTCAGCAATTTCCACTAAATGGACCAACCTTCAGCTTTAGAAAAAGGAAAAGAACCGGTGCCGCCATCTTCACAAGAGGTATGATTATTTAAAACCTCCTCAATTAGATCGTCTCAAATATTATCTTTATAAAAAAATATTTTTTAAAACATGATTAAAACATATATTTATTTATTTAAATATTAACACCTCCAATACTGATATCCTCCCCTCCTCGCGTCGTGCTATTGGCACGGGCACAAATACTAGTACAATATAGCTCAGTCTCGCACGCTCGCGATTGACAAAAGCTATTCAGAGGCCAAGATCAATTTATTTACCGAGATCCAATGATCGCGATTAAAAGATAACTTCGCATGTGTGAGGAGCAGTTATTTCATCGCAACCCATGACCTGCGCCTGCCCTTCCCCCACTCACTCAACCCATGTGTGAGGAGCAGTTACTTCAGCGACATCATAGCTCCTCCAACTTCATAGTTCATTCACCAATGATTCCTCCTGGTGAGTAGAAGCTCCGATCTCATTCAAATTGTCAACCTCTGTGGAGCTAGTTCTCGAAGACGAATCGGAAACCGCGGCGATCTTAGTGCTCGGTCTCCGCCGTAGAGCAGAAGCAGCAGCAAAATTGGGATCCAAATCGCTCTGTTCGGTGGTTGTCGTCGTTCCAGTAGAACTCTCCGGCGTCTCCAGATTTTCTCTATGTGTGTGAGAGAAATGTGAGTGGAATAAAGGTTTAAGAGAGAGAAAGAGGGAAAAGTTCGTAGGGGAGGAGAGAGAGAGGCATGCAAAGAGAAGGACATGGATTAAAGGATTTGAAAAGGAGAGAAATCTCGAGAAGGGAGGGGGTTGATTGGGTATTGGCGGAGGGAATAGGCGGTTTATGGATTATTCGGGAACAGTATATGTAAGTTTGTTTGTTTGTTTTGTATAGATATATAGATACAGATTTTTGTGTATGTATAGTTTGTATCTACTAGATTCTGAATTGCAAAGTTGTTGCGGATGAGTATATTGAATGTGAATTCATGGTAAACATATAATTTTCAACTAATTTCAGTCAATTTGATACTTACATTATGCTGTTCATTTCTTATTTTATTTTTATTTTTATTGTAGATTCTTTTAATTGATTTGATTCTACACAAATCGAAGGCATACCGACATTTGTTCTATAACATGTTTAGTAGAGAAACTTTGTGCTTTGAGGTACATTGAGTCCCCCCCTGCTATAATTCATATAATTGTATTGTATCTTTTTGCTTTCCCTAACAATCAAAATTTGAAAGATGCTTGAGATTTTATTCAATCAATAACCTACAGCTGTCAATTTTTGTTTAAAAAATCCCACGAAGCTACTTTAAACTACTTCATTTTGAATTGACTAACTTTGACTTCCTAGAGAGTTACTCCTCAAGCAAGATATTCACCTAAACTAGTTGACAGTGTTTGTGAAGTGTCCAAAAGCTACCTTGAATCAGAGTTTAGTTGGGTTTTGAAGAAACTTGGGCAACATTTTTTTTTTGAAACTTGGGCAACAATTGTTACAATTTTGAAGAAAGATTAACTTATCCGCCAACAATTACAAATCTCCTTTTTTGATTTAAAAAAAAATAAAAAAATATATACATCAATGTTTCATTTGAAAAAGCCCTTTGCTTGACTCAAAAAGTCAAATCAAGACAAGGGGTGAGAGATATGAGAAGGACAATCTGACAACAAAGACCTTGAGGTCTTTGGTTCCAATCCTCATGCCATGCCAAAGGGTCACACTTACCTATAAAAAAAAATTATTTAAGAATGGACGAAGTGTATAATACTGCATACAAATTGACCATAAGTCTCATTCAATCATCTCCTTGACGGAGTGTAGACCTTTCTCCTCTCTTTTGTTTTTGTGTGGAACAATTAACATCAAATTAAGGATTGAATTCTAATATGGAACGATGTCAGTATGGGACGATGTCAGTATTTAAATAAATCAATATAATAAACAATTTAAAATTAACATATCTTGGTAACCAATTCAAACAATATGATCATCCACAGTAGAATAAAAATCTAAAGCTATTTTGATATTTTCTTTTCGTATTTTAACAGTAATTACAATTAAAATATTTATTTCTTGGCTTTCTTATGAAATAAATATCGAAGTAAAATGTTTTATTTTGTTAGATATTTGGGTTTTCTCCTTTTTTGTTGTGTAGTGTACATATATCTAACTCATACAAATTATAAGTAAATATTAATACATTTCACGATTCAACTTCATTTATTGATAAATTCCCAAGGCCATGTCATCCATTAACGAGACAAGAGTATTAATTTATCTACAAAATGGTTTACATCATGCATTAATTATTATAAGTTATTCCTATAGTACAATACTTGAATGCATGATAAACTAAATCTAATGCATACGTAGTATTGCTTTTAATTCTCTTTGTAGGCAAGATGTTATCCTCAACCCCTATGCATAATCTTGGTTGTATTTACATAGGTTTTATTTGAACAGTTTTGAGGCCGTTACAGGAGATCCTGAAGATGAATTATTTATTGAAGTTGATAAGATATCCTTTAATACCATCTTTGAATCGTTGAAAACATGCCCAAATATTGGTACTCACATTGAGTCTGGAGCCTTACAGAATGAAGGTGAGGTTCTGCAGGTAAATTTTTGCTGGCCTCAATTGGTCATGAAGGAGTTAGTCGAGGAAGGAAGCAACTCTATTGGTCTAGAACAAAGCCAAGTAACTAGTCTTTCGAAGGAGAAGCGTCTAGTGAAGAAATCAAAGGTGAAAGACCAAAAGAAGGAAAGCTCATGTTCTTACAAAAAGTTATATTTTTTTCGTCCTAATACTAATGCCCCTATTGAATATACACTTATTTTTTTAAAATAAATCGTTTGACTTTAAGTAATTTTTCTTTAGTACCTCCAAGTTTCACTAGTGGTATTCAATCAAGAGGGTATATCTTTTTTCAGTCTTACAAATACGCATAACAAAATTCATAATTGATATACAAAACGTTTTAAAATAGAAAATTGATAATTGTTTTGGGACGTCTTAGAATAATATAGTTGACACTTATTTTAGGACATAGCGAATATTTATTAAAATTATAATTTATATATAGTGTGCATAAGTACAATAAAAAACTTAATTTACATTTCTAAAATAATTATTTGTTAAATGTATAATTTCAACACTATTCACTATTTCAACTAAAGCCTTTTAAATCAAATCTTACACCAAAATATATTCTTTAGCATATTTTATTTTGATTTTCTATAAACTTTTTAAATTATACTAATTATAAAAGATTACATAATTAATTATTTCATTGTATTTAATAAGTTTATTTTTATAATATTATTTATAATTCAAGTTGTATGTATTTTTTTAATTTAAAGTTTTATAATATTATTCATTATTCACTAAATTATTAATTAATAATTTTAACTTATGTATGCTTGGACAAAACTACCCATTAATTAATTACTTGTCATTTGAAGTTGAACAATATATTTTTTATTTTCATATATTTTTTTATTTTTTAACAAATCAACGAACATGATATTTTTTTATTTTTAATTGATATATTCTTTCGATCATGCTTATATATGCATCGTTTCATGTTTCATTAGAAAATAACTAGTTTTTGTACTCGTGCGTTAAACTCATGACATGTATATTTTTAAAAATTAAACTATTTATAAACAAAATGAATAGAAAAAACAAAATTAGAAGATGAACACATATCTTGAAATAAAAATCGATCAACACGTATTATGAAATGAAAATGAAATTATTTTGAATTTTTATAGATCAAAATTGCTTCAATCCTTTCGTGATTTTCGCAAGTTTGTTTTAATGTTTGCACTGTTTTATTGCACCTTGTGTATCAATATTCTAGATATAAAGAAATATGATTAAAATGATACCATGTACTTAATTTGTTACTTGTGAATCAATTTGTGTTGTATATGAATCATTTGACATATACATCTACTAAATAGCCGGTAAAAGATCAATGTTATTAATTATTACGATGCATGAATATACATCAATATTTCAACCTTTGAAATCATAATAGGATAATTATCTCTAATTTCGCATGTTCAATTTATTAATAAACATGATTTTTATATTATAGTATTATGTAGCTATTTCAAGAATTATTTGTCATTTATGTGTCTCTATGCACACACAAACACACACACACACACACACAAATATGAAGTAAGTAGTTTACAAAAAAACATGAACCAAATTTTTACCATTTGTTTTGGATGTACTTGAACAAAAAAAATAGAAATTTGATAAACAAATATGATTAATTAACCTTACCACTATAAACTATTTTTTTATTTTTATTTTTTTACTGAAAATGGTACTAAAATTTGCACAATTTGTATTTTAAGTACTTCAACCAAAAAATGGAAATTGATAAACAAATATGGTGAATTAATTTTACCACCATAAAATATTTCTAAAGTGTTGAGAACAATAGAGGTTATATTTTTAGATTAGATAATTAATAAAAGAGAAAATCATAATATATAGGAGTATAAGTTTTATACTTACCTCGACATCAACAATGATGAACGTCATTGTATTTTCGGTAAAAAGTAATACGAAAATATTCAAATTATTAAATTAGCTTTATCTTGCAAAATTTTAGAGACTACTTTTGAAAGATCACTAATAAGTAATACATATATATAGGAGCCTAGGAGGTGGAAATATGAAGGGACAGAATGCAAAAAAAATATTGAGAATCTGGACATAATACAAAGAGTTTCAGAAGATGTATTTTTTATAAATTGGACATTAATTGTTATTAAATGTTATTGATTATAATAATTTTATGAAGATCCATTTTTAGAAAGTTAGTTTAGGCGGGAAACTGCCATAAATATGAGGACTATACGCTTATGTCATTATATATATATATATATATATATATAGATTAATTTATTAAAGTATTTATCTACCAAAATCTTAAATAATATATGATTCTTCATTACTATAATAAAAGATTAATTTGATTTAAAAATTATTTTTTATTAGTATAAATTCAATAATAATAATATGGTTGGTATTAAATTGATTATCGATTTATCTATTCATAATTAATATTTAGAATCAATTGTTATTGTAGGCAAAATGTATAAAACGTTACAATATGGTATCAAAATAAGATTTTACTATTGGATAATTTTTTACAATTAAAACATGTAATTAATATAATTCTAAATTTTTTATTTTAGTGAATAACGATCCCATGATTTATTAAAATTCGGTTGATAAAAAATATTTTTTTTATAATAATTGGTTTTTATTTTGTAACATAACTCTAGCCATGAATTTTATTGATTTAACATTTAGGAAAAAAAATTATGTTCTTCATATGGACGGTAATCAAAGATCGTTTGATATTTTTTGACTTAGAAAATTATGGAGGTAGGTAATTAGGAAGGTAACAATATTAGATAACTTAACAAAGGCAAATAATTCAGGTGTAATTTTATCTAAACATGTGTTTAATTGATGCAATAAATGGTAATATAGTGGATAAGTAAAAATTATAGTGAAAATAGACCCTCAGTTTTTTAATAATGTATTATTGTACCTAGTAGGATGATAAAAAGAATTAAAGCTTCCATAATTTAATAATTAAAGAAATTTCTTTCATTATATTTCTTTTTGCATACAATAAGCCATATTTTCTTCATCCTAATACTAATCCCCCTATTGAATATACACTTATTTTTTTAAAATAATAATTTGACTTTACGTAATTTTTCCTTTAGTACCTCCAAGTTATCACTAGTAGTATTCACTCAAGAGGGTATATCTTTTTTCAATCTTACAAATACGAATAATATATATATATATATATAACGTTTTAAAATATAAAATGGATAATTGTTTTGGGACGTCCCAGAATAATATACTGGACACTTATTTTAGGAAGTAGTGAATATTTATTAAAATTATAATTTATAAATAGTGTGTGCACAAGTACAATAAAAAAACTTAAGTTATATTTCTAAAAAAATATTTTTTAAATGTATAATTGTGTGTGTAAATATGTATAAGATTTGCTTTTTGTTAAAAAAATAAAAGGAACTCAACTGTATGATCATGAGGTAGAGGGAGTGTGAGAAGTGGGCTAGGCATACTGTAATATTATTGATTTGTGAATAATTAGACGGGTGAGTATGGTGGAAATGATGGGTTAAATTAAATATTTAATTGTTTTCACTCTCTTTTCTCTCATTAACTCTTTCAAGAGACTAGAAAAACCACTGAAAATTCAAATTGAGAAAAATAAAAAATGGAAACGAAAAACGTTCATAGGAAACAAAAATTAAAAGGAAGAAAATGTAAAAGTAAAGCAATAGAAACACTTTGTTATTTATTTATTCTTCTTTTACTTAAATTTTAGGTAGTAAAAGAAGCTATTAATATTTAATAACTTGACCTCCATCATCTTTATTTATTCTATTTATTTGAGTCGATTAAAAAAATAACTACAAAAATTTAGATATTTTCTCTCTACCAACTCGGTAACCTCTAATCTTCTCACGAAAAACTTCTGTTTGTTGGTTTTCGGTGATTCTTTTGATTAGAAAATTTCTTCTCCACCCTTTTTTGTTGCAATTTTTTGACCAAAAAAAGGAGAAAAAATGTTTCGGGTATTTTTTATAATTATAATTTTAATTGGTAGTTTCAATACAATTGCAGAAATGTATCGAAAAGGAAAGTAATGTGAAAGTGGGTATGAACTATGAAGAATCTCCTTTTGGACTTGTTGACTCCTTTGCACCTTCTGGGAGACGTCCGATTTTCAACCGCTGCGTTGAATGACACAAATGCAACCATGATAATTTGGGGCCTACATGGCTACATCTCCTTAAGAGTTAAGACATCACACTTCACACCAACCATTCCATCTAGGAAAGATAGTATGCTTTCTCTTAAACTAGTTTTTAATTTAAAAAAAAGAGTGAGTCTTATTAACCCCAATTTGGGGTTAGATGAATAGTATTGCCCCAAATTTAGGGTAATATTATTAAAAAAAATTGGGGGGAGGGGGGGAGATTTGTGGTACTTGTTGGAAAGTTTTGAGGTTTTTTTTGCCCTAATAAGTGATTTGGGTACCTGTTGGAGTTGATCTTAATCGTATGTTCTTACGAATTTATTGTATTATTTAACCCGTCATACAAATTAATAAAAAATAAATAGCTTGATTGTTAATATTGGCATGATATGTGCATTCCTTTTAAAACATATATGCATGTGACTTATAATTAAAGTACGAAGAAAAAGTGAGAGTAAAAGTATTGTCTTAAAAACGAAACTTTTAGACAAGAAAATCAGCAGAACCTAAGAAGGCAAAGGTTGCTCTTAATCATCTTTTAACTTCAGATGATGCACAGGATGAGGAAGAAAATTGCTGAGATCAGTGTTGACTGCATACATCTAAAAATAACATTTTATCTTTGATTTCTAGCTGTATAATTCTACTGACGTAGTTTGATAGTGGTTATACTGCTTCTGAATTTAAATTTGATCTATTTAAGAGTTACATTTTAGTAGGACACTGTCTCACACTTGTTAATTTTCTGAGCGTTGTGATTCTTTTTGGTATTGTCTATTTCATTATTATGCTTTAATTTTGCGGGTCACGTTAGTCACTTAATCCACTTTCGTGATATTTTTTTTATGGATATCGTTTAATAACTAGAAACTTAAAAATATCCTTACAAATCTTTTTGATATATATTATAAATAAATCTAACACTTTATTGTTTGTATTTGTTTAACTATGTATGAAATGACTAACCAACATATAAGTAGATAGTATTAATTATTAAAGGAGATTTATGTAAACTTTTAGCTAGCAAAACAAAGGAATAATAGAAAAAGGTAGAGATTAAACCCTATACAACGGTGTCTCTAAGGCTCCGTTTGTTTTAATGAAAATAATTTTCTAAAAATAACTTATGAAAAATAAAAAAAATAATATTTTTAGGTATTTGATAATTTTTTTGAAAATATGTCAAAAATATTTATGAATGTTTGAAAAACACATAAAAAATATTATAAAAAACAATTCCTGAATACATACAAAATAGTTATATTTTCTTCGTCCTAATACTAATGCCCCTATTGAATATACACTTATTTTTTAAAAAAATTGTTTGACTTTAAATAATTTTTCTTTAGTACCTCCAAGTTATCACTAGTGGCATTCAATCAAGAGGGTATATCTTTTTTCAGTCTTACAAATACGAATAACAAAATTCATAATTGATGTACAAAACGTTTTAAAATAGAAAATTGATAATTGTTTTGGAATGTCCCAGAATAATATAGTTGACACTTATTTTAGGACGTAGTGAATACTTATTAAAATTATAATTTATAAATAGTGTGCACAAGTACAATAAAAAACTTAATTTACATTTCTAAAAAAATTATTTGTTAAATGTATAATTTTAACACTATTCACTATTTCAACTACAACCTTTTACATCAAATCTTACACCAAAATATATTCTTTAGCATATTTTATTTTTATTTTCTATAAACCTTTTAAATTATACTAATTATAAAAGATTACATAATTAATTATTACGATGTTATAATTATTACGATGCATGAATATACATCAATATTTCAACCTTTGAAATCATAATAGGATAATTATCACTACTTTCACATGTTCAATTTATTAATAAACATGATTTTTATATTATAGTATTATGTAGTTATTTCAAGAATTATTTGTCATTTATGTGTCTCTATACACACACACATACGAATATGAAGTAAGTAGTTTACCAAAAATATGAACTAAATTTGCACCATTTGTTTTGGATCTACTTGAGCAAAAAAATGGAAATTTGATAAACAAATACGATTAATTAACCTTACCACTATAAACTATTTTTTACTTTTATTTTTTTTACCGAAAACAGTACTAAAATTTGCACCATTTGTGTTTTAAGTACTTCAACCAAAAAATAGAAATTGATAAACAAATATGGTGAATTAATTTTACCACCATAAAATATTTGTAAAGTGTTGAAAACAATAGAAGTTATATTTTTAGAATAGATAATTATTAAAAGAAAAAATCAGAATATATATGAGTATAAGTTTTATACTTACCTCGACATCAACAATGATCAATGCCATTGTATTTTCGGTAAAAAGTGATGTGAAAATATCCAAATGATTAAATTATATTTATCTTTCAAAATTTTAGAAACTACATTTGAAGGTTCACTAATAAGTAATACATATATATAGGAGCCTAGGGTGTGGAAATATGAATGGACATAATGCAAAAAGTGTTGAGAATCTGGACAGAATACAAAGAGTTTCAGAAGATGTATTTTTTATATATAGGACATTAATTATTATTAAATGTTATTGATTATAATAATTTTATGAAGATCCATTTTTAGAAAGTTAGTTTAGGTGGGAAACTGCCATAAATAGGAGGGCTTTACGCTTCTGCCATTATATATATATATATATATATATATAGATTAATTATTAAATTATTTATCAACCAAAATCTTAAATAATATATGATTCTTCATTACTATAATAAAAGATTAATTTGATTTAAAAATTATTTTTTATTAGTATAAATTCAATAATAATAATATGGTTGGTATTAAATTGATTATCGGTTTATCTATTCATAATTAATATTTAGAATCAATTGTTATTGTAGGCAAAATGTACAAAACGTTACGATATGGTATCAAAATAAGATTTTATTATTGGATAATTTTTTACAATTAAAACATGTAATTAATATAATTCTATTTTTTTTTATTTTAGTGAATAACGATCTCATGATTTCTTAAAATTTGGTTGATAAAAAATATTTTTTATAATAATAGTTTTTTATTTTGTAACATAACTCTAGCCATGAATTTTATTGATTTAACATTTAGATAAAAAAAAAAAGAATAATTATGTTCTTCATATGGACGGTAACCAAATATCATTTGATATTTTTTGACTTAGAAAATTATGTAGGTAGGTAATTAGGAAGGTAACAATGTTAGATAACTTAACAAAGACTAATAAATCAGGGTTCATTTTATCTAAACATGTGTTTAATTGATGCAATAAATGGTAATGTAGTGGATAAGTAATTATATTATATAAATAGTGTGCACAAGTACAATAAAAAAACTTAAGTTATATTTCTAAAAAAATATTAAAAGGAGAAAAGAATGTTTCGAGCATTCTTTATGATTATAATTTTAGAGTCTCGATATTACGAGCTTGAGCTCGTGGTAATAATATCAGCTCTAGCATATACACTGTTGGATAAAATTTTAGTGAGATCTCTAAATTTTAGGTAGATGATGTGGAATCTACATCTAAAGGGTAAAACAGTAAATTGATGTCTTGAAAATAAATCCCCAGATTTTGTAAATCTTCCCCCACTACCGTTTGTTTCGTATCTTCATCTTCCTCTGTTTTTTCGTTTCCTTATTGCGATGATATCGTTTCCAAGGTTCTCGATCACAGGTTAGAGCATCCACAATGGTTACACTCTAAAACACCATTTATATAACCCCCTAAACCTTTTTAGAGGCCCTTTAAAAAAGTTTCAACTACAACGAGCACCTTCTATATAACCCTTTGAATTGGTGACATCTTAACTAACAAACCTAACTACCAATATATTTTTATTTTTTATTTTTTTATTTTCCTACCGCAATTGAAATAAAATATTTATACTTTTAAATTTTATATTTTATGAAAAATATATTATATGTTTTGATTATATCAAAAAAATTTTATTTAAAGAAAGTCTTGTCACACTTTTTACTATAATCAATATACCCATAATTTTAAGTTATAAATAATAAAAAAAGGAAATGATAGTGCAAAAAATACACTAAATTAATTGAAAAAGAAAATAGAAAAAATGGGAAAGCATACCATCATCAAAGTGATGATGTGAGTTAGGTTGTTTATTTAATTTATAGGCTCTCCACTCTAGTACATCAAAATTTTGGTCAAAAACTGGATGTTCTGATCAAGCCAAAAAAAAAAAAAATCAAATTTTGCCGCCTTCTTTAAATTTTAGAACAAATTTTGTGAAAGTGAACGAATACTAAAAAGAAGACAAATGGAGAAGGAGATAGGTGAGGGAGAGAGAATAAAGAGATGAATGGAGGCCGGCTAATACTCACCCAATAAGTTGGGGGAGAGTTCGCTTTTTTTAGGGATAGGGTGATTGATAGGGTGTCCACTGTGGGACTTAAGTGTGATAAAAAAACCCTAAAAAATGTTTTAAGGTATTAATAAAGGGAACCACTGTAGATGCTCTTAGACTATTGCTCTTTTAGAGCCAGGTCATCAAAGATATTGAAAGCCTTTTCCTCTCTTTCTTCTGGGGAAATCTGGAAGGGGGAAGCTAAGGCGAATTCTATTTCTTGGGCAGATTGTTGCAAACCTCTTTATGACGGGGGCCTTGGAATTAAGTCTCTCTCTTATGTCCATGCGGCTTAGTCTTATTCTTGATGGTGGAAATTCAAGAAAAAAGGATTCCCTTTCAATCTCATACAGGGCAGCTAGATATTGTTCTGCTATCCATTTTCTTCTACCTACTCATTCTAGAGGCTCACATATTTTGAAAAGGTGACTTTTGGTCAAACATGAGATAAAGACATTCACCGGTTGATTGGGCAAGGTAATTTCGATTTTTGACTCTTGGTATGATTCCTAGTTGGATTTAGAATAGTAGTATAGACAAGGTCGAAGGTACTACGTATAAGTCCGTTAAAGACATTTTTCAATCTCATGAATTGCTACCCAATCTGGATCTTATTATTGGCAATCAAGCAACTCAAGCAGCATGAAATCCTTCTATTTACTGCTAAAAAACAATGAAAAGGGGTATGATCGAGAACCTTGGAAACGATATCATCAAGAAGCAAGATGGGTTCTGCTGGGTTTACAAATGTTGATGTTCCCCCTCAAGATTCACCACAAACTCTCTCCTGTTGATTCTCTCTCTCTCTCTCTCTCTCTGTAGAGTTCAACATCGATTTGAGTTCCTTCGTTTGTAGTTCTTTCAACATATTACAAAGATTAATTTTGTAAGAAAGAAAGAAATTAGAAGGAAACATAAAACAGAGGAAGAAGAGAAAGAGGCGATGGAGGAAGATTTAGAGAATCTTGGATATTATTTTCATGACAGCAATTTACTGTTTTACCCTTTAATTAATGTAAATTTCACATCATTTGCCTAAAATTGAGAGATCTTACTAAAACTTGATCCAACGGTATATATGTTAGAACTGATATAATTACCACGAGCTTTATCTCGTAATATCATTTACCATAATTTTAATCGGTGGTTTCAACTTTCAATACAATTGCAGAAATGTTTAGAAAAGGAAAGTAATGTGAAAGTGGGTACGAAGAATCTCCTTTTGGACTTGTTGACTCCTTTGCACCTTCTGGGAGACTTCCAATTTTCAACTATTGTGTTGAATGACACAAATGCAACCATGATGATTTGGGGCCTACATTTCCTTGAGAGTTAAGACATCACACTTCACACCAGCCATTCCATCTGGGAAAGATTGAATGCTTTCTCTTAAACTAGTTTTTAATTTTAAAAAAGGAGTGAGTCTTATTAACCCCAATTTGGGGTTAGACGAATAGTATTGTCCCAAATTTGGGGTAATACTATTTAAAAACATTTGGGGGGAGATTTGGGGTACTTGTTGGAAAGTTTTGGGGTTATTTTTGCCCTAATTGGTGATTTGGGTACCGGTTGAAGTTGATCTTAATCGTATGTTCGTATGAATTTATTGTATTATTTGACCCGTCATACAAATTAATAAAAAATAAATAACTTGATTGTTAATATTGACATGATATGTACATTTCTTTTAAAATATGTGTGCATGTGACTTATAATTAAAATAGTAAGAAAAAGCGAGAGTACAAGTATTGTCTTAAAAACAACACTTTTAGACAAGAAACTTTTTTTTGGGACATACGAAAAAGAAAAACAAGATAATAATTTTGAAACGGAGAAAGTATAATTCATGAATATCCATTATGTTCAAAATATGATACTTATTTTATTTTATTCATTCATTTATCTCACCATTTTCCAATATAGTCTCCCTCTCTCTCTCTCTCTCTCATTTTATTTTAATCATTAAAAAATTAAGAAAAAGACACCGAAAAAAAAAACTTGAGCATCATATATCCCATTTTTCACCTTTTCGAATTATATGTTATGAATTTGAACAATCTAAGAACTCAATTTCTGCACCTTCCCGCAAAAAGTCTTTCCTATTCTAAGTAAAATTTGATCTAATGAATCATCTTGAACAATCACCATTTTAAACTGTTGGCCTTTTTGCACCTTTTCAAATGACAAGCTAGGATCATGGTATATTACTCTCTAGTCTTTCGTGTGGAAAACCTACATAGATAATTTAAATTTTCCCAAAGATGAAGAAAAATTAAAGTAGACATGACAAGTATATTTATTATTTATTTATTTTAGAACCGATTATTAATGTTGTCTAAAGTTTTGCATATTTGAAGTGTCTTCTGGTGGATAATAGCATCAATGGTTTCGGTTCATAGCTTCAACTATGATTGCACAACGATTGAGCTGAATTGAATTGACATGAATTTATTTTAACAAATTTATACATATGCATATTAAAGTTGGTCAGGCGGCCAAAAGGTATATCACCATGCATTTTTCGATTTAGCACTTGGCTTTTCGACTTATCATCGCCGGTTCCAAAAAATAATACCTTTAGCTAATTACTATAATTAATATATATATAAGGGTATAACTACGAGATATAATAATGTATATAACATATAGTTAGACAAGCTATAATAGTTGCTACGAGACTCTTCTATTAGGCTCCGTTTGTTTCACGGAAAATGATTTCCAGAAAATGATTTCCGGAAAATGAAAAGATTTCGTTTTCAGGTGTTTGGTAAAACTTTTGAAAATATGTCGAAAAACATTTTCGGGTGTTTGGCAAACGTACGGAAAATGCAACGGAAAACAATATGTGAATAAATACAAAAATATATTCTAATATTAATGCGCATATTGAATATAAGATATTGTTGAGATTTAAGTAATTTTCTATTGGTAACATCAATTTATCATTAATCGTGTCAAATCAATAAGGTCCATCTTTTTTAAATCTAAAAAATACAAATAAAAAAAATTGACAATTGATATGAAAAAAAAATGTTTTAAAAAATAAAATGAACAATATTTGGGACGTCCCTAAATAATATAGTTGACACTAATTTTAGGACGTAGTGAGTATTTATTAAAATTATAATTTATAAATAGTGTGCACAAACTCCATTTATATTTCTAAATATATTTATTTGTTGAGTGAATGTGTACTTGTGGAAGGGGCGGAGAGGTGCTCGAACTTTTGGAAAATGATTTACGGAAAATGAATCCGTAAGTCATTTTCCGGAAAATAAGGCTTCATTTTCCGTTGACTCGGAAAAGCTTTTACGTTGACTTCATTTTCCTAAGGTTACCAAACACTGGAAAATGAGGAAAACTTTTTCCGGAAGTCATTTTCCGTGAAACAAACGGAGCCTTATTATTAGTTATAAGTACCATTTGTAATTAATAGGCTATGTATAATCATAATTGCTATTGAAAATATTCTACTACTATTGACTATTGCCCTATATAATAGATAACCACTATTAAAACAATAATTGTTTCACGGAAAATGATTTTAAGAAAATGATTTTTGGAAAATGAAAAGATTTCGTTTTCAGGTGTTTGATAAATCTTTTGAAAGCATGCCGAAAAACATTTTCGGGTGTTTGGCAAACGTACGGAAAATGCTACGGAAAACAATATATGAATAAATACAAAAATATATTCTAATATTAATGCTCATATTGAATATAAGATAGTGTTGAGATTTAAGTAATTTTTCATTAGTAATCTTAATTTATCATTAATCGTGTCAAATCAATAAGGTCCATCTTTTTTCAATCTTAAAAATACAAATAAAAAATTGACAATTGATATGAAAAAAAAAAACGTTTTAAAAAGAAAATGAACAATATTTGGGACGTCCCTAAATAATATAGTTGACACTAATTTTAGGACGTATGCGTATTTATTAAAATTATAATTTATAAATAGTGTGCACAAACTCCATTTATATTTCTAAATATATTTATTTGTTGAGTGAATGTGTACTTGTGGAAGGGGCGGAGAGGTGCTCGAACTTTTGGAAAATGACTTACGGAAAATGAATCCGTAACTCATTTTCCGGAAAAGAAGACTTCATTTTCCGTTGACTCGGAAAAAGCTTTTACGTTGACTACATTTTCCTAAGGTTATCAAACACCGAAAAATGAGGAAAACGTTTTCCGGAAGCCATATCCGTGAAACAAACGGAGCATAATCTTCAAGTTAATTATTATATAAATTAACCAACTAATTTTTTAATTTTATAAATCCTCCATGCCAAATTATGTGTATCGCATTCTTATTTGGGACATCCCAAAACAATCTTTGTACAGATACATATCAACATAATTTTAAATCATTTCAATCAAAATTGATGCTTGTTCATATGTTTGTGTGAACTTCTTTTTAACACTGATGGTGTATCAAAAGTAAATTAATTTTATAAATATAGTATCCAACTAAATATTTTCTAACCTTTGAACGATTTTAGAAAATTATTTTTTAAAAGTAATTATATCTAATTCTTAAATAGTTCCATTTTGTTTAGAATGACATGATTCTTATCTTTCTTGAATATGTTCTAAAGTAATATTTTATTTTCAATTTTGTAAAAACCTTCAAGTATAAGTCGAAAATATCTTTTTTATGAGAAAGATGAAAAAAATAACAAAGAAACTTAATAATTTGATATCATTGAAGGATGTTTTAAAATAAAATATCTTTATAAAAAAAAATCTTATTTTGAAACGAAAGTGCAATGTTAAACGACCACCGATTTGCATACGTTAAAAACACCAACTTCTTTCAAAAACAAAGTCAATAGAAGTTTATATTCAATAATAATATTATTTGTAAAGAAAAGACATGAAAAAAGGTTTAGGAGGGTAAAAAGTGAAAGTGGGTAGGAGAGGAACCTTCCTAAACTGTATGACCCTTTTACACCTTCGGGGAAAAAGTGTATGCTAGCGGAGCGGATGAAGTATTAAGTATACTGTTTAATGTATTATGTATATATACTCATTCAGTTATGGCATTCGTTCACTTGCAATCAAATTATTTGTATGAGTTCGGTCTTCCCTCCCGGTGGTTGTCTCCCCTTTATTAATCGCCAATTTGTCAGTTATATTTAGGGATGATTACTACTTCTAGTTCTAGGGCACAACTAGAACAAGAAATTCTTTTAGAATTCGTGGCTGATATGCCGACTAAACTCTCCTGGAGCTCCCCCATAAGCTCCTCTGATTCATGGGTTTTCTGGAGCCAAGTAGAAGAAGAAGCGATTATTAGCATACATACATCATCATCAACAAGTTCGGTTTTGGCAATTCGAAACCAAATCAAAGCTGCCCTTTGCTCCTCTATCTGGGGCGATTCAGATGATATTTTGGTTCAGTTTTGGGCACCTACGATTGAGAATGGGGGTCTTACAACTTCACACCAACCATTCGCTATTAAACATATGAATGAAGATCTCATTCGGTATAGGAAGCATTGTGTTAGTTATGGGTGTGGAGTTGGAGATGGTATCCCTGGCCGCGTTTTCAGGAACCAAGTCAACGAATTCAGTCCAGACGTGAGTTATTACTCTATCAACGATTATCCACTGAGTGAACTCGCTCTAAGTTGCGGTATCACTCAAATAGCGGCTCTCCCCATTTTCCAACGTCATTCCTCTGTTTGTGTTGGTGTACTTGAAATCCTTTCAGTCCATCCCACAATTTTTTATTTCTATGTCAGCGTCAATTCAGTCTTCAAGGCCCTTGAGGTTAGTGCCTTCTTAGAAGAATTAATTTCTTTCCTTTTTCTATGGATTATTATTAATGTCTTCTGTTTCAAACATTTCAAATACTCGGTTACTTATTTTCAGTTTTACTCCTTCCTTGCAGTGCGTAGGTCTCACTACTATAAATCCACATGAGATACGTAGAGAGCAGTTACCCAAACAAGTAAGCCAGCCCAGTGAAATTAACTTGTCAATTTTTAATTTCATTTTTCAATAATCTCTTTCAATACAATAATGTTCTCTAGCATGCATTTAATTAACGTTGCTTGCAAATCAGATACAAGAGAAAGAGGGCATAGACCTAAACCATGTGGCTGACGAAATCAGAAACACACTGCAACACGCGTGTAAAACATTTTGTTTACCTCTTGCAAGTGCTTGGGTTAGATGCACGGAAGAATTAGTGATCTCAATGTCCACAACCCATTATATCTCTGAATACGCGCATTCCGCTATTCTTCAAGCCATGAGAGTGGGCCGCGGCTTTCTTGGCAACGCATTCTTGTCGCATAAACCATACCTCTGCAGAGATGTGACCCAACTTAGCATGAGTGAGTATCCTATGGCACATGCTGTTCACAAGATAGGATTCACCAGTTGTTTTGCAATTGGCTTGCAGAGTAAGAGTATTGCCACTGGTAATCATGATTATGTACTTGAGTTCTTTCTTCCCAAGGGTAGTTCAGAATTTCATAGTCTTCTGTCCTCAATACTGGCGATATTGAAGCGGCGTTTGAAAAGTTTTAAGGCTGTTACAGGAGATCCTGCAGATGGCTTATTTATTGAGGTTGATAAGTCATCTTTTAGTACCGTCTTTGAATCATCGCAAACATGCCCAACTATTGTTACCGACATTGAGTCTGGAGCCTTACAGAATGAAGGTGAGGTTCTGCAGGCAGATTTTTCCTGTCCTCAATTGGTCATGAACGAGTTAGTCGAGAAAGGAAGTGACTCTGTTGGTCTAGAACAGAGCCAAGTAGCTTGTCTTTCGAAGGAAAAACGTCTAGTGAAGAAATCAAAGGCGCAAGACGAAAAGAAGGAAAGCTCATGTTCTTACGAAACTCTCAAACAACATTTCGGAATGAAGCTTGACGATGCTGCCGAAAGCCTTGGCGGTAATTTAAGCAGATTTTTCAACTTGCTATATTCTTCTCATTTTGGATTCAAATTAATCCCAAATCTTCTGAATATCTCCAATTCTCATGTGGCGCACCTACTTGAAACAATACTTATAAAAATGGAAAACCAAAAAATGACATGTGGGAAATATTATATTGATCTATGATTTTCCTTGTGCAGTTAGTCGATCCACAGTTAAGCGTTGGTGCAGGGATCATAACATCAGAAGATGGCCATTTCCAAAGAGAAGCAAAGTTTGTTCAGCGCAACCTATTCCCAAGCAAGTAAATGCACCTATTTAGGAAAATGTTGTACCAATTTCAGAATCTAGCGGGAGAGATCCTTCGTCTTCTGACCTGCCAACAAATTTGGCACCAACACAAGTCGCAAGTACGATGATGGTAAAGGTAACATATAGGGATGACATTATAAAGTTTCAACTCTGTTTTCCATTTAGAATGACAGACTTGATGGAGAAAGTGATCCTGAGGTTGAAGTTAAGTGAAGGAACTTTTAACGTCAAATATCAAGACGATGAAGGTGATAATATTCTACTTGCATGTGATGAGGACCTTCAGGTTTGTATGAATAGTATGAAATTATTGAAAGAGAGTCCAATCAAAATGGTGATTGAGTCGATTACCAATGTCGCTCCTTGAATGTGAGTGAGTACATTATGTATTTAGCTTTGTGTACTCGTGTCTATCGATCTGTATATAATTACTTATGTAGGATCCTCAATGGATTTCCTCTCCATTTATTGTTTTAAACTACATTCTCACCTCCATCCTTTGATATATGCGATAAATCTTATGAGTTCCAACCTAAGGGGATGTGCCTTGATATATGCGATTCATGGTTCGCTGAAGTCACTACAAGAAAACAGGGCAACTGCAACGGAATATTGCAACGCAATTGAATTTAGTTGCAATATGAAGTGTACCGCTCATTCCTAGACTTGAAACTCATTAGCCGCGTTATTTTTTTTGGGGGGAAAAATGGAGGGAAGAAGTGCGCCTAAATTGCAACAGTTATTGCAACAATTTTAAAAATTATTTTTTAAAATTGCAAAACCTGATTGAAACTACGTCATTTTGACTTGCCTATAGAATAGAAAAACCTAATTAGGACTAAATTAATTAATCCCCAAATCAGATTTCACACCCTTACCCTTCGTTTTCTCTCGTGCTCTCCTCCGGCCTTCTTTTCCAAAACCCGTCGTCTTCTTCCAGCAGCCACGCCACACTCCGTCATCCTCACTCTCGGATTTAAAGCTACGGTTCGGTCAATTGAGTTTAACGAGTTCACTCTCCTCCGAACAAGGTATTCAGTTCTCTCCCGATGTACAACTTTGTAAATTGGAGAATCCTTCCTTTTTTGGTGATTGATGAATGCAATTAGGAAAGGGTAATAATTTTTTTTTGAAGTTAATACCAAGTTCTTGCTCTTGAATTTAGCAATATAGGTACATGTGAATTTCCCCTATGGATTTGCTTATTCCGTTGCAATTTTGTTCTTCCCCATCTAATTTATTAGCTACAGCTCTTTTGTGTGTGTGTGTGTGTGTGTTTGTTTCTATTTCTCTTTATTATGTATTTTAGCAATACAGGTTCATGTGATTTCCCCATATGGATTTTCTTATTGTGTTGCAATTTTGTTTTTAGCATATACTAGTAAGAAATGGAATGAAATGAATAGTTAGAGATAAAATAAATTAGCCGATAAAGGATTCATACCGAAGGCTTAGAGTCAAAAATACGAGGCGCACCCATATCCTTTGCGGAGGTAACAACGGTGTCGTTGAGACCCATTACCGTTCTAATGGTGCTGGTGTAGCGTCGTGCATTGGCGACCCTTTCTGCAAGGTACAATCACAATACAAAATCGAGATACAAAGAATCGTTAATGTATATTAGCCAACAAGGCGATTGACAATGTACTGAGCCAACTCTTCAGGCGCTTTTTCAATTTATCTTCTCGTTTCTTCCTACTGGAGTCTTGACCAAGTATTTTCTTGATTGCTTCAGCCTACATAATTCAATGTACCGAATTTGCTTCCACCTCAAATCGATATAATTTATGAAATAGAGGATTGGTCAAATGTAAAATGAAAATAATAAAAAATCGCAGATTCGAAGCACCTCGATTCTCGAGCCGCCTTCTCATTCTGATACGTGTCTCTCTGCGGCCTCGGCTTTCTTGAGTTGCTACTCCACTTACGTGAGTTTCTCCTTTTGCTCTGTTTGGAGAGAATTTCAATGAGCAGATTAAATTATTAATTTCGATCCCTATGAATAATTCTAAATCTTGAATCTAGATGAAGATAAAGCGGACCAGGACAATCCCCAATATGATTTCAAAGCGCTTTCCCCAATCTAAACGTGTGGACTTTTCTTTATCTGCGAAAAAATGTCGGTTTAAAGTCCATATCAATGTAATAGGTCCTTAAACCACCATTTAGATACAAACACCCAAAAATGTCATACAAGAATACACAACCGAGAAGAGCTGTTCCAACTGTTTATATCCACAATAAAATGATGTCAACAGAGAGAGATTAATATACTTTGAATTTGACTTTGCCTTTTATTTTCCCTCTTCTGAATATACTATTAGGTCGAGAACGCTCTCTTGGAAAGTTCGGTACATGTGACATCTTAAGTGTTTTAAGAGATAGTGTATGAAATAATGAGGTGGAATTATTGCCTAAAGAAGAAATCAAAATCCATTATATGTCTTAAGCAACTTTTTGCTTTAATTTTGGATCCCAAATGAGTACTCTACAATATAACAAATCCCATAAAAACTCGTGAGAGTGTACAAGGTAGTGACGAGCATTGCTTATTAAGGCACACGTGACTTCTATTTGACAAAGAAGAGCAAGAAGGATTGATAGCACTTACCAATTTTCTATGTTATTAGAATTTAAAACACAATGCGACTTGAAATGTCAATGTGGTGCAAATATGAATGTCGTTTTGTCATGCTTTCACTAGAAAGTTGAGGCATTTATCAAGTACTTGTCTACACAATTCATCAATTAAAGGCGAAGAAAAGTTACTGAACATCAAGAACCCAATGATTGTCATATCCCACAAAACATGCAAGGTTAAATTCAACCAACTCGTCGTCACGAACTCACTTCAATGAACCGGCACTTATGATGGTCACTGGGAACAACTATATCCATGATCATTCTTCGATCTTCTTTACGCCCATCTTTATTGATTCAATTGTTCCTTCATCGAGGAAAAGATGTCATGTAATGTAGTTTTGTTACGCTTAGGATCTGTAAAATTTGATTTACCTTTCAACAATTATCTAAATAAACATGGTTCATGTACTAATGACTGATGTCTGTTTAATTATGTAAAATATCTTAAATGTTATCGTTAGCATGGAAGTTTATGGACCAAAAACTTGGGAAATATGCTGCTCAACGACTCTTGGAGTTGGAACCTGATGATGCTGGCTACTATACATTGTTAAGTAATGTGCAAGCTAACGATGAAAGATGGGCTGAAGTTGAAGAACTAAGGAGTTCAATGAAAGATAGGGATATGATAAAGCGACTGGGTGGAGCTGCATAGAAGCAAACAGTCGATGCATGGCTTTGTTGCTTGAGATAAATTAGATCCTCAGGTGAATGAAATTTATGATACGTTAGGATGCTTGAGTAAGAATATGCAAGACTTGGGAGATAGAACTTATAGCTGATTTTGCTCTCTGGAAATGAAAACATTTTATCTAAAAGGACTTTAGCTGGCTTGACTATCTAATTCATTTTCAAAATGATAACCACATTTATTTTCTTTCCCCTTTCGCTCGCATTCCTCCTTTAGAATCGTTTCATCTCTAAATGTCTTAGTAAGGTGTAATAAAAAATTCAAAATTTGTATGAGGAGACGAAGCTTTTATCATATTTTTAATCGAGATATCTTGCCGAGATGTGAAGCTGCAATCACCTTGTTTGTCTAGTTGAACTTGCATTTATCTACTTAATTCAAAAGCTACTCACCAAAATCAGTGCGTGTTCCTACTTCGATGCGTATTGTTGAAGATTATTAAGAAATTCGAGATACAAACATACGGTTTAACTCCGGAGGTCGGGGAATCTTTATGAATTCAGTAGATTATTTGACATTTATTAGTTTGTTGGATGGGGTTCAGAAGTATATTCCAGTTCGTATAATGCTGGTATGGGTAACTGTGGATGAAATCTGAGATGGAAATCGAGAATTAGGCAGTCATGAAACCCCACAAGTGAATTAGGCCGCGAAAAGCCTACGATGCATTGCTTTGGCTTCCAAAACAGTCACAGCAAAAGACAGAATCATTAATCACAATCTTCACGAGGACTTGAACAGCGAATCTGTGGTGGAAGGAATACAATTAAGAAATTACACAGACCAAGAGAGGATGGATATAATCTTGAAGGTGTACTGCCTATCCTTTTACTAATTTATCTGTAAATGTGTACTTTGAACTAGTATTCCTAGATAACTGGTTGTTCTTAAAATAAAATTAGTGTTAACTAAGCTCTCCCTTAACCTATTCGGGCATCTCACTCTTTGAATAAGGTAACTCTTATTTGCAGAACCTGTAGTAGATATGATACCAGAATCATGAATTCTAATTTATGGATTTCTGAGACACATTCAATAACCATCAACAGTGATCAGTGCAATTTAAGGTAACTCTATGCTGACTTGATTCTCAATTTCTTAAAAACATTTTAGCTCTTTTGTCAGTTAACCTCATTTCATCCACTTCGGTAAGGGTAGATTTAGAAAAAGTTCTTATGTTTTCTTTGCTGAATCTGGAATTGGACTAGACCAGGAGTCGGGACAAAATATGCAATTACTAAATTTTGAGTTTCATTTATAATTTCTAATGAGTAAGTTAATATTATAATTTCATCTAACCAGTCGTGCTCGTGTTCATTAAAATATCAAGTAGCTAACTTTTCTACTTTTTTTCTTTATGATATGAACATCCTCTTCAAGTCTTAACAAAGTAGGAGGGAATAGTACATAATTTGCTAAAATTGGAAACAAAAAGGAGAGAGCCTCCAGGCTCCAACCCCAAAGCAAAACACCTTTTTTCTCTCTCCTCACTCCCTATATTAAGCTATTGAGTGTCTGCTCAGTTTATCATAAAAGCAATTTCAGTGTGCAGAGCATGGGCTCAACCTGGACCTGCCCTGGCTGCTGCTCCACCACCTCCCACTTCAGCTTAGCTATCACTTCATCTTGCACAGGCACATACTCCTGTGTAATCAATCAACACACACACACACCACACAACTCACATTAAAATCAAAAAACACGAAGATGGTTTTGTGTGAAGATACCCTTTTGATACAATCCAGACTTTTGTAAGTATATTCTTAATCGGAATGGAGTGAGTAAACAATTGTTATCATTGGATTTGTTGCTTTTGTGGAATATTACATTCCTGATTCATTCACTGCAGATCCAGTCATACCTTGCAGGTGTTCCTATGTTGTCATTGGATATAGGTGAGTTCTTTTTGTGATGCTCTTCTTTTTCATTTATTTTTGGTAAATGAAATTATGTCCCCAGTGAGTATAGGCTGTCATGGGGTTGTCTTTTCACTGACATTATGAATAATGAGAACAAAAGATTAGGTTGCGGCAATGTTTTGTATATTTGAAATAGGAATACAATGTTATCCGCAAATTGCTTTTACTATTTGGTTGTCACACAAGAATTACTAGCGAGTATTCTTGGCCTGGATTTGGAATTGCTTGTGAGCATTTCTGGCCGGTATTAGTCTTTATGAATATTTTTGTTTGTTTGATGCTTTCCTTTGTGGCAGAATCAATCCCATCCCAAAAACATTTGAAGTAGAGTTATCCTTGGTAATTTCTAGCTGATCTGAATATGAATATTTAATGGCATCACCGTGTTCCTCAACCTTTGCTAAAGGACCCCATTAATTGATTACATGGGTGACATGTGTTTCTTACGCTAGTACATTAGCTTGAATTGAATTTGAATTGAGTTTCCCTTTCATGATTAGCCCTGATTGACTGAGTTTCCTTGAGCAATCTTATTCATTATATGTAGTTCAATTGTTGTTCTTGCATTACATACTGATCAAGTTTCACAGGGTATGAAAAGCATTGTTGTAACATTTGTATATTGATTTAATTATAGGTAGAGTTGTACATACTTTTAGTTTGGTAGTCGACACCTTGTATGAGGAAATAAACTATCATAATTTCCATCCCGTAAGTAATCTTCATGTGTGAGTTTAATTCGTGAGTTTTTGTGGCTGTTTTTGGGCTGTTTTGGAGGGTTTGGTTCAGCCATAGGGCTGTCCAAAAAAACTGGAACAAATTTGTTAATTCAAGCTTTCACATACGCATCAGCATATGTAATGAAACAATTGGAATAATAATATTATTGATATGTTTCTCACCTCTGTGACTCTTCCTTCCTTCTCTGTCATAGTAAGATAATCTAATTTCCTTTCAGGTTGGTAGTTCCTCGGCATGACGATGGTGTCAAGTTTCCTTGTGAAAGAGTAGAACAAGCGAGGGAAGATATTCAAAAACAAATACAAGCTGACAATGCTGCGGAAATGGAGAAAATCAAAGCTGATTTCAAGCTAATGCAAGAGGAAATTCGGTCACTTAGAGCCCAACAACCTTCATCAACGTTTGTGTAGTTTGACAGTTAGACAGTGCCTTTTGTTAATCACTTGGAGACTCTTAACATTCTCTACACTTTCATGTAATCAGACACATCGACAATGACTTTTGAATGAAATGTTTAAACTTGAGTTGTTTTAAATGTTTGATTTTAGATTTAATTTTTTTTGTAAAATGTGAAATATGAAATGTTCAATCAGGTATGATAATATATATATATATATATATATATATATGTTGCAAAAATGCAACGAAAAAGTCTGTTACAAGAATGCAACAAAAAATGCAACGAAAAAGTATGTTACAAAAATGCAACAAAAAATGCAACGAAAAAAATCTGTTGCACGAATGCAACAAAAAAAGTCTGTTGCAAGAATGCAACGGAAAAAGTTTGTTGCAAGAATGCAACAGAAAAAATTAGTTGCTATTTGCAACAGACGTTAACTACCCTTAGAAACACATTTGCAACAGAAAAATTTGAAATTGCAACGCTCGATTTTCGTTGCAATATCATGCAACGGAATACATTCGGTTGCACAAAATTTGCAACGAGGGTTTTCCAAACGGAATTTGCAACAAACTTTTTTCGTTTCAATCGTCTAATTGTAACGGATTTTCATTTTTTGCAACGGAATTTTCCGTTTCAATTGCTCTGTTTTCTTGTAGTGAGTTCTTGTAACTATCTGCATATTTGGTTATTGATTTGGAGAGTTGGTTAAAGGTAGGGGTGGCAATATTTTATCCAATCCATTGGGTTATCCAATAAACTCCTTATAAAAGACTTATTGGGTGTTATCCATTAACACCCAATTAACTTAATGTGTGTTAATGGATGGGTGTTAATGGATAACACCCATTAGAGACTAATAACAAAATGGATAATTTTGAGTTTTAACCGGTTATCAATTGAGTTTATCCACTAATGCCCTACCATCACCAGCTTTATCCCACCACCGGCAACCACCTCCTCCGTCCACCTCCATCCACCGTCGGCAACCTTCTCAAGTCACCGCCTCTCGCTAATGCGGACCATAGCCGCCGCCTGCCGCCTGCCAGCAACCATTATCGGTCGCCTCCTGCCGCCAACCTTCCAAGATATGGACGAGTTAGGAGCATCGGGCAGAGGTGTGGTGGCGACCAGTTGATAGTTGGGGCAACGAGCAACTGTGTCCCCCTGTTGGCGACATCCTTGACATTTTCCAAGATATGGTCGCTGTTGTCGAGGAGGAGTTGCCAAGGACTGAGAGGGTTGCCGAGGTTGCGATGATGGTTGCCGAGCAGACGAGCTGTTAGTCCTCGGGGTAGCAGGATTGGCCGAAGCAGGATGTGAGAGGGACGCGGTCTGTAACTTCTTGAGAAGCAGCTCGCGGTTCATGAAACTCATCAAACGAGATAGGAGTGTCTCCGCCTTCAACCACATCAACAACAGCTAGTCATCATCCAAACCCCCGAGGATGATCTTAATGAGATCCTCGTGGTCGAGTGGTTTTCCAAGAGCAGCGAGCTTATCAGCACGACCTTTGATGAACTACATGTATTCGGAGATCGACTGAGTGCCCTTGGAAGCTCGCTTGAGGTAGTCCTTGATCTGCTTGATATGACCGCGAGTTGGACGAGTATAGGTGTGAGAAAGAGTTTGCCATGCATCGCGAGTAGTGGCGGCCTGTTGGATCAAGGAACCACAGGATCGAGCAGAAAGGAAGCCAACAAGGGTGCCAAACATAAGTTTGTATTACCGGATCCAGGGTTGGTATTGTGGGGTGGGCGTAGGAACATCCTTGGATGTTTGAGCATCCTTGGAAAGTATGGTGGGAGGCAGACATGGATGTGAGCCATCTACGAACTTATAGAGGTCATAGCCAATGAGGATTGCCTAAACTTGGAGTTTCCAAGCGATGTAGTTAGTGGTAGTGAGTTTGGTGATGTTGTGGTGAGAGATGTTAATGAGTTGGAAGGTTTGGTTTGGATCAACGGGATTTTGGACGGTGAAGGTTTGGTTTCTGGAAGCCATGGAGGCGGAAGATGGGCGGCAGATGCAAAGGGAAGAATGAAGGTATCATGGACAAGCATGTGTATGATGATAAGCATGTATGGCAGAACATGTATGAAAAGCACGTATGATAAAGCATGTGTGGAGAAACATGTGTATGGAAAAGCATGTGTGGAGAAGCATGTATAAAAAAGCATGTATGGAGAAGCATGTGAATGGAAAGCATGTATGGAGAAGTATGTATATAAAAGCATGTATGGAGAAGCATGTGCATAGAAAGTATGTATGGAGAAGCATATGTATAGGAAGCATGTATATATAAGAGAAACATGTATGCATAAGAAAAGATATATATATATATATATATTACAAGTATGTATGTATGTGTAATTATTATGATATGGCGTGTGAAAATTATGTGTGAGATATTAAATGCATGCAATTATTTAAAATTCAATACATGTAACCTAGCATTGTTTTTGTTGATGTTTGCTTGAGGCAGGATGTTGTGTTGTTAGGCGAGGGTCGCCTGCAATTAACTTTGTTGACGATCGTCAACTTTCGCTAAGATCTCTTGCCTGTATCAAAATCAAGGAAAGACGTAAGTAGAGCTTGCGCCAGGTGGCGGTGTCTATGTTTCCTAATGCAAGGATGATGATGAGATCAGCAGTATGTGTATATTAAAAACATGTATCTTGAGAGGCGTGCAAAAAATGCAATGCATATTAAAGTTGCGATGCAAAATTTTAAAACATATTGACATGGAAGGCATGCAAGCATTTGATATGGAAATATGTAAGCATTTTGACATGGGAACATGCAAGCATATTGACATGCAATCAGTTGTTATGGAAGCATGTAAACATCTGATATGAAACATGTAAACATTTGATATGAAAACATTTGAACATTTGATTATGGGGGCATGCAAACATTTGATATGCAAACCTTTGTGCTATGATGGTCGTGCCTACCGTAATAGCCTGCCTACATATCCTTGAAAGGAATCAAACCAAACGTAGTTCGGTTCTAAGCCGAAACATGTAAGAAAAACATTTATGATGCATTATTATTTGAAAAGGCTAAATGTTTTGCGATGTGCAACTAATTCAAAAGAATTAAACATTAAAGATGCATGATAAATTCAAAAGAATCAAAGTGTATGAGCAATACATAATGAATTCAAAAGAATCAAATGTTAGCGATGCATCATTATGTCAAAAAAAAAAAAAAAAATATATATATATATATATATATATATATATATATATATATATATATATATATATATGATGCACAATTTAACTCAAAAGAATTAAATGTTTGTGTGGGTTCCCCGGTGTGCGCCCGCGCGCCCTTGGATAGGGATGCACGTACATCCGGAAGCGAGACACCACGCTTTCCATTCCACCCTCCCTTGTTTAGGGGAGAACGAAATTAAAAATGCAGAAAGGGTGTTGTCTTTAAAAAGCGCGTTGAATACGCCTCGGTCACCGAAGTGGATTTTTTTGTCCATATGGGAGCTTTGAGTTTTCTGTATCAAGTTATTCCTTTTTTAAGGGATACTAGGATATAGGAATACATCGCCCTTTCATTCTCAATCTTCCTTTTTTTAGGGGGAAACAGAAAAGTGCAAGAAAGGAGTGTTGCGAAGCCCCGCTATGGATTTTATGAAAATTGTTTGATGGCCTATTTCGGATCACTATGAGTGCTTTGGGTTTTCTATATCAAGTTATCCCTTTTTTAGGGGATACCAGGATATAGGAATACATCACCCTTTCATTCTCATTCTCCATTTTTTAGGGAAAAACGGAAAAGTGCAAGAAAGGAGTGTTGCGATGCCCCACTGGATCCAATATGTTTTATAGAGTCGCCATCTTTATTTTAAGGAAGAAATAAAGAAAAACCAAAAAAGAAAAACCAGAGATTGCAAAAATGGGTTCGGAGGCTAAGTTACGAGTTGGGAAGGTGCTAGGCACCCAACTCGTCCTTTCGGTCTCAAAAACGGTTTTTGGCTAAAGTATGCTTCTTGTTATATTTATCTAGCAAATAAATAAAGCATTAAAAGACAGGAAATAAAAATAAATACATCTATATTTACATTATTTACAGACTTGCAGCCGTCTCCTTACAATAATTACAAATACATTTAAAAATATTTGGCCATAATAACGGCTCTTTTAAATAGTATTTCCGAACTAAATCCGGGTAGCACAACGGCTTATATTTTTACTTGCCAATCTATCAGCCACCCGATTTTGCTCCTTGAACACATGAGAAATTCTGTAATGACGGGATAAATCGCTACATTCGCAAAACTCATAAACGTATTGCCAAGGGGTGTGATGCTTATGCATAATAACATTCACAACCACAAGGGAATCAGTCTCAACGTCTACATTATCCAATCCCAAAGAATGACACAACTTCAAACCTTCACGAAGAGCCCAAATCTCTACCTTCATATTGGTACCAAGGTTATAATTACTAGAGAAAGCTCAAATAAAGGTGCCTTGCGCATCACAGATGACCCCTCCACCCGTACTAATACCAGCCCTCGAGGAGCCATCCGTATTAAGCTTAAATCGGCCAGAAGCTGGATGGATCCACTTTAACCATCTACCTTGTTGAACACAGGGACGCTGCACATAGATGGAAACGGACATCATGGACATGGCATCACGAATACTGCTCGAAGCCTTCGGCTTATATATGATAGCCATATCACGAATATTACCCATAATGCACCTGAATATACTATCCACCTTCATAGGATTTCCCTCAAAAACGGCGGAGCACCTAGCTCGCCAAATCTCCCAGCAAGTAAAAATGAAAACCCCGAGACGGCAAGCCATAATTTGCCGATGCAAAGATCCCCTAGACCAGATTGTGAATAGCTGGAGTAAACTAGAAGCTGCACTGCCCATTTTGAAAATTGACACAAGTTTAGTCCACAAGGACTGCGCAACTTCAGACTGGACGAAAAGATGCTGGACAGTTTCATGGCAGGGAGAATGGCGGCAGCACACGCATTTAGAAACCACGGGAATATGCCTTGAATGAAGATTCATGTCAACCGGGAGAGCATTGTTAAACAACTTCCAAACTAAGCAGCTAATTTTCGAAGGGAGCCAAGACTGCCAAATCTTCTTAGCCCAACAAGCCGAAGGATGCTTAAGACGGAAATGATTCCAATAAACAGTAGTTTTGAATTCACCCGAGGTAGAAAGAGTGCAAACCAACTTGTCCGGCAAATCTGCAATGCAAGTAACCTTTCTAATATTCTCATGAAGGGCAGTGTTGATAAAAGGAGCAAGATCATCAAAAGTTTGTAGAGCATGACAAACAGTGAGCGAGTGGTCTAAGGGAAGAGGACCGCCTAATCGAACGCCACACCAACTAGAATCCCAAAAGGACATCTGGCCTTTTCCAACAATCTAACGACTACATTGCTGAACATGCCACATTTGCCCCATAATGGCATTTCAAGGAAGAGAGGCAGCCCAAGTAACAGAGAAACCATTATCACCCCTGTGGGTTCCCGGGAAATGCGCCCGCTCCCCGCGCGCCCTTGGATAGGGGTGCGCGTACGTGCGGATGCGGGACACCACTGCTCTCATTCCACCCTCCCTTGTGTAGGGGAAGACGAAATTAAAAGTGCGAGAGGAGTGCTGTCTAAGATAGCGCGTTTGAATACGTCTTGGTAACTTTCAGTGAATTTTGGTCCAATATGAGAGCTTTGGGTTTTCTACATCAAGGTATCCCTTTTTTAGGGGATACCATGATATAGGAATACATCACCCTTTCATTCTCATTCTCCATTTTTTTAGGGAAAAACGGAAAAGTGCAAGAAAGGAGTGTTGCGAGACCCCACTATGAATTTTATGAAAATTGCCTTATGGCCTATTTCGGATCACTATGAGTGCTTTGGGTTTTCTGCATCAAGTTATCACTTGTTTAAGGGATATCAGGATATATGAATACATCACCTTTTCATTCTCATTCTCCATTTTTTTGGGGAAAACAGAAAAGCGCAAGAAAAAATGTTGCGATGCCCCACTGGATCCAAAATGTTTTATAGAGTCGTCATCTTTATTTTGAGGAAGAAATGAAGCAAAACCAAAAAAAGAAAACCAGAGATTGTAACAACGGGTTCGGAGGCTAAGTTACGAGTTGGGAAGGTGCTAGGCACCCAACTCGCCCTTTCGGTCTCAAAAATAGTTTTTGGCTAAAGTATACTTCTTGTTATATTTATTTAGCAAATAAACAAAGCATTAAAAGATAGGAAATAAAAACAAATACATCAATGTCTACATTATTTACAGACTTGCAGCTGTCTTTTTACAAATAGTTACAAATATACTTAAAAATATTTGACCATAATAATGACTCTTTTTAGTGCTATTTCCTAACTAAATCCGGGCAGCACAACGGCTTATATTTTTACATTAGACCGGATGGAAATTAAGTAGCACTTTTTACAAATAAATATTTTAAAACTTACCTACTAGCGAACTAGGGTGTGCTCGCTCTGTCCTTCAGGGAGAGGGAGTCTTTTTTGATGAAGTGGTGTGGGGATTCGGGCATAATAACTGTTTTCGAAAGTTACTTTTGGCCTCGGGATCCGGGCGGAGTAACTGCTTAGAATTTGATTGTTTGGTTGCTTGAGGGAGGTGGAAATCGGGTAGAATAACGACTTATTTCTAGCTGATTTGGCCTTTTAAAACGGGTAGAGCAACTGCTCTTTCCGAGATTTTTGGACCGGTGAAATAGGATGGAAACCTAGCTGGGGAGCTAAGGCTCACTTTGACCAATTGGTTTTAAGTTTGGAGGAGATTTGGCAGGGTTTCGAAGCTTTATAGGAGGATCTCTCACTATCTCACTTCGCTCTCTATTTCTCCAGCGTAACAACGACGCGGATAGTTTTCGGGGAAGAAAGGTGTGTCTGAAAGTGAACCCTGAAGGCTCTATTTATAGCCTGGGAAGAGGACTCATCCGGGATTACATTTTCTCTCTTCAGGCTTCAGATAGTTGTATAAGACGCTAATTTGCACATTACGCCGAATTGTAGTTGTCATGTAGCAACTTGGGAGATCCTGTAGCTTGAACTGGGCGCCACCCATGATCAAACTGGGCGTCACTCCCACTTCTTCCATGGGTGGCCCCAGCTTTCGCTTTCTTGTTCCTTTTTTTGCACTTTAGCCCCTGCATTTCACTGTTTTGCGCATCATGCTTTGTTTTTTGCATCTTTGAACCCTGTAACTTGACATTTGTTAAGTTTTAACAAGTCTTGATATTTCATGTCATGTTACATACCAGGGGTACGAAATTGGGGTGTCTACAAAGCCCCTCATCGATGGAGTCTACGGGTAACCCGCAGCTTACTGAGTAGACGAACATCGTTGATAAGAAATAGACTCTCCAATTTCGTGCAATTAATAAGAGGGATAGATGCAACAGGTAGCAGTTATAATGCAAACCAAACCTCCATATCCTAGACATTTTTAGTCGGTTATAGCAGGTTATCGTAATTTTTAAGCAAATATGTAAATTAAATGCTCTGATGATCGGACCTACTAATATAGGCTGCCTACGTATCCCTTAATAAAGGAAATCAGACCAAACGTAGTTCGGCCTCAAGAAAGACAAACAATCAATGGGGATGTCATGTCCTTCGGGTCAAAACCCATCCAAGAACACAACGGAAAAAGATTTTCATATTTTTCGAAAAAACCATATTCAACCGGTCAAAACCCGTTGTTGAACATGGTATGAAGATTTTTAAGTTTTTCGAAAACCGTTATTTAACCGGTCAAAACCTGTCATTGAACACGTTAAGAGGAATTTTCAAAAATTATATTCAACCGGTTAATACCCGTCGTTGAACACAATAAGAAAATTTTCAAATTTTTCGAAAACTGCATTCAACCAGTTAAAACCCGTCGTTGAATACGAAAAAAAAGACTTTCTTCAGACTTTTCGAAAACTGTATTCAACCGGTCAAAACCCGTCGTTGAATACGAAAAAAATATTTTCTTTTTCCCCTCTTCTTCTTTCTTTTTTTTTATTCCTCTTTTTTTTATTTTATATATTCCTCTTTTTTTTTAAAAAAAACTGCATTCAACCAGTTGAAACTTATTGTTAAATACGATAAAGATTTTCTTTTATTTGTGAAGGTAGAATAAGAATACCTTACCTTTCTTACCTTTTCATGCTTCGGCTGCTGCTGCTGATTCAGTTGATTTTGCTATTTCTGCAACTCTTGCTTTTTCGTGCTGGGGACTTTTTTTCTTCCTTCTTTCTTTTCTTTTTCTCTCTTTTTATCTTTCTCTTTTTCGTTTAAATGCACTCTTTTTTTTTTCTTGATGCTTTTTCTTTTTTTTTTTGCTTGCATTTTGCATTTTTATTTTCTTTTTGCATGCTTGCCATTTTTTTCTTTTTTACTTATTTTTCATTTTGCATGCTTACTTTCTTCTTCTTTTTTTTTTCTCATTTTTTTATCTATTTTTTTTTGCAAAATTTATTTCTATAAAATCCTTACCTTTGCCGTCGATTTTCCTGGCTTTTCTGCTCATCTTGCGACTGACTGTTGGGGATATGACCTTGCTCCTGGATGGATGACCGCCAACTTTTGTTAACAAAGCTAACTTTGTTAATTTTTCGTTAAACTTCCGGGGCCATTTTGCAATTTTGGAAATTCGAGGACTTAAGTGCTGAACTTGATTTGCTCGGAAGGAGAAAAGTGAAAATTTCACTTTTCCTCCTTCATTCCCGTAAGGAATGAAGGCAGAAGCCTTCATTTCTCTTCTTTCTTCATCAACTTTCCTCCATTGCCGACGAATGAGACAATTTTTCCATTTTCTTCCATTTCTTCTGCTTTTCTCAATTTTCTTCCGCCAAATTGTTTGTTTTTCTGCATAGGTGGCTTTTTCTTCGAGATCTAGGAAGGGAAAGGCGTCAATGCACCCAGATTCGGGTGAAGAGAGGAGGGAACTTCCTCCTTTGAACCGGAACCATGTCGAATATTTCTACTCAATGGATGACTGGGGCAATCTGGTCCGCGATTGGCATACACATGTCTCGAATCTTCAAAATCTCGATGTAAATATACTTTTTCACCAACCCATTTGGTTGATTTCTTCAGATCTGCTTAATTTCTGCACTGCTTTGGACTTCTGGAGTATATCTATGCTTCTTATGATGCTTATGCATGCAATTTATTAGCTAAAATGATGTAATTTGGGTGATGATGCATGAAATTTATGCAATTTATTTTTGCAATGTATAAATGAACTAGTGGTCACTATTTGACCCTACAATGCATTATTTATATTATTAATGCAATTGGGGCAATATGATGCATGCTTTAGGCCTAAAAATATTTTTATGTGCTATATGCCTATGAGACGGACTTTTCGAAACATAATGCAAATTTTTTCAGGCATATTTTCGGACGAATTTTCGGATACATACATGACAAAACAGATATATTTTATGCACTATAATTCACTTTTATACATGCCTATACTGCAGGGATATAATAAATGCCATGAGAATATATATTTTTTATAATTGGTGGCATTTTATTCTCTTTTTTGCTAATGCTATAATGTAGCTATTTGGACAATAAATGCAAATGATAGATGCATATATCATTTTATTTGATGCAAATGCAATGCAGAAAAATTTATAGGATGCTTCCTGATATGATGCATGGGTATATTTTATTTTATCATGCATGTGAAAATGCAAAATGCGGTATATACTTTTAAATGCAAAACATACTCTTTTATGATGCTTAAAATGCCAAAATACATTTAGATGCAAAAAGATGCATTTTCTTATGCAAAAATAGAAAATTTTGAATGCTAAGGGGGTGAATGAATGAAAATCCTATATCATTTTTTAAAATGCAATGATAATAAAATTTTTAGAGCAAACATTTTCTTGGTAAAAATTTAATATGCATAAAAATGCAAAATAGGAAACTTTAATAAGTGTATGCCAAAAGGCAAATGCGATAATGAAAGCATACAAAAAATTTTCTCTATTTTTTATGATACAATGATGATTGATATACATTTTATTCATACAAGAATGCAAATAAAAATTCTTCAATACATGTTAAAATGCAAAATGCATGAATGAAATGCATACATTTATATTTTTTTTTAATGATATATATACAAGAACACATACTTTATATTATATTATATTATATTATATTATATTATATTATATATATATATATATATAATTATTATTATTTTAAAGTTGCCTAATGTACTGATTATACAAGAAAAAGGGTTTATGAGAATCTTACCTTTCCTTCCTTCCTCTCTCTTGTTTTTTCAGGAGCGCACTACCTTGACCCGGATTCAAGCGAGTTGAGACATGGTGATGGACATTTTTCATTTGATGCCTGAGCCGGCCTGGGTTTTGGTGGAGGATACAGGCCTTGGGTATTCATGTGGGCATTTTGTCCCTTCCGCAGCTACATGGCCATTTTCGATATTTTGCGGAACTATTGGTGGGACACTACCCACACTTTCCACTTTAGCTGGGGAGAGGCCACCATGACCCCGTGCGATTTTGCTGCTATCATGGGTATCTCTACCAGCATCGGCCAGACTTTAGAGCCAGATTACACTTTCCGTCATCATCATGACGTTGTGGAGGATCTCCTGGGCTTCGTGCCCGAATATAAAACTGCGGATGAGATCAAAATTGACAGCGTTAAAAGATGGCTTTTGGCGAATGCTGAGACAGTCAATGCCGGGGATAGCATAGCTGTAGCTCGCGTCGCCAGAGCATTTCTATTTCTCTTTTTGGGGATGTCGCTCTTTGCCAATTCATCCACCTCTTTTAGAGTCTCCCTCCTAGGTTGCCTTCGGGAACTGGACCGCGTGATTGAATATGCTTGCGGGCGCGCGGGCTGGCCGGAACTTTATGCCTCCATGGACAGGGCTAGCCGGAATGATTCACCGGTTATGACTGGCTTTGCTCCTGCTTGGGAGGTACATTTCTTTTCTCCCCACTTTCAATTTTTTTCTGTCATCATTATATATATATATATATATATATATATTCTTTATTTTTATTTTCGCTGACTTTTGGTCCTTTTTTTTTTTTTTCCGGTGTGGGCTTACTCTGTTTTTGATTTTACACCAGGCCCACTACGCGGCGGCGTTCTGAGACCACCTTATTTGGCTAAGTTTGTATGCTTGCATAAACCGGAAGAAGGATAAGGGATGGCCATTTTCCGGAATGACTTGGACTTTGCGTGGACGGGATAGAAGCTCGACCTCGGGCTCAGTGCATTTAGTTCATTGGCAAATTTTGGTAGGGCCATATGAGGTCACCCTAACATTGAGCCGCTGCCGGATCCTTATGGTATCAATTATGAATGATTCCTTATACATGGGTGAACGAGTTAACCGCCAGCATGTCCTGTACTCGACATTTCCGGTGGTGCCTCCTGCACCTCCCCCTTGGGTGATCGTTCCAGATCTTCTGCCGAACAGGTATCTTTATCTGTCAAAATTTTTCATGCCACCCTGCGATTATTCAGTCATGCCATACGAGGAGTTTTTGAGGACGATGCTTCATCCTGCTCCTCCTGCCCCTGCGGTTGCCAGGCGTGCATTCGATGCATGTGATAGGCGGGTCCTCTCCTGACTCTTGATGCACAATCGAGTTTTCTATGCCCGGCGATGCTTTCTCACCTTCGATATCATCGAGACGGAAGACTTATATAGCAAGTCTTACCTCATGCGACATTCTCGGGAGTACCGTGTCTCTGAGCATGCTCGCACGGTATATATCATCACTCATTTTTCATTTATTTTTTTAGCATCACTTTTTTTTTAGCATCACATTTTTTTTGTATCACTTTCTTTTGGTCGATGCGTTCAACACCCTATTTCTTTTTCTTTTCGTGTCAAGGTGTCGACATACAAGAGGTCACAAGGGGCTTTGTTAGCATCAACAAACTTTACCAATGCTTATGGATGACTTTTCTTGTCGGGAAATGATGCTATATCGCACTGCACGCGATGATGACGGTTGGAGTCGGTGGGTAGGCTCGCCTCTGGTGAGAGGCAGGTCACAGCTTGGCGGCGAGCGGGCCTCGAGTGATGGGAGGCGGTTTTGATAGAGGCGAGCATCCCGTGATTATTAGCTCCTACTACCTCGCACACATTAGTTTTTTCTCTCTTTTTTTGTTTTTTTTATTTGCATCAAATTGCAGACAAACATTTATTTATG
>CM028378.1:96512897-96557188 GCA_013146195.2 Codonopsis lanceolata
TGGATTTTGAACCTGCCGAGTAGACTGCTCACATCCCTTCAAAATGCGTGCAGTTGTCGGAGATTATTTCGAAAGGCACTCCGTAGCGATATATGATGTTGGTCCGGATGAACTCAGACACCTTTTGAGCATTCAGGATTTTATAGGAAGAGGCTTCCACCCACTTCATGAAGTAATCGACGGCTACTAGGACATATTCGTGGCTATTGATCCCTTCGGTGAATTTGGCATATGACGCCGATTCCCCATGTTGAGAAGGGCCGGGGCTATGGAGTTATATAAGACATGCGGGCACGTGTCAGATTTGCAAATGCCTAAGGCACTTGTCGCAATGACGCACCCACAGAAAACAATCGGTTTCAAGCGTACTCCAATAATATCCATGCCGGATGACTTTCTTAGACAACATATGGCCATTCATGTGGGGCCCGCAGGTACCACCATGCAGTTGATCCATAATTTGCTCAGCTTTGGCCTGATCGACACATAATAAGTTAAGGCCTTGATAATGCCTTTTATATAGGCTGCCACCGCTGAGTACAAATTATGAGGGCCACCTCCGCAGGAGACTTTCCTCCTTTGTGCTCTGAGGTTAGATTCCTTTCTCAGCTGCATTTAGGATGTCATCTGTGCTATAGCGTGATCGCTTCAGGTCGCATTAATTTTGAAACAATATGCCGGAGTGACCTTCTTCCCAACTACAAAAGGTTGGACTTGGGTTTCTATGGGAATTTGGACTAGCGATGCCAGAGTGGCCAATGCATCGGCAAATTGATTTCTATCTCGCGGCAGATAGTGGAACAAGATATAATCAAATCGGGCGGCAAGGGTTGTTAGTTTGGCATGATAGAGTTGCAGCCGAGGATCCTGGGTTTTCCACTTCCCTTCGACTTGGTTTATGATCAGGGCGGAGTCTCCATAGACTTTGAGATCTTTGGCTCCCCTTTTGAGAGCTTCTTCTAGGCCAGCAATACAGGCTTCATATTCTGCCGTATTATTTGAGCATTCAAACTCCAACCTTATAACCAGTGGGGTATGGGAATCGGCTGGATCAATTAGCAAGATTCCTATGTCGAAGCCTCTTTTATTCGCAGCTCCGTCAAAGAACATCTGCCAGCTGGTGTCATGGTCAGTGATTTCCAAGACACCTTCGTCTGGGAAGTCAGGCTCAGTTGCATCTTCGGTTTTTAAGGGCAGATTGGCTAAGTGGTCTGCAATCACGCTGTCTTTTATAGATTTGAGTGTGACATAGGTTATGTCAAACTCGTTGAGAAGAAATGACCATTTGGCCAGTCGGCTGGATAGTGATGGCTTGCCGAAGATGTACTTTATAGGATCCATTCTGAATATGAGCTTGATGGACCACCGACCATCCTTGCAGGTAAGTTTTGAGCCTTTGAGCTGCCCATACTAGGCCGGTGCAGCTTTTCTCCAAAGCTGAGTAATTTAGCTCGCTTCCTTGCAGCTTCCTACTTATGAAGTATATGGCATTTTCAATGTAGGAATTTTCTTTCTCTTGGGCGACCATAGCCCCTACTGATGTGTCTGTGATAGTTAAATATAGGAGGAGAGGTTTATGTGTATGGGGTGGAGCTAGCACATGGGGATTAGTAAGATAGACTTTTATTTTTTCAAGGCTACGGCACTTCTCCTGCACTTGGTCAAGATTCTTTTAAGAGTTTGAAGAGGGCTCACATATGGTTGTCACCGCCGATGAAGGGCGATATATCGCACCGACCTAGGAAGCCTTTGACTTGGTTGGAGTTTTTGGTCGACATCTCTAGGATGGCTTTGATCTTTGATGGCTCGATCTCGATGCCTACCCCTGCCGGTCACCAAGAATCCCAGTGATCCTTGCCTTTGGTAACCCTAAATGTGCATTTGGTGGGGTTAAGCTTCATTTGGTGCTTCTCAACCTTTTCAAGAATTTTCGGTTGTCTTTGATATGGGCACCGGATGCCGCTGAGTGCACGATCATGTCGTCAACATAGATCTCCATTTCTTAATGGATCATGTCGTGGAAGAGGGTGGTGGCAGCCCTTTCATAAGTAGCCCCAAGATTTTCCACCAAATGGCATGACATTGAAAGCGCAGATTCCCCAAGGAGTAGTAAATGAGGTCTTCTCCCGGTCCTCTGGCCGCCATTTTGATTTGATTGTAGCCCAAAGATGTCCGTCGATTTAAGGATCTCGATTTTATGAGCAATGACTGCGCCTACCACAATATCAATATTGGGTAGGGAAGTCATCTTTGGGCGACGCCTTGTTGAGGTCACGCAGATCCGTACCTTCCCATTGGGATTGGGAACGGTTACTATGTTGGACAGCCAGATCTGGTATTTTACTACCCGAATGAAGTTGACGTGCAGCTGCTTCATGATTTATTCTTTGACTTGTAGTGACCATTCCGGCTTAATCCGGCGGAGCTTTTGTTTGATTGGCCGAGCATCCGGATATATGGGGATCCGGGGTTCAACTATGGCTGGGTCTAGCTCCGGCATATCTTCATAGGACCAGGCGAAGATATCTACGAACTCTTTGAGGAGATCTATGAGTGCTACCTTTTCAGAGCCTTGTAGGTAGCTGCCGATTTTGATTTCTTTTATTTCGTTGTCCAGCCCCAGATTGATAGTGGACAAGTCTTCAGTTGCTGCTGATGAATGATGCTGTTCCTGGTGCTCAACTAACTTTACAAGCTCAAGCAAATAATTTTTATCTTTTGGGTCCATTTCATTAAATGACTCATTATTATGATTATTTAATGAATCTTTTAGTGTAGGTGCAACTAAGGAATAAGCAAAGACATTTAGATTATCATTAAAAGAAAATTGTACAGGGTTTATTACATTATTGAGGACCTGGGGTTTGATATCCTCAACTTTAGGGAGCGGATCGGTAGATGACCAATTCGTAAAGCTAGGGGAAGAAATAGGGATAGTATATCCGAAGCGGTCCACCAGATCTGCGGGTGTTAAGAGCGGGCCGGTCGTAGTATACCAATTCTGCAGAGGCTTATCGGCAATAAGCTCAAACTCGGCAGGGAGCTTTTCATAGTTAGTGCCTCCGTCTATCATACCCAGGAAGTCGTCTCCTAGACATTTATTAGAAACTCCTTTTATTGATTAGCATATTTACAGCACCTTCTTGGCTAATTAGATTAACCTGACCTTTTAGACCTCCTTGACTTGATCTGTTTCAAAAATTCTTGTACTTGCCACCGTAATTACCTCGTTATCAATAAGATCTTGGATTGCACTTCTGAGTGAGTAGCATTTATCGGTAAGATGACCACTGCAACTGTGGTACTCACAATATTGGGCATGGTTCCAGGTGGCGGGTAAAGGTTTGGGTGGTTGGTAATTATCGATGGGTTTAAGTATCCCATGGGCCCACAGTGTTTGGAGTATTTCAAACCTTGGGGCAGGTAAATCATCATAGTGCCTCGGGATTATTTCCCTCCTTCCTCTTGGCTTAGGCAAATTGCCAGATTGGGATTTGGTCAAGCAACTGGGTGGGGTTTTTTCTCTCGGGTAATATTGCACTATGATTGGGTCACCTGGACCCTGGTTTAGGAGAGATTCTTTTCCTGGTACACAAAATATTTCTTTTGGAATCCCTGGGGTGGATTGTTGAGAATAAGTATTTGAGGGATTAAGAGGAAGATAGTTCTTTTGGTTATAATAGTAGGCATTTAGGTGAGGGAGGTTGGGGTTGATTTCTGGAGGATATGGATTAGGATTATGGGTATTTGAAACCATACCTTCTTGGGCAATGGGATTATTATTTGGTTGATGGCTGGCACTTGGTTGCTTTCCGGAGGCTTGGAAAAGGATATTTTCTTAAGTATCGGGATGACTCATTTCAGGAAAGTAGGAAGTATTAGGAACATATTTCAGGATTTTGATCTTTTGAGAGAAAGTGGCAAGAGTTTCTGAGAAGCCTGCTAAAAGATCATTCACCACCTGATTTGTTATCCTTTCCGCATGGGCGTCCAATTCCTTCTTTAGCCAAGCCTCAAGTCCAGGAGGAGGTGCATACTCAGGAGTTTATTTCTCTGGTTCCCAGATGTTCCAATTGTTGCTAGCTTCCATCATCGCCTGTTTACTTTTAGCTGTCATTCTGCTCAGATCTGCGCCTTCTGAACTGGTTCTGCCCTTTTTTTGATGTGATACTGATACCCTCTGATCTAATCTCTGCACTTGTTTCCCGTATTAACTGGCCAGTACTATCTCTGCCTTTTCAAATTTGGGCCAGGTTTCTGAGGAAAATGGGTTTGGAGGTATCAGAAGGCTGGCTGAAGGCTTTCTGGGCTTGGAGTACAGCGTGCCTTTATTAGTATTTATTTATTTATTATTATTTTCCCTACAATTGACTGGATAAGCACCTGCTTTATTTTGACAGTCTAAGGACTTTTCCTAGAACAGTGGATTCTTTCTCCAAAGTATAGGACCAACGTATTCCACCTGCTTTTCGACTCCCCAAGATCGGACTGATCCCAGACGAATGACCTATACTCTTTCCAGGATCCACCGTTCGAAATGATCTTGGTCGAGCATCAGAGAATAATAAATCAGCCCCTGTGTATTTATTTATTTTTTCCTTGCGCAATTTATTTTTATTTTTTCTTTCATCATTTTTTTTGACTTGCGCATTTTATTTTTATTTTTTTTTATCTCATATTTTTTAATCACAGGGGCTGACCCATGAATCAATAATGCAAAAACCGGTTGGTCTTTGAAGTGTCCTGAAAATCTATATGCATTCTAACGATGACTTATACAGGGGGTAGGCTGGCCATGGTGTAGGGTAGCAGTTCAAAATATATTTATATGCGTGCGCGTGTGTACAGCCTCTAAAAAGCAATACATTTTTTTTCTTTTTTCAAATATATAAAAAAACAGAAAATAAAACAGATATGGTCTGTCTTGCTGTTATGCGTGGATTTTCCCGGCTTTTTTAGTTTGAGCACAAGCAAGCAAACCAATCACATCAAGAAATAGAAAGAAAAGCGGGGAACCTATCTATTCCTATTAATTACAAATTGATCTTAATCCCCAAAATAAAATGGCAGAATGAATGCAAATATGTACAAATTTGCGAAATAAAAAGTAAACAGAACAAAATAAATATATAGGGCCGAAAATAAAGCAATATTAAAGATAAAGCCCCGACCCTTTTATTGTTGTGCTGCCCGAAAATTTATTGCATATATATATATATATGTATATATATATATATATATATATATATATATATATATATATATATATGATTTTTTTTGTGAAACTTTTTTTCTTTTTCTGAAAAATACATATATTTTTAAATATATCCGTAACAGTGACTGGAATGAAACTGCTGCAAGATGGAGGATTTTATCCACAAATATAGACACGGATGTATAGGAACGCAATATTCAAATGCATTAATTAATATAACAAGCATACTTTAGCCAGAAACAAAGAAAAACAAAAAAAGTTTTTTTTATTTATGAGTCTAGCCCTCCATTTTTATTTAAAATAAAGACGATCTCCCCAGCAGAGTTGCCACCGTGGTTCTCGGAATGCGCGCGCCCGCACGCCCTGGATGGGGTGCGACGCGTGATGCGGGACACCACTACTCTCATTCCACCCTCCCTTGTGTAGGGGAAGACGAAATTAAAAGTGCGAGAGGAGTGCTGTTTAAGATAGCTCGTTTGAATACGCCTCGGTAACTTTCAGTGAATTTTTGGTCCAATATGGGAGCTTTGGGTTTTCTACATCAAGTTATCCATTTTTTAGGGGATACCATGATATATGAATACATCACCCTTTCATTCACATTCTCCCTTTTTTTTAGGGGAAAACGGAAAAATTCAAGAAAGGAGTGTTGCGAGGCCCCACTATGGATTTTATGAAAATTGCCTTATGACCTATTTCAGATTACTATGAGTGCTTTGGGTTTCCTCCATCAAGTTATCCATTGTTTAGGGGATACTAGGATATAGGAATACATCATTTCACATTCTCTCTTTTTTAGGGGAAAACGGAAAAGTGCAAGAAAAGATGTTGCGATGCCCCACTGGATCCAAAATGTTTTATAGAGTCGCCATCTTTATTTTGAGGACGAAATAAAGCAAAACCAAAAAATAAGAAAACCAGAGATTGTAAAAACGGGTTCGGAGGCTAAGTTACAAGTTGGGAAGGTGCTAGGCACCCAACTCGCCCTTTCGGTCTCAAAAATAGTTTTTGGCTAAAGTATGCTTTTTGTTATCTTTATTTAGCAAATAAACCAAGCATTAAAAGACGGGAAATAAAAACAAATACATCCGTGGCTATATTATGTACGGACTTGTAGCCGTCTTTTTACAAATAGTTACAAATTTACTTAAAAATATTTGGCCATAATAATGGCTCTTTTTAGTGCTATTTCCTAACTAAATCCGGACAGCACAACTATTTATATTTTTACATTAGGCCGGATGGAAAGTAACACTTTTTACAAATAAATATTTTAAAACTTACTTACTAGCGGACTTGGGTGTGCTCGCTCTGTCCTTCAGGGAGAAGGAGTCTTTTTTGATGAAGTAGTGTGGGGATTCGGGCAGAATAACTGCTTCCGAAAGTTACTTTTGGCCTCAGGATCTGGGCGGAGTAACTGCTTAGGATTTGATTGTTTGGTTGCTTGAGGGAGGCAGAAATCGGGCAGAATAACAGATTATTTCTGGCTGATTTGGGCTTTTAAAACGGCAGAGCAACTGCTCTTTCCGAGATTTTTGGACCGGGGAAATAGGGTGGAAACCTAGCTGGGGGGCTAAGGCTCACTTTGACCGGTTGGTTTTAAGTTTGGAGGAGATTTGGCAGGGTTTCGAAGCTTTATAGGAGGATCTCTCACTATCTCACTTCGCTCTCTATTTCTCCAGCGTAACAACAACACGGAGAGTTTCCGGGGAAGAAAGGTGTGTCTGAAAGTGAACCCTGAAGGCTCTATGTATAGCCTGGGAAGAGGACTCATCCGGCATTACATTTTCTCTCTTCAGGCTTCAGATAGTTGTACAAGACGCCGGATAATTTGCACATTATGCCGAACTGTAGCTGTCTTGTAGCAACTTGGGAGATCCTGTAGCTTGAACTGGGCGCCACCCATGATCAAACTGGGCACCACCCCCACTTCTTCCATGGGTGGCGCCAGCTTTGGCTTTCTTGTTCCTTTTTTTGCACTTTAGCCCCTGCATTTCACTGTTTTGCGCATCCTGCTTTGTCTTTTGCATCTTTGAACCCTGTAACTTGACATTTGGGAAGTTTTAACAGGTCTTGATATTTCATGTCATGTTGCATACCAAGGGTACAAAACTGGGGTGTCTACAACCCTCATATTTAGCCCAACAAAAGCGAGCCCATAGGCTATCACCCTGCAAAGCACTCCATGCAAGCTTGGCATGTAAGGACTCCATAACTTCCGCAAGAGGTCGAATGGCCAATCTACCTTCTGCCAAAGGTCTACACAGTTTGGACCAAGCAATCCAATGAATTCTATGCTCCCCATTAGACCCCCAAAGGAAATCAGCCATCTTCATTTTGATACGGTGAAGGACAGAGGAAGGGAATGGAAGAGCCGCCATCGAGTAAACTGGAATACTATAAAGAATGGATTTGATGAGAGTTATTTTTACCCCAAAAGATAAAAGTCTAGCCCGCCAACCATTAATATGGCTAGTCACCCGAGTCTCAAAGTCCTCAAAGTAAACTCTTCGCATGCGGCCCTTGAACAAAGGGAGGCCCAAATATTTCATAGGCCAACAACGTTGAGAACAGCCTGACCAAGAAGCAATTTGAGACGCCTTGCGAGCCGAACAATGTTTAGAAACATAAAAACCACTCTTTTGCATATTAATCAGCTGGCCAGAACTCTGCTTGTATGACGCCAACACTTTGCGCAAACCAAGGATAGAAGATTTCCCTGCATTACAGAAAAAGGAGCTTATCATCAGCTTACAACAAGTGGGAAACCAGAGGACCCCCACGACCATGGTCAAAATGCCGAATCCTTCCCTCACCAATAGCCTTATTAATATTATGAGAGAAAATCTCCTGAGCCAAAATGAATTACAGAGGAGACAATAGGTCACCCTGCCTAACACCACGAGAAGATTTGAAAAAACCACAATACGCCACATTGATGCGTAAAGAATACCAAATATTATTTATACGATTGTGAATTAAATCACAATTCTCCTTGCTAAAGCCATGCGCATATAGAGCTCGAAGAATGAAATCCCACTCTAAACGGTCGTAAGCTTTGGACATATCCAATTTAAAAACCATATTACCTCCCCTGACTTTTTTGTCTATACGTTGGACCATTTCGTGGGCCAAGAGAACGTTTTCCTGAATACTTCTTCCTTTCACAAAACCAGACTGCTCCAGAGATATTAGGCGAGGAAGAAATTGAGAGATCCGGGTGGCCATAATCCGAGAGATGATTTTACACAAAAAATTACATAAACTGATGGGTCTTAAATCGCCAAAACCATTCGGAGCAGTGACCTTTGGAATCAGCACCAAGGTAGTAGATGACATGCCTCTATGCAAAGTCCTGCCTGAAAAGAATTCATGCACTGCCGCAATAACATCTGTCTGCACAATATCCCAACAGCCCTGAAAAAGCCAACTGGTAAAACCATCTGAACCCGGAGCACTATCTAGATTAAGATCTTTGATCGCAGCCCAAATCTCCTCAGCTGAAGGTTTAGAATAAAGAAAATTATTGTCCACCTCCGTAACCGATTTTGGAAAACTACTAAAAAGATTGGCATGAATCATAGCAGTTGACGACGAAAACAAATTGGAGAAATACTCTACCGCTAACGGACCAATTCGACTGGGATCACTGCTGGTAGACCCGTCTTCCATCTGAATACGAACTCGATTGTGATTAGTCCTGCCCTTAATACTTGCATGGAAATAGGCAGAATTCCTATCCCCCTCCTTAAGCCACTATTGTCGAGCTTTATTAGCAGCCAATTCATCCTCCAATTTAAGTAACTGAATAAGATGCCTCCTCAAAGCAGCTAGAGAATTTGCCACCGTAAGATCGCCGCCATGTTGCATCTCAAAATCCAGTCAAAGAATATCATCCTGAACCCGCTCAATGTTACGTTGAATATGCCCGAAAACATTCCAGTTCCAAGCTTTGAGAGCCCGACGAAGGAATTGCAATTTTCTGAAGAGAATATCCATAGCCGAACCTTGAACAGAAACTTGCCACTGATCTTTAACGAACGTTAAAAAATCAGGGTGATCCAACCACATACGCTGGAATTTGAAGCCCCCAGCTTGTTTACGGTCAACCTGCAAATCTATCAACAAAGGAGCATGATCCGAGTCCGAAATAACCAGATGCTGCACTCGAAGTGTAGGATACACAACTTTAAAAAAAACTATTAACCAGAATACGATCCAGACGTTTCCAAATTCGGCGACCACCTTCCTGATTATTACACCAAGTGAAACGGCTCCCCTTAAAACCAGCATCTTCTAAACCCACCGACAACATGAAAGCATTAAACTCATCCATTTTTGGAAAGCTACAAGGGGCACCACCAAGTTTCTCATTAGACTGTGATATAACATTAAAGTCTCCCCCTGCAACCCATGGCTCGCTGCACCTATTAGAGAAAACCTCAAAATCCGCCCATAAAGTCCTCCTATCCTCCATAGAACATTTAGCATAAATAATAGTGGCCATTGAATTAAAATTATCGCTCATTTGAACAGAAACATTGATGAACTGGCTAGAGCTGTCCACCAGATCAGCAATAACATTATTACGCCAAAATAGCCATATATGAGTATTAACGGGATTCAATTGCATGCATGAATCATAGCGAAGCTTCTTACAAATAGCATCTATCCTATCGCCATTGATTTTTGGTTCCAAAATAGCATAAAAAAAAGGGGTTATGCTGTCTGATAAGCTGACGGAGAAAACGTCTAGTAGATTTATTACCAACTCCTCTAGCATTCCAAATAAGTATCGTCATGGGAAACATTATTGAGGTTGATGATTACGAGCTTTAGCTGCAGCCCTAGTAACACGAACATTATGCAGACGAGATTGTTTTGCTCTAACTTCCTTTGCACGATCGCCACAAAACTTTTTAAAAGAGTCACGAAGCTGAACCCTATCCACATCCTCATCCGTAAAGTGAACTGCTAAGTCCTGCATGTTTTCCTCATAATCTCCACCCGTGGAATGAGCTTTCCCGTGCTTACGAAGTTTTCTATGTTTCATCATGCCACAAGCAGCCATAGTCACTGCCCAGCTTTGTATCTCTGCTTCGCCTCGGGATCCGGGCGGTAAAACTGTTTGCTTTTACTTGTTTTATGCTGATACTGAGGCTGAAATCGGGCAAAGCAACTGCTTGCTTTTGCTTGATATTGCATCTGGAATCGGGCAGCGCAACTGCTTGTTTTTGTTTGTTGGAACCGGGCAAATAGGGTGGAAACCTAATCGGGTAACTAGGTTTATATATTTGGACAGTGGGTATAAGTGTTTAGAGAGGATCGCTCAGCCTAAAGGGGGAAATGACTTTGGCAGCTTAACAACGCCTCGAGAAGTTTCTTACGTAGCTCTCCGTACTTCCTTCAAGCCCGCTTCTCCGCCTGTTCTTCCGTCTTTGCACCGAAGCGAGGCCTCTATTTATAGGCGGATGAACAAACTTACCTTCGAATGAAGAAAAAATATTTTACACTTATACTTAAAGTGGTTGTACCATGCGCTGAAAATATTGTACTGAAGAAGGAATGTAACAGGACCAAAACTCAAAATGGGCGCGACCTTTTATTAAAGGGGGCGCATCGCCCCATTTTGGTGGTGGCAGCGCCTCTTTTCTTTTTACCTTTGGAAATGTTACACTTTCCTCCCTCTACTTCATTGTTTGTCATTTTCCCTTTTTTTCTTTCTTCTTTTAACGCTTAAAACCCCCCTGAAAGTTAACGGAAACTTAACATTTGTTAGTCCATTTAGTATAATTATAAATTATACTTTTTAGTAGATATGTAAATTAGGGGTACGAATTTGGGGTGTCTACACCCTTGTAGTGTCTTTTGTAAAGGTTGTCTCCACTGATGACAAACTGTGCAGCCCATCGTCGAAGAGCAATTCTTCCATTTTTTTAATCTAAGTTTTCTGGATATTTGTCATCTTTAAGCAAATTCCTGATGTCCAAATACCATGGTTAAGAATCTGTTTCTGAATCTGAATCCGAGTGGAAGCAAGAGGCGTGTGACCTTTTTCCTACAACGAATGGTTGTACCGTTATATCCGATGGAACCTCGACCAACGAAGCCAAAAGCTTGCGCATCGGCAAATGCTTTCGTGTTGTGGCGGATAGTGAAATGATATATCATCAAACCCTTAGGCCAAAGTGGTCAGACGAGCATGATATAGTTGTAGGCAAGGATCTGGGGTTTTCCATTTTCCTTCGACCTGGTTTATGATGAGAGCTGAATCACCAAAAACTTCTAACTCTTTTGCCCCTCTGCGAAGGGCTTCTTCTAGACCGATGATGCAGGCCTCATATTATGCGATATTATTAGAGCATTCAAACTCTAATCTGATGGCTAATGGTGTATGAGAGTATGCTGGATCAATGAGTAGTATCCCTATGTCGAAACCTCGTTTGTTGGCAGTTTCATCAAAGAATAGCTGTCACTTTATGTCATGATCCGTGATTTCAAAAATGCCTTCACCTGGAAAATCTGGTTCCTCGACATTTTCTGTCTCTAATGGCAAATCTGCCAAGTGATTTGCAATTATGCTACCCTTGATATATTTAAGAGTAGCATATGTGATGTCAAATTCGTTAAGCAGGAAGGACCATTTGGCTAGCATGCTTGAGAGGTTTCCCAAAGATGTATTTTATTGGGTCCATTCTGGAGATAACATTGACTGGTCGAGCTTGTAGGTAGGCCTTGAGCCTCTGTGTTGCCCAAACTAGACCTGTGCAGCTTTTGTCCAAGGCCGAGTTTCTGAGTTCACTGCCTTGTAATTTTCTGCTTACAAAGTATATGACGTTTTCTGCATAGAAGTCTTTCTTTTCCTCAGACGAGCATGGTTCGATCGCCGTGGTTCAGAATCTGAGGTATAGTAGTAGGGGTTTGTGTATATGGGGAAGAGCTAGTACTAGAGGGCTAGCTAGGTATTCTTTGACTTTCTCAAAGGCTAACTGGCATTCTGTATCCCAGACTCTGTCAGTATCTTTCTGCAGCATTTTGAAGAGTGGTTCACGCATGGATGTCAGATGTCTGATGAAACGGCTGATGTACCGTAATCTGCCAAGGAAACCTTTGACTTCGCTCGATGCCCTAGGTTGTGGCATATCTGTAATGACTTTTACTTTTGTAGGTTCTATCTCAATTCCCTGCTCAGTTACCATGAAACCTAGCACTTTTCCTTTGGTGACTCCAAAGGTGTATTTGACTGGGTTGAGTTTTATTTGGTGCTTGCGTAACCTTTCGAAAAAACTTGTGAAGGTCTCTGATGTGTGCACCATCTGTCTCATCTGAGCGAATGATCATGTCATCCACATAGACTTCTATCTCCTTATGGATCATGTCAAGGAATAGGGCAGAGTTAGCGACTCTTATACGTAGCCCCAAAGATGGCGTGAATCAGATAGCGCATGTCCCCAAGGGGTGATAAAGGATGTTTTCTGATCTGATGTTGCCATCTTGATCTGGTTGTAACCAAGCATGCCATCCACAAAGGATCTTATTTTGTGGGATGCTACAGTGTTTACCAATATGTCAATGTTTGGTAGTGGGAAGTCATCTTTCAAAGATGCTCTGTTGAGGTCGCGAAAGTCAACACAGATCTGAACCTTTCCATTGGGTTTCGGTACTGTCATAACTTTTGATAGCCAGATTGGGTATTCAACTACTCAGATAAACCTGACTTGTAGCTGTTTCATGATCTCCTATTTCACTTGGAAAGACCATTCAAGTTTGATTCTGCGCAGTTTCTGTTTTACTGGCTTAACATCAAAGTATGTTGGAATTCTGTGTTCAACTATGGCTGGATCCAATCCAAGCATGTCTTCATATGACGATGCAAACACATTTGTGAACTCTGTCAGCAAACTGATCAATGTTGTTATGTCCTGTCCTTGCAGAAAACTTCCTCTTCAGGCTTCTCTGATCTCATTGTTCGGGCCCCATTTATGATGCATGTCTTCTTCTCGCTGCTTATCGGTGCTTTCCTTGTCACTTGACCAACTGGGCGAGCATGATTAAATACTTTGTCTTTGTGGTCCACTTTGTTAAGTAATTCATTATTAACTTGTTTGATTAAGTTTTTATTATGTTCAGTTAATTCATATTTTAATAAATTGGCAACCAATGAGTACATGCAAACACTAAGACTTTCATTAAAAGGGGAGGTTACATAGTTGGTTATTTCATCAAGGTCTTGGGGAGTAAGATCCTTGATGTGGGTGTCAAGAAACGGGCTGGTGGGTGTCAAGAAACGGGTTGGTAGGTGGCCAGTCCGTGGCATAGGGGATATGAGGGGGGTATGGTGTATCCAAATTTGTTAATCAAGTCCGTAGCAGTCAAGAGAGGCCCAGTAGTAGTGTACCAATTCTGTAGTGGACTATCCATGATGGCCACAAATTTGTTAATCAAGCTGTCACCCATGAAATCATTGCCAAGTAATGCCAAAACATAATCATCCTCGATTGCGTTGATCTGAGGTAGAGGGTTGCTCACTACGTTTGGTAATGGGTGTGGTTTTTCAATGACCTTGTCGTCGATGAGATTTTGGATAGCAGTCCTAAGCGCGTAGCATTTGTCGTTGAGATGACCACTGTACTGATGATATTCGCAGTATTGGGAATGTTTCCATGTACTGGGTAATGATTTTGGAGCTATGTAATTTTCTATTGGTTTCAAGATCCCTTGTGTTTTCAGACCCTGCAGTATCAGTGACATTGAAGCATGCAACTCATCATAATGTATGTTGTCTTCTTTAAAGGTTCTTCTGAAGCTTCCGTTGTTCTCGACGATACTGATAGTCCTATCTGTTCCATATGACCATGGTACACTAGCATAAGTTTGACAGGCAAAGTTAATTGGTGGTGCAACAACAACGACATTAACCTCAATTCCTGATGATGTTGTTTTTTCTTTAGAATAACGGAATGAGCTATGGGGCGTATCGTTTTTCAGATGCCCTGTGTGGATGTCTTCATCGATACGTATCCCTACTTCAATAATGGAACTGAATTTTCCATAGGGAAGGTATCTCATGTGTTCCAGGTAAATTGGTTGGAGATTCTTTATGAACATTCTTGCCGAGTCGGCTGGGTCTGACATGTCTAAGGTTTGGGCAATTTTCCATTTCCACCTAGCTGCGAAGTCAGCACAGGTTTCTTTTTCCCTCTGGATGCATGACTCAAGTTCTCTTTTGTTTTCAGAGCTGTTATTATCTTTGTATATATTTTGGAATGCCTCGGTAATCTGATCCCAAGTGCCCATGGAACTATTATCTGCCAGCATTAACCACTGTTTTGTTGCTCCTACCAAAGTTAAATGGAAATTGGAAGCCATAGCTTCAAAGCTAGCTCCTCTTGATTGCATTGCGGTGGAGTATAACTTAAGCTGAGAGATATGGCTTCCGGTCCCATCAAAATTCTCTATGTATGGCATTTTGAATTTTATTAGCAGGATGGCTGATGGTTGTAGAGTCAAAGATTGCATGGCGAAATCTCATTTGCTTAGGACTTTAAGCATCATTTCCTTGAGATTCTCAATATCTGTTTCAACCTTTGTGGGAGGAGGTGTATTTGAGAGATTTGTTGCAGCAATGTTCGTCTCGGTGGCTAACTAGGATGTGGGGTAAACCTTAGGAGGAGGTGATATGTTTGAAACACCAGTCCCTGTGGGTTATAGCTTCTGGGATCTGCATGCAAGCTGCTTTGTAGCGGGTTGATGGTGGAAAAAGGGAGGTTTCCAGGATATGTCTATGGGGTATTGGTGTTTTGAGGAGGGTAGCTGGTGTTTGGGATGTTGGTGTTTGGAAAAGGGTTAGCAAACTGATATGGAGGGTAAGTGTTTGGGATAGGGAGACCTGTGTTTTGGTATTGAGGTGGCAAGGTTGTATTCTGAGCTTGAGGGTTGGTATTTGGAAGAGGGTGAGTATATGGGTATGGGGAAATGGTATTTGGTGTATGATGGTTGGTGTTTAGTGGAACAGTTGAGGTTGATGCCTAATAGGATCCCACAGAGGAAGGAGTATTTTCTGGGTTGGGCTTCAAGCCTTGTATGAGGGTTGCCATTTGGTTCATTAGGCGATCGACTTGTAAATTTAAATTTTGTTCCATCTATTGCTGCATAGCAAGGGTAGGAGTGTAGCCGGGAGCCCCTGTGTCTGTATTTGTAGGCGTCTGTTCATTTTCAACGACCATTCTACCCAAATCTGTTTGTCTTTGAAATGATCTCAATATTGAACCCAAATGCGCAGCATGCAGCCCGACTTACGTATTCAAAACCAAATACGCTTTATGCGAACTAACTAATGTATTTGAGCTTAACTCTCTTATCAAACGACCAGAACTATCTCTTCCCTTCCAGGTACGGGCCAGGTTTTTGAGGAAAATGGTCGAAGAAGGTATGGCTCAATGGCTGGGGTTGAAAGGCATAGTGTGCATATTTATTAAAATGGACATTTTTTTGTTTGTCTTAGAGTTGAGTCGGATAAGCATAGCTTTGTTTTGACTCTCTTTATTAGGTCCTGGGATAATGGATTCCTTCTCTAGAGTATAAGACCTTCATATTCTACCTGTCTTTTGACTTCCCAAGATCAGACAAATCCTGGGCGAAGGGCATATATTTTTTCGGGGATCCACCATCTGAATCTTTCTAATGAGATACCATCAAATTTATTAATCAGCCCCAATGTATTTCACTCAAGAAAATATTTTCTCCCAACTGGGATTGTTCATTTACTTTGGGGTATAAAAACCGACCGGTCAATGAAGTGTCATAGAAAATCTATATGCTATTTAACGTTGGTTGATGCAGGGGGTAGGTTGACTTTGGTGTAGGGCAGCAGTTTGAAATATTTCTACGTGAGTGCACGTGTGTGAGTCAGCTAGAAAAGTTGTAAACTTTTTACATTAATATAAAGCAGTAAAAATGTATGTCTTTTTATTTGTGTAGATTGCCTCGACTGATTAATTTGAATCTCATGAGGGACAGAGTGATCGAGCGAGACGGTCATTCCAACAATAAATAGAAAGAAAAGTGGGAAAACTATCTATTCATATTATTACATGTTTGTCCTAATCCCCAAAATAAAATTGACAGAATAAAATAATATTTACATGTGAAGCATTCCGCCAACATAAATATAAATTACAAATATTGGTTGCAAACGCAAACAGAGATAATCACATAGCATATATGTATATTGTATTATATTGACAAAACAATTAATATTTTCAACATATATATATATATATATATATATATATATATATATATATATATATATATATGTGTGTGTGTGTGTTTAAAAAATAAAATTCTAGACTATGTGTAAAAACATGTTAAAATGTGTAAAAATAATTTATCAACCAAAAAAAAAATTGAGTCTAGCCCTCATGATTTGTTTTTTATTTTTAAAAAACAATGTCCCAAACGGAGTCGCCACTATGAGAATCCCGCTCCGAAACGCCCGTCGTCCGTTATGAAAAATGACGTGTCTCGAGAAACATCTGAGCGTGTGGAATACGTCCGGTCTCGTTGTGGACTCTAAATGCGTATGTACAGAGTCTTCACCTTTATTTTAAAGTTAAACAGAGAAAAACCAATTTTACCAAAAAATGAGTACATCCGGAGGCTAGGTTATGAGTTGGGAAGGGGTTAAGGGCCCAACTCGCCATTTCGGTCTCGTTTTGGGGGTTGTGTTAAGTTAACATGTTTTTAATGTGTATAGTCTGGAAAGTATATTTTATATACATGTATGTTGAAAATAACATTATTTTGTGTTTAATGTTATTTTGGGCATAATAACAACTATTTGTATTTATGCCTAAATACTAATAACATATATATATATATATATATATATATATATATATATATATATATATATATATATATATATTACAACATGCATAATTACTTCGTATTATTCTTTACAATATGCTTAATGATATTACTATTATTTACATTGCATGCATATTATAATATTCTACATTTATATATTAACGGGACAAGACAAGTAAATTTGTACTTACCTCTTATAGTGTGAATATGTGACCAGTATATACGCCTAGGCTTAGCTCACTAGGCATTCGAAGATTCCGATTTGTGCTTCCTCTGTCCATCCGAGAAATGAAATCTTTCTTTTTGTTATGTATTGTGGTGTATGATCGACTTATCAAGGTGGCAAAGACTGGATTTTTGGAGGGCTCGCTGCGGGGTGCAAGCGAGGAGGCTTTCTTATTCTTCTTCTTTGGCTTCTTCAGGAAGGTGTGTGTTTGCGAGATGTATTTGTCGTCGATCTTTGGTCGTTGTTGGGTGTCGAATAAAGAGGCTGGAGGCCTTTTTATTGGTGATGTTGAGGTTGCATGGCGCTAGGTGGAGGGTTGGGAATGCAACAGCGCAAAGGTGCACGAGGCGGCGGTAGCGTTTGGTGTGCTTGGAGAGAAAGGGGAGCATGGAGCGGCTCCCCAAGTGGGAGTCTCCCGGTGGGCCGGCGGCCATCCATGTGGTTGGTTGTTCTGACTAATTTCATGTTTCAGTCAGGGCACTTGTTGTTTGTTTTGTTGTGTTTTGTTTTATTTGTATATTTAACGCCCGTTAAGTCTAGTTACGTGTAACTCTAATGGAAAGTAACGTTTGTTTGTCCAATTGCTTTATAAATTATATGTTGTATTTGTTGTAGGGCATTATATCGTAGGGGTACGGAATTGGGGTGATACAATTGGACAATTATTTTGAAAAGATGAAAAAAGAAATGACACATTTTTATGAATGGATATGAAGGTAATAAATTTCACTAGGAAATTAGGATTTGATTTATGTTAATGTAAAAATCGAAACTTAAAATATACTTCTCAAAATTATAAATTGTTGTCTTGTTTGACTTTTTTTAAAAAAAGATGAAAATTTAACTTAAATATTTTTGACATATGATATTACGAGTTAAAACTTGTGGTATTATTATTGCTGACCACTTTAAAAAAATATTTCGTTGGAACTTGTTTATGTATTTGCCTTTTCTCTTTATTTTATTTATTTATTGTAACCTAGAAAATATTTTGCATTAAATAAAATATTTCCATTGTTTTCACTTTTTTTCTCTCTTGAACTCATTCAAGAGACTAGATAATTAAACTACTGAAACTCCAAATTGAGATAAATAAAAAAGTGGAATAAAAAAACGTCCATAAGAACCAAAATTAAAAGGAAGAAAATGTAAAAAGTATAAACAATGCCCTTTGTTTTTTTCATTATTCTTTTACTTAAATTTTAGGTAGTAAAAAAAGATATTAATATTTAATAATTTGATCTCCACCATCTTTATTTATTCTATTTATTTGAGTCAATTAAAAAAATTACGTAAATTTATAATTTTTCGCACTACTAACTCCGAATCTTCTCCCTCTTTGCCACCGAAAAACTTGCGTTTGGAAAAATAAATAGAAAAATAATATTTCTTATGATTATAATTCGTGTACCGAAAAGGAAAGAAAGTGTTTAGGGAATAATGTGAAAGTGTGGGTACGAAGAAATTGGCTTTGGATTGACCCATGTTGAAGAATCTCGATTTGCCTTTGCTCCTTCTATCTATTCAGATTTTACACGCAATCCTTAAGACTTTAGACCAATCATTCCTTCTTACAAAATTATGGGCTTGTTTCATCCGTCGCACTAATTCAGAAAAATATAATAGGCTCGATTATTAGTATTGATATCATGCATAATTTTCTCTGAAACTTACGTTCACGTAATCTATAATTAAAGCATGATAAAAATATAAAGATAAAATAATAAAAATATTATTTTTTTAAAAAAATTTTTAGATAAGACAAGAAAATAATTTTAGAACGTAAGGGGTATAATTCATGAATAATCATTATGTACAAAAAGTGATACTCATTTTATTTTATTCATTCATTTATCGCACCATTAATCTTCAACTTAATTATAATGTAAACCAACTAAGTTTTTTTATTTTATAAATCCTCCATGCCAATTACGTATATCATATTCTTATTTGGGACATCCCAAAATAATCTTTGTAGAGATTCATATCAACATAATTTTTAAATCATTTCAATCAAAATTGATGCTCTTTTCAATATTTGTGTAAACTTCTTTTTAACATTGACAGTGTATCAAAAATATATTATTTTATAAATATATATCCAAATAAATCTTTTCTAACCATTGAATGATCTTACAAAATTATTTTTAAAACCTAATTATATCTAATCCTTAAATAGTTCCACTTTATTCATAATGAGATGACTCTAATCTTTCTTGAATATTTTCTAAAGTAAATATTTTATTTTTAATTTTGTAAAAACCTTCAAGTATAAGTTTAAAATATCTTTATTATGTGCAAGATGAAAAAAATTACAAAGAAACGTAACAATTTGATATCATTAAAGGATTTTTTTTTTAAATGTATACAAAGTATTTACTAATTCCGTATAAAAACTAATATATATATATATATATATATATATATATATATATATATATCTTATTTTGAAATGAAAGTAGTATACTAAACGACCATCAATTTGCATATGTTAAAAACACCTAACTTTTATCAGAAATTAAGTCAATAAACGTTTATATTTAATAATAATATTTTTTTTACAAAAAATACTTTTAAAGTATATCAGTTGATCTCAAAATGAAATTGTAAATGTGGAAAGAGCTAGATCTCAAAGTGAAATTGCAAGCGTGAAAAAACACATGAAAAAGGGAAAATTGCTTTTTTAACCAACGTATAAGATGAGGGAGACAAATTTAACAACGTACTTTTAATAAGACTAATTTAACAAATGTAATAAGTTTTTAAGGTAAAAATCATCAATTTCGTTAAATCTTCATCCAACTTCGTTAATAGATGATGATGTGGATTGTGTGGGATTTAATGATTGTTTTAAGGGATTTATAATATGATATCAAAGTAAAGGATTCTCAATATAATAAAACTGTATCTAGAATTTACCTTTCCATTATTATTACAAACATGATCTTCTTCAAACCACCAATACTATTAATATTTGACTATTTGAAATGATCTTACTTGAATTTCGCAGTGGGAGTTTCCAATTTCCAAGCAGTGGGCTTCAATCTGTTGAGACGGTTGTGGAGATGGGTTGCTGGACCGACAGTGGAGGCTCGCCAGACTGTTGAAGGTCGGGGATGGCTCTAGAAGAATCAGAATGGAGGAAAGAGATGGAGAGGCCATCGATGAAGGACTCGGTAGGAGTGTACTGGAGCAGAGAGGATGATGGTGGCTATGGTTGGTGTTGATGAAGCAAAGAAAGCTAGACAGGCCTGATGAATCTAGGGTGAGATGGAGTGAAGTTGTCGACACCCGACAAAAGAGATGATACGCAAGCTCTGTTTCAATCCCTCCTTATGTAATGGTTATTAGATACTCTTTTCTTTGAAATTTTACAAAAAAAATCCTTTTAAAATCCACATAGTTCATATCATAGCCCCATTAACGAAATAGGATGAAGACTTAATGAAATTTGTAATACTTTGTCCAAATTATTAGTACACTGTTAATATTTTGCTTCTGAATCAAATACACAAACAATATTTGTCCTATTAAAATATGTTACCAATTGTGTCACTACCATTTAATAAGTTAGTTAAAAAATCAATTTTCCCAATGAAAATATGGTTTGGGAGTAAAAAGTGAAACCGAATAGGACTCGTAGGAGGAACCTTCCTAAACTGTCTTGACCTTTTTGTACCTTCATGGGAAAAAGTGTGCTAGCGGATGGATGAAGTATGCTGTATATAAATTCAGTTATGGCCTTGATTGACTTGGAATCGGTGGTTTCATTTGCAATCAAATTATTTCTATTACTAGCTTTCGGTCTTCCTGGTGGGTATATTTTATTTAGGGAGAGATGATTACTACTTCTAAGGAGGAAGAAGAAGAAATTCTTACGAAATTCGCGACAGATACGCCGATTAAACTGTCCTGCAGGTCGCCCACAAGCCCCTTTCGGACATGGGTTTTCTGGAGCCAAAAAGAAGAAGATGAAACAATTAGCACTTCTGGTTTGGTAATTCGAAATCATATTAAAACTGCACTTAGCCACTTTAATGTTTTTTTCAGATTGGATGAGGATGTTTTGGTTCAGTTTTGGGCACCCACGACAACAACGATTGGGGGCCTTACAACTTCACGCCAACCATTCGCTCTTAACAATATGAATGAAGGCCACATTCGGTATAGGAAGCATTGTGTTAGGTTTGAGTACTGTGGAGTTGGAGAATCTGGAGATGGTATCTCTGGCCGCGCTTTCAGGAACCAAGTCAACGAATTCAGTCCAAACGTGAGTTATTACTCTGTCAACGACTATCCACTGCGTGATCTCGCTCTAAGTTGTGGTATAACTCAAATCTGGGCTCTCCCCATTTTCCAAGATCAATCCTGTGTTTGTGTTGGTGTACTTGAACTTCTTTTCTCCTCCTACACAAATATCACTTATGACTACGTTCGCTACGTCTATGTTCACCTTGAGGTTTGTGCCTTATAGAATTAGTTTTCTTTCCTTTTTCTATTATTGTCTGTTTCACTTAGAGCACTCCATGTTTTGTTTGGTAATCGTCTTGTGTTTCAAACATTTCAAATACACTACTTATTTTCCTTGCAGAGGGCAGGTCTGAATCTCATATATCCACCAAAGATAAGTACACAACAGATACCCAAACAAGTAAGCTAACATGTCATTTAGTTTCACTTTCAATACAATAATGTTCTCTAGCATGTATTTAATTAGCATTGCTTGCAAATCAGATGCAAGAGGGTGTAGACCATGGGACTGAAGAAATCAGAAACGCACTGCAACACGCGCGTAAAAAATTTCGTTTACCTCTAGCATGTGCTTGGGTGAGATGCATGCATAGCACTTCGATGGGCCATTGTCGCGATTTGAGCTGCACAGGAGAATTAGTAGTCTCAATGCCCAAAACAATAACCAGGGCTAACTGGAATGTCGCTCGTGTTCAAGCCATGAAAGTGGGCCGTGGCCTTCTTGGCAATGTATTCTTGTCGCCTAAACCATACTTCTGCAGAGATGTGACCCAACTGAGGATGAGTGTGTATCCTATGGCACATGCTGCTCGCAGGTTTGGATTCACCAGTTGTTTTGCAATTGGCTTGCAGAGTATTGCCACTGGTAATCGTGATTATGCACTTGAGTTCTTTCTTCCCAAGGGTAGTTCAGAATTTCGTAGTCTTCTGTCCTCAATACTAGCGATATTGAAGCACGATTTGAAAAGTTTTGAGGCCGTTACAGGAGATCCTGCAGATGACTTATTTATTGAGGTTGATAAGTCATCTTTTAGTACCATCTTTGAATCATCGAAAATATGCCCAACTATTGTTACCCACATTGAGTCTGGAGCCTTACAGAATGAAGGTGAGGAGGTTCTGCAGGCAGATTTTTCCTGTCCTCAATTGGTCATGAGCGAGTTAGTCGAGAAAGGAAGTGACTCTGTTGGTCTAGAACAGAGCCAAGTAGCTTGTCTTTCAAAGGAAAAATGTCAAGTGAAAAAATCGAAGGTGCAAGACCAAAAGAAGGAAAACTCATGTTCTTACGAAACTCTTGAACAACACTTTGGAAAGAAGCTTGAGGATGCTGCCGAATGCCTTGGCTGTAATTTCACCAAATTTATTGAAGTTGATAAGTTCTCCTTTAATACTGTCTTTGAATCATTGAAAACATGCCCAAATATTAGTACCCACATTGAATCTGGAGCGTTACAGAATGAAGGTGAGGTTCTGCAGGCAGATTTTTCCTGTCCTCAATTGGTCATTAACGAGTTAGTCGAGAAAGGAAGTGACTCTGTTGGTCTAGAACAGAGCCAAGTAGCTTGTCTTCCAAAGGAAAAAAGTATAGTGAAGAAATCAAAGGCACAAGACCTAAAGAAGGAAGGCTCATGTTCTTATGAAACTCTCAAACAACATTTCGGAATGAAGCTTGAGGATGCTGCCGAAAGCCTTGGTGGTAATTTAATTTTTCAACTTGCTATATTCTTCACAATTTGGGATCAAATTTATCCCAAATTTCTGAATATCTCCTACTCCCATGTGTCATTCATCACCCCCTTTCCTCGTATGCACCTACCTAAAACAATAGATATAAATACGAAAAATGACAGGTGGGAAAGATTATATTGATTTATGGTTTTCCTTGGGCAGTTAGTCGATCCACAGTTAAGCGTTGGTGCAGGGACAATAACATCAGAAGATGGCCATTTCCAAAGAGAAGCAAAGTTTGTTCAGCGCAACCTATTCCCAAGCAAATAAATGCACCTTTTCAGGAAAATGTTGTACCAGTTCCAGAATCTAGCGTGAGAGATCCTTCAACTTCTGACCTGCCAACTAATTTGGCACCAAAGCAAGCCACACTGATGACGGTAAAGGCAACATATAGGAATGTCATCATAAAGTTTCAACTCTGTTTTTCATCAAGAATTAGAGACTTGGTGGAGAAAGTGATCCTCAGGTTGAAGTTAAGTGAAGGAACTTTTAACATCAAATATCAAGACGATGATGGTGATTATATTCTTATTGCCTGTGATGAGGACTTTCAGGATTGTATGAATAGTTTTAAATTATTGAAAGAGACTACAATCAAAATGCTGATTGAGCCGATTACCTATATCACCCCTTGAATGCGAGTGAGTATCCATTATGATCTAACTCTGTGTACCTCAGTACCTGTGTCTATCTATCATTCAAATAATCACTTCCGTAGGTTTCTCCACGGCTTTCTAGTTCATTTATCGATTTAGCAACATCCTCACCTTCATCTTTTGATATATGAGATAAATCTTAATTAGAGCTCGAATCTAAGTAAGTTGGCTAAAGTTTTTGAAACTTTCTGCTCAGTTGGTTACTGATTTGGAGAGTTCATCTAATAAGCTGGGGTTTATGATCTGTCTTGACCTGTTTAGGTAAAAATAAAAATCTAAAAGATTGTCTACTAGTCTGGTTATTGAGTTGGAAAGTTGTTTGATTAAAGTTGGGAAATTGTGAACTGTCTAGTTTGGTTGTATGTGATAAATCTTAGAGTTCCAACCTAAATTTGGCTTGATTGTTGAAGACTAAAGTAGTTAAACTTTGATTAATGTGCACTGATGTTTAATGGCTACTGTTGTCATGCACACATCTGATTCCTATGTTAGAACCTCAAGCTCCTCCTTACTCTTGATCATGTGAATTGATTTAATTAATTGCTGGCAGCTGATTTAGTGACATTTGGAAAATAATTTCATCGGTTATACCTTTTGATGTATCTACAGGCCGGTTTTGGGGGGTTCAACATCCCCGGAAAAAGGCCCCAATGTAAAAGGACCCAATTGGCTAGTTTTTATTAGGACAAATTATACCATTGGTTCCTGTACTTTGCAAAAGTCCACTAGGAGTCCATGTACAATGTAAATGCACACTACAGACTAAAGAATACAAATTTTGCACGCCGGTAGTCCCTGACTTTAACTCCGTTAACTAATGTGCGGTTAAGGGGGGTCATGTGTACTATTATCAAAATGAAGGCCATATGAAAATTTTATTATCCAAACAACGTTCACTTCTTCTTCCCTGGCAAGTCCTTCTCCGTCCTTCACTCATTTCACTGATTCACTCATTCCACCATTTTTTCCAGCAAACAATTGCAATCCAAAATAAATTATCAACAAATCAATTTTTTTTAAAACCCAATTATGGTCAACAATTAACAAATCACAACCTAACTGAATTGAGAGTAATGGTGGCTCTCGATCTCAAAGTCGATCTGTTCAATTTATAAACAATTCAGGGAAGGCAAAGTTTTTGTTCTCTCTTCAATGGTAACTCGATAAAAAAGAGCCTCTCTCTTTCTACGATTTTTTTAAAGATCAAAGCGGCCTATACTCTCGAAAAGTGGATCGAGTTAATAGGGATTGAGCTACAAATTTTTTGGAAATATTATCCATCATCCAACAGCTCTCTAACAAAAACCTTCAATCTCCAGCATCCACCTCAACCCATCTGCATGACTGCATGGTAGTGGGATCCATAGCTCGTGCCCTTCTAGAAAATCAAATTGGGATCACTGATATTATTCACCTATTGAATACGGGGGTACTCCATCAGCCTGGAGAACACCTCGGCAGCAATATGGTACAACCCGTCTCCGGAAACCACCCTTTAAAGCGACCGGTGCTGTTGCGGAGAATGCATGGGAATGTGATTTTAAGAGTGGTTTGCAGAAATAGTGGAGTTTTGTGGGGTGGAAAGAGGGAGGTTTATAGCGCCTAAGAGGGTGTAGAAGTTCTTGAAATATAATCTAACCCCACCCAGTGTCCCTCCTGTAGTCTATTAAAGAGTTGCAACCATCGGCGCCGGTGCATTTGAACGGCTGAGCAGTTGATGGGGCAGAGAATCCCCATTTTGAAAGGTGGGAGGGAGACTGGGTGGGGTTTATGGTGGCATTTATTGGATGAGATGAGACGTATAGATGGAAGAAGAAAAGTTTTGGGTTAATAAGGTTTATGACCCCTCGTTTTGATGATGGTACACATAGCCCCCCTTTACGGCACATCAATTAACGAAGTTAGAGTCAGGGACTACCGGTGTTCAAAATGTGCATTCTTTGGTCTGTATCATGCATTTGAATTGTACAAGGACTACTAGTGGACTTTTACAAAGTACATGGACTAATGGTGTAACTTTCCCTTTTTATTATATCTAAAATAAATAACGTATTGAGCCATAGAACAGTTTGTGTACTTCTAATACATTTTTTTATTTTATATATAATAAAAACTAGCCAACATCTATAAAATTGGGTCCTCTTACATTGGGGACCCTGTTATGTCAGGCATGTTGAACCCCCCAAAACCGAGCCTGGACCTAATTTAATCATTTTGATCGATTCCCATTTTGTATTGTTGACCTTTTTGCACCCCTTGGCAAAAAAATCACCCCTCTCTCCCTCTATCTATCTCTCCAACCCTCTCTCTCTCTCTATATATATATATAGACACACACACACACACACACACAAATGTATTGTTTTAAGCGAAAAAATTGATAATTTTGTCATTATACTTTTAAAGATAGATGCAATTTCGTTACTATCCCTAACTCCCATCCAATTTTAACAGAATTAATTTCAGTTGTTTCCTCTGAAGTTTTTTAAAATGTTGGAAGATCATTAATGATTGTTGATGTTAAAAGATAGATTGTTTTTTTGGTTCTTAAATTATAAGGGGGGTCCTTTTCTTTTCTCTTTTTTCTTTTAAGGGTTAAAAGAAGATACTATTTTATAAACAAAAAATTGAAAGAATGAATGAAATATAAAAATACAAATAATAAGAAAAGATATATTGTTTGAATAAAAAAAGAGAAAAATATTTAAATTAATTAATTTATACATTTTGTCTTAATGGATCATATAATAAAAATATAATAATATATAATAATAAAACATAATAAGTTTAAAGGAAATGTAATCAATTAATATTTTTTAAAAGTTCATTCTTTAAATCTAGTTGTTAACACTCGTTCATTGAATGTAATTTAATTCGTAAAGAAGATTGTTTTCCTATATATTTTGTCATTTTCTATTTTAAAACCAAAATTATTACACAAACACCCCTTCCCCTCTCTCAACCCCGTCTTGAATCCAGGAAACTCAAAACCCCTCCCCCTCATGCAAACCGAACATCATACCCCTCTCTCCTAATCTTCTTCGACACTAGTTTACCGAAAATAAAATAAAAAACTTGAGTGGAAGGTAGAGACAGAAAAGGGAAACAACCCCACCTTATCATCTTCGTCTTCTTTGGCAAAATAAAAAACATAGTATTGGTGTTTTGTTACAATGTAATTTGTACGTAAAATGTTTATCGTTGAGTTAAGAATTATGATATGAATTTTGTTAATTGTGAGTAGTTTTAAGGTCATAACATTGAAAAAAACGATGAGAATTTTGTTGAATTTTCGGCCCTAATCCATGGAACAAATGCAAGATGTTCAACCAGGACTGATGGAACAGTTAACAATCGTTCCATTAGGTAGGATCATGGTGTAATACTATCTAGTCTTCCGTGTGGAAAACCTATGTAGACATTTTGAATTTGCCCAAAGATGAAGAAAAATTAAAGTAGACATGACACGTATTTATTATTTATTTATTTTACAACCGATTTATGTTGTCTAAAGTTTCACGTATTTGAAGTGTCTTCTTAACAAATTCATACCGATGCATATTAAAGTTGGTCAGGAGACCTAAGGTGTATCACTATGGGTGAGCTTGGTCCGATTCGATCCATTTATTTGGAAAAAAAAGAGAAAATCGGAACCGGACTAATAGTCTGGTTCTTAGAAAATTTAGAATCGGAACTAACCAAATATGTATGAGAACCAAGACCGACAAATACTATGATTTTTTACTTTTTAATTGTTTAAAACAAATATATAATAGAATTTTAAAGACTGAAACTTTATAAAAAGATTACAAACTAAAAAGTAGAACAAAGAAAGTATTAGGAATTACTATATAAATGTATAATATATATACTTATATAGTATATATAAGAAAATAAATAAATAAATAACATATTGGTTCGGTTCGGTTCCGTGTTTTTTTAGTCCGAGAACCGGGACCAACTCAAATGTCCGATTCTATGAAAATTCTGATCCAGGACCAAACTAAAGTATTGGTCCGATCAATTTTTGATTGATTCGATCCGATTCTAAAAAAATCTTGCACACCCCTATTTATCACCATCTAATTTTTTGGTTTATCGCTTGGCTTTTCGACTTCTCGCTATTTCCATTAGATAATACCTTTTGCTAATTTCTATAATTAAAATATATATAGGGTATAACTACTAGATATAATAATGTATATATCTATAATTGGTATATGAGACTCTTCTATTATTATTAGGGGTGTAAGTGGTTCGGTTTGGTTTGGTTTATGCCAAAACCACAAATCGAACCGCCTCCTAGTGGTTCCAAAAATCTCAAATCGAACTGAACCGAACCACTAGGTTTAGTTCGGTTTTGTGGTTTATATAAATTATTTTTAATGAAATTAACCAACATTAAAAATAGCAATGAAAATACGATTTTAATTTGGAATTAACATCAAAATTAGGAAATAACCTACTAACAACAAATTATCATAACAAATTCTAAAATAAACACAAACAATTGAAGAAATAATAGTTCTCCAACAATCAAGATTTTGTTTGGTTTAGTATCCGTATATATATATATATATATATATATATATATATATATATGTTATATAATATATATTATATAATAAATAAATAAAAATATATAGGGTGGTTTGGTTTGGTTCGACACCAAAAACCGTGAACTGAACCGAACCGCGTGGTTTTTCAATTTTTGAAACCGAAACCGAACCATCTTTGATCAAAACCGAACCAAATCGATTGATTTGGTTTGGTTTGGTTCGGTTCCGTGGTTCGATGATCCCGATTTACACCCCTAATTATTATTAGGTATAAGTACAAATTGTAATAGGCTATGTATAATCATAATTGCTCTTGAAAATATATATTATACTACTATTGACTATTACCAAATATAATAGATAACCACTATTAAAACAATAATTACTTTAATGATTGCGTAAAAAATATTTCATTAATCTTCATATTAATTTATAATATAAACCAACCAAGTTTTTAATTTTAAAAATGGTACTCCCTCCATGCCAAATTATGTGTATCATATTCTTATTTGGGACATCCCAAAATAATCTTTGTACAGATACATATCAACATAAATTTTAAAAATCATTTCATTCTGAACTACCCGGCCCAGATAGGCCCAAGTTATGTGTTGCATGTTAGGTCCGTGGTCATTGTTAAAGCAAGCTAGCATGGTCTCAATCCTTACCAAGCAAGAAGCTAGCGAGCTGGGGGCTCGACCAGCGAATATAGCTAGGCCGCGAGCATGAGTGGCTGTGCTTGTTAACTCAGTTGAGGACAGTTATGTCCAAGCAGGAATTCCAGATAAGCTGAGGACGGTTATGTCCGGGAAACTTTCCATTCAGGCTGTTATATTTAATGGAGGAATTAATGGGGCAGTTAATATGCCCGCCATTTATGCCACAATCATTAGTGGACAGTTAAAGGCAGTTAAGAGCAGTTATGATTAGTTATGCTTTCCGGTGATTATAAAAGCCCCTGGGAATAAAGGGGAAAGGTATGCAATTTCAACCCTCTAGCCGAAACTCTGCTAAAATACACTCTCAATTTGCTCTATTGTACTGATTCTTGCGTCAGAGGGATTTTGCAGGGAGCGCCCCTGCCTAGTTCACGGTTTGCTAATCCGATTGCAGGTTCGGGCTTTGAGGTTATCAGATACGTTGAAAGCCAGGTATCAAGATTGGACCAATTCAGTGCATCCAAGGAATTTCTGGACGCATCAGCTGGTTCCGTTGCCGGGAATCGAACCCAGGTCTGTACCGTGGTAGGGTACTATTTTACCACTAGACCACTAGTGCTTCTTCCTCGCCAGAATCCTTGAAGCTTGTCTCTGCCACAAAGTCTGCTAAGGCCTGTGCCTTGATTGCTCACCTAGGTTGATAATCAATATCAAACTCGGTTAACTCGATCGACCAGGTGAGTAGACGACCAGAAGTGTCTGGCTTATGCAAAATCTTTCTCAAAGGCATATCAAGATACACAACAATCGAATGTGCGTAAAAAAGCTAAGCTCAAGTTTCCGCAAAGAATAACAAGCTTAATATGAATATGCTAACTTTTCTGCATTAAAATATCTTCCCTCTACATCAAGAAGGCCATTGAGACATAGTAAATGTGTTTCGGACATTACACTCTTCCCTAATCATCACAACGCTCTAGCTAAATACACAAACAATTTCTCCCCGAAAATCGGGCTGCTTAACAAAGGAGGACTCCCTAAGTATTTTACCAGTTCTTCAAAAGCCTTCTGACACTCAGGCGTCCATTCAAACCCCTTATTTCCGCGAAGAACTTTAAATAACGGCAAACACCTTTCTGCCGATCTAGAGATAAAACGATCGAGGGCTATCACCCTACCGCTGAGCCTCTCAGACATCCTTTATGCAAATGAGGAAGCTTCATGGTGACCAACGCCTTAATTTTCTGATTAGCCTCAATGCCCTCTCACCACCATAAATCCGAGGAACTTGCTGCCTTCACCGAACACACTTGCTCTGTTCACCATATTATTCTTCCTGAGATTGGCAAAAGTCTCGCCCAAGTCTATTGTGTGCTCATGCCCTTTAGTTTTGACCACCATGTCATCAATGTAAGCTTCAACATTCCTTCCAAGCTGCGGGCTGAATACTCTGTTCACCATCCTCTGATATGTGGCTCCTGCGTTTTTCAAACCAAACGGCATCATCTAATAACAATACAACCCCCCTGCTGCTCGGAAAGCTTTCAGAGCCTTATCCTGCTCATCCATTTTAACTTGATGATACCCAGAATAGGCATCAATAAAGCTAAGGAGCTCGAATCCCGTTATGGCATCCACCAGCTTGTCAATTCTTGGCAAAGGATAACAGTCCTTCGGGCAGGCTTTATTCAGATCCGTGAAATCAACACACATCCGCCACTTGCCATTAGACTTTTTAACCATGACCACATTAGCCAACCATGTTGGGTAATGTATCTCCTCGATTATGTCGGCATTAAGCAACTTCTCGACCAAGCAAGAAGCTAGCGGGCTGAGGGCTCGACCAGCGAATATAGCTAGGCCGCGAGCATGAGTGGTCAGGCTTGTTAACTCGCTTGTCGCCATCGCTGAGGACGCTTATGTCCGAGCAGAATTCCGTATAAGCCGAGGACTAATTATGTCCGAAACTTTCCATCCAGGCCGTTATATTTAATGGAGGAATTAATGGGGCAGTTAATATGCCCGCCATTTATGCCACAATCATTAGTGGACAGTTAAAGGCAGTTAAGAGCAGTTATGATCAGCAATGCTTTCCGGTGATTATAAAAGCCCCTGGGAATAAAGGGGAAAGGTATGCAATTTCAACCCTCTAGCCGAAACTCTGCTAAAATACACTCTCAGTTTGCTCTATTGTACTGATTCTTTCGCCGGAGGGCTTTTGCAGGGAGCGCCCCTGCCTAGTTCACGGTTTGCTAATCCGATTGCAGGTTCGGGCTTTGAGGTTATCAGATACGTTGAAAGTCAGGTATCAAGATTGGACCAATTCAGTGCATCCAAGGAATTTCTGGACGCATCACATTCAAAATTGAAACTCTTGTAGATATTTGTGTAAACTTCTTTTTAACAGACAGTGTATCAAAAATAAATTATTTTATAAATATAGTATCCAACTAAATCTTTTCTAACCATTGAATGATCTTACAAAATTAATTTTAAAACATAATTATATCTAATCCTTAAATAATTCCACTTTTTCAAAATGAGATGACTCTTATCTTTCTAGAATATGTTCTAAAGTAAATATTTTATTTTATTTTTTGTAAAAACCTTCAAGTATAAGTCTAAAATATTTTTATTATGTGCAAGATGAAAAAAATAACAAAAGAAACATAACAATTTGATATCATTAAAGGATATTCTACAAAAAAAAATGTATACAAAGTATTTACTAATATCTGTATAAAAACTATAAAAAAATGTTATTTTGAAGCAAAAGTGCTTAACTAAACGACCATCAATATGAATATGTTGAAAACACTGAACTTTTGCCAGAAATTACGTCAACACATCTTTCTTGAACTTTTGCCCTTACACAAATGCATAGTGTACTTAACAAGATTTTTACAACGAAGTCCATAAAAGGACTGATAGTGTGAGAAATTCATACTCTTAGGACTTAATTTTGACAAAAAAATTGTTAAGGAACTATTAATGTGACCAGCTTATAGTTGTGGACCAATGCTAAGATTTGCCCTATTCAGTTATGGACTTGATTGAGTTGCAATCAGTGGTTTCATTTGCAATCAAATTATTTGTATTACTTGCTTTCGGTCTTCCCTCCCGGTGGTTGTCTCCCCTTTATTAATCGCCAATTTGTCAGATATATTTAGGGATGATTACTACTTTTAGTTCCAGGGCACAACTAGAAGACGAAATTCTTTTCAAATTTGTGGCCGATGTGCCGACTAAACTCTCCTGGAGGTCCCGCACAAGCACCTCTGATTTATGGGTTTTCTGGAGCCAAGAAGAAGAAGCAATTAATAGCCTACTTACATCATCATCAGCAGCAAATTCGGCTTTGGCAATTCGAAAGCAAATCAAAACTGCACTTTGCTCCTCAGAATGTTTCAGAGCTTTTGAGAATGTCTTGGTTCAGTTTTGGGCACCTACGACAACAGGGGGCCTACATCTCCTTACGACTGAACACCAACCTTTCGCTCTTAGCCATATGAATGAAGATCTCATTCGGTATAGGAAGCATTGTGTTAGGTATGAGTGTGGAGTTGGAGATGGTATCCCTGGCCGCGTTTTCAGGAACCAAGTCAACGAATACAGTTCACAAGTGAGCTATTACTCTGTTAACGATTATCCACTGTGTGAACTCGCTCTAAGCTGCGGTATCACTGCAATAACGGCTCTCCCCATTTTCCAACATCATTCCTGTGTTTGTGTTGGTGTACTTGAACTCCTTTTAGTATCTCCTCCAAGTCTCAGTGTATATTGCTACGTACATTCAGTCCTCACTGCCCTTGAGGTTTGTGCATTCTTAGAAAAATTAATTTTCTTTCCTTTTTCTATGGAGAATTATTATTAATGTCTTCTGTTTCAAACATTTCAAATACTTCATTACTTATTTCAGTTTTACTCCTTCCTTGCAGACGGAAGGTCTGACTAGTATAGATACAGAAAAGATACAAACAGAAGAGTTACCCAAACAAGTAAGCCAGCCCAGTGAAATTAACATGTCAATTTTTAATTTCATTTTCCAATAATCACTTTCAATACAATAATGTTCTCTAGAATGTACTCCCTTCATTCCGGGCAAAGAGTCGTCTTTGAAACTTTTTAAAAATAATGACATTTTTAGTAGTTCATTAGTAAAAAAAAATGATATTTCTATGTCTTAATTTTTTAAAATAGATCCCAAAATGGAATAGTAGACTTTTTCTCCGGAACGGTGGAAGTATTTAATTAACGTTGCTTGCAAATCAGATACAAGAGGAAGTAGACCATATGACGGACGAAATCTTTGACGCACTGTATCATGCGCATAAAACACTTGGTTTACTTCTTGCATGTGCTTGGGTTAGATGCATGCGTAGCACTTCGATGGGTGATTGTGGCAATTTAAGCTGCACGGAAGAATTAGTGGTCTCAATGTCCAATAGGATAGTCGATGTTGATCATGATATGGTGGATGGTATGTCTGAATACCACCAAGCTGCTTATCTTCAAGCCATGAGACTGGGCCGCGGCCTTCTTGGCAACGCATTCTTGTCGCATAAACCATACTTATGCAGAGATGTGACCAAACTCGGCATGAGCGAGTACCCTATGGCACACAGTGCACGCGCTACAGGACTCACCAGTTGTTTTACAGTTGGCTTGAAGAGTATCGCCACTGGTAATCGTGATCATGTACTTGAGTTCTTTTTTCCCAAGGGCACAACATATAGCAGATCAGATTTCCATGGTTTGCTGTCCACAATACTGGTGATATTGAAGCAGCATTTGAAAAGTTTTGTGGCCGTTACAGGAGATCCTGCAGATGACTTATTTATTGAGGTTGATAAGTCATCTTTTAGTACCATCTTAGAATCATCGAAAACATGCCCAAGCCCAACTATTGTTACCCACATTGAGTCTGGAGCCTTACAGAATGAAGGTGAGGTTCTGCAGGCAGATTTTTCCTGTCCTCAATTGGTCATGAAGGAGTTGGTTGAGAAAGGAAGTGACTCTGTTGGTCTAGAACAGAGCCAAGTAACTTCTCATTCAAAGGAAAAACGACTAGTGAAGAAATCCAAGGCGCAAGACCAAAAGAAGGAAAGCTCATGTTCTTATGAAGCTCTCGAACAACATTTCGGAATGAAGCTTGACGATGCTGCCAAAAGCCTTGGCGGTAATTTAAGCAGATTTTTCAACTTGCTATATTCTTCTCATTTTGGGTTCAAATTAATCCCAAAATTTCTGAATATCTCCAATTCTCATGTGGCGCACCTACTTTAAACAATACTTGTAAAAATGGAAAACCAAAAAATGATAGGCGGGAAAGATTTTATTGATTTATGATTTTCCTTGTGCAGTTAGTCGATCCACGCTGAAGCGTTGGTGCAGGGATCATAACATCTCAAGATGGCGATCAAAGAGAAGCAAAGTTAGTTCTTCGCAACCTATTCCCAAGCAAATAAATGCTGTACCGATTTCAGAATCTAGCGTTAGAGATCCTTCATCTTCTGACCTGCTTACGAATTTGGAACCAAAGCAAGCCACAAGTACGATGACGGTAAAGGCAACATATAGGAATGACATTATAAAGTTTCAACTCAGTTTTTCATCGAGAATGACAGAGTTGGTGGAGAACGTGATCCTCAGGTTGAAGTTAACTGAAGGATCTTTTAAAATCAAATATCAAGACGATGATGGTGATTATATTCTGATTGCCTGTGATAAGGATCTTCAGGATTGTATGAATAGTGTGAAAGAGACTAGAATCAAAATGCTGATTGAACCAATTACCTATATCGCTCCTTGAATGTGAGTATCCATTACGTTTTAACTTTGTGTGTCTATCTATCTTTCAAATAATCATATCTGTAGGTTTTTCCATGGCTTTCTTGTCCATTTATTGATTTAAATAACATCCTCTGATGAGTTCCAATATAAGCGGGTTGGCTAAAGTTCTTGAAACTATGTGCTCAGTTGGTTACTGATTTGGAGAGTTCCTCCACAGCTGGAATTTACGAGCTGTCTTGACTTGTTTATGGCAGTAATTCAGTGAGCGTATAACCAATTATTGCTGGAGAAGTTATTTGTGTTACTGTTTTCTGTTTTGGATGTATTATGGTTAATTTTGTTTTGGCATATTTTTTTATAGGGAGAAGTTATTTCCACTATAATTTTTGTTTATCAACTATATCATTAATTATTGAATTAAATAAATACATATTTGGACAAAACTACCCCCTTTTTAAGTTGACTAATCAAGTTATTTTCTTAATTACATTCTAACATTATTTTTTTTTATCAAACTTCAATGGATAACATAATTATTCTATTTATATGCTTAACTTTTTAAATCTTAACAAACAAGATACTTATTTTTTTTTTCGTAATAAATATGTTTAATCAATTTTTCTAATCACTCATGTTTCATATTTCATTATCATAAAAATAATATGATTAATACATTTTCTACCATTTTAGATTATATTGGATATTTTATTATAAAAAATTAATATTCTAATTTAGTTTAAAAACATTATTTTAAGATATCAATTAAAGTATTATGGTAGATATTAAATTGAATATTTGTTTCAATCAATTCAAGAATTAAATTTTCGAATCAATTATAAAGGTAGACAAAATATTTAAATATTACGATACTATTTCATATTATGATTTTAGTATTCAATTATTTTCCTGTTACATCCTTTAAATTTCACTTTATATTTTTTCAATAACCAATGAACTATGTTGCACGGACACGTCTGCTGGCTGTCGTATTCCGTGTCCGACACGGCGTGGACACGAATACGACTCGGACACGCCGGATACGGCCCAGAATACGTTTTGGGGCCGAATTTGAATTTTTGAAAAAATTGGAAACTGACACGGGTACGTCCTTGGAGGTCGAGATGCGTACCTTTAAAGTCCAAACACATTTGGTATATGCGATATTGTCGAAAAAAAATTGATATTGTCTGCAACTTCATACGATTTTCTCGGAAGGCTTCGTTGAAGAACGATTTACTCACACGGCGAAAGCTAGGATCGAATGATGTTTGCACGGGTGACACTTCGACCCAACAATTATCACAAAAAGAACATTGGCATGAACAGCCACAACCCGCAATCGTAGCAATTGAAGAACCTAAATATTATGAATAACGCCATAATAGTTATGGAATTCCTATTGATAAGTTAGGTTTCGAACACGACGGAATCATGCACACCGAAGTATTCACAAGTTCACGAAGAACAAGGAGGTTTCGAAGAAAACACTCAAAACTATATTAACTCAATAATCAATAATCAACTTCCTTACTTCTTTACAATGAAAGGAAAATGCATATATATAGGCTTACAAGTAAATCCTAGTACCCTAATACTTGGAGAAAAAGAAACCCTAGAAATAACTAAAATAAAGAAAATCCTAATAATCTCATTTTTCTACAAGGGCCTATTTTTCAAAATAGCATTTTGGCCCCCAAAGTCTTCAAATAGATATTAAAAGCTCCCCAAGTCATATCTGAATATATGGGAACCCATTTGAAGACTTTTTTTTTTTCCGTACTAAATTGTTTAAAAGCTGTTACAGCACAAAACACCACCTTGCGGTCGCAAGCTTCCCAGAAAGTCAGTTCATAAGAATGGTAAGGCCATGCGGCCGCATGCCTATCAACACTTGCAGTCGCAAGCTTCACAGACACTGAATGGTTTGTTCCTTCATCAAATTCATCCCTTATAATTTGACCACCATTCACCATCTTCCTTGGTTTCTTCAAGCTTAGCCTTTTCGATCTCGTCGAGTATCCATTATAGTAACCCGAATCTCCAATGAACCCACGAATCAAGTTTGTATAGAACCCTTGAATCTTCCAAGCATATTCCACGCCTCTTAAAGAGTTAATTTGATTTCTTGGGCACTTGGTTTCTTGATCAATCACGAACTCTCCATGCTTGATCAACATTTGACTTGACACGGACTTAGGCTTGACAGGATCTCATCGCAACTCCTCTCAATCCTCTCAAAGAGACGAAGACTCGAAACGTGCCCTAGCCTCTGAAATCCTAATCGTCGCCGACCATCGACAGATCCACCTTTGCCGCCGGCCACTTGCCCCCCTCAACCTTCTCTCCCTACGTGCGCTTCTTCTCTCCCTTTGATTTGAAGTTCGAACCATCTGAATCAAGTATTCTTCAATATTCGCCTCTTCGTTTGTTGTCGTCTTGTCGATTTTGTGAAAGGGTTTCTGAAATTTCTGACTTTCTTCCTTCAAGGCTTCGATTCAATTATAGTCTGTATTTCTTTGTTTCTCTCTTCTGTCTCTTCGATGTATATAATACAATGTGAATGAGAGTCTGTATACAGAGATTCATATATTTACATCTTGGTATGTTAGAAAATAGAAATATTTATTTTGTGCTTATTGCTTTTAATATTTATAATTTGGTCCTACATTTTTAATATTTACATTTTGGGCCTTATATTTTAAATATTTACACATTACCCCCGTACACTTGTCCTATATTTTTTCAAAAATCGTGTATCCCCGTGTCCCATGTCCGCGTATCCGTGTCCGCATATCTGTGTCCATGCAACCTAGCCAATGAACATATATTTACTCAAAGTTTGGTAGACAAAATGTCTTTACGATATTTTTTTATTATACAATATAACTTTAGTTATAAGATTAATTAATAAGGCCATTACAAAAAGTAAAAATAATAATAGAATAACTTTGTTGTTCATAAATGTTTGAACTAAAAAATAATTTTGTCCAAATATTTATTTATTTGATACAATTATTAAGGATATAATGGATAAGCAAAATTGTACTGAAAATAATATCTCTCTTCTTTATGCTCTTTTTTCAGAACACCTAAACGCAACACCTAAAACCATAAACGCAACACCATTTTAATAATCAAATTACTTAACTACCCCTCATTAAAATAATTACCCCCCCTCACACACCCGGCCCCCCCACCCCCCCACACACACGACTCTCTCTCTTCCCCTCTCTCTCTCTCTCTCTCTCTCACTCACCCGCCCCCTACCCCCTCCTGTCTCCCTCTCTCTCTCACTCACTCGGTCTCCCTCCATCTCTCTGAGAAACCAGCTTCTCCCTCTCCCTTGCTTCTCCCTCACTCACTCGGCAGCTCGGCAGCCCCCCTTCTCCCCTATTTTTGTTCCCTCTCCCTCACTCACTACAACAAACCAACCTAGATCCACCCTAAACCAAACAAAAATCTCTCACTCCCTCACTCCAGGTATGTTAATCTCTCAGCTCTTCTGTTTCAATTTGGAATAAATTGCAGATCTACGACGCATTCTGTTTTAATTTGTTTTTTTTTTGAATCTGGCGTAAAACAGCCGCGACTCAGAAGCGGATGTTTCACAAAAATACCGCTACTCACCAGCGGTAGTCATATAAAATAGCCGCAAATTAATAGCGGTTGTTTTATATAAATACCGCTGGTGAGTAGCGGTATTTTTGTGAAACATCCGCTTATGAGTCGCGGCCGTTTTTGAAAAAAATGTTTTGTTTCCGGAAAAGAAACATGTATTTTTTTAAAAAAAAATACCTTATTTGACGTATTCATTTTGGACATGATTGTTAGATAAAAAATTTGTGTGTACATAATTGTTAGATAATTATATTTTGTTTATTTGGGCTTGTTGTCATGCATTTACTATAATAACACTATGATTGTGCAAAAGTAACAAGTATTGACCCCCTACACTTTTTGAAACTTAAAAATTAACCCCTACAATTTTTGTAACTTAACAATTAACCCCCTAGACTTTTCGAAATTTAACAATTCACCCCCTGCACTTTTTGAAACTTAACAATTCAACCCCTACACTTTTACAAAATTTAACAAGAAACCCCCTACAATTTTTGAAACTTAGTTACAATTAACCCCGGAAACTTTTACAAAATTTAACAATTAACCCCCTATAATTTTTGAAACTTAGTTACAATTAACCCCTAAACTTTTACAAAATTTAACAATAAACCCCCTACAATTTTTGAAACTTAGTTACAATTAACCCCCTAAACTTTTACAAAATTTAACATTTAACCCCCTATAATTTTTGAAACTTAGTTACAATTAACCCCTACACTTTTACAAATTTAACAATTCACCCCCTGCAGGTTTTGAAACTTAGTTACAATTAACCCCCTAAACTTTTACAAAACTTAACAATTGACCCCCTGCACTTTTTGAAACTTAACAATTCAACCCCTACACTTTTACAAAATTTAACAATCAACCCCCTACAATTTTTGAAACTTACTTACAATTAACCCCCGAAACTTTTACAAAATTTAACAATAAACCCCCAACAATTTTTGAAACTTAGTTACAATTAACCCCCTACACTTTTAAAAATTTAACAATTCACCCCCTACAATTTTTGAAACTTATTTATAATTAACCCCCTACACTTTTAAAAATTTAACAATTCACCCCCTGAAGTTTTTGAAACTTAGTTATAGTTAACCCCCTACACTTTTAAAAATTTAACAATTCACCCCCTGCAGTTTTTGAAACTTAGTTACAGTTAACCCCCTACACTTTTAAAAATTTAACAATTCACCCCCTGTAGTTTTTGAAACTTAGTTACAATTAACCCCCTACACTTTTACAAAACTTAACAATTGACCCCCTGCATTTTTTGAAACTTAGTTACAATTCAACCCCTACACTTTTACAAAACTTAACAATTAACCCCCTACAATTTTTGAAACTTAGTTACAATTAACCCCCTAAACTTTTACAAAATTTAACAATTAACCCCCAATAATTTTTGAAACTTAGTTACAATTAACCCCGTAAGCTTTTACAAAATTTAACATTTAACCCCCTACAATTTTTGAAACTTAGTTACAATTAACCCCCTACACTTTTACAAATTTATCATTTCATAACTTAACTTGTATTTATTTTTTTGTAATAGATGGATTCCGAACGTCGACGAGGGAAACGCTCAGACATGCGCACGATCGTGGTCGATCGCGTAATAGGGTTGTGATCGCCGAACGCAGAGAGCCGCTAATCATCCAAAGGCATATATCCACTAATGAGGGGGATGAGGGTGCTTATGCACGGACCCCTATTCACGGAGATGATAGAAGGAGTCCAGACCCCACTGATATTCCATTTGAGGCTCCTTATAATGCTCCATTGAGGGGGAGAGGACATTCACCGAGAGAGGATCGCCAGATGGAAGCCGAATTAAACATGATGGGTGGTATGGGTGGCATGCCTTTATGGGTGGCATGCTCGTATGGGTGGCATGCTCGATATGAGTGGCATGCCTATGGGTGGTATGGGTGGCATGCCGGTATGGTTGGCATGGGTGGCATGACTGGCATGAGTGGTATGGGTGGCATGAGTAGTACTTCGAGCATGTTACTCGGGCGTGGGAAAGGTCCAATGAATGCTGATGTATATACTACAATACGAGATAGACACCGGTTAGTTGATGAAGAGGACGATGAGGAGGAGGATTTGGGTTTTGGTCGATTTACGAGAGCGGGCGAGCACATAGTAGAGGCAGCAGGTAGAGGCGAGTAGCAGAGGTCGTGGTGATGGTGGTGATGGTGGTGATGATGACGATGATGATTCGCATTTACGGTGGTGATGTCTATGGTTGGATGTTGATGGAGCCACATGGAGGTGGACCCGAGAACACTGAGCTACTTTCTGGATTTCTTGGTCATATTGCATCTGCAATATGGAATGGCGAGGTAATTAATTATATTGACCATGATAGTATTGACAAAAATTTATTAAATTGACTACGTAGTATTGTTTTTATATTGATGAGAGATTATTTTATTATGTTCAACAGGAGAGACCGATATTGAGTTGTCATAGCTCCGCTGACCGAACAACATTGCCTTGGACCATAAATGATACGGAGAGTATTCAGTTGCTCACTATGAGTAACTTGGGACACTTGAGGGAGTGCATGTTGCAAAGACTTGAACATGCCATTGATATCGACCTCAGGAAAGGTGGCACCGGAAACCAACGCTTTCCATTTACCGCTCGGGAGATGACGCCGACGTTGCACGATGTGCATTACATTTTACACATCCCAAAGGTGGTTGGGAAACCCATTTTGGCAAGTACGGTTAGCCTGCATCAAGTCATCTCTAGCCATTCTCCTACGCTTGCCTACTACCGTGGTGGACAAAGTGAGGCGAGGGAAGTGGTATTAGATTTTTGACATTGCAAGAATCTTTGGGTGGCGAGATCTGTGTCGGCCGAGAGGACGGTTGGTTATTTGTTGTGGTTGGGGACGACGTTGTTCATGGACAAGTCGCGACGGGTAAATGTTCACTTTCTACCGTATGTGCCGGATATCGGTGATATGCCCAATCACGCTGGGGTGCAATGACTTTATCCTTTCTATACCCGGCAAATCGGTATAGCATCGAGGATTGGTTGTAGATGATGGCCGGGTGCTTGTCTCTTCTACATGTATAAAAATAAATTGTTTAGATACTATAAAATTTACATTTTTTTATTCGACGCTATTATATTTGATGCTATTTTATTTGACACTATTTTATTTGACGCTATTTTATTTTATTGTAGGTCTCGATATATGAATACTTTCCTCAATTCGCACCAAGTATTTCAATGACATGGACCTCTCGAGACCATATGCTAAGAGATGGACCTCTACTCTCGGTGGAAGAAGAAATGATCCCGATACTCTGAAAGAGTATCGTAGAGTCCTCGATCGGATGACTGTTGATGCCGTAAGTATTTATCATTTATAAATAATGTATTAAATAAAAGGTTGGATATTTATATTAATATTTATTTTTCCAGGTGACTTGGACTCCGTTTACTCGTAGACCATCACATGAGGTACCGATCGGTTTGTTCTCTGCATAATTCATTGCCGTAAAATCACTGAGCCATACATGCCCGATCGTTGCTTGAGACAGTTTGGATATATCCAAATTATTCCCGGTCATGTATTCCGCCCGACAAAGGTTTCTAGAGGTCCAAAGCCGTTGAAGTACATTTGTGTCCACGATGAGATGCTTCGCAATTTCCAACAATGGGAGCATCATTCTATAAACCCCAAGAGGGCTGGAACGGGTGTAGCCAGGATTCCATCCACCACTGTAGATGGTTACGAGCAGTGGTTTCGGGAACGGACACATTATCGTGTGATGCCACCGGTTGATGATGATGATGATGACGAGGATGATGATGATGATGATGATGATGATGCTGACGACACTGAGGAGATGGGGGATGATCAACCATCGTGGATCACCCACGATCGGATGCAGCCGCCACAGAGGGCATCCCAAAGGTCTTCTCATCCATCGAGAGTTGCTGAGGCATTTGCACGTAGATCGGCTGAGGATCGAGTCGCAGGCGTACTTCCTCACCTTAGGGCACTCCATCGGTCCAGGCGAGATTCACTTGTGGTCCAGGGTACTTATATGTCGATCGTTGAAGTTATTCTTGAGGATGTATTGTGATATACTATATGTTTATGTGATATACTTGTTGTTTGTGTTGTGATGCATTTACTATTCACCCCCTACACTATCGAAATTTGACAATTCACCCACTACACTTTTCCCAATTATCCGACTTGCCCCTAATTTACAAACCCTCTCATTGCATCGACAATGTTATTATTCTTATACGGTTTTTTAAACTCGGTCTTATTGTTATTTATATTTTTTTATCCATTTAAAAATGTATTTATTCACTCTTCTCTACAAATAAGAAGAGTCATTCACTCTTGATAAATAAGAAAAGGGTAAAACACGCAATGAGGATGCTATCATAAAATAACAATGAGCACCATATACTATCAAAATTTTACAATTAACCCCCTACACTTTTGCAAATTCAACAATCAACCCCCTAAACTAGTCGAAATTAAACAATTAAGCCCCTACATCACAAAAAGTATATCGATCACAATTAACCCTCGTAATTAATTAATTAATGTTTTACATCACAAGAAGTGTAAAATTAACTGTTACCTCTCTACACTAAGGTAAGTAGTAATCGATCATGCCAAATTGGCAGCCAATGTCGTATCGTTGGGTCACAAGATATGTCCCACCTCGGAATAATAGGCAGACGAGGCGGGGGACTTGAAGGCTTCATCCCAAGTGCTATGAAATGGATACAATTCACCCACCCAAAGTCAATACTTGTGGACAGGGTTGTGGCGGTTGTCCATCAACAGACCGTGCTTGCAACGGTAACCATGTATTGCAACCAAGCGATATATTCGACAAACAAGTCACAATCCTCTGATATCGTGTAGCAATGATAAACCAAGCATGCCCAGATTTAACCAATGCTCAGTTGGAGCTGGAGAGGTATGCCAATTCAGACATACCATCGATCCTTCAAGGTCACCTTCAAAGTCGATATAGTAGAAGTCCCAATAGTCGAAAGTTCCCGCATCAAGTCATTACGCACCGATCCCATTTTTCTTCGCCGTGATAAATAAAGTGGGCAATTACTCGGAAACCACAATTTCCATCGCCGACATCTATAACATTTGATATGAAAGTGATCATCAATGGTGGAAGGTGAGGCGTATGGAATTGAATTACCGTCGATGCTAATGAACTACGTCCTTTTCCTCGACCTCGACCTCTACCTCCAGATTGTCTTTACGGTTGGCCGGTTAGCATGTTCATAACTTTGTTGGCGAAAATTATAAAAATTAAGCCATAAATCATATACTATACACAAATGTAAAAAGTAATGTGACATATACATTTAACATTGTAAAACCTGAGAGGTCTCTCTTTGTCGAGTTCTTCTTTGGACGCCCTTTGTGCCGCACTATTTCTGGTTCCTCAATGTTAGTTGGGGGATGTACAACATCGAAAAACTGTTTAGCATAGTGATATTGTTGCGATTCGAAGTCCGTCCATATCGATAATAGGTTTTGATCAAATCGAAGGATTCCTTGATGTACTCATATCTTGAACTCCGCCATAGACAACGTCTTCCAAAACACATGGATTTGATGGGGTTCAATCGGGACATTTCTGAGACATGTGCCACATTTGCAACTACATGGCAAACCGTAACTTGTCCAAC
>CM028378.1:96557288-96618265 GCA_013146195.2 Codonopsis lanceolata
TAACTCGTACACAATCTTGAGACAACAATTTTCTAGCCCTTAGTGCAGAAATAAAATGCAAGTCACTCGATGCATGATCACCCACAAATGTAAACTCAGGCACACCCGGCATATAAAAAGTAACCCGCTTCTTATGGCAGTCAACTATAGCATGATAAGCACATAACCAGTCCATGCCAAGAATCACATCAAAATCACGTATAGGTAGAACTACCAAGTCCGCATGCAAAGTGTGGTCACCCACCAAAACATCACAAGATTTAAACACTTCGATGCGAAAGCATATATTCCCGAGCTGGTAGACACTTCAAGCAAGTATATGGCAAAGGTCGAGGCAAAGACACATACCTCAACAAAGCGAAGCAACATAAGAATGCGAAGACCCCGGATCTATGAGAACTCGAGCCTTATGATCGAATAGAGAAAGAGTACCTCCTATCACCGCCGTGAGACCCTCGAACCTCGCTACCGATCAAGCGCAAACACACGCCGCAACCTGGTTTACCATCCCCATCTCTTAGCCCCTGCATTGTTGACCGGCTGCGCTACCCGACTGATTGGCCTTAAACTTCGGACAATCTCTCTTCATGTGAGTTCCGTCTCCGCAAAAGTAACACTTCCCATTTTTCCCCCAGCACCTATCAGCTGTGTGCCCAGACTTCTGACAGAACGAACAAATCATGGTCTCATTACGCGACCCTTGCTGCCCCTGAGTAGAAGAAGTATTGTTGCCCTGCTTCCCTGACTGTGGCCTACCTTGGCCTCCACCTCTCCTATCTCTGTTCCCTTGGTATCCCCTTCTGTTACCCGAATTATTTCCCTGATTAGTGTTCTGAGTAGTCTGTCGTGCATTACCCGAATTACTCTTGACCCGGTGCTCCTCAATATCTTGCTCAACCTCATAAGCTCTATCAACTGCACTCCGATAATCAGTGAGCTTAAGTGCTAGAATCTGCTTCCTAAATTCAGTCCTCAACCCTTTGACAAACTTATGTGTCCTTCGTGCTTCAGTAGGAATCAAATACGTGCAATAACGGCTCAACTCGGTGAATTTCGCGGAATACTCCGCTACAGTCATGTTACCTTGCTCAAGATTATAAAATTCTTTCTCCCTTTGGTTGCGAACCACATCCGGTACATATTCATTCTTAAATTCCCTTTGAAAATTAGCCCAAGTGATTGGGACTTGTTGCATCTCCCAACTTTCCTTCAACACATTCCACCAATGTTCGGCGGCTCCCTTAAACTTAAATGTTGCTAGCAAGACTCTCTTCATCGGTACACCCCAACATAGATAGTACTTTGATCATCTCTTCCATCCACAACTCAGCCTCCCTAGGGTTTGGCTCCCCAAGAAATGCACTAGGCTTCAACTTAAGGAATCTCTCTAGGAGAGTGGTGTCAGTCCTCGGTCTCGGTGGTGGTACAACATCCTCCTGTCGAGGTGGTGGTGGTGCTCCCTCAGCTTGACCTCCCTGGCCTGCCCCTGCCAGAAAAGCCATCAACCTACGGTGTAACTCTGCCATATCCGGACCCACCGGATTCTCTTGTGGCGGTACCTCAGCTTCAGGCTCGGCCGGACCTCTCCTAGGCCTACCTCTACCACGGCCACTGCCATCCCTAGGGTTAACCATCGAACCCCTACAAGAATTCACTCGACGTTAGAATCATCACACAAATAACCAACCCAACTAGGCCATGGAACCTATCCTGGCCGACAGCTAACCTATAGCTCTGATACCAACTGTGACGACCCGACCCGGACCCCAATGCGAGATCCCGAATCGCGCCGTCCAAATAGACAATAACACAAGCATGCGCAAGTAGATTTACGAAATTCATGTGGCGCAACATTGCATACGAATAACAACTCGGCTACACTTGGCCGGGAAAACAACTTAAAATAAACAAGTCATCGGCGACGTTACGGTAGGAACCCAACAACTACTCCTACAATTAACACATGCTTATAAAACCTCAGCGGCCACTGACATGCCGGAGACAACAACAACAATAATACTTTAAACGAGCTTTAGCGGAAGAAACTGTGATGAACCATCAACATATAAACAGGCACGACATATAAGTCGGCATACAAAAGATATTAAGTATCAAGTTTACTACAACAACAAAACCCCAAAGTCAAGTCTAGATGACTTGCTTCCCAACGTCCTTACCAAAAACAAAGACTAACTACTAAACCCAAAAGAACAACCTCTAGCTCGCAAGCAACCAAGCGTGAGAATGGCGAGTCTAGCGTGGGACGTCTCCTCGGCTTTGATCTAAGGAAAACAAAGCAAACAAATAGGGTAAGTCGAAAGACTTAGTAAGTTACTAAAATATGCATGTTCATGTTATAGCATGACATTTATCACAATTATGGCACATTATCATCATATGGCATTTAGCACATTGTTCACATAAGTGCGTAAAATAAATCATACAAGTAGGATATGATAGTCACGGCCGCTTCGTAGCTCCTGCAAAACATTCTGTTACTGGTTCGTGCCACATCGATGTTTTGTGAATTCATCGACTTTCATCGAGTTCCTACTCGATCTAGATAGCAAGCCAATGCGGCACGTATTGTTACGGCAAAGGGCTACTTCCCCACCGCGCCCACCGGTGAAGGTGTGTGTGAAGTCCCGGGTGCGGCGATCCATAGCGAGCACGAATCCCATAATTCGTGAAGGCGATGCATCGTCCCACCCTGACTTGATAAACAAACCAAATAATGCCAGCTGGACTCAATGTGATGCACAAGTAGATATTTACTTGACTTAAACCAATTAAGGACCGAATTCGACAAGAGCGAACTCGACCAACCAAGTAGGGTGTTAATCTCTACCATAATCATGTGAAGGCAATTAATTGCTCAAAACCAATGCTTCATAACAACTTTGCAAACAATTATATCAAGCTCATATTTGAGTAAACTTAATCAAACGGTATCCAAACTTGAGGGATTGAAATTAGAGTTTAACATGTTCAATTCTTCCCTAGAGTCGACTCCGTTGAGTCTTTCCTCTAAATTCCCAATTTCGGGGAAATTGAAGCTATGTGCTTCATAACCCAACCTAGGTCACTTCTAAGTTCAACAAGGATGTAAATTCACCCAAAACATTTCAACGTAATTCATGTTCCTTATATAGTCCAATATTAAGGATATAACACATAACAATTTTCACACATATCGCATAGGCATAATTTAGGGCATTCCCATAAAAACAACACTTTCATCAACAAACATAATACATGTTTCTAACATGTTCAAGACCTTAATTAGACATGATGAAAGAGTAATATAAACTTCTAAAGGCAAGAAATCATCCTACACATGCTCCTAGCAAGCTCATACTCTTAAAATTCAAATAGAAGGCATAGGAAGCAATTATGTGTCCTCATTGACCTCATACATCATAAACTTTGTTTCCTTAGGGTCAATGAGAACTAAGAAGAAGAAGAGTAACTTACAAAGCTTGAGTGAAAACTCAAGAGAATCAAAATCTAAACGGTGAAGTCGTTCCTCCTCTCGCCGCACACCGTCAAGAATCCAAGTTTGGCGGCAATCGAGCGGTGGGATCTTCGTAGATCGGAGGAAGAAGAAGAAGCTAGGGCTCAAAACTCAAGCCCCCAACTCACTCTCTCTCTAAAGTGTAAGAAGAAGATGAATAAATGAGAGATTTTCTGAAAATTTGTCAAGGCTTGGGTATTTATACTTCCAAAATGAGAAGGGCACAAAGGACATTTCTCAAGTGCAATTAGTAGAGATTAGGGAGTGATCAAACACTAATCTAACATAAATTAACTTCCAATTAGTGTTAGGACATGATTAGGACTAAGTATGGGTGGTTAGGAAGGGTTTAGAGGGGTTTAATGAGGGTAGGATAGGTATTAAACGTCAAAACTCAAAACAGGGAAAATCGTAATTGCATTGATGTTGAGGCGGGCGCCTCATTTCTTCCCAGCGGGCGCCTCATTTGCCGATCTCCCAGTCAGCTCATTTTTGTAATTGTTCCTCCTGCATTTGAGGCGGGCGCCTCACAAGGTGCAGAGGCGCCTCGGCTTCTGAACCTCCAAAACTTGGTCTAAACTTGTCCTAAATGATCCCAAACTTATGGGCAACCATTCTAAGGTCTAACCCAACTCAAAACAAGTCGGAAACGCACCCGAACAACAACCGAACAAGGTAGGACACGGCTCAAATCATGCGACCTAATGAGCAACGAATCAAACTACAATCAAACACCTATCAAACTAGGATAACTTGGACATGAAAGAGGTTTGTTTCAACATGGTTAAGACCTGAATACAAAGCCAAGAACTCAACGAACACTTCGTACGACAAAATAGAGGCAATACGAGCAACGAGGGGAATCGCTAAGGCCAAAATCGAAACGATCGAACCGGCGATTCAACAAACAAGCGTACGCGATTCTAAACATGTTAAGAACTTCAAGAATGACTTATGAATGATTCTAAAACATTTATAAACATTTAAACATAAACTCACAATCAACGAAATCAAGAAGACAAGCATACAATCAAGAAGAGACAAACATGCAAGAAACGGGCGTTACACCAAAACCCTTTCTAAACCCCACCTAAACCTCCCTAACCCTCCTTACTTATACCCTAACATCTCTAACAAGTTTTAAGAGTGGATTAAGAGAGCTTTAGTGATCAATTAAGCCACAAAAATCTGATTTTAAGAGACCACAATACCTTGACACTTGTCCTACTCAGTTTTTAACCCAATATAAGCCACAATCTGAGAGTTTGACTCTCATTTCTCTCCCTCACTCTCCAAAAACGGGATTTCCTTTCCCTCAAGCTCTCCCATGGCTTCTTGAAGCATTCATCTTGGTCTTCTTTCATGATCCATCCTCCATTTGCTCAAGCCACCTCCATAAGAAGTGTAGATCTTGAAGAGTAGATCATTTTCAACCGATTAATCTTCTCATTTGCTTTCTTGGGTGTAGAATACATGTAACTTACTTCTCTTCTTCTTTGTTTTAGTTCTCATTGGCCCTAAGGAAACAAAGCTTATGATGTATGAGGTCAATGAGGACACATATTTGCTTCTTATGCCTTCATCTTGTGTTTTGAAAGAATGAGCTTGTTAGAAGCATGTATAGGATGATTTCTTGTCTATCAAAGTTTATAATACTCTTTCATCTTGTCTATTTAAGGTTATGAACATGTTAGAAACATGTATTATATATGTTGATGGAAATGGTGCTATATGAGAATGCCCTAATTTAAGCCTATTTGACAAGTTGTTATGTTGTTATGTGTTCTATCCTATAAATTGAACTTTATGATGAATATGAATCACATTGCAATGCCTTGGTGAATTTATAACCTATTTGAACTTAGAAATGGCCTAGGTTGGGTTATGAAGCACATAGCTTCAATTTCTCCAAAATTGGGAATTTATAGTAAAGACTCAACGGAGTTGACTCTAGGGAAGATTTGAACATGTTGAACTCTAATTTCAATCCCTACGAAGTTTGGACATCGTTTGATTGGGTTTACTCAAATATGAGCTTAGCTTAATTGTTTGCAACAAGTTGTTATGAATGATTGGTTTTGAGCAATTAATTGCCTTGACATGATTTATGGTAGAGATTAATACCCTACTTGCTTGGATGAGTTCGCTCTTGTCGAATTCGATCCTTAATTGGTTTGTGTCAAGTAAATATCTACTTGTGCATCACATTGAGTCCAGCTGGCATTATTTGGTTTGTTTATTAAGTCAGGGTGGGATGATGCATCGCTTTCACGAATTGTGAGATTCGTGCTCGCTATGGATCGCCGCACTGACTCACACCTCCACCGCTGGGCCACAATGGGGAAGTAGCCCTTTGCCGTATCAATACGTGCGCCATTGGCTTGCTAACTAAATCGAGTAGGTTCTCGATATAGTCGATGAATTCACAAAACATCGATGGCACGATCCAAGAACAAAGTTTATTGCGTGAGCTACGGCTAAGCGCCGTGACTATATCATATCCTACTTGTATGATTTATTTTACGCACTTACGTGAATAATGTGCTAAGTGCTATATGATGATCATGTACCATAATTGTGATAAATGACATGCTATGACATGAACATGCATTTTTAGTAACTTACTAAGTCTTTATGACTTACCCTATTTGTTTGTTTTGTTCTCCTTAGATCCGAGCCGAGGTGACGGTTCACGCTAGATTCGCCATACCTGCGTTTGGTTGCTTGTGAGCTCAAGGTTGCTCTTTTGGGACTTTTGGTAGTTAGACTTTTATTTTGGCAAGGACGTTGGGAAGCAAGTCACTTAGACTTGTCTTGTGTTTTTGTTGTTGTAGTAAACTTAATTACTTGATACTTATAATCTTTTGTATGCCGACTTATATGTCGAGCTTGTTTATATGTTATCGGTTCACTACAGTATCTTCCGCTTAAGCTCTTTTAAATATTATTGTTGTTGTTGTCTCCGTCATGTTGTGGCTGTTGAGGTTATTATAAGCATGTGTTAAAATTGTAGGAGTAGTTGTTGGGTTCCGGCTGTAACGTCACCGGCCAAGTGTAGCCGAGTTGTTAATTGTATGCGATGTTGCGCCACATGAATTTTATTATCCTATTTGCGCATGCTTGTATCTTGCCTATTTGGACGGCACGACTCGGGATCTCGCATTGGGGTTTGGGTCGGGCTGTCACAGGAATGACATTATAAAGTTTCAACTCAGTTTTTCATCGAGAATGACAGAGTTGGTGGAGAACGTGATCCCCAGGTTGAAGTTAAGTGAAGGAACTTTTAAAATCAAATATCAAGACGATGATGGTGATTATATTCTGATTGCCTGTGATAAGGATCTTCAGGATTGTATGAATAGTGTGAAAGAGACTAGAATTAAAATGCTGATTGAGCCAATTACCTATATCGCTCCTTGAACGTGAGTGAGTATCCATTACATTTTGAACTTTGCGTGTCTATCTATGTTTCAAATAATCATATCTATTGGTTTCGCCATGGCTTTCTTGTCCATTTATTGATTGAAACAACATCCTCTGATGTATATGATAAATCATTGAGTTCCAATATAATAAGCGAGGTTGGCTAAAGTTTTTGAAACTATGTGCTCGGCTTGGTTATGCGATTTGGAGAGTTCCTCCACACTGGAATTTACGAGCCGCCTTGACTTGTTTCAGCAAGAATTCAATAAGCTTATAAAAGGGTACTAAAAACTTTTAGGGAAAATTTCCTTTTTTTTTAAAGTTTTTAACCCCAAAAGTCCATCGTTTTATTTTTCAACTGCAAAAGACCACTTTTCGAAATATCGTTCCAAAAATGTCATCATTTTCTTCAACAGCTCCGGCAAAACACTATGGATTCGAAAAACACGATTGTTCACAACGAATGGGATCGACCTCGCCCGAGTCGTGGGTCGAGGGCGGCTCGTCGTGGGTTTAAGGCACGCCTGCGAAAGGTAAACAAGTTTTTTGATTCATGAAATACAAAACTATAATGGATATGTGTGGGTTGAAGAATTTTTCAGTTGGGACGAAGGCGGAGAAAAAGAAGGAAAAAGAAGGCTTACGACAGAGGAGATGGAAGAAGCAGGTAGAGGACGTGGTCTGGTTCTTTATAAATTTGTATCGCGGTTCAAAAATTAATGCACTAAAATTGATGAATCGCGGTTCAAAAATAAACTAGCAATTACACTATTGAACTGCGGTGTAAAAATTATTGCACTAAAATTAATAAATCATGGTACAAAAATAGACTACTGTACGAATTAGGATTCGAAAAATTCGGGCTCAACTCTAAAGGTTTAATCCAAACTTTAGCCCAATCTTTTTGAAAAGTTAACTATTGGCCAGGATGGTTAATTCTAGCAACAGTTAATTACTGAGATTTTACAGCCGTAATTACTAAGATTTACTATTTTACGGTTTTACTAGACATTTTTTTGTTTTACTAGGATCTTATCGCATTAATTACACAGTTTCTTCTCCATGATTATCTCTAATTATTTCTAATTTATTTTTATTCGCATCATACTCCATTCATACACTGATCATCTCCATACGACCAGGATTGGTTTTTATCAAACACAATTACTGGTCAGGATTAAATCTCACAGATCTAAACTATTCGTAAGCACGCTTTATTTCCACTTATTCCCTCTTTTCTCTCTACAATTTGTTTTCTCTCTCCCTCTTCTTCTCACACAGTTGAAACCATTCTCCGTCTCTCTCTCAACCTCGTCTTCCTCTCTCTTCTTCTCTCTTCCCAGATCAGCCTATTCATATTCCTCAACCTATTCTTATTCCTCATCCTATTCGATTCCAATTCCAGAGTTTATATATCTCGATCTCCCTTTCTTCCACCTCGCCATCTCTCTCTCTCAATCTCGATTGGTTTCTTCATCTTTGCCATCTCGGTTGATCTCTCTCTTTGTAAGTTCTTCCTTCGTTTGGTTTTCTGATTTTTATTTATGGCTTTTCTTTTTGGTTTTTGAAGATCTCGATTTAACGTGAGTTTTAGTCAGATTTATCACCGCCATGGCTGTAATTTTTTTTTGTTTTTTTGTTTTTGGTTTTTGGCGTGAGTTTTAGCAATAACAACTAGATTGGCTGCAACCCGTTTTTCTTTCGTTTGGGTTTCGATTTTCTTTTGGTCTTTTGGGTTTTGAGGATGCATCGCCATGGTCGCAACCCGTTCTTCCTTCGTTTGAGTTGTCACCGCCATGGCGGTAACCCACCACGGTTTCTATTTATGTGTGCAAGAGAAAGTGAAAGAGATAGTGAAATCCAATCTCTTTCCTCCCCTCTTTCATATACCCGTCCGGTGGTTGCCCAATTTACCTTCTTTGGAGCAAAGTTCTTTTTTTTCCAAAAAGAGCATTTGGTGTTTGTTTTGTTTAACAGCTTTGATTGGTTTTCCAAAAACAACATTTTAATTTGAAATTGTGTGTTGATGTTTAAAATTAGATTAGAGATCTTGTGATCCACGAAGATAGGAACATCGTCGGTGTTGTTGTTCGCGTTGGAGTAAGCGGAAGGTGCGAGTGAGAAAAGAGATCGATCAGTGGGGAAAATGGAATAGAGAGAGGTGTAATCATAGCTGTCGGACTGATTGAGTTTGACTTTTTGGTTCGACTTAATAAATGTTGGTTCACCATAGTGTGTAGATGGAGATGTGAAGTTTGTAAAACCCATGCCATGCCTGCGTATACTATCTAAGTATAGACAACAATTTCTCTCCCTCTCAGTCTCACTTGTCTACGGCACAATACCACCTTTCACTAATTCAGTAATTTGGGATGGTTTGGGTGGCGTGAAGCAACTGGGAATGAAAAGAATGAACAATTTGAATATCAGAAATTATTCTTAGAAAGACAAATTTAAATGGCACAAAAAATATTAATATTCCTAGGTTCTTCCTTCTTTTTTCGAACCAAATTGATTCACCTATTCTTCTGGATTTTTCTTTTTGGTTTTTGAAGTAGCCAAATTTGGATATTCCTTAAAAATCAAGCAGGGTACCCCCTGTTTCCTTCAAAAAAACAAAAAAACAACCAAAAGTAAGGTTTTTTTTTTTTGGATGATCATATTGTTTTAATTGATTACCGAGAAGTGTTCATTTTTAATTTGTTATTTTGTAAGTTTGAGTTTCCTTTGTTCAACATATTCATAAACACTTTGGGTTGAAGTACCTGTATGCCATTATACCCAAAAAAAATTAAACTCTTTTTGAAACATGATTAAAACATATATTTATTTATTTAAATATTAACACCTTTCAATACTGACATCCTCCCCTCCTTGTACCATGCCATAGGCACGGACACAAATATTCGTTTATATTATAAAACAACTAGCATTTTACGTATACAATTGACTAAAACTAATTACAGGGTGTGATTTACTGTTTTACCGAGATCCTACGGTAGGGATTTAATTGGATTTACAATCGTTTGAAGGGCGGTTGTTCTCTGCCTTTGACTCTTGCGATTCTTTCCAGGAAGTTATTGTTTTATTATCAACATACAATGAGTTATGCAAGAGAAGGAATTGGTTGCAAAAGTTAAGATTCTTCCAAAGTCAATTATCTCACTACAAATCACAATTTGTTCATGCATTCTCTTAATATGAAACAAGCAAATAGATTCGTCAGGTTTGAAGATAAATCTAACAAATTCTCCTTTTTGAGCATCCATAGTTAACATTAAAGGGACATGCAATACTAGGAGATTACAATCAGAATGCAATCTCAAGGATAAATATCCTTTATGCTCAACAATTTGAGTATAAGACAAAACATGCTTAAAAGTCTTAACAACATGAAACTCATAAATTTCCCACGGTTTCACATGCTTAAAAGAATCTGTCTCTCTCCATGAATCCATATGCAACTCATGCAACCCATAAATCTTATGAAAGAACAATGCAACATCGAAATCATCATTCACTTGGTGACATGCTTCAAGATAACTCATCAATGAAAAGTTTTGCATCTTCACAAATATATGATTCTTATAATCACGAGTTCTAGACATACCATGCAAGTCTAGCAATTTAACACCCCTTAAGGCATTATGGAACATATCAACAATATCATGATATATTTCAAGATATCTCATTTTACTTATACTATCATGCATAGATCTTGCAAACAGATGAATTCTAATGTTACCCCATGCACAATAAATAGATCTCCTCTTAAGACCTAAGGAACAATGTAATCCTAACAAATTATCAACCCATGTACCACCCATGAATGGATCTACATATACATGGTTCGGAATATGCAATGTCAAACATATGTCTTTACTCATATGCTCACCACACTTTTTCCAATCACCTAGACCATGGTGACCAATCGGATTTTGCAATTGAAACTTCATTGGCATGTCAAATGAGCTAACAACTACTCTCATGAATAAGGAATTCGCAATACTAATCAAATTATCACAAGCAACACATTTTAAAATTACGAATTTCTTATCAAATCCTTGGTGCTTAACATGTAATAATTTAGGTGGCTTAACAATTTCCCCAATGACACAAGTGTCCACAAACCTAGTCAATTGTCCAAACTCAACAACAACTTTCACTACTAGAAAAATGACCTTTAGCAACGGAATTTTTCGTCGCTAAAGGCAAGATTCCATCGCTAAAGGCTTCCCAACGACGGAATTTTTCCGTCGGTGGACTGTCGCTGATTTTCCATCGCAGATGTCCAACGGACCGATTTCCGTCGCTAAAGGTTAATATCAGCGACGGAAATTTCCATCACTAAAGGCTTTTTAAAAATAATTAAATTTTAATTTCAAGGACGGAAATTTTCGTCGCTAAAGGCTTTTTAAAAATAATTAAATTTTAATTTCAGCGACAGAAATTTCCGTCGCTAAAGGCTTGTAAAAAATAATTAAATTTTAATTTCAACGACGGAAAATTCCGTCGCTAATAATGGAAAAAAATTTTAAAAAAACCCCAAAAATACTATAATTATAAATTTTTGTACATGAAAATATGACAAGTAATACAAAGCTGAAGATACAAAGTAAAGAATAATATAAAACCAATTTAAAAACCTCAAACTCTAAATGTTATTACATCGAAGTACCAAATATATACATACAAAATCAAACAATGAGGATTAACTGTATCTCCCCCATTCCGAGCACTCTATCTCCCCTCTTTTTACGTCCTTCAAGTGTGAGTTCTTTCCAAACCTGAAGATTAAATGGAAAGGGTTACATAGGGGACTGCGTAGGATCAACATCTTCCTCCAATACCGTTGTCTTATATCCAGACTGTCAATAAAACAAACAAATATTATCATATACACAAATAAATTTACATATTCAAAAGAAAGTCTTTCAATTAAAGTTTACTTACAAATATAGATGACGATCTATCATTAACTCACTGCGGAGGGTCATCGACGGAGGCACCAGGCCTAGTATGTGTACTAACAAACACATCAAGAAAACTAATGTCGTCATATTCCCTTTCCTACAATCATTATAATTACTTTAGTTAAACCAAACAATATAATTTCATAGCATTTACACGAACACACCCTGTTTGGTTCCAAAGAGCTCTATCTTTTTCCATTTTGGGTACCATACATTAAAGGGAAAAATTCTGGTCGGTTCTTTTTAAAAGTTTTTAACTGTAAAAGACTACCATTCTTTTTTTTCACCATAATAGACCACTTTTTGAAATATTGTTCTAAAAATGTCATCGTCTTCTTCAACAGCTCCAATAGTACACTTTGGATTGGAAAATCACAATAGTGCACAACGAAATGGGGATCGACTTTCCCGGTCAGGTCGAGGGGGCAGCGGCCCTTCATGGGGGTTCTGGGGCAACGCTCCCGAAAGGTAAACATGTTTTTTGATTCATGAAATACGAAACTATAATGAATCTGTGCTAGGTTGAAGGATTTTTCAGTTGATATGAAGGCGGAGAAGGAGGATGAAGAAGAAGGCTTACGACGGAGGAGATGGAAGAAGAATGTGGAGGACGTAAATTGGTTATTTATGTTTCTGTATCGCAGTGCAAAAATGAATTAGATAATATTTTTGCACTGCGGTTCAGAGTTTAATTTCATAGTCTATTTTTGAATCGCGGCTCATAAATTTCATTGCATTAATTTTTGTACCACGGTTCATATATTTCATTGCATTAGATTTTGCACCGCGGTTCAAAGTTTAATTTCCTAGTCTATTTTTTTTAATCGCGGTTCATAAATTTCATTGCATTAATTTTTGCACCGCGGTTCAAAGTTTAATTTCCTAGTATATTTTTTAATCGTGGTTCATAAATTTCATTGCATTAATTTTTACACCGCGGTTCAATAGTTTAATTTCATAGTCTAATTGCACTGCGGTTCATAAATTTAACCCGGTATTCTTGAACGGCGATACAAAAACGTAGTGTGCCTCAGGCTCATTAAGAGTATCGCAATCATTTCGCCCTCAAAAGTGTCCTTTTCCGATTGAAAAAAAACACTGGACTAGAGCGGTTATAAACTTTAAAAAGTGGACCGGCCCGTAATTTTATATATATTAAAACTTTCTTTGAAAAATAAAAGGGTACTAAAAAACTTTTTTGGTAAAATTCTGGCCGGTCTCATTTTTAAAGTTTCTACCCCCAAAAGTCCATAGTTTTTTTTCAACCCAAAAGACCACTTTTCGAAATATTATTTCAAAAAATGCTATCGTTTTCTTCAATAGCTCTGGCAATACACTTTAGATTCGAAAAACATGATTGTTCGCATTGAAACGGGGATCGACATGTCTAGTCAGGTCGTGGGGGTCAAAGGGGCAGCGCCGTGGGGGTTTGAGGGCAATGCCCTCGAAAGGTAAATGATTTTTTGATTCATGAAATACAAAACTATAATTAATGAATATGTGTTGCGTTGAAGAATTTTCACTTGGGACGAAGGCGGAGAAAGAGGAGGAAGAAGAAGGCTTATGACGGAGGAGATGGAAGAAGCAGGTGGAGGACGTGGTTTGTTTTTTATAATTTTGTATTGCGGTTCAAAAATTAATGCACTAAAATTGATGAATCGCGGTTCAAAAATAGACTAGCAATTACACTATTGAACCGCGGTGTAAAAATTAATAAACTAAAATTGATGAATCACAGTATAAAAATAGACTAGCAGTTACACTATTGAACTGCGGTATAAATTTAATTCAATAAAAATTTATGAATCTAGGTTCAAAAATGAACTAGCAGTTACACTATTGAACTGCGATGCAAAAAATAATGTACCAAAATTGATGAATCGCAGTGCAAAAATAATGACCTCCGTAATTTTAAAAAGTAGACCGCCCGCAATTTTTTCAAACTTTTATAAGCATGTTCTCAAGTCTATTGTATTCCAACGACGGACTAAAGATATATAACCGATCTTCAATTAGATTTCAAACAAAGACAATGACAAAAATAACAGATTTGCAGAGCATGTGTTCCTTGCATCATCTTGAAAAGGCTCATGAACAAGTTAATGTATCAATGTTTCTTTCACTGAGTTGTTACGAATTAGGATTCGAAATACGGGCTCAACTCTAAAGGTATAATCCAAACATAAGCAATACTTCCCAATTGCCAGTACCCCACTAGTGGGTAGCTTCAATTACAAGCGAACGAAATTGAATGAGTTGAGTTGAATAGATGTAGAGACAAATGTTGCAGAAAGGAAAGAAAGTTGGGGTTTTTTCTCTTGGAGGTTGGGGGAGGAAGTGGAAGAAGGTACATACAAGAAGGTTAAAAGGTCAGCCCAAATTGGGATCATCTTCACAGAATCTTCATTAATTTGCATTTTGTCGAGTCCTTTGCACCTTCTGGGAAAAAGTCTATGCCAGCAGATGGACTATATATATATGTATCATCTATGTGGCTTTCAATTGCAAGTGTTGCAATCAAAGGGAGCAAGTCGGTATTATAAAATTGTTCCGTTGGTTGGTGACTGTTATTTAAAATTGAGTAAAATTTCATAATTTTACAAATAACCTTTACAACATAACACATTTTAATCATAATTTTTGTCTTAATTTTTTTTAAAATTTTGGTTGATCACATGTCATGTTTTAAGGACCGTTTGTATAAAGAGTATTCTATATAGATACCGATGAATGAAAATTTAATTCTTTAAAATTTGACTTAAATAAACCATTTTGATCAATTTCCATTTTGCACCATTGACCTTTTGCACCTTCTGGTAAATAAACCACTCCTCTCTCTCTCTCTCCATGTATATATTTATATTATAAAACAATTAGCATTTTGACTAAGACTAATTACGTAGTGCGATTTACTCTTTTAACTAGATCCTACGGTAGGGATTTAATTGGATTTACAACCATTTGAAGGGCGGTTGTTCTCTGCCTTCGACACTTGCGATTCCTTCCAGACAGTTATTGTTTTATTAAAATTAGGTTTTGCGTTCGTGTCTATGACACAATATCAGTATAGAGATAATAAGTGTATGAAGTGAGTATGATGCAAATAAATTAATATATGTTTGAGATTTTGTATGGATCGGATCAATTACACTACACAAAGCAAAAATGCATCCCAAAAACTAAAGAAATAACATTTTGTTGGCAGTAAAATTTTGTAACTCATCCAAAAAATATATAATTAAACATCCAAAAACATTCCATCTCACACACACCAACCCAACACCTGTTAATTTAAATAAACTTAAAAATGAAAATCTCAAACAAAAACCATAAAATAAATTAAATGAGACGGAGTGCAAACTAACAAAAGACTATTTGAAATCGAAATCACAAAGATTTCAGACCAAGAAAATTAAGGCGGTAAGATCTCAATAAAACAATAAATGTTTTTTTTGTAGTGTACATTGATTCGACCATTACAAAATCTTGAACATATATTAATTTATTTATATCATGCTCACATCGTACAATGATTATGTCCATACTGACAGTGTCATAGGCACGACATAAATGTATTGTTTTATATGGGGAAGTCTCTAAACATCAAACTCTAAAATTTTGAATTTTTATAAAAATTAAAATTGAATTAATAAAGTGGCAGTCCTCAATTCTATTAACAATTAATACATCTTATCACTCTTTTAACTCTTTTTTTAGCTTACTTAAAAGTTAAAACTTGGAAAATGATATATTTATATATAGCATTTATCTACAAAATGGTTTACATCATGCATTAATTATTGTACGTTACACCTATAGTACAATACTTGAATGCATGATGTAAACTAAATCTAATGCATACGTAGTATTGCTCTTTAATTCTCTATTGTAGGCAAGATGTTATCCTCAACCCCTATGTATAATCTTGGTTGTATTTACATAGGTTTTATTTGAAAAGTTTTGAGGCTGTTATTGGAGATCCTGAAGATGAATTATTTATTGAAGTTGATAAGATCTCCTTTAATACCGTCTTTGAATTTGAATCGTTGAAAACATGCTCAAATATTGGTACCCATATTGAGTCTGGAGCCTTACAAAATGAAGGTGAGGTTCTGCAAGTACATTTTTCCTGGCCTCAATTGGTCATGAAGGAGTTAGTCGAGGAAGGAAGCAACTCTATTGGTCTAGCTTGTCTTTCGAAGGAAAAGCGTCTAGTGAAGAAATCAAACACGCAAGACCAAAAGAAGGAAAGCTCATGTTCTTACAAAAAGTTATATTTTCTTCGTCCTAATACTAATGCCCCTATTGAATATACACTTATTCTTTTAAAAAAATTATTTGACTTTAAGTAATTTTTCTTTAGTACCTCCAAGTTATCACTAGTGGCATTCAATTAAGAGGGTATATCTTTTTTCAGTCTTACAAATACGAATAACAAAATTGATAATTGATATACAAAATGTTTTAAAATAGAAAATGGATAATTGTTTTGGGACTTCCCAGAATAATATAGTTGACATTTATTTTAGGACGTAGTGAATATTTATTAAAATTATAATTTATAAATAGTGTGCACAAGTACAATAAAAAACTTAATTTACATTTCTAAAAAAATTATTTGTTAAATGTATAGTTTCAACACTATTCACTATTTCAACACCAACCTTTTACATCAAATCTTACACCAAAAAAATATTCTTTAGCATATTTTATTTTAATTTTCTATTAACATTTTAAATTATATTAATTATAAAAGATTACATAATTACATAATTAATTATTTCATTATATTTAATAAGTTTATTTTTATAATATTATTTATAATTCAAGTTGTATGTCTTTTTTTAAATATAAAGTTTTATAATATTATCCATTATTCACTAAATTATTAATTATTAATTTTAACTTATGTATGCTAGGACAAAACTACCAATTAATTAATTACTTGTCATTTGAAGTTAAACAATATATTTTTTATTTTTATGTACTTAATTTGGTACTTGTGAATCATTGTGTGTTGTATATGAATCATTTGACATATACATTTACTAAATAGCCGGTAAAAGATGTTATTAATTATTACGATGCATGAATATACATCAATATTTCAACCTTTGAAATCATAATAGGATAATTATCTCTAATTTCGCATGTTCAATTTATTAATAAACATGATTTTTATATTATATTATTATGTAGCTATTTCAAGAATTATTTGTCATTTATGTGTCTCTGTGCACACACACACACACGAACATGAAGTAAGTAGTTTACAAAAAAAACATGAACTAAATTTATACCATTTGTTTTAGATGTACTTGAACAAAAACATGAAAATTTGATAAACAAATATGATTAATTAACCTTACCACTATAAACCATTTTTATTTTTATTTTTATTTTTTTACCAAAAATGGTACTAAAATTTACACCATTTGTGTTTTAAGTACTTCAACCAAAAAATGGAAACTGATAAACAAATGTGGTGAATTAATTTTACCACCATAAAATATTTGTAAAGTGTTGAGAACAATAGAGGTTATATTTTTATATTAGATAATTAATAAAAGAGAAAATCATAATATATAGGAGTATAAGTTTTATACTTACCTCGACATCAACAATGATGAACGTCATTGTATTTTCGGTAAAAAGTAATATGAAAATATTCAAATTATTAAATTAGCTTTATCTTTCAAAATTTTAGAGACTACTTTTGAAAGTTCACTAATAAGTAATATATATATATATATATATATATATATATATATATATATATATATATATATATATATATATATAGGAGCCTAGGAGGTGGAAATATGAAGGGACAGAATGCAAAAAGTATTGAGAATCTGAACAGAATACAAAGAGTTTCAGAAGATGTATTTTTATATATATATGACATTAATTGTTATTAAATGTTATTGATTATAATAATTTTATGAAGATCCATTTTTAGAAAGTTAGTTTAGACGGGAAACTGCCATAAATAGGAGGACTATGCATATATATATATATATATATATATATATATATATATATATATATATATATATATATATTAGTTTATTAAAGTATTTATCTACCAAAATCTTAAATAATATATGATTCTTCATTACTATAATAAAAGATTAATTTGATTTAAAAATTATTTTTTATTAGTATAAATTCAATAATAATAATATGGTTGGTATTAAATTGATTATCGATTTATTATTCATAATTAATATTTAGAATCAAATTGTTATTGTAGGCAAAATGTACAAAACGTTACAATATGGTATCAAAATAAGATTTTACTATTGGATAATTTTTTACAATTAAAACATGTAATTAATATAATTCTAAATTTTTTATTTTAGTGAATAACGATCCCATGATTTCTTAAAATTCGGTTGATAAGAAATATATTTTTATATAATAGTTTTTTTTAATAAAATTTTGTAGCATAACTCTAGCCATGAATTTTATTGATTTAACATTTAGGAAAAAAAATTATGTTCTTCATATGGACGGTAATCAAAGATCATTTGATATTTTTTGACTTAGAAAATTATGTAGGTAGGTAATTAGGAAGGTAACAATGTTAGATAACTTAACAAAGACAAATAATTCAGGGGTAATTTTATCTAAACATGTGTTTAATTGATGCAATAAATGGTAATGTAGTTGATAAGGAAAAATTATAGTGAAAATAGACCCTCCGTTTTTTGATAATGTATTATCGTACCTAGTAGGATGATAAAAAGAATTAAAGCTTTTATAATTTAATAATTAAAGAAATTTCATTCATTATATTTCTTTTTGCATACAAAAAGCCATATTTTCTTCATCCTAATACTAATCCCCCCTATCGAATATATACACTTATTTTTTTAAAATAATAATTTGACTTTAAGTATTTATTTTCCTTTAGTACCTCCAAGTTATCACTAGTAGTATTCAATCAAGAGGGTATATCTTTTTTCAATCTTACAAATACGAATAATAAATTGATAATTGATATATATATATATATATATATATATATATATATATATATATATATATATATATATATATAATGGATAATTGTTTTGGGACGTTTCAGAATAATATACTGGACACTTATTTTAGGAAGTAGTGAATATTTATTAAAATTATAATTTATAAATAGTGTGTGCACAAGTACAATAAAAAAACTTAAGTTATATTTCTAAAAAAATATTTGTTAAATGTATAATTGTGTGTGTAAATATGTATAAGATTTGATATTTGTTAAAAAAATAAAAGTAACTCAACTGTATGATCATGAGGTAGAGGAAGTGTGAGAAGTGGGCTAGGCATACTGTAATATTATTGATTTGTGAATAATTAGATGGGTGTGTATGGTGGAAATGATGGGTTAAATTAAATATTTCATTGTTTTCACTCTCTTTTCTCTCATTAACTTTTTCAAGGGACTAGAAAAACCACTGGAAATTCAAATTGAGAAAAATAAAAAATGGAAACGAAAAACGTTCATAGGAAACAAAAATTAAAAGGAAGAAAATGTAAAAGTAAAACAATGACAACGATCGATAAAAATAGAAACACTTTGTTATTTATTTATTCTTCTTTTACTTAAATTTTAGGTAGTAAAAGAAGATATTAATATTTAATAACTTGACCTCCACCATCTTTATTTATTCTATTTATTTGAGTCGATTAAAAAAAATAACTACATAAATTTAGATATTTTCTCTCTACTAACTCGGTAACTCCTAATCTTTTCTTGAAAAACCTCCGTTTGTTGGTTTTCGGTGATTCTTCTGGTTAGAAATTTTATTTGGTAATCATTATCTCACTTTTCCCTTTGTTTTTTCTCCACCCTTTTTTGTTGTTGAAATTTTTTGACAAAAAAAGGAGAAAAAAATGTTTTGAGCATTCTTTATGATTATAATTTTAATTGGTAGTTTCAATACAATTGCAGAAATGTATCGAAAAGGAAAGTAATGTGAAAGTGGTTAGATGAATAGTATTTACCCAAATTTGGGATAAAACTATTCAAAAAAAAATGGAGGGGGGGGGTGGGAGATTTTGGGTACTTGTTGGAAAGTTTTGGGGTTATTTTTGCCCTAATTGGTGATTTGGGTACCGGTTGGAGTTGGTCTTAATCGTACGTTCTTACGAAATTATTGTCTTATTTGACCCGTCATACAAATTAATAAAAAATAAATAACTTGATTGTTAATATTGACATGATATGTATTTTCCTTTTAAAATATATGTACATGTGACCTATAATTAAAGTACAAAGAAAAAGTGAGAGTTAAAATATTGAATGTATTTTCTTAAAAACGAAACTTTTAGACAAGAAACATTTTTTGGAACATACGTAAAAGAAAAACAAGACAATAATTTGGAAACGGAGAAAGTATAATTCATGAATATTCATTATGTTCAAAATATGATACTCATTTTATTTTATTCATTCATTTATCTCACCATTTTCCAATATAGTCTCCCTTTCTCTCTCTCTCTCTCATTTTATTTTAATCATTTAAAAATTAAGGACTTTTTCACCTTTTCGATTATATGTTATATAATGGAACTCCATGTCTATTACAAGTTTTAGACTTTGATTGTATCCAAAAATAAAAAATAAGAACAAGAAAGAAGAGGAAAGAGATAGAGAACATATTACATTAATTGTTGCAATGTAAGATCGTCATACACAAATCTTTACCTTTGATCAAAGTGTATGAGATTTTTATACAAAAATATTTGTATCGCTATCAATTTCGTTATATTAATTGCTGTAATGGCAGTTTTGATTAAAAGGTTGACCTAATTGAACCATTTTGAACAATCTAAGAACTTAATTTCTGCACCTTCCCGCAAAAAAGTCTTTCCTATTCTATGTAAAATTTGACCAAATGAATCATCGTGAACAATCACCATTTTAAACTGTTGGCCTTTTTGCACATTTTCTAATGACAGGCTAGGATCATGGTATATTAGTACTTATTTTGTGGAGCGTTTTGATCAAAACGTTGGTAAAAAACGCAGTGTTTTCTCTTTAAAAGTATTTCAATGCAGCTTTTTAAAACGAAGCGTTTTTAAAATGTGCAGCGTTCTAAAAATGTGTTGCGTTTACAACCATTTTGTTTATAAAAATAGCATTTTGAAATAGTTTTTCAAATATGTTTACAAAAAAAATTACATTTTGAAAATGTTGCGTTTTAAAAATGTTGCGTTTAGAAAAAAACTGCGTTTTCAAAACGCTACACCAGACGAGACCTTACTCTCTAGTTTTTTGTGTGGAAAACCTACATAGACAATTTAAATTTGCCCAAAGATGAAGAAAAATTAAAGTAGACATGACACGTATTGTTTATTATTTATTTATTTTAGAACCGATTATTAATGTTGTCTAAAGTTTCACATATTTGAAGTATCTTCTTAAATATTAGAGATTTAGATGGATAATAACATCAATGGTTTCAGTTCATAGCTTCAACTATGATTGCACAACGATTGAGCTTAATTGAGTTGACATGAATTCATTTCAACAAATTCATACATATGCATATTAAAGTTGGTCAGGCGGCCTGAAGGTGTATCACCATGCATTTTTCGGTTTAGCGCTTGGCTTTTCGACTTCTCGCTGGTTCCGTAAGATAATACCTTTAGCTAATTACTATAATTAAAAAATATATAGGGTATAACTACGAGATATAATAATGTATATAACATATAGTATTAGATAAGCTATAATAGTTGCTATGAGACTCTTCTATTATTATTAGTTATAAGTACCATTTGTAATTAATATGCTATCTATATTATAAAGAAACTAGGTAATTGACTATGACTATTTAGACGTTAGGATTTAATTTTTTTACTATCATCCCACGACTGTCATTTATTTGGGTAACCTCCTCTTCTGGGTTTCCTTATACAATTAGAATTAAGTTTGGATCTCATTTTATAGTCAAACCCTTTTTCCCACTATCATCTTACGGCTGTCATTTATTTGGGTAACCTCCTTTTATGAGTTTCCTTATACTGTTAGAATTAGGTTTGGATCCCCATTTATACTCAAACCCTTTTTTCTTTCCCCCACCGTCTGTACCGTGTTTTTTTTTACTTCATCGGTCTCTCTCTTTCCAGTCCTTGCTATTATACTCTCTTTAAGTTCATATAATTAAATTTTTATTTTCATCAGCTTTTAAACTTTCTTTCTTTGTTTTCTTCTCCCCTCCAATTTGTTAATAATGCAAGCTCTTAATTGATGTCCCCAGGCAGTGGCAGATTTCTATTGTGGCTTTAAACAAATTTTTCCTTCCCCGGTCTCTCTTTCCAGCCCTTGTTGTTATACTCTCTTTAAGTTCAAATAATTATTTTTTGATTTTCATCAATTTTTAAGCTTTCTTTCTATGTTTTCTTCTCCCCTCCGATTTGTTAATAGCACAAGCTCTTAATTGATGTCCACAAGATCCTTTCGTCTCTCCTATGTTAATCCATATTTTGGTTAGAAAAATTCTTTTAGATCTCTATTATACTCAACAGTGATAGATCATTTGCATGATTGTATTGTTTTTGTTATAATTAAAACAATTCCATTATTTATGGGATTTGTTTTTCCTTCTCATCCTCACTCTGATGTTCTCTCTTCATTCACGGTAATAAATAATAATACACTAAACCGATAATGAAAATTTTCCCTCTTCAATGGGATCTATTGGGTTATCATGGGTAACCCGGGAAATTTGTTGGGTTATCATGGGTAACCTATCTTAACCCGCAAAATTAATGGGTTGGGTTGTTCGGGTTTGTGGGTAACGGATCGAGATTGTCAAGCCTAAGTAATACTCCTATAAAAGTTTGAAGAGTTTATTTTATTCATACACTAAGCACTTATACTAACTGCTTTCAAATGATAAAAAGTTTGGAGATATGCAGTTTAGGCCAACTAGAAGATACATTAAAATAGAGACCCAACTGGCAATAGTAAATGCTATAGAAATTAAAGGGGTGGAATAAGCTTGCTAATATGCCTAAATGTCCCAGCTGCAATATGATCGGGACTTAGTCAGTCATCTTTCAACATACAAACCATGATATAACATTAAGTGCTAAGTCTAACAGACATGGTGTAAAGAAATTAAAGAGAGAATTGATTGCACTATTTTTAATACAATAAAACGCTTAAAAGGAAAAATTGCAAACTCCATTACAGATTTAAATGGCTACTGACTAGAAAGCCAGAATCATAGTCACAAAGCCAAGTTCAATCCATGCAACCAAACAAACATGTGTGTAGAGTTAAGAAAATTGTTCTATTACTTAAATTCATACAGAAAACCTTGCTACATCAATCCGGCCAATAACCAGACCAAAAAATCCAAAAGATTGATTCACGATTTTATACGTTGACATACATGATCAAGATTGGTCAACATACATTTCAAAAGTTATATTATATAAATTGACCGAATATAATCGACAAATGAGAAGGATCGCTGAGCATAAATCAAGAAAATATATAACAAACACTACAAAACTTCATAAAGTGAAGAGCGAAACAAACCAGGAAAAAGGCTGTTGGGCTTCGTAAAATATAGCTGATTGTAGCATGAGGGGCTTACTAATTACTATGCAAGCCTCAAGATCATGGGAAAATTTACGAACACACAATGGTGTTGAATATAATACGTTCAAAGATGCATGTATTGCACGATGTCTTTTAGAAGATGACGACGAATGGGCATAATGTTTACAAGAGGCATCAGTTATGAAGACGGGATACTAATTGAGAAGATTATTTGGACTTATTCTAACAAAATGTTCTCCGATACAGCCCGATCAGTTGTGGAATAAGTTTGCAATGAATATATGTGATGATCTTCCATACAAACTACGCACCAACTTTAAAATTACAAATCCAGGTGATGGTCAGGTTATGGATTATGGTTTGCATCTCTTGAACGAAATATTACAAGAATCTGGAAAATGTTTACACGATTTTCCACCAATGCCCCTCCCAAATGAAAATTGGACACAAATAACTGGAAATAACATACTTTTGTGGGAACATAGATAGCTCCAGTTTGATGATCAGACAATAGGTGCAAAAGACAATATCAACTCCTTGAATGACGACCATCGACAATGTTTTGAAACTATAATCTCATCAATGCTTGCAAGTCAGGGGAAAACCTTCTTTTTGAATGGTGGTGCTGGAACGTGTAAAATATTTTTATACAACACCATTACAGGAAAGTGTCGAACCCTTGGTCATATCGTGATTTGTGTTGCATCATCTGGAATTGCATCGTTGTTGTTAGTAGGGGTAGAACTGTGCATTCTACGTTTTTGTCTCCCATTAAATGTGTTGGAGGACACCGTATGTTCCTTCACTAAGCAGTCAATCCATGCTGAATTGTTTAGGGAGGCAAAATTGATAATATGGGATGAGGTCCCTATGCAACATCGTCATTGCGTTAAGGCAGTGTGGGTTCCCGGGAAATACGTCCGCGCCCCGCGCACCCTTGGATAGAGGTGCGCGTACGTGCAGAAGCGGGCCACCGCGCTTTCCATTCCACCCTCCCTTGTTTAGGGGAGGACGAAATTAAAAATGCGAAAAGGGTGCTGTCTTTTAAAAGCGCGTTGAATACGCCTCGGTAACTTCAGTGAATTTTTGGTCCAATATGGGAGCTTTGGGTTTTCTGCGTCAAGTTATCCATTTTTTAAGGGATACCAGGATGCATGAATATATCACCCTTTCATTCTCATTCTCCCTTTTTTAGGGGAAAACGGGAAAGTGCAAGAAAGGATGTTACGAGGCCCCATTATGGATTTTATGAAAAATACCTTATGGCCTATTTCGGATCACTATGAGTGCTTTAGGTTTTCTATATCAAGTTATCCCTTTTTTAGGGGATACCAGGATATAAGAATGCATCACCCTTTCATTCTCATTCTCCCTTTTTTGGGGGAAAACGAAAAAGTGCAAGAAAGGAGTGTTGCGACGCCCCACTGGATCCAAAATGTTTTATAGAGTCGCCATCTTTATTTTAAGGAAGAAATAAAGAAAAACCAAAAAAGAAAAACCATAGATTGCAAAAACGGGTTCGGAGGCTAAGTTATGAGTTGGGAAGGTGCTAGACACCCAACTTGCCCTTTCAGTCTCAAAAGCGGTTTTTGACTAAATTAAGTATGCTTTTTGTTATATTTATCTAGCAAATAAATAATTCATTAAAAGACAGGAAATAAAAGCAAATACATCCATGGCTATATTATTTACGGACTTGCAGCCGTCTCTTTACAATAGTTACAAATACATTTTAAAAATATTTAGTCATAATAATGGCTCTTTTAAATAGTATTTTCTAACTAAATCCGGGCAGCACAACGGCTTATATTTTTACATTGGGCCGAATTTGAAAAGAACTCTTTATAAATAAATGCCCTTAAAGGCTTTACCTTTTAGAGCGTGGTGTGCTCGCTCTGTCCTTCTCGAGAGAGGAGTCTTTATATCGTTGTTCTGCTACGGTTTGGGCGAGTAACGACTTATTTTGGTGGTGGTTTGGCATTTTTACTCGGGCGAGCAACGACTCGAGGTTTTTTGGCAAAATGGGTGTTATGGATCAATGGATAATAGGCCATTATCCATGGATAATCATGGATAATGGCCTATTATCCATTGATCCATAACACCCATTTTGCCACCCCTAGTGGATACCTAACTAAAGGGCTAGGGATCAATTTGACCGGTTGGGTTTACTTTTGGCGGAGTTTTGGCAGGGTTTCGAGGTTTTATAGGAGGATCACTCCCTATCTCACTTCGCTCTCTATTTTCTCAGCGTAACAACGACACGGAGAATTTTTATCGGTGTCTGAAAGGGAACCCCGAAGGCTTTATTTATAGGCTGGAGGAGGGATTCATCGGGGATTACAATTTCTCTCTTGGCGCTTCATTTCCTTGTACATCGCGCATCAGAAGTTGCACAATGCGTTAACTGGGAGTGGTACTGTAGCACCTTGGGCGTGGCCAATATGCTAGCTGGGCGCTGCGCCAAGGGTCCCTTTAGGCCGTGCCAACCCACTATCCATCTTTCAATTTTTGCACTTTTAGCCCTTGTATTTCACTATTTCGTGCATCCTGCTTTGCCTTTTGCATTTTTAAATACTTCAACTTGACATTTGTTAAGTTTTAACAGGTCTTGCTATCACATGTCAGAGTGACATACGAAATTGGGGTGTCTACAGAGCCCCTCAACGATGGAGTTTACGGGTAACCCAAGGCTTACTAAGTAGACGAACATCGTTCATAAGAAATAGACTCTCCAATTTCGTGCGATTATAATAGGAGAGAAATGCAACAGGTAGCAGTTATAATGCAACAGTTTATAATGCTAACCAAACTCCATATACTAGACATATTTAGTCAGTTATAACAGGTTATCGTAGTTTTTAAGCAGATATGTAATAAAATGCTTTAATGGTCGAACCTACTAATGTAGGCTGCCTACGTATCCCTTAATAAAGGAAATCAGACCAAAACGTAGTTCGGACCAAAACCAAAACAAGCATGCATGCGACGGTCGTGCCTACCGAAATAGGCTGCCTAAGTATCCTTATACAAGGAATCAGACCGAACGTAGTTCACTTCTGCTGGGGAACAAACACAAATGCTTGGAATGCATTATCTCCTTAGGAACTCAGCCTTCGTCGGAGAACAAAGCCCTTTCCCTCTGATCCGGGGTTGTCTTCCCCTTAAGGGAAAGTTTTCCAAACACCAACACAAATGCATGGAATGCACTGCCTCCTTAGGAACTCAACCTTCATCGGAGAACAAAGCCTTTCCCTCTGATCCGGGGTAGCCTGCCCCTTCAGGAAAAGTTTTCCAAACACCAACACAAATGCATGGAATGCACTGCCTCCTTAGGAACTCAGCCTTCATCGGAGAACAAAGCCTTTCCCTCTGATCCGGGGTTGCCCCTTCAGGGAAAGTTTTCCAAACACCAACACAAATGCATAGAAAAGGAAAAAATACTTACCTTTTCTTACCTTTGTTGCTGCTTTTACGACTTCTGTCGCTACTGCTGCTATTGCTGCATGTTGGGGATTTTTTTTCTTTGCTGCATTTCCGGCTTTTGCTGGAAATTTTTCCCCTACTGCGGTTTTCGGCTTAGCTAATTTGAAATTTTCTTTTCTTTGCTACACAATTCGATTTGGAATTCTCTTCTTTCTTCTTTGCAATTTCGGCCTTAGTGAAATTTTCTTCTTTCTTCTTTGCATTTTTTTTTTCTTTTTCTTTGCAATTCCGCTTCACACGAAATTTTCTTCTTTTCTTGTTCTTTGCATTTCCGGCCTTATTTGAAATCTTCTCTTCTTTCTTTGCTGCTGCAGTTCCCAACCTTGGCTGGAAATCTTTTCTTTTTTACTGCTACAGTTTTTTTTCTTTTGCTGCATGCACATATATATTCTTTTTTTTTCTTTTGCATGCATTTTTTCTTTCTTTTTGCATTTTACTGCATGCATATATATATATATATATATATATATATATATATATATATATATATATATTCTTTTCTTTTACTTGCACTTTGCATTTTTTCCGCATGCTTGCCATGTTTTTATTCTTTTCTTATTTTGTATTCTTATTTTTTATTTTCTTTTCTTTTTCTTATGCAGGTTTTATTTTTACAAAATTCTTACCTTTGCCGCTGATTTTTCTGGCTTTTCTGCTTATTTTGCGGCTGATCTACTGGGGTTACGGGCTTTACTTTGCCTTTGGATGGATGGCCGTCGAATTTGGTTAACAAAGTTAACTTTGTTAACTTTCCGTTAAGCTTCAGGGGCCATTTTGCAGTTTCGGAAACACGGGGACTTAAGTGCCGCACCTCCAAACTTTGGAGGGGGAAAAAGGAATTCCTTTTTCGACCCTTTAAGTGGACGGGCATGAAGGTAGGTGAAGCTGCTGCTTCTTCTCTTCTTCATCTTTTCTTCTGCTTCCGCTTCAGTGACTCCATTGTTGCTCTACTTTGCTTTTTCTTCATTTTTACTTCATTTCTCATTTTTTCTTCCGCCAATTTGCGTGTTTTTCCTAGCAGGTGGCTTCTTCATCGCGATCTAGGAAGGGGAAGGCTCCGATGCACTCGGAATCTGACGAGAGGAGGAGAGAACTCTCTCCCTTGACCTGGAATTATATCAGATACCGCTATTCCAAAGATGATTGGGGCAATATCCACCGCGCGCGATTGGAATACTCACGTGTCTAACCTTCCAAGTTCTTCTGTAAGTTTTTCTTTCTAACCCACTTAGATAGTTTCTCAGATCTACTAGATTTTTGCACTGCCTTGGGCTTTTGGAGCACTCTTGTCCCTGCTTATAATGCTTATACATGCAATATTTATACTAAAATGATGCAATTTGGTGATGATGCATGAAATTTATACAATTTATTTTTGCGATGCATAATTGAACTGGTGGGCACTATTTGACCATGCAATGCATGATTTATGCAATTTGGGCTATATGATGCATGCTTTATGCTAAATATTATTTTTATATGATATATGCCTATGAAACAGACTTTTCGAATATAATGTAATATTTTTTCCAGACATATTTTTGGACGCATTTTCGGATACATGCAAGATAAAACAAGGATATTTTATGCACTAAAATTCACTTTTTATGCATGCCTATGGTGCAGGGACATAATAAATGCCATGGGAATATCTTCTTTTCATGATTGGTGGCATTTTATTCTCTTTTTGCTAACGCTATAATGCAGCTATTTGGACAATAAATACAAATGATAGATGCATATATCACTTTATTTGAAGCAAATGCAATGCAGAAAAACATATGGGATGCTTGCTAATATGATGCATGGGCATTTTTATTTTTATCATGAATTCGAAGATGCAAAAATGCATTATATTTATTTAAATGCAACATACACTTTTTATAATGCCTAAAATGCCAAAATGCATATTTAAATGCGATGCATTTTTTTTATGGGATGCTTAGAGATGCAAATTTGAAAATGCTAAAATGCAATAAAGATCTTTTTTTTTTACCTTAGGTGCCAGATAAATTTTTAATGCACCAATGCATTTTTTATTTTTTTACGATGATGCCCTAAATGCAATTAATATTTTTGAATGCTAAAATGCAATCATATATATTTTATTGCCGTGATGCCAAAATATATTTCAAATGCTAAAAGATATATTATTTTATGCATAGATGCCAAAATGCTTATTATATATATTTTTTCTTACATACAAAATGATTTTTTTTCTTTTTTGTTTTTGAAAAAAAATGCATCACGGAAATTATTATGCTGCAATTTATGATTTACAAAATACGATGCATGCAACATGCTTATTCTCTATCATTTTATTATTATTATTATTCATTCATTTTTTTAATGCGAGGAAAATAAAAGATAGTAAACTTACCTTTTCCTTTTCTCCTCTTTTTTTTTTTAGCTTCGCAGGCCCTTTCAACGGGTTCGAGCCACTTGTGCCAACATTGCGGATATTTATCATTTGCTGCCAAGGCGGCACAAGTTTTGATGGAGGGCTTTGGCTTTAGCACTTTCCTGCACGCCTTTCGCCCTTTCCAGAGCTTTTTACCCATTTTTGACGTGCTACGGGACTACTGGTGGGATACTACCCATACATTCCACTTTAGTTGGGGAGAGGCGACCATGACCCCCTGTGACTTCGCTGCCATCACCGGCCTTCCTACCAGCAATGGTTCGACCTTGGCGCCTGACTATACTCTTTGTCAGCGCCATGACGAGGTGGAGGACCATTTGGGCTTTGAGCCGGAATACAAGTCGGCGGATGAGATTTTTATTGGCAGCGTGCGGAAGTGGCTTCTAGACAACACCGGGCGGGTTCTAGAAAATTACCCCGTAGCCGTGGCTCGCGTTGCTAGAGCGTTTTTATTCTTTTTCCTGGGCACGTCACTTTTTGCCAATTCTTCCACCACCCTGAGAGTTTCTGTCCTGGCATGCCTGAAGATTTTGAGCAGATGGCCAATTATGACTGGGAGCAAGCAGGCCTGGCCGAGCTTTATGCCTCAATGAATAGGGTCAGCCGCAACGACTCGCCGACTCTGAATGGGATTGCCCCGGCGTGGGAGGTATATGTCTTTTCCTGCTTTTTGCTACTTTTTTTTTTTCTCTTTATATTATTTTTTTCTTTTTGCAGCGTATATATTTCCATTGCCGATAAAACTTCTCTTCTTCCTTTTTTTTTTTTTGCAGGTCTGGGCCTTCTCATTTTTTCACTTCACGCCAGGTCGGCTACGTCAGCGTTTCTACCAACCACCCTACTTGGCTGAGTTCGTGGATGAGAACAGGGTTCGGCCGGACAAGGATGGCGGCTGCTCAAAGAAGGAGAGAGTGTTGGAGCGGATTGCTAGCTCAAGTGCAGGCACAGTGCACTTTCTTCCTTGGGAATGACTGGAGGGACATTATGCTGTGGCTTTAGGGTTGAGCCGCTACCGGATACTGATGGTATCCATTATGGTCGATTCTTTATATATGGGCGAGCGGGTCAATCGCCAACATCATCCAGTTTGATGCCCCCAGTGGCGCCTCCTAGGCCTCCTTTTTGGGTGATAGAGCCGGATCATTTGCCGAACAAGTATCAATACCTGTCGAAATTTCTCATGCCTCCGACTGATTTTCCGGCTATGGCTTATGAGAATTTTCTGAGGACCGTGCTTCATCCTCCCCTCCTTCTGCTGCACCCAGACGGGCTTCTGATGCTTCTGCCAGGCCAAGGCCCTTCATCCCGTCTCTTGACGAGAATCTGGAATTCACTGAGCCTGATGATGTTTTCTCCACCTTTCAGTATCATTGGGATGGTCGGATGGTGGAGGAAGTCCTTCCCGATGCTAATATCCCTGAGGAGCGTCGAGTCCCGGAGCAGGCTCGTTCGGTAAACACATTTCACTTTTGCATTCCTCTTTTTTTCCATCATACATATATTTTTTATTCATCATCATTTTTCTTTTTGTGCATGTCTATTATGTTTTTATGCATATATATATATATATATATATATATATATATATATATATATATATATATATATTTATATATATATTTTTTTTTTTTTTTTTTTTGTGGAGACTAATATATTTCTTTTTGTTGTCTCACTATTTTTTCTTTTAGGTGAACGTGTCTACCTACAAGAGGCTGATGTGGGGTTTTTTCACTATCAACAAGCTTTATCAAAAGCTTGTGGACGAGCTTTCCTGTAGGGGGAATGATACGGTACGACAGACCAGGCGTCGAGATGATGATGACGATGATGTGAATGCCGGGTCGAGCCGCGCTCGGGGTAGAGGACGAGCATACAGAGCTGGCGGCAGAGCGGGCCCTTGGGTTATGGGAGGTGGTCTTGATAGGAGTCAGTCTTCCCGTGCACATTAGTTCTTTGATACCTGCACTTATTAGCTTTTCTCTTTTTTTTTTTCTATTTTTGTACCAAAATCTATACAAATATTTATTATGCAATGCAATACAATTTTATATGATGTAATAAATTTAAAAAATGCAAACTCAAAAATCACATGCATAAAATAAAGCTATACCAATATCTAGGGGTAATGGCATGCTGTTCTTCAGAAATGGATTTTAAAAAGAATACACCTTCGGGCTCGAATGGGCTTTTCTGATGATATGCGAGGAGAAAGAGGCAGCCGCCTCCTCCTGTTCTTGGCCATATAATTGCTGCCAAGCTATTGCTCGTAGCCCTTTTCATTTTTCTCCGTGTTCAGACAGAGATACTCGAGATTTGTCGGAGCCGAAAACCAGAATACCAGAATACCAGCCGGTTTTGAGGAAACAGTGGCAGAAGCTTGGTGCCACCTATAAGGTTCTGGGCGCGGCGCTAGGGAAGGGCTTTAGCGGCGCCCAGGTTCTTCCCTGTGCAGTTCCTGTTCAGCCTTTTTTGCGTACTATGCTCATAAATCGTCCATTTCTCAATTTTTTCAGTATAAATGGCGGACAAGGGATCGTTCATTTCACAAATCCATCTGCCTTCTTCACTTAAGTTTTCAGCCTTTCTTCTGCTCAGCCTTTGCCATCTTTTATCAGTCAATCCTTTGCACTTTTCCCAAAAATGGTCGCACCAGTTCATACAGCCTTGGAGATAGAAATCTATGAGAATGCTTTGGATTTCTGGATCCTTTCCATGCGGTCGGATGAGCGCGATTGGTTTGAGCATATTTTTGGATATAGGTGTGTGCTGTGCTGGAGGAATATTATCATTAATTGGGACATGCTGAGAGGAGCCTCCAGGTCCTGGTCTCCTCAAGACCACCTTTTCAATTTTGGCATGAACGAAATGTGCCCCACCTTTGAGGAGTTCTGTGCAATGGTGGGGATGACACCTTCCCGTCTTATTGTCGTGCCCTCTCATCGGAGGCGTCCATACATGGCAATTAGGGAGCTCTTTCGCACCACTCGCCTCACTACTCTAGGCTTCTATAATGGAGTAAATTTTGATTTGACCGTCCTTCCTGGAACCTTTACAGAGTTTAGGGAGGATGATCTGGATTATTTGAGGCGGCGGCTGTCAACACTTTTTCTTTGCCTGGTAGGGAGATACTTGATGGTGGGTCAACTCGGATTCATCGATGTGCGGGTCGTGGACCTAGCATTGACAGGCACGGGATCGCCGGGTAATTATTATCCCGGTAATTTTGGTAGAGACCTTGGCGGGCCTGGATGCTTTTGCAGGTGGTGATGAACTATTCCCTACCGGTAGCCCCATTCTGATTCACATGTGCCTGGAAGAGCACTTTCTCTGGGTGATGGGCCCGATCGCCGAGGAGCGGTATGATCCGGGCTCTATGGCTCTCGTCGTTTCCCTCAGACCAATTTCTCGGAGTATGATTGGGGTGAGAGCTTCTTGCGCAGGGGCTCCATGGATATAGTATGGGTGATCAGCCATTGGGAGATCCGGCGCTTTATCATGTATTCCGTGGGATACAACCAGGTTGTCCTGCTAGGCATTGAGCGCTCTTCTTTTTATAGGGCAGACAGGATCCTGCGCCAGTTTGGGAGGGAGCAGCTCATCCCTGACCCGAATCGTCCTGTGGCCTTGGAGCTAGATAATAGCGAGGATCAGGCACCAAATACGAGAGATGTGGCGGCGGGGCTGTGATAAGCTGAGTGGCTTATTTATTTTGATTATATGCTCCTCTCCCACAAGTACCTGGCATGTGTCATGGTGGCTGATGAGGCACCTTCCCGCACAATCAGGCGTGGACTGAGGCGACTGCTGGGCTGACACATATCTAGTGGCATAGATGCTCGCCTAATGGAAATAGGCGAGGACATAGAGTTCGGGGGTTGTCCCAACTGGGAGAGTCGAGTGCACAATCTTGATGCCAGACGGCCTGGTCCGGCTCAGGGTGGTCCATCGCCCCTCATGCAGAGCAATGCAATGCGCAGAGCGGCACACAACCCTTGGGAACCGGTGGTGGCTATTCCCCCCCCGGGCTGGATGGGGCACCGCTTTTAGGAATGATGGTAATGAGCCCCCTCGACTGAGCAATGTGAGTAGGCAGCATAATCCTTGGGAGCCAGAGGAGATTATCCCTCCCCCTCAGACTGGATGGGGCACTGCCCCTAGGAATGATGGGGCCGGTCCGAGTAACACGACAGCTCAGGAAAATGGAGATGATGACGATGAGGAAGAGGACACTTCCGAGGCTCTCGTGCTGATGAGACTAGAGCTTCTTCTGCGCCTTGTAGAAGGAGTATATGGGCCCGGTGTAGACACCCCACGGTATGTGGTGACATAAAATATCAAGAAGCTGTTAAAACTTAACAAATGTCAAGTTACTGGGAGTCAAAAATGCGAAAGGAAAAGCGGAAACAGTGAAGTGCAGGGGGGAAAGTGCACAAAATGAAAGTAAAAAGGCATGCTTGGTGCCGCACCAAGGCCCCTTGGTGCCGCACCAAGGGTCCCCTTGGTGGCACCAAGCTTTCTCCTGTAGCTTGTCTCAGATGGAAAATGTACAAGTTTTGATGCCCATGGTACAAGCCGCTGATGCAGGGAGAACAAATCTGAAAATTCCATCCGCATCCCTGCTTCACACTATAAATAGGAGGCCTCGGCTCCCAGTTTCATTTGCTCATTTTTTCCGAGATCGAAGATCGAAGCAATCCTCGCGTTCTTAGATACTCTTGAGGTGCGAGATAGGTGCGAGATAGGTGAGTGGAAGCCCCTAGAGTCTCCAAACCCCGTCAAACTCGCCAAAATCAAAACCCATAGGTTATAAGTGATCCCTAGACTAGTTGTTAGGTATCCACCTCACTTCCCCGGCCCAAAAATCCTAAAGTAAGCCGTTACTCTGCCCGAGTAACGAGCTGAAAAACCCCCTAGATAAGCCGTTATTCCGCCCAACCAAAAAGGCCAAAACCACCAAAACTAAGTCGTCATTCTGCCCAACCAAACAAACCAAAACTACCACATATAAGCCGTCACTCTGCCCAAATCAAAACAACAAACACACAACAAACAACAAAAGACTCCCTCTCACGAAGGACGGAAGCGAGCACAGCCGCTCTAAAAGGTAAAACCTTTAAGGGCGCTGTTTATTTCTTATTTATTTACTTTTCTGTCTTTTATTTATTTGTAAAGTTGTTATTTAAATCCGGCGCAATGTAGCCAATATAAGCCGTTGTGCTGCCCGGATTAAAGTAGGAAATATTATGTAAAAGAGCCGTTATAATTGCCAAATATTCTTAAATATGTTAGTAATTATTGTAAGGAAATGACTGCGAGTCTGTAAATAATGTAGCCACGAATGTATTTGTTTAAATTTCTGTCTTTTTAATACCTTATTTATTTGCGAGATAAATATGACAATAAGCATACTTGACAAAAACCATTTTCGAGACCGAAAGGCGAGTTGGGTGCCTAGCACCTTCCCAACTCGTAACTTAGCCTCAGAACCCGTTTTCTTTTTCTGCGGTTTATTTTTCTTTTCTTTGGTTTTGCTTTATTTGCCTTAAAATAAAGATGGCGACTCTAAAACTTTCGGATTCAGTGGGGCCCCGCAACACTCCCTCTTTGCACTTTCTCGTTCTCCCCTAAAAAAGGGAGATATGGGAATGGAGGGGTGATGTATTCCCATATCCTGGTATCCCCTAAACAAGGGATAACTTGATGCGGGAAACTCAAAGCTCTCATAGTAATCTGAATGGGCCATAAGGCTATTTTTACTAAATCCATAGTGGGGGCGTCGCAATATCCTTTTTTGCACTTTTCCGTTTTTCCCTAAAAAAGGGAAAATGGGAATGAAAGGTAATGCATTCCCATATCTGGTATCCCTAAACAAGGGATAACTTGATGCGAGGAAACCACCGGTTCCCATATTGGATACAAAATCCACTCAAGGCAAGCGAGGCACATTCCAACGTGCTAACATAGACGGCTCCTCTCGCACTTTTGATTTCATCTTCCCCAAACAAGGGAGGGTGGAGCGAGAGCGTGTGTCCCGCATCCGCACGCGCACCCCTATCCAAGAGCGCGGGCGCGGGCGCGGTCGCACCCGAACCTCACGGTGGCGACTTCTGTGGGGAGTTGTTTTATTTTAAATAAAATGGAGGGCTAGACTCGTAAAACAAAACTTTTTTGTTTTTATTTGTTTTTGGCTGCAGTATGTTTGTCATATTAATTTACGCATTTGAATAAAGTGTTCCTATACGGCCGTGGCTATATTTGTGGATATGATCCTCCATCTGGCTGCAGTTTCGTTCCGATACATGTTACAGGCGTGTTTAAGAGTATTAAAAAAAAATTCAAAAAAAAAAATATATATATATCAAAAAAAAAATTCGAAAAAAATAAAAATAAAAATATATTATATATGTCACAACAAATTCCAGGCAGCACAACAAAAGAGCTGGGGCTTTACTTCCGGCTCTATATTATTATTTATTTCAGTTCATTTTCTTTTTCACTTTATTCTGTACATTTATACATATTTGTATTCATTATGTCATTTTATTTCGGGGACAAAGGACAAATTTTGTAATTAATAGGGATAGATAGTTTCCCCACTTTTCTTTCTATTTCTTAATGTGATGTGCTTGCTTGCTTGCGCTCAAACATAAAAAACCGAGAAAATCCACACAAACAGCAAGACATGCCATATATGTTTTATTTTTCTGTTTATATATCTGTAAACAAATAAAGATTTTATTGCTTTATAGATACAACACACACGCACATGCATATAGCTAAATTCCGAAGCTGTTACCCTACACCATGGCCGGCCTACCCTGCATGAGCCAACGTTAGAATGCATATAGATTCTCGTGACACTTCATTGACCGACCGGTTTTGCATCTCCGAATTGTGAGTCGGCCCGCAAAAAAATGATATATGAAAATAAAAAAAAAAAAAAAGCAAAAAATAAAAATAAAAATAAATAAATAAATAAAATATATATATATATATATATATATATATATATATATATATATATATATATATATATATATATCTAAAAAAATGCGCAAGTTAAAAAAAAATGAATGATAAAAATAACTGCGCAACAAAAAAAAAAAGATAATAAGCAGGGGCTGATTTATTATTCCCTGATGCTCGACCTAGACCATTTCAAATGGTGGATCTGGAAAGAGTATAGGCCCCGCTGGGACGATCCGGTCCTAGGGAGTCGAAAACAGGTGGAATACGTTGGTCCTATACTGCGGAGAAAGAATCCATCGATCCGGGAAAAGTCCGAGACCGTCAAAATAAAGCAGGTGCTTATCCGGTCAATTGTAGGGCAAACAATTAAATAATAATAATAAAATACTAATAAAGGCACGCTGTACTCCAAACCCAAAAAAAAAAACTTTCAGCCAACCTCCTGATACCTCCATAACCCATTTTCCTCAGAAACCTGACCCGAACTTGGAAAGGCGAGATAATCTTGGCCGATTGATCACGGAAATTAGTGCGAGAAATCGCAGAATATCGATGTCGAGATCGGATAAAGGCGAGAATCGGTTCAAAAGGAACAAATCCAAGTAGTATGGCAAGATGAGCGTTCGATATGGAGTGCAGTCGGGGGCTCGAGTGCGCTCAGGCTCGGCAATGCAAAGTGGCTAGACCAGAATCTGGATGCACGAAATGAACGCTTGCTAAGCCAAATAGCAAGTCTCATACAAGGTTCAAAGCCCAGTGGTGAGGTGAACTCTTCCCCTACAGTCCCCCAAGAAACATCAACATCTCACGTGCCTCCAAACCCAACTCCTCAGCCAAACACTAACCCACCAAATACTACCACTACCCCAAATCCCAATCCTCCACCAAGTCCCTACTACCCAAACATCAACCTTTACCCGTCCTATCCTTCATATCTGCTCCAAACACCAAAATTCCCCAAAGCCCAAATGACCTCCTGTTCCCATAACCAACCCACTCGAACAGACCCACATATGGACCCATAAAATTATAACCCGCCGGGCAGATTACCACTTATTTACCTTATAATGATCTGGCCGCTCAGCAGAAACCACCCAAAATCCACCTACCCAAGCTCCACCAACCCAAAACCCTTATCCTACCCAAGCTCCACCAGCCCAGAATCCTTATCCAACCCAAAATCCATATCCAACCCATAATCCACCAGCCCAAAATCCATATCCAACCCAAAACCCTTACCAGACACCGCAGCCAGAAATTAACCCAGCCTTCCCTAATCCAGCCAGTATATACCAAAAGCCAACTCCCCGACCACCAAAATAGAGGCCGACGTGGAAAATATAAAAAGCTATTGTACTCAAACTTCTCAACAAAGGGGAATTTTCTGCACGACATTACAACTGCTTGGCGTTGCCTTTCAAATTCAAAATGCGGACATAGAAAAATTTGATGGGACCGGATGCCCTACATCCCACTTAAAATCTTATTCACGGCATGCAGTCGAGGGAGCTAGCTTTGAGGCTATGGCTTCCAATTTTCACCTCACCCTAATAGGGGCTGCCAAACAATGGCTAATGTTGTCGATAAGCGGAACCATGAATACGTGGGACCGAGATAGGCTGGCGTTCTGGAAAGGTACAAAGATAACACCGATCCGAGAAAATAGAAGGGACCTTGAGTCGTGCACCACCCGAAAAAAACCTTGTCTTGAGTTCGCGTCAGGTGGAAAAGAAAGTTGGCCCGGACCTTTGGCCCGATCGGTAGAGTCATGTCGAATGTTCATCAAAAACCTCCAGCCCATTTACCTGGAACACATGCGGTACCTTCCCTACACCAATTTTAAAGAAATTGTAACAGCCCGACCCAGACTCCAATGCGAAATCCCAAGGTCGTGCCGTCAAGACAAGCTAAAAGACGAACAAGCACCTGCTAAGCAAAATGGTACGAGTCAAAAGATGAGCTATCAAGCTCGAATAGGAAGGTAAAGCCATAACGGCAATACAGAACAGCCAAAAAAAAAACTAAAATCTGCGGAAGCAAATCATAAGTGGAACCCAAGCCTTTAATCCTAAACAAAGGAACGCAAGGCTGAGAGATAACTATCTCTCGACAAATTTGCGACTCGCGTGACGCAACATTGCGCACGGATAACAAACCATCAGCAAACCTAAGGCCGGCAAAGCTACAAGATCCCAACCTGATATAAAACCACTCGACGGCTATAACATGCCGGAGGGACAAACTAACCAAAAGAATAAGAGATTTAAATACTAGACAACTAAACCAATGTCTCTCGACTAAAGTTGTCGGAGATAGAAATAACAATGAGAAAATACTAGAACAAGCGAGCTAATACTTTGCTCGAAAAGACAACGGAATAAACTTCTAAATAAATACAATAGCTCGACCAAACAAGTCGGCTCCCAAAATAAACGACAATAAAATACTAACATAACTACCCAAGTAAAGTTTACATAACTTTACATCCGTATCTCACAAGATAATAAATACAATAATAATAATAATAATAACTCCAAGCTATTGCGGGAAGACCACGCTATCCAACAAGCACCGAAGGCGGCACTAACGAGCTTCTTGCAAAAACTAAGGAAAACAAACACACGGAATGAGTCATAATGACCCAGTAAGTTACTAAATGCAAATGTATGGCATAGCATGGCGTGGCATGGCATAATGCACCAGCATGTATAAAATCATGGCATCTTAATAGCATACCAATAATAAACTTGTATTAAGTCACCAAGTAACATAAACTTCATAAACCACTTAGCACATTATCTTTCATATAAGTGCTTATAGTAAGCCACATAAGGGATAGAGAAGATACCCAAATAGTGCCGTTGTGTTGCTCCTGCAATACACAATGTTATCTTTGGTTCGTGACACGATGCGTGATTGATACATCGACGCACGAGTGGCTACGCCTCGGCAGCCCTTTCGGTCTAGCTTATCATAATCCATTCGCTCTATTGGTTACGAGATGGGCTAACTTCCCCACTGGGGCCAACAGTGGAGGGTGTGTGGGGTCCCAGGTACGGTGATCCATAGCGAATACGAATCTTACGATTCGTATAGGCGATATATCATCCTACCCTGACATAAAAAACCAATCCAAATATTGCCAGCTGGACTTACATGCAATGCACAAGTAGATATTTACTCGCATGCTCAAACAAGGATCAAGACCGACCATAGCGGACTTATCAAATCAAGTAGGACATATAGCTCTACACACCAATTTAATAATGCACATATTTGCACATACTTAACAAATCCAACTAACTTATAAGTTTAGTCAAAGCACCATATAATGAGGTACTCATAATCCTCAAGTCATCACCCAATCAAACGTAGCATATAAGCTCAAGAAATCACAACATGAGGTCTACCATAGTCCTCTACTCGAGAATAAATCAAAGACTATTATTTTAGTCTAAGAACAATCATAAATCAAGACTTAGCATTTTAGCTTCACTTAATGGTACACCGGACTCAACCATAGTCCCAATCGTCATATATACTCGATTTCCTCAAAGCCAATCTCAAGGGTATCAAAAGTAACCCGTAGTCAAAACCCCGTAAGTGCTTTCGTGTGCACACGACCAAATTCCCTAAAAGAGAACTCATTCAAATAATCATTTCTTAAAGGCATATGAGATCATAGGTTGGTCTCTAATGCTCCGTGCTCTAACGAGCATGCTCTAAATAAATCCCCAATAAGCCTCTATATTGTGGGTGTCGCAATTGGACACAATTCAAGATGCTCGGGTACTCACAATCAAAACCAACCAAACCCAAACATCGTAGGATTCCAACCTAAGGCTCACTAACATCTTATTGAACCTATAACGACTCCATTGAGTCTTAATATTGCATTCATTAAATACATATTTCATAAATCCCAAAATTAACACATCATTCAAATTTATAACAATTCTCCCCAAAATAATCCGGGCTTGTTTCCCAAGCCTAAAAATCCAAGAACTCATCATAATCATAGTCAAACGAAACCCAAATGTCGTAGGGTTTCAACCCGAGTTAATTAGCACATTATTGAACTTGTCACGACTCCGTTGAGTCTAAATACTAAGTTTCATTATTAACACACTTCGTCAATTTCAACATTTACACCCACTTCAATTAACAACAATTCTCCAATAATTCGGGCTTCATTCTCAAGCCCTAAAATTCATAACAAAACCCAACATAAATCATAACCCATTTCATAATCACATAATTTCAATTAAATGATCCTACTCATGATATCTAGTGAGTTCATACATCCAAGGCCCCATTCATAGGCATACTTCCATGATAAACCCAAATAACATGTGAACATGATTTCTAGCATGCTCATAATCCTAGATACACAAGATGAAGAGTAATCATATACTTCAACAATCATAGAAGCCATTCTACAAGTGCTCCTAACAAGTTCATACTTCCAAAAATCCCGAAAATGGGCATACAAAGCATATCAAGTGTTCATTGCCCACAAATAGCACCTAGGTTGTTTTCCTTAGGGACAATGAACCAAAATCAAAAGAAAGTAACTTACCTAGCTCAGATGAAAACTCCAAAGAACGCGAATCCGATCGGTGAACTCGTTCTACTCGTCGAGGGCTTCAAGATTCCGAAGTTTGAAGGCAATCGGACGGTTGGATCGTCTTGGATCGAAGAGAGAAGAAGGCTAGGGCTTGAAATCTCCCATGGACTCTCTCTCTCTCTAATACGTATAGTGGAGAAGGAGAAATGAAGAGGATTTTCTGATTTCTCAAATGGGTTTGGGTATTTATACCCCCAAAAATAAAGAGGGCACAATAGTCATTTCCCTTGCATAATTAGAAGAGATTAGGAGTAATCATTCACTAATCTAACCTTAATTAACTTCCAACTAATGTTAGGACATGTTTAGGGCTAAGTATGGGAGGTTAGGAAGGGTTTAGAGAGGGTTTAATGAGGGTAGGATAGGTATTTCTCGTCAAAACACAAAACAGGGCAAAATAGGATCGGGGCACCTTGCGGTCGCAAGGTCCCCTATAGCTTGCGACCGCAAGCTCTCCAGCCTCTCTAGATGACTTCTTCCATTGACCTTGCGGGGGCAAGGCCATTCCACCTTGCGAGGGCAAGCCCGGCAGACCCGAGCTCAAAATTCAACCGAAAAGACCCCCAAACACTTAACCAAACCTAACAAGGTTCAAACCCAATCCAAAGTAGGTCTAGAACTCCCTTAGAACACTCATAAATAACCCCCGAACAACTCCCGAAACAACTCGGAGCGAAACCGGGAAGAGGTGCAACAACGTGCAACCGAAACGACGAACGAACTCGCAATTGAACGAGCAATGAAAGGAGACTTTTAAGGCAAGTCTAAGGGCTAATAAAGAAGCTTGTGTACTTCTAGAAAGTTGAATAACAATTAGGGATATAAGGATTCCAAAGGAGAGACGATTACGCGACTCGATCCCCGAACTACGCGATAGAGACGAGCACTATCTCCAAAGCTTCCAAATCATTGATAGACTTAAGGAACACCTCCAACTTGAAGTCTAATACATCTAAACATGTTAATAAACCTTCATATAGAGGTCTAGGACCAAGCCGAGGTCACGAGCATAAAAGCATAAAGCAAACCCTCAATCGCGTCGCATTCAGGCTATCGTCGAGTCACGACTTGTGACTTTAGCAAGTCAACAACTATATAGCATCTCTTAATAGTGTTTTGGTCTTAATGTGGTATCTCATACATATCTAGACCCTCTCGCAAACCAAACATACATTCGTCAAAGGAAGAAGTGCAAGTATGGCACGTAAACCGAGCTAACGAAGGAGCGGGGTGTTATAGAAATAGTAGAGATAGGCGCTCGTATTGATGATGATATACTGACTGGCCAATTACAAGTCAATACGCCTCCTACCTCTTTCCATTATTCTAAAGGGAAAACGATCGCGGCACCAGCTGTCAATGCGGTAGGAAATGCATCGACCACTTTTCTACCCAAAATTATAACCTTGTTCCATGGTCTTATGGAGGCGGATAGGTCTGATAACACTGATCGGAGAAATAATGGCCGAGAAGAAATTTCAGAAATCGAGAACCGCCATTATGATGAGCTGCCAAGCCTCTAGTCTGTAATCTGCGGGGCTAATGGCACTGAGGAGTGCTAAAGCCTATGGAAAATTATAAGCCACGGACCCCCGCCCGGGACACGGAATCATGCCCGATCTTGTGAATATCATCGCTGCAGTGGTCACCTCACCGATAAATGTTATTTGCTCAAAAATGCCATTCAAGATCTTATAGATGATAAGGTTATTGAAAAGCCCACTCCCAGACCAAATATAATCAATAACCCTCTACCTCAAGATGACAGCTTCCTGGGCATGATAGGCAGAGGTACTGATTACGAGAAGCTCCCTGCTGAGTTTGAGCCTATTTCTAATAAGCCACTGCAGAACTAGTATATTAAGACTGGCCCACTTTTGACACCCGCAGATCTGGTGGACTACTTCGGATATATTACCCCTATTCCTTTCCCTAGCCTTAAGGATTGGTCATCTACCGATCCGCTCCATAAAATTGAGGATCTCAAACCCAAGGTCCTCAATCATGTAATAAATCCTGTACGGTGTGCTTTTAATAATAATCTAAACGTCTTTGCTTATTTCTTAGTTGCACCTACATTAAAAGACGCATCAAATGATTATAATGATGAGTCATTTAATAGGACCCAAAAGATAAAAAAAAAAATGTCTGTTTGAGCTTGTAAAGTCAGTAGAGCCAGGAACAACATCATTCATCAACAGCAACTGAAGACTGATCCACTATCAATCTGGGGCTGGACAAGGAAATCAAAAGAAGTCAAAATCGGCAACTACCTGCAAGGCTCTGAAAGAATAACACTCATGGATCTCCTCAAAAGAGTTCGTGGACATGCTTACCTGGTCCTATGAAGATATGTCGGGGGTATACCCAGCCATAGTCAAACACCGGACCCTCATATGTCCGGATGCTCAGCCAATCAAACAAAAGCTCCACCGCATCAAGCCAGAATGGTCACTACAGGTTGAAAAAAAGAAGAAGCATGAAACAGCCGCACGTCAACTTCATTCGGGTAAAAAAAAAAAACACACACACACACACAAAAAACAAAAAAAAAGAGAGTAAAATAAAAAGAAGAAGAAAAATTAGAGCAGAATAAAGAAAAAATACCCGATCTGGCTGTCCAATATAGTGATCGTTCCCAAGCCCAACAGTTTTTTTTATCAACGGTATACTGGGTTATAGTCAAATCAAAGGCAGTAGGAGACCAAGAAAAGACCTCATCACCCTTTGGGGAACCTACTGCTATCATGTCATGCCGTCTGGGCTAAAAAAATGCTGGGGGCTACTTATCAAAGGCCGCTACCCCTCTCTTCCACGATGTCTTGGTATATTGTCAAAAGAATCCAGGTCGGGAGATGCCGTACTCCTACAAGCCAGAAAGAAGACCTTGTTCGACCCTCAATCTCAATGAGCTTAAAAGGTATTATGCTTGAGACACCTATCAAGCAAGTGCTTCCCTCTCGGCCGTGGTGAAAACCGAAAGGGCGGCCTAGGCAAAAGTTAGGGCATAAAAAAAAATCGGAAAAAAAAAAAAGAAGAAATAAGGTCTCACTAGGCTGAAAACCCGAAAGGGCGGCCTAGGCAAAAATTAGAGCATAAAAAAAATAAAAATAATAAAAAAAGGCTCGCTAGGTTGAAGACCCGAAAGGGCGGCCTAGGCAAAAGTTAGAGCCAAACAAATAAAAAATATATATCAGGAGAATAAGGAGAAGGAAGGCATTCTTTGAAACCTCGGCATCCTACCTCCAGTCTTCGACATGCAAGGGGGCTCGTCTAACAGAAGAAAAAGAAAAAACACAACAGAAGCTCGCAACAAAACACTAAAATATAAAATTTTCAGGTCCTAAGGTGCAACTTAGGAATAATTGCTAAAGAAATTTAGGTTATGCATTAATTGCCTCTACATATCTATTATTTCCTGTACCCCCTTGTTTTCCCCAAAACTATCCCTTCATTTGTAGCTTAAGCCCCGGAGCAGTCCATCAGTGCTTGCGGCGTCCGCCCGGCCGGTCCCATGTACTTCTTCTACAAGGCACAGAAAAGGCTCAGTCTCATCAGGATGAGAAACACCAGAAGTATCCTCGCCTTATTCATCATCTGCGTTGCCATTATCCTGAAACAGCCAGACGACTTGGATTCCGATCATTCACTACGCCTGTCGATTTGAAGAAAAATGCAGAGGTTGTGAAAATAGCCTTATGCCAAGTATAGCCCTGCAACAATTATATGGCCAAGGATAGGAAGTGACTGCCTTTTCCTTTCCCCGCATATACTCATAAAAAAGAAAAAGAAAAAAAGGGAAGCATGTTCGAACTCGAAGGTATTTTCCTTTAAAATCCATTTTTGAAATATAGCGTGCCATTACCCGTTAGGTCGGTATAGCTTTACTTTGTGCGTGTGTCTTGAGTCTGCATGTTTTTTTTTATTTTGCATCATATAAAATCATATTGCATTGTAAATATCTGTACAGGCTTTCAAAAAAAAAACAAAAAAACAAAAAAAACAAAAAAACAAAAAAACAAAAAAAAATGTATTATTTTGCATCTAGATAAATGTTTTTGCATCTTAAAGATATATGCTGCATTTTGCATTATCGCATGCATGATAGAATAAAAAAATATCCATGCATCATGTTAATAGGCATCCTATAATATTTAGGCATCACATTAAATAAAGTAGTACATACATTCATCATGTGCATTTATTATCCAATAAGCTGCATTAGGGGTGCGCTAAAAAGAAAATAAAATGCCACCAATCATAAAAATAAATATTCTTATGGCATTTACTATGTCCCTGCAGCATAAGCATGCATCATTTAGCCCCATTTGCATTTGTAATATAAATCATGCATAATAAGGTCAAATAGTGACCATTAGTTCAATCATGCATCGTAAAAATAAATCATATAAATTTCATGTTTCATTACATAATTGCATCATTTAGACATAAATAGGGCATGCATAAGCATCATTAATAAAGTCAGGAATGCTTCAAAAAGTGCCAAACAGTGCCAAAATCTGACAGATCAGAAGTATTTCCAGGCAAAAAAAAAAAAGAAAAAAGAAAAACAAAATGAGAAAAACAAAAAAGAGGTAATAAGCATGCAAATAAAAAAAATGGCAGGCATGCAGAATAAAACAAAAAACAAAAAAAAAACACATAAAATCAAAAAACAAAAAAAACCGGGAGAGGGAAAATGTATGTACACGAAAGGAAAAATTTTCAGGTACATGCAACAAGGAAAATGCGGCGGCAGAAGAAGAAATTTTCGGCTGAAGCTAGAAAATGAAGCAAAAAGAAAACAGAAGCAAAGAAAAGATGATATCGGTGATACAAGCGATGCTACAAAGAAGCGAAAAAAGGAAGCTTCTGACCAAGGTTAGAACGAGCAGTAAAGAAAATGCGGCAGCATCAAGGAAAATTTTCCAGCTAAAGCCGAAAACAAAGCGGAACAGGGAAAAAGATTTTCCAGCGAAATTTGAAGTAACAAAAGAAAAATCCCCGACAAAGTGCAACAACGAGCAAGTAAAGCAAGCGGACAAAAGCAACATCGACAATTTCTTTGCATGAACACGACAAAGGTAAAGGAAAGGAAGGTATTTTCCTTTTTAACAGTGCATTTGTATGATGTTTGGAAACTTTCCTTTAAGGGGTACACAGCCCCGGATTGATAGGGAAAGGTCTTGTTCTCCGTTGAAGGCTGAGTTCCTGAGGAGGCAATGCATTCCATGCATTTTGGCTATGTGAGGAAACTTTCCTTTAAAGAGTGGCCCGGATTTATAGGGAAAGGTCTTGTTCTCCGAGAGTTCCTAGGAAACAATTCACTCGCATAGCCACAAGGCGAACTACGTTTGGTCGATTCCTTGTTTAAGGATACGTGGCGATCTATCACGGTAGACGCAGCGACCATCGCACAAAGACATATTTACCTTTGCCGCACTCATTTGATAAAAGCTTTGCCACACTTGCTCATTTAGTATTGCCGCACTTGCACCGCAACACTTACACCGCCGCATTTAGTCCCCAGCTGAGTGAACTACGTCTCGGTCTGATTCCTTGTTTAAAGATACGTAGGCAGCCTATCGCGATAGGCACGACTGTTGTACGAGTGATAGTTTAGGTTTTGGCCTGAACTACGTTTGGTCTGATTTCCTTTAATAGGGAATACGTAGGCAGCCTACATTAGTAGGTCCGACCATCGAGCACATTAAATTCATATCGCTTAAAAGCTGCGATAACTTTTTTTATAACCGACTAAAAATGTCTAGGTTATAGAGTTTGGATAGCATGTTAAGCGTGCATTATAAGCGCTACCAATTGCATTCTCCGTTCTTAAATGAAGCGAAATTGGAGAGTCTATTGTTTATCAACGATGTTCGCCTACTCGTAAGCCTTGGGTTAGTAGACTCCATCGTTGAGGGCTCTGTAGACACCCCAATTTCGTACCCCTAGTATGTGACTGACATAAAATATCAAGAACTGTTAAAACTTAACAAATATCAAGTTACATGAGTCAAAAATGCGAAAGGAAAAGCCGGATGCGCGAAACAGTGAACTGCAGGGGGGGAAAGTTCACAAAATGAAAGTAAAAAGGCATGCTTGGTGCCGCACCAAGGCCCCTTGGTGCCGCACCAAGGTCCCTGGTGGCACCAAGCTGTCCCCGCTTGTCTCGGATGGAAAATGTACAAGTTCTCGATGCCCATGGTACAAGTCATGATGCAGGGAGAACAAATTTGAAAATTCCAGCCGCGTCCCTTCTTCACACTATAAATAGGAGGCCTCGGCTCCCAGTTTCAATTGCTCATTTTTTCCGAGATCGAAGATCGCAACGAAGCTCTGCTTTTGCGTTCTGCTGATACTCTTAGTACGAGAGGTGTGAGATAGGTGAGTGGAAGCCCCTAGAGTCTCCAAACCCCGTCCAAACTCTGCCAAAATCAAAACCCATAGGTTATAAGTGATCCCTAGCCTAGTTGTTAGGTATCCACCTCACTTCCCCGGCCCAAAAATCCCAAAGTAAGCCGTTACTCCGCAGAGTAAGCAGTGATAAGCCGTTATTCCGCCCAACCAAAAGGCCAAAACCACCAAAACTTAGCCGTCATTACGCCCAACCAAACAAACCAAAACTACCACATATAAGCGTCACTCGCCCAAATCAAAACAACAAACACACAACAAACAACAAAAGACTCCCTCTCAAGGGAGAGCGAGCACAGCGCTCTAAAAGGTAAAACCTTTAAGGGCGCTGTTTATTTCTTATTTATTTACTTTTCCGTCTTTTATTTATTTTTAAAGTTGTTATTTAAATCCGGCGCAATGTAGCCAATATAAGCCGTTGTGCTGCCCGGATTAGAGTAGGAAATATTATGTAAAAGAGTCGTTATAATGGCCAAATATTCTTAAATATGTTTGTAATTATTGTAAGGAAATGGCTGCGAGTCTGTAAATAATGTAGCCACGAATGTATTTGTTTAAATTTCCTGTCTTTTAATACCTTATTTATTTGCGAGATAAATATGACAATAAGCATACTTGACCAAAAACCATTTTCGAGACCGAAAGGCGAGTTGGGTGCCTAGCACCTTCCCAACTCGTAACTTAGCCTCCGAACCCGCTTTTTCTCTGGTTTATTTTTTCTTTTCTTTGGTTTTGCTTTATTTGCCTTAAAATAAAGATGGCGACTCTAAAACTTTCGGATTCGGTGGGGCCTCGCAACACTCCCTCTTTGCACTTTCCGTTCTCCCTAAAAAGGGAGATATGAGAATGGAGGGGTGATGTATTCCCATATCCCGTATCCCCTAAACAAGGGATAACTTGATGCGGAAACCCAAAGCTCCATAGTAATCTGAATGGGCCATAAGACTATTTTAATAAATCCATAGTGGGCGTCGCAATATCCTTTTTGCACTTTTCCGTTTTCCCTAAAAAAGGGAAAATGGGAATGAAAAGGGTAATGCATTCCCATATCTGGTATCCCAAACAAGGGATAACTTGATGCAGGAAACCACCAGTTCCTATATTGGATACAAAATCCACTCAAGGCAACCGAGGCACATTCCAACGTGCTAACATAGACAGCACTCCTCTCGCACTTTTGATTTCATCTTCCCCTAAACAAGGGAGGGTGGAACGAGAGCAGTGGTGTCCCGCATCCGCACGTACGCGCACCCCTATCCAAGGGCGCGCGGGGCGCGGGTCCCACCCCGGGAACCTCACACCCGGTGGGTGGGCAGCCAGCTGATGGACCACTTTGGGGATTAAGCTGCAAACAAAGTATAGTTGGGGGAACAAGGGGGGTAGAAGCAGTAGAGTAATAGATATGTACAGGCGAATAATGCATAATGTAAACATCTTAAGCAATTATTCCTAAGTTGCACCTTATGACCTGTAATATTATATTTTAGTATTTTTATTCATTATGCGAGCTTTTGTCGTGGTTTTTCTTTTTTCTTTGTCAGTCGAGCCCCTGTATGTTGAAGACTGGAGGTAGGATGCCGAGAATTCAAAGAGTGCATTCCCTCCCTTTTTCTCCTGATTTTTTTTAATTTGCTCTAATTTTTTCCTAGGCCGCTCTTTCGGGTTTTCAACCTAGCGAGCACTTATTTCTCCTTTTCATTGTTTTTTTTATATTGCTCTGATTTTTGCCTAGGCCGCCCTTTCGGGTTTTCAGCCTAGCGAGCTGGAGAGGGTAGCAACTACCAGATAGATTGGCTCAAGCATAATACCTTTTGAGCTTGTCGAGATTGAAGGGCTGAACAAGATCTTCTCCTTCTTGGTTTGTGAGGAGCACGTCACCTCCTGACCAGATTTCCTTGACAACATAGGGTCCTATCCATGGAGATTTCTATTTTCCCCTAGTATCAACATAACTGGGAGGGGGGGTTTCTCAAAGCACGAGATCCCCGACTTGGATGTCGCGGCCTTTAACTTTTTATTGAAGGCCCGGGCTATCCGCCTTTGATATGCTCGGGTATGTTCCAGGGCTAGCAAGCGTCGTTCATCAATCAGGGCTAATTCTTCATATCGCCCTTTGACCCAGTCGACTTCTGATATGTCGGATTCCATCATCACTCTTAATGATGGAATTTCAACTTCTATGGGCAGTACTGCCTCTATGCCATATGCCAAAGAGTAAGGGGTAGCCCCAGTGGGTGTACGGACTGAAGTGCGATAGCCCCAGAGGGCTAACGGCTATTTTTTAGGCCAGTCTCTTCCTGTATCAGCCATTTTTCTGATAATATTTTCCATTGTTTTGTTTGCTGCTTCAACGGCACCATTTGCTTGTGACCGATAGGGGGAGGATTTATGCCTTTGTATTTTTAATTCGTCGAGCAGATGATTCACGTCCCCTTCAAAATGTGTGTCATTGTCAGAGATTATCTCGAAAGGCACTCCGTAGCGATATATGATAATGGTCCGGATGAATTCAGACACCTTTCGAGTATTCGAGATTTAATAGGAAGAAGCTTCCGCCCACCGTGAAATGTCGGCGGCTACCGGTGACATATTCGTGGCTATTGGATTCCTTCGGGTGAATTTGGCCTATGACGTCGATTCCTCAAGTCTAGAAGGGCTAGGGGCTGTGGAGTTATATAAGATGTGTGGGGGCACGTGTTGCAGATTTGCAAAACGCTGGCACTTATCGCAATGACGCACCAACCGAATACAGTCGTTTTCAAGCGTATTCCAATAGTACGCCCGTCGAATAACTGTTTTGGATAGCATATGGCCATTCATATGGGGCCCGCAGGTACCACCATGCAGTTGATCCATGATTTGCTCGGTCTTAGCTTGGTCGACGCACAATAGGTTGAGGCCTTGAGAGTGCCTTTTAATAGGCTGCCACCGCTAAACACAAATTATGAGGCCCATCTCCGCAGGGAGACTTTCCCTCTTTTGTCTAAGTCGGGAGGATAGATCCCTTTCTGAAGTAGATTCAAGATATCAGAGTACCAAGGCTCATGATGTTTCGAGGCTGCATTAATCTTGAAGCGGTATCTTGGGAGTGACCTTTTTCCGACTACAAATGGCTGAACATTAGTTTCTGTGGGAATTTGGACCAATGATGCTAGAGTAGCTAGGGCATCGGCGAATTGATTTCTATCTCGCTGCAAGTAATGAAACGAGATAGAATCAAATTTGGCGGAAAGTGCTGTTAGTTTGGAATGATAGAGTTGCAGCCGGGGATCTTGGGTTTTCCATTTCCCTTCGACTTGATTTATGATCAGGGCGGAGTCCCCATAGACTTCCAAGTCTTTGGTTCCCTTTTGGAGAGCTTCTTCTAGGCCAGCAATACAGGCTTCGTACTCAGCTGTATTATTCGAGCACTCGAACTCCAACCGTATGGCCAACGGAGTATGAGAATCGACTGGGTCGATGAGCAAGATTCCTATGCCAAAGCCTCTTTTATTTGCGGCTCCGTCAAAGAACATCTGCCAACTGGAGTCATGGTCAGTAATTTCCAGGACACCTTCGTCAGAGAAGCTAGGCTCAGTTGCATCTTCGGCTTTTAAGGGCAGATCGGCTAAGTGCTCTGCAATTACGCTGCCTTTGATAAATTTGAGTTGACATAAGTTATGTCAAACTTGTTGAGAAGAAATGACCACTTAGCCAGTCGGCTGGAAAGTGATGGCTTGCCGAAGATGTACTTTATAGGGTCCATCCTGGAGATGAGCTTGATGGATCGTCCTTGCAGATAGGTTTTGAGCCTTTGCGTGGCCCAGACTAGGATGGTGCAGCTTTTTTCCAGTGCTGAATAGTTTAGCTCGCTTCCTTGCAGCCTCCTACTTATGAAGTATATGGCATTTTCAATATAGGAATTTTCTTTCTCTTGGGCGAGCATAAGCCCCTACTGACGTGTCTATGACGGTTAAATATATGAGGAGAGGTTTATGTGTATGGGGCGGAGCTAGTACAGGGGGATTGGTGAGGTAAGCTTTTATTTTTTTTTGAAGGCTAGTTGGCATTTCTCGTCCCAGACTTGGTCAGTATTTTTCTTTAAGAGTTTGAAGAGGGGCTCACATATAGAGGTCAGCTGTCTAATGAAACGACTGATATACTGCAATCAGCCTAGGAAGCCTTTGACTTCGGTTGGAGTTTTTGGTCGTGGCATTTCTAGGATGGCTTTGACTTTGGCTGGCTCGATCTCGATGCCCTGCTCGGTCACCAAGAATCCCAGGACTTTGCTTTTGGTAACCCCAAATGTGCATTTGGTGAGGTTAAGCTTCATCTGGTGCTTTCTTAACCTTTCGAAGAATTTTCGAAGGTCTTTGATATGAGCACCGTTAGCGTCACTGGAGTGCACGATCATGTCACCAACATAGACCTCCATTTCTTTATGGATCATATCGTGGAAGAGGGTGGTGGAAGCCCTTTGATAAGTAGCCCCAACATTTTTTAGCCCAAAGGGCATGACATTGTAGCAGTAGGTCTTTTCCTGGTCTTCTACTGCCATGTTGATTTGATTGTAGCCCAGCATGCCGTCGACGAAGGATCTGATTTTATGAGCAGCGACGGCGTCTACCACAATATCATTATTGGGTAGAGGGAAGTCATCTTTGGGCAACGCATTATTGAGGTCGCAGAAGTCTACGCAGATCCGGACCTTCCCGTTGGGCTTGGGAACAGTCACTATATTAGACAGCCAGATTGGGTATTCAACTACCCGAATAAATTTGACGTGCAGCTGCTTCATGATTTCTTCTTTGACTTGTAGTGACCATTCCGGCTTAATCCGGCGGAGCTTTTGCTTGATTAGCCGAGCATCCGGATATATGAGGATCCGGTGTTCGACTATGGCTGGGTCTAGACCGGGCATATCTTCGTAGGACCATGCAATTATGTCCACGAATTCTTTGAGGAGATCAATGAGTGCTACCCTTTCAGAGCCTTGCAGGTAGCTGCCGATTTTGATTTCTTTTATTTCATTGTCCAGCCCCAGATTGATAGTGGACAAGTCTTCGATTCTTCGATGAATCTTTGCTATTCCACAGTGCTCAACCCGACTTTACAAGCTCAAGCAGATAATTTTTATCTTTTGGGTCCATTTTATCAAATGACTCATTATTATAATTATTTAATGCGTCTTTTAATGTAGGTGCAACTAAGGAATAAGCAAAGACATTTAGATTATCATTAATAGCAAACTGTACATGCTGTTATTTACATTATTGAGGACCTGGGGTTTGAGATCCTCAACTTTAGGGAGCGGATCGGTAGATGACCAGTCCGTAAAGCTAGGGGAAGAAAGGGGAATAGTATATCCAAAGCGGTCCACCAGATCTGCAGGCGTCAAGAGCGGGCCGGTCGTAGTATACCAGTTCTACAAAGGCTTATTAGTAATAAGCTCAAACTCAGCAAGGAGCTTTGCATAATCTGTTCCTCCATCTATCATTCTCAGGAAGTTGTCCTTTAGACCTCTCTGGCTTGACTTGTTTCAAAGATTCTTGTACCTGCCACCGTAATTACCTCGTTATCGATAAGATCTTGAATTGCACTTTCTGAGTGAGTAGCATTTATCGGTAAGATGACCACTGGAGCGATGGTACTCATAATACTGGGCGTGATTCCATGTAGCGGGTAATGGATTGGGTGGTTGGTAATTATCAATGGGTTTAAGTATCCCATGGGCCCACAGTGTTTGGAGTATGAGCAGGTAAATCATCATAATGCCTTGGAATTATTTCTTTCCTCCCTTTTGGCCTAGGCATGTTACCAGATTGGGATTTGGTCAAAAAACTGGGTGGAGTTTTCTCCCTTGGATAATACTGCACTAGGATTGGGTTGCCTGGACCTTGGCTTAAAAGAGGTTCCTTTTCTGGTACACAAATTATTTCTTTTGGGGTTCCTGGAGCCATTTTCTGAGAATAAGTATTTGCGGGATCGAGAGAAAGATAGTTCTTTTGGTTATAATAGCAGACATTTAGGTGAGGGAGATTGGGTTTGATTTCTGGAGGATATGGATTAGAATTATGAGCACTGGAAATCATATTATTTTGGGCCATTGGATTAATATTTGGCTGATGGCTAGCACTTGGTGGCTTCCCAGAGGCTTGGAAAAGGATATTTTCTGAAGTATCAGGATGGTTTACTTCAGGGAGGCGAGAAGTATTAGGAACATATTTTGGAATTTTGATCTTTTGGGAGAAGGCGGCAAGAGTTTATGAGAAACCTGCTAAAAGATCATTCATCACGTGGTTTGTCATTCTTTCCGCATGGGCATCCAATTCTTCTCTTAGCCATGCCTCAAGTCCAAGAGGAGGTACATACTTAGGAGTTTCTTTTTCTGGTTCCCAGCTATTCCAATCATTACTAGTCCCTATCACAACTTGTTTATCTATAGCGGCCATTTTACTTGGATCCGCGCCTTTTGAACTGATACTGCCTGTAAAGAAACGGAGAAGAGAAGAAAGAAGAAGAATATGATTTGGAAGCCTTAAACCCTAAAAAGGTTAGGCTAGGGTATTTATACATATGTGCATATATTAAGAAGTTACACATAACCCCCTTTTATAATACCCCTTATTCACTAACACTCCCCCTCAAGCTGGAGCATAAATATCATGCATGCCCAGCTTGTTACTCATATAACGCAACCTATTTCCAACCACCGACTTTGTCGAACATCGCCTAGCCGATCACCGGACTTGACGTAGCCTGTGACAATAATCTTTTGTTGTAGCTTCTCGCGAATGAAATGACAGTCAACCTCAATATGTTTTGTGCATTCATGAAACACAGGATTCGATGCAATATGGATGGCTGCTTGATTGTCACACCATAGCTGTATAGGTGTTGAACTACCAAACCCCATCTCCTCAAGTATTTGGCGAATCCACATCAATTCACAAGTCGACTGAGCCATGGCCCTATATTCCGCCTCATACTGGATCTCGACACAACCTCTTGCTTCTTGCTTTTCCAAGACACTAAGTTGCCTCCAACAAATATACAATATCATGTGGTTGACTTCTTACTAATAGGACATCCACCCAATCAAGATCACAAAAACCCTCAACTCTTATGTGCCCATGATCTCGATAAAGTAACCCACTGGAGCTCCTTTGAGATATCGAGGATTTGTACAATGACCTCCCAGTGAGTAGATCGTGGAGTCGACATAAACTTACTGACTTTACTAACTGCAAACGTAATGACCGGTCTAGTCACAGCTAAATAGTTCAACTTCCCTACAAGCGTATGATACCTCTTCGGATGATTCAATTCTTCACCATCATCATCTCTAAGCTTCACATTAGCATTCATAGGAGTCTCAATTTGGTTTTCCCCTAACATCCAAGTGTTAGTAAGTAAGTCCAACATACTTAGTTGAGAAAGAAAGATGCCTTGTTTCGAAGGGCAACTTCAATTCCCAAAAAATACTTGAGGTTCCCAAGATCTTTTGTTTGAAATCTCTCTTGAAGGAAAGACTTTAGAGCATAAATTCCCACACTATCTCCGCCAGTAATAACGATATCATCAACATACACAACCAAGAGAATACACCCCGCTCGATCGATAAAAGCGAATGATCATTGCTGCACCGCATAAGGCCAAACTCTAACACAACTTCACTAAATCGACCAAACCAAGCTCGAGGAGAGCTGCACCATACAACGACTTTTTAACTTGCACACCATCACGACTCCCCGAACAACAAAACCGGGAGGTTGTTCAAGATAAACCTCCTCGCGTGTCACCATGAAGAAAAACATTTTTGACATCTAGTTGGTGAAGCGGCCAGTGGTATGATGCAGCAAGAGAAACAAGCAACCGAACAGAAGCCAACTTCACAATTGGAGAGAAAGTTTCTGAATAATCCACACCATACGTTTGGGCATAACCCTTCACAACCAGACGAGCCTTCAATCGAGCAAGGGAACCATCAGGATTCACTTTCACTGTGAAAACCCACTTACAACCAATTGCCTTCTTATTCGCCGGCAAAGGTATCAAATCCCAAGTTTGATTCTCCTCAAGAGCCTCCATCTCCTCTTCCATAGCGGTTCTCCAACCAGGATGAGCCTCTGCCTCAGACATAGACTTAGGAATAGGATAAGACTCAAGAGAATTAATTAAGGAAGATGTAGAAGAAGACAAACCAGAATAACTAACGTAGTCAACAATGGAATATTGTGCACAACTACGCTTACCTTTGCGAAGAGCAATCAGAAAATCTAGATCAGATAGAGGTGGCACAAGAGTGCCAGGATCTGCAGAAGAGAGGACTGGCTCGGTAGCGACCACATCAGGAGGTGTAGAAGGAGGTCCCTCTCGTTGACGGCGAGAGTAAACTTGCTGAATGGGGGACGATAAGGAGGCAGGGGGAGGTGGTACAGGGGGCCCCGACAAAGTGATAGACAAGGAAATCATCATCGAGTCCGAAGAGGATGGGTCAATGAGGCGAGGATAGAATGATTGAGATTCAAAAAGGTGACATCAAGAGACACGAGATAACGATTCAACTCGGAGAAAAACAACGATACCCTTTTTGAGACCGAGTAGCCAAGGAAGATACATTTGAGGGACTTAGGATCCAACTTGGTTATATGAGGTCGATGATCGCGAACAAAGCAAACACACCCAAAGGTGCGGTGACACGGAGAAAACAATGAACGGAAGGATATAAGACACGATATGGAATCTCCCCAAGAACCGAGGATGGCATCCTATTAATAAGATGACAAGCATCAAAACCGCATCGATTGAATGACTTAGGCACATGCATTTGAAAGCTAAGAGCCCTAGCACTTTCCATTAGATGACGATTCTTTCTTTCCGCCATCCCGTTTTGTTGAGGTGTATCAGTGCAAGAGGAGTCATGAGTCATGCCATTGTCATGCATAAAAGTAGAGAAAGGGGTGGAGAAATATTCTTTTGCATTGTCACTAAGAAGAGTTTTAATAGGCACACCAAACCGGGTATTAATTTCAGACAAAACCACAAAAATGTAACACACCGCTCCTTCGTTAGCTCGGTTTGCGAGCCATACTTGCACTTCTTCCTTTGTTGATCGTATGTTTGGTTTGCGAGGGTCTAGATGTGTATGAGAGACCACATTAAGACCAAAACACTATTAAGAGATGCCATATAGTTGTTGACTTGCTAAAGTCACAAGTCGTGACTGACGACGATAGCTCCAATGCGATTGGGGTTTGCTTATGCTTTTGTGTTCGTGGACTCGGTTTGGTCCTAGACCTCTATATGATGGTTTATTAACATGTTTAGATGTATTAGACTTCAAGTTGGAGGTGTTCCTTAAGTCTATCGATGATTTGGAAGCTTTGGAGATAGCATTCGCCTCTATCGCAGAAGTTCGGGATCGAGTCGTGTAATCGCTCTCCTTTGGAATTTTATTTCCCTAGTTGTTATTCAACTTCCTAGAAGTATTTAAGCTTCTTCATTAGCCCTTAGACTTGCCTTAAAAGTCTCCTTTCATTGCTCGCTCGATTGCAAGTTCATTCGCTGCTCCGGGTTGCACGTTGTTGCACCTCCTCCCGATTTCGCCCGAGTTGTTCCGTGATTGTTGGGTGTGTTTCCGACTTGTTTTGAGTTGGGTTAGACCTTAGAATGGTTGCCCATGAGTTTGGGACCATTTAGGACGTGTTTAGACCAAGTTCAAGGGCTGAACCATGCGCCGCATCGACTCGATCACTCAGCCATGGACAATGCTGAGAGCATTGCAATATGAAACATGCGTAGGTCCAGAGGTCCAGGCGCCCGCCCAAGTTCTGGGAGTCACCTACGGAATTTTCTCTGCTTTTGCCCTGTTTTGATTTTTGACGAGAATTGTCTATCCTACCCTCATTAAACCTTCTCTAAACCCTTCCTAACCTCCCATACTTAGCCCTAAACATGTCCTAACATTAGTTGAAGTTAATTAAGGTTAGATTAGTGATTGATTAATCCTAATCTCTACTAATTGTACTAAGGAAATGACTATTGTGCCCTCTTAAATTTGGGGGTATAAATACCCAAACCCCTTTGCAATTTTCGAAACTCCTTTCATTTCTTCTCTTCTTCACCATACGTATTAGAGAGATGGAGAGTCCTTGGGAGATTCAAGCCCTAGCTTCATTCTTCCTTCGATCCAAGACGATCCAACCGTCCGATTGCCTTCAAACTTCGGAATCTTGAAGCCCTCGACGAGTAGAACAAGTTCACCGATCGGATTTGGCTTTTCGAGTTTTCATCCGAGCTAGGTAAGTTACCTCTTTTTGATTTTGGTTCATTGGCCCTAAGGAAAACAACCTATATGCTATTTGTGGGCAATGAACACTTGATATGCTTTGTATGCCCAATTTGGGGATTTTTGGAAGTATAAACTTGTTAGAGCATTTGTAGAATGACTTCTATGATTGTTGAAGTATATGATTATTCTTCATCTTGTGTTTCTAGGATTATGAGTATGCTAGAAATCATGTCCACATGTTATTTGGGTTTATTGTGGAAATATGCCTATGATTGGGGCTTGGATGTGTGAATTCAATATATATCATGAGTAGGATCATTTAATGGAAATTATGTGATTTATGGATGGGTTATGATTTATGTTGGTTTTGTTATGAATTTAGGCTTGAGAATCAAGCCCTAATTATTGGGGAAATTGTTGTTAAATAAAGTGGGTATTAATGTTGAAATTGATGAAGTGCGTAAATAATGAAACTTAGTATTTAGACTCAACGAGTCGTAATAAGTCCAATAATGTGTTAATAAACTCGAGTGAAAGTCCTACGACATTTGGGTTTCGCTTTGACTATGATTATGATGAATTCTTGATTTTTAGGCTTGGGAAACAAGCCCGGATTATTTTGGGAGAATTGTTATAAATTTGAATGATGTGATAATTTTGGGATTTATGAAATACGTATTTAATGAAATGTGATATTAAGACTCAATGGAGTCGTTATAGGTTCAATAAGATGTTGATGAGCCTTAGGTCAAAATCCTACGATGTTCGGTTGGGTTGGTTTTGATTGTGAGTACCCGAGCATCTTGAATTGTGTACCATTTGTGACACCCACGATATAGAGGCTATTGGGGATTTATTTAGAGCGTGCTCAAGAGGGCACTGAGCATTAGAGACCAACTTATGATCTCGTATTACTTTAAGAAATGATTATTTGAATGAGTTCTCTTAGAATTTGGTCGCTGCACATCAAAGCACTTAAGAGGTTATGACTATGGGTTGGTTTTGGTACCCTTGAGATTGGTTTGAGGATGTCAATTATATGCAATTGTTAGACTATGGTTGAGTCCGTATGCTTTTATGAATAGACTAAATACTAAGTCTTGATTAATGGTTGTTCTTAGACTAAATAATAGTCTTTGGTTGAATCTCGAGTAGAGGACTATGGTAGACCTCATGTTGTGATTTCTTGAGCTTATATGCTACTTTTGATTGGGTGATGACTTGAGGATTAATAGTACCTCATTATGTGGTTCTTTGACTAAACTTATAAGTTGGTTGGATTTGTTAAGTATGTGCAAATATGTGCATTGTTAAATTGGTGTGTAGAGCTTTATGTCCTACTTGATTTGATAAGTCCGCTATGGTCGATCTTGATCCTTGTTTGAGCATGCGAGTAAATATCTACTTGTGCATTGCATAAAAGTCCACCGGCATTATTTGGATTGGTTTTATAAGTCGGTAGACGATACATTGCCTATACGAATCGTGAAGATCCAGATTCGCTATGGATCGCCGCAACTGACCTCCTCACACACCTCCATTGTTGGCCGCAATGGGGAAGTAGCCCCTTGCCGCAACGTGTGACATTGGTCGCTATCTAAATCGAGTGGTTCTCGATGAAAGTCGATGTAATCACGTAGCATCGATGTGGCACGATAAAGTATAACATTGTGTATTGCAGGAGCAACACAACGGCACTATTTGGGTAATTTCTCTATCCCTTATGTGGCTTACTATAAGCACTTATATGAAAGATAATGTGCTAAGTGGTTTATGAAGTTTACGTTACTTGGTGACTTAATACAAGTTTATTATTGGTATGCTATTAAGATGCCATGATTTTATACATGCTTGTGCGTTATGCCATGCCATGCCATGCTATGCCATACATTTGCATTTAGTAACTTATCGGGTCATTATGACTCACCCCGTGTTTGTTTTCTTAGTTTTGCAGAAGCTCGTTAGCCGCCTACGCCGCTTGTTGGATAGCGTGGTCTTCCCAATAGCTTGGAGTTATTATTATTATTATTATATTTATTATCTTGTGAGATACGGATGTAAAGTTATGTAAACTTTACTTGGGTAGTTATGTTAGTATTTTATTATCGTTATTTTGGGAGCCGACTTGTTTGGTCGAGCTACTGTATTTATTTAGAAGTTTATTCCGTTGTCTTTCCGAGCAAAGTATTAGCTCGCTTGTTCTAGTATTTTGTCATTGTTATTTCTATCTCCGACAACTTTAGTCGAGAGACGTTGGTTTAGTTGTTCAGTATTAAAATCTCTTATTCTTTAGTTAGTTTGTTCCTCCGCATGTTATAGCCGCCTGAGTGGTTTTATATCGTTGATCTTGTTGATTTGCCGCCTTAGGTTTGTTATCCGTATGCGCAATGTTGCGCCACGCGAAGTCGTGAATTTGTCGAGAGATAGTCAGCCTCATGCCTTTGTTTAGATTAAAGGCTTGGGTTCCACTTATGATTTGCTTCCGCAGATTTTAGTTTTTGGTTGTTCCGTATTGCCGTTATGGCTTTACCTTCCTATTCGAGCTTGATGGCTCATCTTTGACTCGCACTCATTATGCTTTAGCAGTGCTTGTCCTCTTTTAGCTTGTCTTGGTGGCACGATCTTGGGATTCCGCATTGAGTCCGGCCAAAGTGCCACAAAAAATGGAGAATAACTCGTAACGATTTCTCATTAAATAAATCCAAGTTACACGTGAAAATCATCGACAAACGTAACAAAGTACCGATAACCAAGTTTCGACACTATCGGAGATGAACCCCAAACATCGAATGAACCAACTCAAACGGACACAAGCCCTTTTATTGACTCTAGAAAGTATGAAACACGATGGTGTTTAGCATACCGACAAGCTTCACAATTTAATGTAGACAAAGACTCTAAACTAGGACACAATTTCTTCAAATTCGAGAGACACGGATGACCCAAACGACAATGAATCGATGTGTAAGGGAAGTGACACTCGAACATGCAACAGAGAGACAACATCATCCGCAAGTAAAGCCTCCCCGATTCGTAGCCTCTACCAATAATCCTCTTCGTCAGAAGATCCCGAAAGACACAAGAATCAAAAAGAATGAGATGCTACATCAGAATCACGAGTTAATTTAGTGATGGATAGTAAATTGAACTAAAACAGAGGAGTAAAGGACGTAAGACAAAGATAGATGGGTGATACTAGCGATCCCGCCCCGAAACACATGCAATGCACTCCATTGGCTAAAGTGACACTAGGCAATATAGAAGAGGTAAAGGAAGATAAAATACCGCATCA
>CM028378.1:96618365-96670865 GCA_013146195.2 Codonopsis lanceolata
CCTTGCTTCAAAGTCTCCGTGCAGCCGATTTACTCTCAAGCAAACCAGTACTAACTGAGAGATCAACAAGATTAACATCAAAACCTGATCATAAGCAACGAACATGACGGAACATCCTCCGCAATCCCCTCAATTGTCTTCCAATCCAATCGAGTCTCCGTCCCCGGCCTCAACGCTTCGGTAGCCTTAAGTGCCTCATCCAATCCCGCTTGCCCGTGAACAAACCGTGTAACCTCCTCCGCTAACTTACGCTGCGCCGTGTTTGGCAAATACCCAGGTTTCCCCATTTCCGTTTCAATCTCCCCTATCTCTTCTAAACTCAAAAAAGTAAGAATTTTCAAAAATCTAACTACATCAGCATCAGGAACAGAGAACATATACTGATAAAACTTGTAAGGAGACAACATCGTAGAAGACAGCCATACCGCACCCTCCTCGGATTTTCCGAACTTGGTACCGTCACTTTTGAGAAGAAGAGGGAATGTCAGCCCGTAGGCAGCGTCGGTATGGGCATCAGAAGGTAGAAGCTTCCGGATTAAGTCGGTGCCGGCGGTTATGTTACCCCATTGATCGCTTCCCCCAATTTGTACGGTAACATTTTCATTCTTAAGTAGGTGAACAAAATCGTAACCTTGTAGTAGCTGGTAAGTGAATTCCGTGTAGCTTAGCCCTTGATCGGAAGCTTCTAGACGCCGTTTCACACTTTCCTTAGCCATCATCGTACCAACTCTAGCGAATTTCCCGACGTCCCTGAGAAAATCGAGCAATGTGACGTCTTTCCACCAGTCGTAGTTGTTTAAAACGGCGACGTTCCCGTTTCGACCTAGGATTTTGAGGATGATATTGGAAATGGCGGCAGTGTTTTTGTCTAGGGTTTGGAGGTCCAGCTCGGGGCGTTCGAGGGATTTACCGGAGGGATCACCAACGCGGGCGGTGGCGCCGCCTACGAGGGCGACGGCGGAGTGGCCGGAGCGGATGAACCAGGAGAGGACGATGATGCCGAGGAGGTTACCGAGGTGGAGGGACTCGGCAGTGGGGTCGAAGCCGCAGTAGACCCGTAAGGGAGGGAGGGAGGGGTCGGAGCAAATCGAGCGGAGGGTTTGACTGGTGAGGGATTCAAGTAAGCCTCTTTGTTCGAGGATTTGGACGACGTTGGGGCGGGAGGGGAATTGTTGGGGCGGTGGTGGGAGGGGAGTGTCGGAGCATTGTAGTGAGGAAATTGTGCGATGGTGATAGTTGTGGAGGAGGGGTTGGGTGTTGTTTGTAAAGTGGAAATTGAACAGAGAGGTGGGGAATTTGCGGTGGTGCTGGGATTTGAGGAGGAGGGCGGAGGATGTTCTTAGTACAGAAGTGGTGGCAGCGGCCGCCATTAGTAGTGTTTTGCTTTGCTATCTACCAGTGTGGATTGGGGAGGGGATGGGAAAACTACCCGCCCCGCCTAACTTGAAACAACAACTCACTTCAATCAAATCTCAAAGCAAAATACTCCCACCGTCCCTAACTTCTCGTCCTACTTTTTTTTTTCGTCCGTGTCAAAATAATTATTTATTTTAAAACTTACATTTTTAGAACATTACTTTTATCACTTTATTCTTATTTTTTCATGAGTCACATACATATGAACTTTAAAAGAAACTACACATTAAACCAATATAAATAATCAAGTCAAATATTTTTTTTTAATCTGTGCACCAGATTAATCAGGACAATAAAATAGGGACGGAGGGAGTAATACTAATAATAATAATAATTGAAAAAAATGAAAAGGCAAGGGGTACTTATTTTTACCGAATTATGCTCTTAATTAGCAAAATATAAAGTGAGTTTAAAAATAAGAGTATTTGATAATATAATATTACATCACTTAATAAATTAAGAATACAAAACACTAAACATAACACTAAAATCCCTAAACGTAACACCATTTAAAAAGTAAAATTACTTCACTGCCCCTCTTCATATTTAAACTATACTACCCCCTCCCTCCCCCTTCACGTAATTTTAATTACGTATCATTGTTAATTCGATTTTCATTGTTAATTTGCATGATATCGCATGTCAATTAGATTAATTTTGATTCGGTTTTTTTTTTTCATTACGAACAAAAAACGGTTGATTTGTATTTTTTTCTATTTCGGACAAAACAACCGCTACAAACTAGCAGATGTTTTATAAAACATCCGCTACAGACTAGCGGATGTTTTGTCAAACATCCGTTAGGGCCTAGCGGATGTTTTATAAAACATCCGCAAATATGTAGCGGATGTTTTAGTGTGTAGCGGATGTTTTATAAAACATCCGCAAGTGTGTACCAAAAGTGAGTATCTATTAAATGTTAAAAGGGGTATTTAGGTTATTTTATACATTAAATGGTGTTACATTTAGGGATTTTGATGTTACGTTTAGGGTCACTCTATCGCGGTGTAACTACTTTATATAAATATTTATTATGTTTATTATAAATTTTGAATCGCGGTTAAATTGTTTTTATATCGCAGTGTAACTATTTTTTATAAATTTTTTATTACGCTTATGATAAATTTTGAATCGCGGTGCAGAACATATACTTCAAATTTAATTTGTACCGCGATACAAAAATGAACATATGTGAACCGCGATATATAAATATGTGAACCGTGGTGCAAAATATGTGCACCGCAATATATCTTTTTCAAAAAAAATTAGTCATAAATAAATAAAATTGATAGTTTGCACCGCGGTTTATACATTTGTGAACAACGGTGCATTCTGTAGTCTTTTGACGTCTAAAAGTGATTTTTTTCGGTTAAAAAAAAAGAAATTATACTTTAACTGTTATAAACTTTTAAAAAGGGATCGGCACGAATTTCACCTATTATAATTCGTAATAAGGAACATCGCTATGTCACTGCTCAGCCCACCAACGCACGGTGGGAAAGAGATTCAACTTAAAGAAAATACTCGTAATCTGGGTTATCTTAAGTTTTTGCCAAACTTAAATTTTTTGGGGTAAATTCTGGTCGGTCACTTTTTTAAAGTTTCTACCCCCTCTAATGCCATGTTTTTTCTTTTAATCATAAAAGGTCATTTTTTGAAATATTGTTCCAAAAATGTCATCGTCTCCTTCAACAGTTCCGACAAACACATTGGATTCAAAAATCACAATTATTTGGCAACAAGAAGGCTTAAGGCAAAGGAGGAGGAATAAAAAGACATGCGACGAAGGAGAAGGAATAAGAAGACTAAACACATCGTCCGGTTCATTACAATTTTGAATCGCAGTGCAAAATATCTGATTAAATTAATGTATTACAATGGAATTAAACTAGGTAATTAAACTATTGAACCGCATTACAAAAATTAAATGTAATAAAATTGATGAATTGTGGTGCAAACATTGATGTATCGCGATGCAATTAGACTAAACAATTAAACTATTGAACCGCTGTGCAAAAATTAATGAATTACGGTACAATTAGACTAGATAATTAAACTATTGAACCGCTGTGTAAAAATTAATATGATAAAATTGATGAATCGCGGTGTAATTAAACTATAAAATTATACTATTGAACCGCGGTGTAAAAATTAATACAATAAAATTGATGCATTGCGGTTCAATAGTCAATGAACCACGATGCATTTTCGTAACGCGTCTCATGCTCATTAAGGGTATTGTAGTTTTTATGTCCTCAAAACTGTTATTTTCCGGTTTAAAAAAAATAAGACTGAAGCGATTGAAAACTTTGAAAAATGGATCAACCCGCAATTTTTCCTAAAATTTTAAGTGAGTTTCACATTTTCTCATTTCTTCTTTTTAGGCCCTTTTCTTTTTATGTCTCTTTTTATTTTCATCATCCTTCCCTTTTGCCATAGTCCTCCATCCAACAATCACCTCCATAATTCCCACCATTTCCACCACCATAATACCAATGTTATGAACTCTCTTCCTCTATTTCATTCCCATTTTTTTACACTTTTTCATAATCTCTAAAAAATTATTTTCATTATTTATTATGTCGCTATATATAATTTAATTTGAAGATATAAAGCCTCATAAACATTTTTTCAAACAATTCAATGACACAAAGTTTTCGTACACAATTCAATTTTTTTTTTATTAGGTCTTGTACTAGTAAGTAAAAAAAGAGTAAAATAACATGATTTGATTGTAACAATAGTGATGGACATACCAAGTTTTCATACATTTTATTTAATTGTACATTCCATTAAATAGTTCAAATATAATTATTGAGCACATAGTTGAGTTTTTTTTTTTAATTTTATTCTGATAAAAAGGCTTGCCATTATAAAATAGAATATTTGAATTCAAACACTAAAAATTAAGATTGTTACAATTAAATTTTCAGTATTTAAAAATTAGTAAACTAATGTTTTCAGCTCTACTTTAAATTCTTTCGTAACTTAATTTTCAATTTTAACAAAGAAATCCAAATACTCTATTATAATATGTAATTCTCTTCAAACATATGTGCATGTGGGATTATCATTAATTTTTTTTAAAAATAAGGGTAAAATCAGATATGCCAGTAACTAGACCCTAAAGTCAATTCTCTATACCTCATTTTCTGCAATACATAACACAATATATTATACTTCAATATAGAAAATAAAATGCAAAAAGTAGATTTTTAGGCGTGGTTAACCTCCACCTAAATACAATCAACTATAACAATCATGTACTTGCATCCTCCCCAAGTTTTAGAGTATCCACCAATCAGATATGTTGGGCCAGGCTTCAATAATCTATGTTTATTCAACTATAGTCAGGTCGTTTGATTTAACTTATTGATATGTGCTGATGATTTAATACTTATAACTGATGATTAATTACTGGTGATTTTTGATTTAGCTTTGACATTTATCATATTTTAATCACTTAATACAAAAGGTTTATTATTTTATTTTGAGATATCTAATTTTAAAAGCCAACTTTAAATAAGTATGCTTACAATTTTCAAAACATTTCATCATTTATCATTCACTTATGTTAACGCGTTGTAATCATATTAGTTATGCTTAAGTATTATTATTATTATTATTATTATTATTATTATTATTATTATTATTATTATTATTATTATTATTATTATTATTATTATTATTATTTTATATATATTTATAAATAAATAAATGTAGTAGTACATATCACAGCTATTTTAGGAAGTTTCCCGCTTAAAACCACTTTCCAAAAATAACTAATCATTTAATAGACCTCATTTAATGTAATATTCAATTACAGATTAAATATATATGGAAATTGAGTTAAAATATATCAATATTAGTTAAATCATTCAAAAATCTGATAACATCTATTTATTGTTGTTATTGATCCATCTTCCACAAATATCCAGATTCTAAAACCCTCTGAGTTCTATCTCTTCGAACTTCCAGCCTCTTATATAAATATCAGATTTTTTCAAACATCAACTCCCAAAGATTTAAAGGAAACGTCAAATTGACCAAAAAACATTGCTTTTGTACCATCACTATTGCATGATATCCACAAGCGTAGATCAGATTGGATTCTAAAGGTTCGAGTCGCTAAAAAATGGTTCGTTCCATCCGACAATGATTAGAACTTGCCACCATCCATGGAATTAGTCATTGTTGATGTCGAGGTAAAATAATTTATAATGACTGATTTTTCATAGTTAATTAATTGTCTTCATAAAATAATCAATGGATATTCTTTTTCTCTACTCAAAAGTCTTCTGCAAATATTAACTACTAGGTTAAGACCCGTGTGATGCACGATATTTTGAATCAGGTTTTGTTTTAAAACTTTAATTTTTATCTATATTGGATTGAATGCATAAATGAGATTCAAATTTATTAGTTGAAAATGTGCATTGTCGTTACAGGTAAAAATACCGCAAGATCCAAAAATAAATGTAAATTTTCAATGAGACATTGATAAAGCGATAGTAGTGCAACTACAGTGTGATAATTTTGTTTTCAAAGTCAATTCATCATTCTCTCTCTAGATCATGTACTTGTGATTTTTTTATTTTCTCTCTCAGATTAATTTTAATAATTCAACTAGTAATTTTTTGAGAGAGATGATTATAGTGGCAACTAAGAGTGTTAGTAAAAAAAAATGCCAAAATATAAATAGCCTCCTAAAGTATCCACTTAATTTTAAAGTGCACCACAACCTAATTTTTTTCTCATATTGTCATCCAACATCACCTTTTGTCCAGTTTTGCATCCTAGCTATATCAGAATAGAGTGTTTAAAACTCATATTTGGTTTCAAAACCATCAGATCATGGTGCAAACTTGGACAAAAGGTAATGTTGGATGGCAATATGGGAAAAAAAAAATTAGATTGTGGTGCACTTTGAGATTGAGTGGATATTTTGGGAGGGTTATTTATATTTTGGCCTAAGAAAAACTATTGTCTTCTTGAAGATTTCGGTCCAACATAACAAAAGGACTTGATTAGAGTGTGAACAAAATATAAAGTAACCTTAATCAATTTATAGTAAAAGTTGAATAACAACTGTCACATTACTCATTCATGTGACCGATTTAATACATGTCATACCATGCACAAAAACTCCAAACCTAAAAAACAAAAAAACAAAAACAAAAATTTCCAAAAAATAGATGAACTCATAATTTCCATAATTAAAAACGTGTTTGTTTTGAAAACGTGTTTGTTTTGAAAAAATACTGATGAAGGTTAATGGGTAATTTTTGAACGAGATCTCATAAATAAAGTTAATATCTTCAACAACTTAGATCAAATATAAAAAATAAAAAAAAATAAAAAACCCCAACGAAATTCAAAATACTTCCAAAATGAAGGATTTGTATTTTTATTTTTATTTTGCAGATTTGTATTTTTATTTTGCAGATCTGTATTTTTATTTTGCAAATCTAATATGTTTTACTATACAGAAAAACTATGAATATTAGAACTTATCTAAAATTGAAGGATCGGTATTTTAAATTTACAGATCTAATACATTTTACTAAAAAAAATCATCACAAAAAAAAAATCACAGTGTACTTAAAATAAACATTTAGAGAAAAAATGGTTATGTTTTCTTACCGTGGAAACCAACATAAAACGAGCATCGTAACAGAACAGAACTTACAAAGATTACAATTCATAAAGAAAAATCGAGGTGATTACAAATAGATTATACATCAGAGGTGGGGGTGCCAGTTGGCCTAAACTTCGGGGTTTAAAGCACAATAAAACAAAAAGTTAAATCATGCAAAACACAACATGTTAGATGAAAAATAGGAAAAAAAAATACAGATCTGAAAAGGAGGGAAATCGGAAGCTTCTAGACATAAATAAAAGAACGAGAAAGAGGGAAATTAAACGTTGTGGTCAAGACACAACTCGCCTTGTAGTCAAGACACAACTCGCCATCATCAACCATGAAGGTCTAGGCTTCGAGCTACTCGGCTCAAACACCCTTTCTCGACCGTGTACACGGGAAAGTTCATCGTTTGAACACCGGCAAATCTAGGAGAGGGGGAGCCCAAAACATCAGTCCACAAAGCCAACGACTCTGGCGATACAAAACACGGTCGGAGTCTTCACACACCTACCCGCCACCAAACCCAAACCAAGTAAAACAAAGGCGAAGAGAGGAAGAGAGAGGGCGAGTTCCCATTGTGAGTATTCTGTAAAACCAAACAAAAAAAAAAACAAGAGAAGGAGAGTATAGGCGGCAGCTCTACTATCCTCACCTCTCTCTATTAAGACACAATTAATAGAGAGAATTGTTATAAATATGTAGGTCAACAAAATTGGGATGATTCACAAAGAACTTACATTTACCCGGTTTGCACAAGCTTTTAGCTGGGCCGCCAAAGAGTGGGCCTAACATTGGGTTGGGCTAATAGGCTAGAGTTTAATCATTGTCGCTTAAAATGAAAACTAAATTAAACGTAAATTTTGCTACATCCAAAATAGATGATAATGTAATATGTTAATTACAAATTAGTGCATGTGGTTAGCACTATGCATTTATTTAGATTACTATTTATAACGTCAAGATTACATGCAACAATTATTTTATAAAAAATTTACATTATAATTTTAATTAATAGTAAGACTTATTAATAATTGAAATAATTAATCTATACTACTCCCTCCGTTAATTCCATTTTGGGATATTTCACTTAAAGAATCTACTTTAAAAAATTAAGTCATAGAAGTGTCATTTTATTATTAATGATCTACTAAAAATATGATTTTTCTTTTATTGTTTGATTTTCAAACAATGACTCTTTGCTCGGAACAGATGAAGTATCGAATATAGCACGTCACCCACTTTAAATTATAACATAAAAAATATGTCTTTGTAATTGCGGTTAGTCACCATTGTTTTTTTTGGATAGGATTAAATACCCGGCAAATTTGGTCTTTTGAGTTATGGGTCATTTTTATAATTTGTAACCGCCAATTTTTTTCAGAATGTATAATAATTAATCCTACAATGATATATTTCTACTTATGGTGTTTTTCTTAATTTGTTTTAGGGGTGAGCAGAGCCCGTCAATGCCCTTCAAGCCCGTCAGTGCCCGGCCCATGGAGCTCGTGCCCACGGGCACTACATAGTACTGGGCTTTAGATGAGTCAAATGCCCGTGGTCTCGGGCTCTACTGGCCTTCAACCGCCTCGCTCTATGCTCCAAATTGGCCCTCTTCTATGATAACTTTTTAATTTTTTAATTATAGATCTTTGACCAAATCCTATATATTTAATTTATGTGTATTATACTATTACTATATTTATATATTATAAGTTATAAATTATAATCTATAAATATAGTAATAGTATAATACACTTCAACTAATAAAGCTATTGCTAAAAATAAAAATCTAAAAGTCAAACTCTATTATTTTAGTAATTAGTTACTCAATCATCTATACATCTATTGATATTCTATTCTCAATCTCATCGCATGCAAGATTAAAATTTGACATCGGTAATGTCGAGTTATATGAATCTGTTTACTACATACTGAATTTATATTTTAGCTTAGTTGCTTCTATTCCTTTTCTTTCACTTCAACTGTGTTTTATTTCAAATTTGCACGTATAATAGTTTGAAAAAAAAAAGTTCATGGCAATGAATTGATGGGCTGAAAGCTGAGACCCAAAGTTTGAATGAGAAAATAGTAAAATTATTTAAAAATATAAACAAATAGGCTGAAGCTCGTGCCTGCCTGTGCCCGTCTAATGCCTGTCCGAAGCCCGTCCACTAATGCCCGTTAGCTGATCAATAGTACTGGGCTTTTAAATCTAATGTCCGCTGCTTGATGGGCTCATACTGGGCATTGCCAATGCCCGCGGGCTTAGGGCCCGTGCACACCCCTAATTTGTTCTTTTAATTTTGTTTTTTCTTAGTATTTTTTTCTAGTTTAATTTAGTTGAAAAAGAGTTATGTCGTGCGTTTAACGCACGGGTGCAAACACTAATTATGACCAACTCCAATTACATTGATACTGTGTACATACCCGTCATGGGCCTTCGCACAAGACTCTGAAATTCAATGGGGCCTAATTTTATAGAAATATGTAAACCAGCTTTATTTATCTATATTATAATAAAGCTCAATAGTTAACTACTGGTCATGATTAAATCTTCTGAAAAATTAACTACTGGTCATGGTTCATTTTTACCAAATATAACTACTGGTCAGGATTAACTTTCATTAGCGTCCTAATTGGTTCCCTAATTAATTATGACATTTGTCTTCCTATATTACTTTATTTAATACATTCAAAAGATATCACTAGATTTCATGAATCTTGATAACAATATAAGAGATATTTGTAAATCATTAACGATAAGTTATTTTCTTTCTTTTTTTGTTCCTTTAATTCGATTTATTTATTTTGTTGCTTATGTACTTCATTCAATTTAAATTAAATATCTCTTAATTATAATTGACCAGTACATAGAAGGGAAAGACAATGAGGCCTTAGATAGCATTGAGGAGAACGTAAACAAAAAAGAATTCAAGGGGGATGGTAATGGTAGAAAAAAATGAATAAGAAAGAAGAGAATGAAGTGGGATGTTGGAATAAAGGGGTTGAAGAAAAGAAGAAAGTAAAATAATAATATAGTAATAGTTGATTTGAAAACTTTGATTTACAATTCCTCAAACCAAAAAATAAGTTTCTTCTCTTTTGTTTGTTTAATTTTCTGTGTTTAGTAAATATCATATTCTGAATTTTCTACTTTACCTTTCCCTTCTGTTTAAACTTTACAAATAGCTTCTATACACCTACTAGCTAAATGACATATAGTAGCAGAGTATAGTTCTTTTGTTAAATGTAAATACTAGAGAAAGTTATTGCATCTCGCGTTTTAAACTCAGTCATTGTTGTGAAGCAAAAAGCTTCCAGAAGAAGTTTAAGTTGTCATTATTGAGAAAAAAAACAATACAATATTATTTCTACATGTCAAATTTCTTTTTTTCTTTAACAATATTTGATTATTGGTTTTGCTAATCTTGCTAGAGACACGGGTATGGATGCCACTTTTTTTTCTTTATAAGATCTCCCCCGCTCGGTTCACGGAGATATCATTATGGATGCCCAAAAGTTTACATCATATTCAAGTTTTTTAGTTTTTATTTGTTGTTAGTATTTCGTTTTCGATATCAGACTCCTCCATCCTCCCTCCTATATGGGCAAGGCTGGTTACCCCCCTAAAGTTTGTAATTTTATTTTTATTAATAAAATCTAGCATAGTACATTTTACCTCTGTTTCCCTAAAAAAAATTACAAAACTAACTTTAAAAAAAAATTCCACTGTTGGATGATCATATGGTGTTAATTGATTACCAAGAAGTATTCATTTTAAATTTGTTATTTTGAATAATGACATCGTCCCATACTGATATCGTGTCATAGGCACGGGCACAAAATCTAGTATATATTATAGGAAAAATTGCGGGTCGGTCCACTTTTCAAAAGTTTCAATCGCTTCAGTCCCATGTTTTTTTTTCAAATTGAAAAAGGATACTTTGGGGGGCAAAAAGACTACAATACCCTTAATGAGCATGAGATGCGCTACGAAATGAATCGCGGTGCCTTGACTATTGAACCGCAACGTATAAATTTTATTAAAATTATTTTTGCAACGTGATTCATCAGTTTAATTGTCTAATCTATTTTTACATCGCGATACATGAATGTTTGAACTGCGATTCATCAATTTAATTGACTAGTCTATTTTTACACCGCAATACATCAATGTTTGCAACGCAATACATTAATCCAATATTTTTGCACCGCGATACAAAATCATAAAGAACCAAACCACGTCATCCACTTTTTTCTTCCATCTCCTCCGTCGTAAGTCATCTTCTTCCTCCTCCTCCTCCGCCTTCGTCTCTATCGAAAAATCAGAACTCAGTATAGATCCATTATTATTTCGTATTTCATAAATCAAAAAAACTATTTATCTTTCAGGGGCATTGCCCCCTCGACCCCCACGACCTGACCGGACAGGTCGATCCTTGTTTAATTGCGTAGTAATGGTGATTTTCGAATTCGATATGTTTGTCGGAACTGTTGAAAGAGACAGTGACATTTTCAGAATAATATTTTAAAAAATGGAATTTTGTGATTGAAAAAAAAAAGAATGGTGGAATTTTGGGGTTACAAACTTTGAAAAAAGAACCGACCAAAATTTTACCTTATATTATATATAATGTTAATAAATTTTAGCAACAATTGGACGGCTCAATGGATGAAGTATAGTGTTATTGTATGAAAGGTCTTGGTTTGACACCCAACCATGCTTATATCAAATTTAGTTTGTTTTAGGTCCAGGGTAATTATCAAGTAAATCATTGGGTGCAAATAGAATAATCATTAGGTATGTGAATCAATATTTCAAGTAAAAATCAAGTATTATTGCTATTTGACTATCATTTTTATTGCTTATATTTGTTTGGGCTAAGCTAACCACACAACAACATCTACTCTCTACATCTCACTCATTTAACCAATTTTCCAACTTTACTTTTTACACCCCCACCCTAACTTCTTATTTTACCCTTTTAAATTTCTTACCTCACTCATCCTCGTAGTCATTAAAAGCAGACTGCGGGAGTAAAGCCCTTGGGCAAGGGCCAAAAAGCCCCAGTAAAACGGAGGCAGGGGAAAGCTTCATAACTACGGGCATGAAAACCCTAAACCCCAAGCCCCGCCAGTAAGTGAGCAAAAAAGCTCAAGCCCGCGGGCTTTTTCATTTATGTTTTCAAATTGATCTTTATAAGCTCCTTGCGGCTCTCAAAGTTTGGTAGACAAATGAATACTGAATAGCATTTACAAAATAAGGCAGGAAAAATCCATCAACAGGGTTAACATCGCTTGTACTCTGGCTTGCAAGCAAATACAGCATCATGGCAAAGAAACCAATAGTCCTTGTATGGTATAAACATCCATGGCATTTTGGAAGGGAGACCGGCCCACAGTGCGTATGGAATTTTGTAGAGCGAAAAGGCAAGGCGAAAAACAATTTTAATGAGTGAGGGGTGCAACTTGCAAGGGGGTAAATATTCTATAGCAAACCCAAGTAACTCACCTTCTTCCGCTAAAAATTCCATAAGTTGATAAAGCCACTGACGATCTCGAAATTGCAGAACATAGGTATCTAAAGTGCGACCAGACTACTTCTCCTGCAATATAAAATAATACTTCAGGCTTATCATAACTTTGATCCTAATACTATACCTGAAAATATTCAAACTCAATAACAATACATATATATATATATATATATATATATATATACACACACACGCATAAGATAAAAAATGCGGGCTGCCCGCTGCCCGCCCCGCCCAACCCGCAAAAGCCCGCGGCCCGCACGGGCAAAGCCCAAAAAGCCCGCATCCTAACGGGTATTAAAAACACCAGCCCAACCCGCATCCTAATATGTCATCCTATTCTACACCTCAATTCTATCTACACCACCACACATTTAATTTACCTACCAACCTTCATCCACCCAATTAACACCCAACCCACCTTACCAAGCCCAGCAAATACAAGCGCAACGCAAGGATCACACAACACACAGGAGAGACCTAAGCACACAGAAGAAGAAGAAAGAAGAAATGCAAACTTTTCTCACCCCTAAACCCAGAACAAATATTCTTTCAACAACAATGTCGTCTTCAAACCTACGTATGAACAATTTTCTCTCTTACTCTATTTTGAATGCATAATTGTAGAGATCTCTTTTACTATTTTGTAAGGATAGTCTTTAGGTTGGTTGTTAGACAAAATTTGGTTTCTAATACATAGAATTTGAGTAAAAATTGTTTCAAATTGTTAGAAAATCTGTGAGATGTACGGCTCTGGTTTAGCGCACACGTTCTTGAACGTGCGGTCTACGTTGAATGCACACTTTCCTTCTTGTGCACAAGCTCTAATTGCACACTTCCCTTCATGTGCACCAAGCTCCAGCCGCACAATCCCCTGTTTGTGGACTGATCTTCAACTGCACACCCTCATTCCTGTGCATTAAGCTTCAGCCGCACACCCCATTTTTGTGCACTATATCTTAACTGTGCAGTGTCCAATGTCCTAAAATTTACTATTTTACGCTTGATTTAATTAACACTATATAACATATTGGCGAAACCCCTTATTTGGGTCATCCAAGTTTTCAAAAACATGCAATGCGGTTACCGAAAATTTAAAATTGTTATTCTTGCCATTGTACAAAAGTTACATTGCAAATCAACCCACTTTCCGACGAACGTTAGCTGAAGACGTTAAATTAAGGGGTAAAATAGGAAAAACAACATTCAAAACATTAAAACTAACTTAAGTTACTTGAAAGATGCAAAAAGACCAAAAAAAAAACTACAGTTTAATACCTAATTTTCAATTAATGCCATTAAACAAACTCAGAAAATGCAAAAGGTGGGTTTTCCAATAAATCTACCCAACTGACCTCAAAAAATAAATTAATTACCCAGGTATAAAATACAAAAATCAGAACAGAGTATTCATCAACTAAAACGGAGGTGTTCATCATTCAATATGTATATAAAATATGAATATGTACATAATATAACATAATTACGGAGTATAATATATATATAAAAAAAATACAAAATACATGGGTAGTCTAACAACCCTTTCTTTTTCCAAGCAATATTCCACAAGGTCATCAAAACCATCGGAACAAAACCAACGACAACCACCACCAAAATCACCAGCTTCTTCACAGTCACCATTACAAACGCCCCCACCACTAAACCCATCAGTGCCACCACCAGGATAACCCACATTACCTTTTTTTAAAAAACCTTAAACCCTAACCTCAATTCATCAAACCTCAATGAGCTGAAATTGATGGATCCACTACTATGTTGGGATGACGAAGACGGTCGTGTCGGTAGTTTCATTGACAACGATAAGGAGCTAGGGCGATCAACAACGGGTATGTGAAACATTTTACAAAGCTCACTGGATTTCTTGACATTGTTGTCGGTGTAGGGTACAGCACGGGTGCCGAATGTCGGCTAGTGCTCCTTGAGAGGGAAGTGGCACAAATGAGTGGGTTGTATTTGTGGGGGAATCATCGTCTACATCGTCATCTTCGTCTGCAGATCTGGGTTTTGGTGGGTTTTTTTAATAGAGGAAATTTGGTAACATGAGTCAATGCGATCACATCCACCCTTGGAGAGCTGGAGATCGACCACATTGTAGACACATGATTGAGTTGAACTCCCAATATCGAATGCGGCCGCATTCTACCTAGGAAAGTGACTGCATTATGCGAAGTGATCGCTTCAGTAAGGGACAATGCGACCGCACTGCCCCGTTTTCATTAAACCCACTTTGGTCATTTTGCAGTTTTAGTCAACAAGTATATAATGAATGTTGACCTGACTGAGAGACTTAGAGATCACTATTTTCAGCCTTCTAACACACACAAACACACCTATTGAAGGTGATATTTGAGAGGGTTAATTTATTTAATTCTAGCTTAATTTTATAGCTCGATCCTTGTTTGTTTGCCTAGTTGGTCTTCACCAAAGTTGATCCCCTCGACTATAGCTTCGTTTTGGTTTGATAATCTCTTACATGCATTGACTATTGAGGATTCATCATTTTTGAGGTAAGGGGATTCTTACTTATAGATGTTTCATTCGCGGATTATTGTGCCTATTGAAATGATTTATGAAGTCTATATGATAATATGTGATGGAAAATGTATACATGCAAATGGGTGATTTGAAACAAATATGCGTGGAATTATAGGTGATATTATAAATTAATTTGGGTCTTTGAAAATGTGAAATATGTTGACATTCATGGAAATCGTGTTGGGGTAATATTGTGAAATTATTTGGATTAATGAATGTTTGTCACGAATTGTGTGGTCCTTGCAAACAATGTGTTAATAGGTAACAATGACTTTACTTCACAAGTCATTGTATGCTAAAAATGAGAATTATGACTTGGGAATTTGAAAAACAATCATGAGACGACATTGTAGGCCTTTGTGAATAACAAAAAGTGGAATTATGTGGGAAGTAATCTTTTGTATACGAATAATCTCTTGTGTGTTGTTGAGCGTCAAACGACCCTATAACAGGAGCACGAGGCGGAGTACAGTGCCATTTAGCAGTAGAGTTTGATTGGGCTCAACCCCCTTAGTCATGGCCATGACTAAGGTTTTATGTTAAGGCTTACGTTGTGTTTTATTTGAGGTATTTTCCTTGTTGGGTAACGACTGCCGAGGTTGTATGGACTTGACCTTGTGACGCAACTTCACAGGATAAATCGTGAACAACCTGTGATTGTGGTTCACGATAACAAGCAGTGTTTGGGGTAGCGGTTGATTGGAGATGTATCTCAATCTGGTATATTACTTGTGTGAATAACCATCAATATGTGAACTCCTTTAGGTTATATGAATACTCCTTATGAATTGTGATATTCATGTTGAATTGTATGCATCACTAATTCCCATGGCACGTTATTATGTTGCTTACACGCAAAACATATATAAGTACACTTGAACCCTACTGAGTTTCAACTCACCCCGTCCTATTTGTTTTCCTTAGATCAAAGCCTAGCGAGACGTTGAACGACAACGGTCTTCAGAGTCCTAGATTAGGTGGAGTTTCTTTTGGGTAGCTTCTGCATTATGAGTACTTCTTTTGTGTGGTCAAAGAAGACAAGTAGTCTTCCTTTTGATGTATTGCAAAACAATTTGAAACTTGTCTCCTTTAGAATCTATAATCTTTTAAAACTTGTGATAACAGTTTTGGTTTATGGTGTATAACATGTGAATCTTATTGTTTGGTTGTTGCAAACAATTGAGTCTTGAATGACTATGTTTTTATTCAGTGATGTATTTCCCTAAAATGTTTCAATTAATTATTTTTAAATTTATTACAGTGTTTTGTTTTTGTTAGTTTGGGTTCGCATCCTGAACCGGGCCCAGTTAGAGCAGGTTTGGGGTGTGACATACAACGTGGATTTGATTTGTGCATCGCGATGAAAAATTGATGCCTGAACTGATACTTTGCCCGCGCACATTTGGTTCATTAAGGATACCGTAGTCATTTCACCCTTAGATATGTCTTTTTCCAGTAAAAAAGTAGTGAATTGAAGTGATTGAAAACTTTTAAAAAGGGACCAACCCGAATTTCACCATTTTTTTTCTTGGATAAATTGTAGGTCGGTTCACTTTCCCAAATATTTAACCGCTTAAGTACCTCTTTTTTTTCAACCGCATAAAGCCACTTCCATATATTTATTCCAATAATGCCCAATCACTGAACCGATGAAAAATTCTTCTTCTTCTCCCTCTTCTTCCATTCAGAATATTGGCGGCAAATGAATACCAAGTTGAGTTGAATCCTAGAGTGCTATATATCGTCGTATATTCTCTACGGCGCATGTAACTCTTGTTCATCACCATCTGCATCACTAGATCAAACTTTGAAGAAACACTTGCCTTCAGACTATCGCTAGATTTTAAGCTTTCTCATTTTTCTTTCCTCCTTCGTCTCTTATAATTCATAGATGTGCATGTGTTCTTTGTTGTTGCTTCTCTCCCTACTAATTTGTTACAATTCACGTGTTTGCTAGGCTTTGATTTGTCAGCTATATATATATATATATATATATATATATATATATCCATCCTTCTTTGGGATTTGGAAATTTGTGATGCCGAAGGTGAATTTGAGATAATTCATTTACAAAGCATGAATCTAACTTGATTTCCTGAATAACTCCATGTGCTTAATATTCCCGTGCGAGTTCCCGATGCAGAATTTGATTTTGCGATGCACAAATTGGATTACCCCATACAAAATATCCCAATGCACATTTTTGGATTTACGATGCAAAAAATTGGAATTCGAATACAAAAGTAAATCCTAATGAACAATTTTGGATTAACGATGCACAATTTGGAATTAGAATATAAAAGTAAAACCCGATCCACAATTTTTATTTTTTGATGCATAAACTGGATTTCGATGCAGCGCACTTAATCAAATTTCATTAAGGGTATATTCGTTATTTTTCCCAAAAAGTGTCTTTTATTGGTTAAATAAAAACATAGAGACCTTTTGCGATTGACATTTGTATGGAGGAGACCAACCAGGTTATCACCCTTTTTTATTTGGAGAACTTGCAAGTCGGTCCTCTTTTCCAACTATTTATTCGCTTAAGTACCTTGGTTAGGAATATACATGTGCATCACATCTACCATATTACTTGCATAGTCCAACACAATGATTTGCTATATCTCATTACGACAGCATGTTTCAAGAGTAGTTAAACGGGTTGTGTACCAGTTAGTGGCGTAACTCAATGAAACTACTCCCAATATCTACTGCTCATGTGATGCTAAGTTCAAAAGAGGAAAAACAACAAATCTCTAAGCACTCAAGGTTACGAAGACTCGGCGGATCTTCTTGACAGCTAAGAGATTTTCATCGAAATATGTGTCTGCATGATTATCCAACAGACATTTCCTCTTTTATGATTGATCATGGTCTTCAAGACTTATCACTTCAAACTCATTCACAGAGCACTCCTCACAAACATCACGTCTATACGTCATGTCAAATCAAACAACCTGACCTTCAGACAAATTCAAGACAAATATCTCCATGCAATCTTTTAACCAATAGTTTAAGCAATGCATCCGAATAAAATTCAAGATCAATCATTCCAACTATTAGAAGATTATACATAATTACTTCCTCAGCCTATAAAAGAAACCTCTCATCACTTCTTACATGAGAGTGCTTGCACAACAAAGCATTAGATGCTAAGTACTTGAATTACTCAAGACTTCGAGCACATTCTGAAAAACACACTAGTGTGAGAGAGAGCGAGCTGAAATTCACAAGGCTAAGAAGCAATGCTTAGGCAATAACTTCTTTCTTGATTTCAATTTTTTTTTCCTTCAAAAAACTCAATCTCTTTTATGCATAAGTGTAGACACCCCAATTTCGTACCCCTGTTATGTAACATTGACATGCGATATCAAGACCTGTTAAAACTTAACAAATGGCAAGTTACAGGGTTTAAAAATGCAAAAGACAAAGCAGGATGTGCAAAACAGTACAACACAAGGGCCAAAAGTGTCAAAAAGAGGCTGAAGAAAGGAAGCAGGCGCGGCCAATAAAGCATCCTAGTGTGGCGCCCAATCCCCTTGGTGTCGGCACCAGGAGCTTGAATAGTGCTCCCAAACTTAACGCATTGCACAAATTCTCAAGCACGCGGTACAAGCTAGTAAAGCATAAAGAACAAATTTTAATCCTAGCGGTGTCCCTCTCTCGACCTATAAACAGAAGGCCCCGGATTCGCTTTCAGGGACGAGAATTTCATCTCACTTTTAGCGTTGTTACGCCGAAGAAATATAGAGCGATTGTGAGATAGTGAGCGCCCCCTCCTATAAAGCCTCGAAGCTCTGCCAAAACTCCTCCAAACACAAAACCAACCGGTTAAAGTGAGCCTTAGCCCAACCTATTTGGTTTCTACCCTATTCCCCTGGCCCAAAAATCTCGAAAAAGCGCTTGCTCGCCTCGAGTAAAAGGTCAAATCCGACATGAAACAAATAAGCAACCTCGCCCGATTCCGCCGCCAAAGAAAGCAAAAGCAGCAATTGTTCGCCTGCTTGATGCCCGAAGCAACCTTTCGAAGCGTCTAATCCCGCCCGAACCGCAGTAGCAAAACACTCCCTCTTCCTGAAGGACAGAGCGAGCACACCACGCTCTAAAAGGTGAGCCTTGAAGAACGTTATTTTATAAAAAAAATACTATTTTCCATCCAGCCCAATGTACAAATATAAGCTGTTATGCTGCCCGGATATATGTAGAAAATAGCATTAAAAAGAGCAATTATTATGGCCAATTTATTTTCAATGTATTTGTAATTACTGGAAGGAGACGGCTGCAAGTCCGTAAATAATGTAAATATGGATGTATTTGTTTAATACTTTATTTATTTGTTAGAAAAATATAACAAAAAACATACTTTAGCCAAAAACTTGTTTTGAGACCGAAAGGGCGAGTTGGGTGCCTAGCACCTTCCCAACTCGTAACTTGGCCTCCGAACCCGTTTTTTTTAATCTCTGGTTTATTTTTGGTTTTTTCTTTATTTTCTCCTTAAAATAAATATGGTGACTCTGTCAAAACATTTTGGATCACAGTAAGGCATCGCAACATCCTTTCTTGCACTTTTCTATTTTCTCCTAAACAAGGGAGAATGGGAATGAAAAGGTGATATATTCCTGCATCATGGTATCCCCTAAACAAGGGATAACATGATACATAAAGCCCAAAGCACTCATACGATCCGAAATAGGCCTTAAGGCAATTTTCGCAAAGTCCATAGTATGGCCCGCAACATCCTTTCTTGCACTTTCCATTTTCCCCTAAACAAGGGAAGATGTGAATGAAAGGGTGATGCATTCCTCCATCCTGTTATCCCCTAAAAAAGGGATAACCTGATACAGAAAACTCAAAGCTCCCATAATGGATCAAAAACTCACTTCGGTGACCGAGCCGTATTCACGCGCTTTTTGATAACACCTTTTCCGCATTTTTAATTTCGTCTTCCCTTAAACAAGGGAGGGTGGAATAGAAAGCGTGGTGTCTGCTTCCGCATGCCGCGCACCCCTATCAAAGGGCGTGCCGGGCGCGGGCATGCTCCAAGGCACCCACAATAAGACCCCATGTCTATTGCAAGAGATTAAGCACTCAATAGTGATGTTGAAGACAAGTTGCTTGAAGACGTCCAATGGAATCTCATATGCTGCTAATCCCAATCACATTCATATCAACAGATTTATACTGCGTTGCAAGGGTTGTTAGTTGTGTGATTTTGAGCGTCACAACGGATCAAATGTTCTGCAATTAGTTGTTCGATTACTAGCTAATCAAACAAGCCATAATATTCTCTTTTTATTTCACCCATCTCACTGGCACTGACATGTCCTACTCCATAGGATACTTGGTAGTGTTTAAGAGATGTAGTTGGTATATGTCTGCCCTGGCTTCTTTTCCATGATCACTAAGAGGCTAGTCTAGGTTAGAGAGTTTAGGTTGATGTACTAAGCATGTTCATCATTTGATGAACCTCTGCTGAATTCTAAATACAAAATAAGTTTTTCTACATTTAGTTTTTTCTACTATTGTCTGTTCTTCCATTTCATATCTTGTATGAACTGTCTATTCATGAAAATGCAAGCTTGCATCGTATAAAGCAAAAGTCATCAGTTGATATATACTTAGTTCATCCTATTGATTGCAACTTTTATCTTCAATATTATACATCTTTGTTGGTTCATTTCCGCTACCCAATCTCTATATAAGTAAATAGTATAACAATGATTTCCAACAGATTCTTCAAATATGCTATAACATCATTGCTGCTAAGAAAAACTGCCATGACCATGAAATCAGCCCAAAGAAGTTGGTACGGTACAAGGCCTTGGTCAAGATGTCTGCTACTTGTTGCTGAGAAAGAATGTATTTTAAATTGATCATGTTTGTCTCAATTTTCTCACTAATGAAGTGGCGGTCTATCTCGGCATGCTTCATTCTGTCATGATGCACTGGATTTCTTGCGATGGCTATAGCTGACTAATTGTCACAAAAGACTTCTATGGCACCTTCTGTTTTGACCTTGAGCTCACTGAGTAGACATCTTAACCAAATTCCCTCACAAATCCCGTGAGCCAATGCTCTAATTTGAGCCAAGATCGGCTCCAAGATACAACCTGTTGTTTCTTACTGCGCCAAGTTACAAGGTTTCCCCATACATAGGAGCAGTACCCTAAAGTTGACTTACGGTCAATAGGAGAACCAGCCCAATTTGCATCAATGTAGACTTCCATAGATCTTTTGATAGTCTTCCTGAACATGAGTCCTTTTCCAGGATCATTATTGAGATATCTTAATATTCGAAACACAGCTTCCATGTGCTCTTTAGAGGGCCTGATCAAAAACTGGCTAACCACGCTAATGGAAAAACTGATGTCAGGTCGAGTGTGAGTAAAGTAGATCAGTTTCCCTACTAGCCGTTGATACTTGCCTCGATCTACTGCTTCTCCTTCAGTATTAACTCCAAGCTTGGTATTAGCATCCATAGGTGTCTCCACTAGCTTGCAGCCACGCATCCCGGTTTCTTTCAAGAAATCTAAGGTATATTTCCGTTGTGTGATAGAGATGCCCTTGCTAGATCTAGCAACCTCCATTCCAAGAAAATACCTTAGGTGTCCCAAATCTTTGATCTCGAACTCTCTTAAGAGAAGTTGTTTAAGTCGAGTCATTTCCTCACTAAAATTTCCAGCGAGGATTATATCATCAACGTAGACTATTAACACAGTAATCTTGCCCTGTGCAGAGTGCTTGATGAATAGAGTATGATCGGCTTGACACTGAGTATAGCCATCTTGTCTCAAGACATTAGTAAATCTCAAACCAAAGCCCCGGTGAGTATCGCTTCTTCAAACCATAGAGGGATTTCTTGAGCTTGCACACTTTGCCGTTAGTGAATCTATCTTCAAATCCCGGTGGTATGTCCATATACACCTCTTCCACTAAATCACCATTCAGGAAGGCATTTTTTACGTCAAGTTAAAATAATGACCAATCTAGATTAGTTGCAATTGAGAGAAACACCCGAATAGTATTCAACTTCGCGACATGAGCAAAGGTCTCTTGGTAAGCAATCCCATAAGATTTGGTGAACCCTTTAGCCACTAGATGGGCTTTGAAACGCTCTATACTGCCATCAGCTTTGTGTTTGGTTGAAAAAATCCACTTGCATCCAACAATGTGCTTCCTAGGTGGTAAATCAGTAAGGATCCAGGTCCCATTTTTTTCGAGTGCCCGTAGCTCTTCTAGGGTGGCAGCTTTCCACTCGGGTACATGCAATGCTTCTTTGACTGAGTTCGAAGTCTTGATCTGATCTAAAGTAGTCACAAAAGCTCTAAAAAATGGTGACGGATTAGAGTAAGACAAGTGATCCCGAATAGGGTGTTGAGTACATGAGCGAACTCTTTTTCTTACTGCAATTGGCTTGCTTAAATCATCCTCATCCTCTGCCATTTCTTGCGCTCTCTCAGAGACATTAGGATTCAGGTTTAAATCCTGGTTTTGCTGAATTTGTGCAGGTTGAGTTTTGTACCTTTCAGGATGTCTTTCTCTCCGTGAATAAACTTGCAACTCTTTGTTTTCAACACATGTACGGTTTAGGGAACAAGGAACAGGTGTGGGAATTGACTCGGAAGAATGTGACTCTAAAGGATTTGAGTTTTGAGGAGATTGGGATGGATATGAAATTTCAGATGACAATGCTCCCCCTGAAGCACAGAATTGGGAAAATAGGGCTTGTTTTCGAAGAAAGTTACATCCATGGTATGAAAGAATTTTTTGAGTTTGGGGACAATAGCACTTGTATCCTTTTTTGTTTGGTGAGTACCCAAGAAAGACACATTTCATGGACCTGGCATCAAGTTTATTGCGGTGTTGAGGGTGAATGTGGACAAAGGTTGTACATAAAAATACTTTGAGGGAAATTTAAGACACAAGATAGGAGTTTGGATATAGAGTGAGAAAACGCTGCAAAGGTGTGTCAAATTTAAGGATATGGGAGGGCATGTGATTTATAAGGTAAGTAGCGGTGAGGACAGCTTCCCCACATAATCTTTTTGGAACATGGAAGGTAAACATTAGAGACCGAGCTACTTCAAGAAGGTGACGATTTTTGCGTTCTACCACACCATTTTGTTGGGGTGTGTCAATACAAGAGCTTTGGTGTACAATTCCATGAGATTGAAGGTAAGGACTAAGGGTGGAATTGAAGAAATCCCAAGCATTGTCGGTTTTAAACACTTTAATATTGGCTTGAAACTAGTTTTGAATCATTTTATGTAATGTCATGAAGAGTTGGCTAGTTTCAGATTTGTCTTTCATGAGAAATGTCCAACTTAATCGTGTATGATCATCAACTAACAAAAAAAATCATCGTGTTCCAGTGACAGTTTTGACTCGTGAAAGTCCCCAAATATCTCCATGAATGAGTGAGAAAGTTTGAGATGGTGTATGAGGACGAGGTGAATAATGAGTGCGGGTGTGTTTTGAAAATTGACAGATATCACATTGGAATAATTTGGCATTTTTATTGATAAACAAAGAAGACAACAGACGCTCAAGGTATATAAAATTTGGATGACCAAGGCGATAGCGCCACATCATAATAGCACTATCCTTATTTGATAGATCTAAAGACTCAAAAACACAAGCAGACTGACCTTGGGAATTGACTCGCAGTTTATTGCATTTCGTTGTTGTCGGAGAATTATTGACTCTGAGAAGGTATAATCCTGCACATAATTCAGCATTGCCAATCATCTTCCCCGATCCCAAGTCCTGAAAAACACAAGAGTTTGCAAGAAATTTAGTCTCACAATTCATATCTTTGTTCAACTTACTAAAGGAAAGTAGATTACATTTAAATTTTGGCACAAACTACACAGATTCAAGATGTAGAGTGCTCGATATTATAACATTCCCAATTCCAGCAACTTTAGAGGACGTACCATCAGTAATTTGGACACTGAGATTACCATCATATGGGGAATAGGATGAGAACAAGGATCTATCACTTGTCAAATGATCGGAGGCTCTAGAGTCCACTTGTGGGTCCCAATGAGCACAATAATAAGCTAGAAGGGGGGGTTGAATAGCTTATTAACACTTTAAAACTTTTAAAGTAAGTTCCTTGAAAGTTACTTGCAATCTATGAAAAGAATCAAGTAGCGGAAGACCTTCAAGAAAATTGTTCAATGCTGGATAAGGACTACCGGTAGATCTTTTACAGATTACTTAAGTTCTCAATGTTGAAATGGATGAAGTAAACAATGAAGCGGCAGTTTAATAATTAAGCACACGAAGGAAATAACACAAGTATTTTGGGATGGTTCACACTATAATGAGTGCTACGTCCACCACCAAGGCGATCAACCTTGGATTTAAATTGTGCATTATGTTTTCCACTTAGATCAATTACAAAGAATATCCCTAATGGATCGTGTACAAAATATTGACTTGTGTTTGGGTCTAGGGAATTAAATATCTGTAAATACAAGATATTTAATTAGTGTGAAAATATAGTTAATGGAAGTAAACAACAAGAAAAATAAAACAATAAATGTTGAAGAAGCGACTTCTTTGTTGTTGACGAGGACTTCTAGATCTGTTGAGGATCTATTGAATGCACCGGTGAAAGACTTGGAGTTGTGTAGATTGAGCAATTCTTTAAGTGTTCGATTGATTACAGTTGTCTGCTTTGTTCCAATCTTCAATGGCGTATTTAAAGCAGTGCACTTCAAAAGATCCGTTGGAGAAGATGAAGACTTCAACGGCTCTTTTCATAAATGCATTAAATGCATGGGAATTTCGTCGCGAAGGAATTTCGTCTTCACGATAACTAGAGCCAGCAGATAATCATTTCTGAGATCTTCAAAAAGGTGGGCGATTTGGTGTCGATCGAGAGATGAAGCAGTAGGGGGCGACGCACTGCCTTTCTTGATTTATTCGGGGCCTATTCGAGACGAAAAGTATTCTGCTTTCGGAAAGTTGCTTTTGCGGCTTGACATGTTAGGAAAAGACTTGGATTAATTCAAATATCATATGGGAATAAGTTTGAATTAATCCGACTAGCTGATCTGGAGCGGACACGTAGAAGCGGTCACCGGACACAGGTCTCACCGATCTTAAGCTTTGAGCGAGGTCTTCGGTGAAGCAGGTGAGCAGAGAAATGGTCTTCCGATGTTCTGAAAAAGTCCTATAAAAACTATACAAGGCAAAGTTCTATACACGGTTGCCACGCTAATCGATCTGCGGACCGATTAGCCTTTAAGTATAAAACTAATGTAATGTCTTGTCGGATATAAATTTAACATAAGAATCAACACCACTATCCATCCAGAGGGAAGAGTTTGAGTATGAAGGGCAAGAGGATGATTACCTTGTTGTGTAATATTCCCTAGAACATGGTTTACTTTGCCTAACAGTTGTTGAACTGTCTTCAGGTGTTCTTTAGTGAATGGTAAGGGACTGATGGTTTCAGAGACAACAACATTGCCCCTGATTTCACGGTCTATGGTGGCTGGAAATGAAGTTTCCAACAAGTGTCTTTGACATGTCCTGGCCTACGGCAGTGGTCACACCATCGCCGCCTCTGAGGCCTACCATCTCGTATGGTTGCCGATTGCCCTGAGCCAAATCTTTGTAGGATCGGTGAATTGGGTCGATCTGTGGGCTACAAGAGGAGATCCATTTAGAGGCGGAGGGCCGGTGGCTGATCCCAACATTACTTATTTCCGGCTTTCTTCCCTACGAACCTCAGAGAAGGCCTCTCGAAGACTAAGAAGAGGCTTGATACCAAGGATTCTACCACGGACTTCATCAAGGGATTTATCGAGGCCCATGAGGAATTTATAAATTCTTTTTGTTTCCACAATCTTGCGGAATAGAGTACCATCATCGGGACATTTCCATTCATGAGACTCAAACAAGTCAAGTTCTTTGCCAATAGAGATAACGTAATGGTAGTATGTTGTGACAGATAATTCTCCTTGCTTGAAATCTTGAAGCATGGTCTCTACTTGGAAGAGTTCAGTCGTGTTTTCTTGGCTAGAGAAGGTGTCACGAGCAACATCCCAAATTTCTTTGGCTCTTGAAAACAGCAAGAAATTTTCTCCAATCTCAGTTGTCATTAAGTTAATTAACCAAGTCATGACTTGGTTATTTTTAGCTCTCCAAACACGAAATTTCGGATCATCAGGTTTAAGCGAAGTAGTAGCACCAATGAGATAGTCTTCCCATCCACGGCCATAGATAAACATCATCACAGATTGAGACCACTGGAGATAGTTGTGGTCTGTGAGTTTGTGACATGTTATCGGAATTCTATCAGCTGAATACTGAATGGCTTGGGATTGAGAAGTGGTGATCGAAGTCCCACTTATAGAGTATGTTTGATCGGATTCAGCCATCAGGAACAGAGGAGGAGGAAAAGGAAAAAGTTATAGGGAAACGAAATACGTGGAGAAGGAGAAGGTGGGGAACGACAATGATTAGAAAAAAATTAGATTAGTAGCTCTGATACCATGAAGCTGTTTATGGGAGAATTTTCTAATATCTTTCATTAAGAAAATCATTTGGTATATATACAAGGAGGACAATAATCACAGATCCTATAAATCAGGAACTACCAAAAACTAACTTAGGTAAGTTGACCTAGGGTATATACAACTGTAAATACTAATTTTAGGAATCAGCTATACATGGTAACCTCCCATCACTTCTTACATGAGTGCTTGCGCAACAAAGCATTAGATGCTAAGTACTTGAATTCCTCAAGACTTCGAGCACATTTTGAAAAACACACTTGTGTGAGAGAGAGCAAGCAGAAATCCACAAGGCTAAGAAGTAGTGCTTAGTCAATAACTTCTTTCTTGATTTCAGTTTTTTTCCTTCAAAAAACTCAATCTCTTCTATGCATAAGACCCCATGTCTATTGCAAGAGATTAAGCACTCAATAGTGATGTTGAAGACAAGTTGCTTGAAGGCGTCCAAAGGAATCTCATATGCTACTAATCCCAATCACATTCATATTAGCAAATTTGTATTGTGTTGCGAGGGTTGTTAGTTGTGTGATGTTGAGCGTCACAGCGGATCAAATGTTTTGCACTCAGTTGTTCGATTACTAGCTAATCAAACTACCCATAATATTATCTTCTCATTTCACCCATCTCACCGACACTGACATGTCCTACTCCATAGGATACTTGGTAGTGTTTAAGAGATGGAGTTGGTATATGTTTGCCCTGGCTTCTCTTCCATGATCACTGAGAGGCTAGTCTAGGTTAGAAAGTTTAGGTTGATGTACTAAGCATGTTCATCATTTGATGAACCTCTGCTGAATTCTAAATACAAAATAAGTTTTTCTACATTCAGTTTTTTCTACTATTGCATGTTCTTCCATTTTTTATCTTGTATGAACTGTCTATTCATGAAAATGCAAGCTTGCATCGTATAAAGTAAAAGTTATCAGTTGATATGTAATTAGTTCATCCTATTGATTGTAACTTTTATCTTCAATATTATACGTCTTTGCTGGTACATTTCTGCTACCCAATTTCTATCTAAGTAAAATAGTATAACAATGATTTCCAACAAATTCTTCAAATATGCTATAACATCTTTGTTGCCAAGAAAAACTGTCATGACCATGAAATCACTTATGTTTTAGGAACATTTTGTCCTCGTTCTTACTTGATTTATCAAAAGAATGATGAAATTTTTAATGAGGGCAACATAACTATTCACTCACCCCTCTACCCTAATGTACTGAGTATATTATAGAGACCTAACAACCTTGTTTTTTTTTCAATCGCTAAAATCTAATTTCATGAAATCATTCCTAAAATGTTCGCAGAAAAGAAAGAATGGTAGGGTGATGATGTCTTCTTTACCTTGAATTTAATTACTCCACTACCCTAACTTCTCACTCTCTTTTTTTCATCTACCGATCTTCAATTTCACTTGTGTCTTCTACTTCTTCTTCGTGTATCTTCTTTTTCTTGTGTCTTCTTCTTATGTCTTCTAAATGGATTCAGTTTGTATGTTGTGTTGTTATGTATGTAAACTAGTACTCTTGCCCGTGCCGATGACACAGCGCCAGTTTTTGAATTTATTAATCATAGGTACTTAATACAGCACCTATAAAATGCTTAATACAGCACTTTTATAAAATATTTGACCAAAATACCCTTTACGTAAAAAAAATTTGTTTTTTTAATTAAATTTAAATTAACTAAAATTTATTTTTTTGTTTTTTATTAAATTTAAATTAGATAATTTAAAGTTTAATAATTAATTTGATTTGAATTAGGTTTAAATTAAAAAAAACAAGTTTTGGGGTTAAAAAACATGTTAAAAAAACATTTTTTTTGGTAATTTAATTTTTTGGTTTTTTTAATTAAATTTAAATTAACTAAAATTTATTTTTTTTGTTTTTTATTAAATTTAAATTAGCTAATTTAAAATTTAATAATTAATTTGATTTGAATTATGTTTAAATTTTTTTAAAAAAACCAACTTTTGGGTTTAAGGACTAGATTGAAACCAGTCCTTAACCTATTCATTTCCCCCCACAAGCCCACTGCCTGCTACCAGACCAGCCCTCAACCCAGCCCCCCCCCCCTTTTCGGCCTGCTACCGGACCAGCCCTAAACCCATCCCCCCTTTAGGACTGCCACCCAACCAGGCCCAAACCCATCCCCCCCCCCCCAATTTGGCCTGCTAGCAGACCTGTCCCTAGCCCATCTCCTCATTTGAACTGGTACAAAACCGATTCTAAGGCCTAAACCCAAAACTTGGTTTTTTTTAATTAAACCTAATTCAAATCAAATTAATTATTAAATTTTAAATTAGCTAATTTAAATTTAATAAAAACAAAAAATTAAATTTTAGCTAATTTAAATTTAATTAAAATAAATAAATAAATTACCCAAAACTTGTTTTTTTTTTAATTTAAACCTAATTCAAATCAAATTAAAAAAAATTTAATTTAAACCTAACTCAAAGATAATTTTTCACTTAGTATAACTAAATCAAATTAATTTGTAATTTAATTGTGTTTAGTAACTAAATCAAATTAATTAATAAATTAATTGTGTTTAAAATATTTTTAAATTTAAAATTTGTTAAATTAAATTTAATAAAAAAATAAAAATAATAAATTATGTAAAGGGTATTTTGGTCAAATATTTTTTAAAAGTGATGTATTAAGCATTTTATAGGTGTTGTATTAAGTATCCCCTTTATTAATAAATGAAGCAGATAATGTGGAAATGAATTAATATTTACGTTAACTATGATAACAATTTTAAAAAAAACATATATTTCAAATTACAAAACTTACAATTTCTTTTTAAAATTTATTTGTATACGAAATTGTAGGTCGGAAAAAAATTAAATTGATTAAGTTAATTATGATAACAATTAAAAAGAAAAAAATTAAAATAGAAATATTCAAAACTTACACATAAATTAAATTGGGATTCAGTTTCAAAAAATAAATTGATTAAGTTAATTACGATAACAATTAAAAAGAAAAAAAATATTTCAAATTACAAAACATACAATTTTTTTTGCATAAAATTGATTAATCAATTAAAATATCGAAAAGAAAAAGGACGTGGATTTGGTGGAGGAAGGATTAGCGGCCACCAACCGTGAATAGTGGGAGGAGTTGGAGAGAGAGAGGGGATAGTTGCTCAACCGCCGTTCACACATGTGAACTCGAGGAGTGGTAATGACCGTAGGATTTCAGTAAAGGAATCAATCTCAGCACCTAAATAGTTTTAGTCAATTGCACATGTGTGACTATGAGTTATATTGTATTATAGATTGTTCTATGAAATACTCGAATATAATTTTATTCATTGTTCGATAAAATGCTTGAATAGAATATTATTCGTTGTTGGATACTTTTTTTTAATCTAGATATATCAATTTTGAATGACATTGCATCATTTATCAATCATGATACATCGATTTGGATTTGAGGTACATGAAAGATGCATCAATTTAAAATTATTTGTTTATTGTGTTCAAGAAAGAATGAACATGAAGGTCTGATTTATTATAATTTGCAAAGGGATGCATCAATATTTGTAGCGCGATGCATCTATTGGTGTTTGACTTGTTGCATCACAATGCATGAATTGGATTATGTAATTAAAATTGATGCAACACAATACACATCGAGTAAGTGATTCGTAATGTGTCTTATATTCATTAACAGTATTATAGTCTTTTCATTCCAAAAAAAAAAATTTGATTAAAAAAAATATTGTGGATTAGTGCGATTGAAAACTTTCGAAACGAGACCAACCCGGATTTACCCATTTTTTCAGACCTCTAAAAATTCAGGATCGACCCTGAATTCGTGTCTTTCAATTATTACACTTTTCAGATGTAGATAGTTTGGTGGAACCGAAGGAATAGTAAATATCAAGATAATTTAGGGATTTTTTTTGTTTTTATTGCAATTTTTATCCAAAAAGGAATAAAGAAAAGAGGAAAAAAGCGAGTGAGGGAGGAGAAGCGTGGGGTTGACGGTTGAGTTGAGAGGCATAGGGATCATCGAATTCAAAGAATAGAGCACCAGATACCCACTTTTGACCTGCACCCTACACGGCACATGCTCGTAGTTGAGTGGATGAATATGCTTTTAAATTAGTTCCATCTGTATTTAATTTAATATTTCATCAATATCATCACACCCCATCTCTCCCCCCACCTGTATAAATAAATCTCTACACAGACTCATCACTCCTCACTCATCACATAAACACAGATCAGCATACCCAGTTGCTTGTTCTACAGATCAAAGCCGATCCAACACAGAAGATGGGTTTGAAGGTATTTTCCACTTCCCAAATCGATCGATTTCTTTAAATCTTTTAGAAAAAATTTATTTCTTTTATTTAATTTCGTCTCTTTTTGTCTTTATTTTATGCGAACTGTTCAATTCTGTACTGAAGTTCTGTTTGTTGCATGCAAATTCATAAGTAAGCATACATTAGAGGGTTCCCTGGCTTTTGATCGTCCAGTAGATTGGTTTTTTTATTTGATGAGTTTTGTGTGGAATATATGCATTTGATTAGATTTATTTTCCACAGATCTACTGTTTTTTGATTGCATGCCATTTAAGAATCTTTCAATTAAAAAAAAACAGAAAAATGGTTATTAAGGAGTGGTTAACAATGACCCTGCATTGGATGGAACTAAATGGCGAAATGCAAAAAAGATCGAGTGGCTGATTCTAACTGATTGGACAAAGCTTGGGTTGAGTTGACTTGAAGTTCATCTTCATCAATTTTTTGACTTACAGTTTACATCAATCAGTTATTTGTAGGGAAGTCTATGAATGGATTAAATTTTTTTTTTATTTTCAAGAATCAATAATGAGTTTGAAATCAGAAAAAAACTTGTCATTTGAGGATGCTGGTTACTAAATTTCAAGTAGTAATTCAATGCTTAAATCCAGCTGCCTGAAAATAAATAACCCAGTTGAAAGACAAGTATGAAGAACTAATTTGTTTGTTAAATTACTTTGAAAGGATTTAACTACATCATCTATTTGCCGTGCTTACAAAAATTGTTTCCCTAAATAAATGTGATTAGTCAGGAACTGTAGTATTCTGGAAGCATCGCGTGATTTGGTTGGGGATTGGTAAACCATCAAGTGATTTAAGTAGGATTTTGGAAAAGATTTTACTCTGTTTAGTTGGTATTTGTTGGTTATCCTAGTTGGTAAGATACATACTAGTTGTAAGTATAGGTTTTGAGATTGGATCTAGGGAACACTCTAGCTCTACTCTTCTTGTGTGATTTTCTTCCACTTGTTTTGCTTCTCTTGCAGTTGTGCTTCAAATTTTCGATAAGGTTTATTATAGAATGCTTTTGATGTATCGGTTATAAATTTGGGTACATTGGGGATGTGCAGGAAGACTTTGAGGACCATGCTGAGAAGGCCAAGACTCTTCCAGAGAGCACTACCAATGAGAGCAAGCTTATTTTGTATGGTTTGTACAAGCAAGCCACAGTTGGAAATGTGAATACAAGTTAGTGTTTGGCTCGCTAAGTACACTTAATCATTGCTCTTGGTTGATTTTAAGTTGCACTGACTAACTTCCTTCTTGTTTGTATCTCTTGTTTGGTGTTCAGGCCGTCCTGGTGTGTTCAACATGAGGGACAGGGCCAAGTGGGATGCTTGGAAGGCTGTTGAAGGTAATGCTCTTGCATCTCCAATTGCAAAACATAACTTCTCCTAGTCCGCTCAAAGAGTCTAGAACTAAAATTTAAAACATTTTAAGGATTAAGGTTATTTCCTTAGATATCTTAATTGTATCTTGAAAGTCAAAAAAAAATTAGAAATATCGTACCTAAGTGTCGATTGCAGATGTTGAATTCTTGTGTAGTTTGTGTTTTATTCGGCTGCTCACTGCAAATTTGCCCCATTTGTGTATGGCAGGAAAATCCACGGAGGAGGCGAAGAATGATTATATCACCAAGGTGAAGCAATTGCGGGAAGAAGCTGGAATTTCTGCTTAATTAATATCATTAAAGTGTGTACTTTTCTATTATGATAAATTACGTCTAAGAAGACGTGGAAACGAATCTGTATGCACATTTGGTGAACTTAAGAAATGCTATTAATCATCTTTATGTGAATTCTATGTGCTTGAATTTGGTGTGGTAGGCTTTTTAACTGAAAACAATCAATCCAAATAGAATGGGGATTGACTGTAATGCTCTTACTGTTTACCATTTCGATTCGATCCGTTCCTTGTTCTTTAATCTCATCAGGTATTCAAGTATTTGTCTATTTTTGTCACTTTAGGGTTTCCAAAACATGTTTTGGGCTTAATAAAGTGGACAATTTGGCCAACCTTGTGCCTTTTAATTGAGGATTAGGTTTTGCTGAGGCTGGTTGAAGTTATGGTACCAGAAATAATAACTTGATGGCTTCAAATCAGAAATATAGCTTCGGTAAGAGCTAAAGAATCCTTTATGTCTCTCGTGGCGTTTCTCCGATCAGCTTCCCTATAAAGGCTCTTCTATTCTTACGAGTTGCTTGCTATGTGTTTTGGTGTTCGAGTGCCAAGCATCTGCATCTGCATCTGTATCTGCAGATTTATGTTTCGGGGTACGAAGCTTTTCTCTATAAATATCTGTGCATTCTGGTAGGTTTTGGATGTGTGACCTTGGTTAAACTAGAACATTCCTCCTATGCTGACCTATGTTCTTGTTGGTAGGCTTGACAATTTGGTGTGTAGATCGGGATGGAACGGGTAACAAGTCAAACTCGAATATCAAACTGGTTGAAATTGGTTAGATTGAATTGGGTCAGGTCACGTCGGGTAACGGTTAAAATGGGCCACTTTGTCTTAACGTGAATTTTCTCTCAAAATTACGTATATTTATAGAGTAAAACCATTGGGTCAAAATAAGGAACAGGTTGATCCGATCAAAGCTGACCTATCTCTTTAATATTTTTGGACTGAAATGGGTTGTTCATTTCGACTCCTATCTCTTTAATATTTTTGGACTGAAATGGGTTGTTCATTTTGACCGAAAAATATTAACCCGTTGGATTGAATTGGATAATTTTCAGGTGAAGTGGGTTGGGTTGTAATTACCGGGCCTACTTGTTGGCATGCAAAAAGAAGCTGCGAGGCTGTGTGAAATTTGAAATATTTTGCTTAGTAGTCTGTACAATCAAGGAAAAAGTATTTCCACTTTTCTCAGGTTGTGCAATTGAGTGGAATCCATATTTGACATAATCTGCACTTCTACATCTACTAAGGGTCTACATAGTTTGGCTTGATTTGGTTTAGGTCAAAATCGTGAACCAAATTATATTCCATTGCTTCAAAAAATCTTAAATCGAATCGAACCAAATCAAACCACTCAGTTCGGTTCCGTTTCGTTGTTCGACAAAAAAATAAATTAAATATTTTTAAAAATATTAAAAATTAGACAAATAGATTTTAATCAATAAATTAGGCTAATTACTAATTAACATCAAACATTAATAGACAAAAATTCAAACTTTTCTTACAAATATCATCAAACAAGGTAATTGAAAATGTGAATCGAAGGTAATTGAAAAGTGAAAACATTAAGAATGGAACAATAGTAGCAAACAACAACAACTTTCAACTTAGCAAAATAACAAAGGGTTAATTTCATTTTTGATGCCCCAACTTTACTCATTTTTTAGTTTCCATACCTACTGTTTCTAGGCAATTAAAGTTAAGCCAAACATTTCCAAAATTCATCACTTTTAATCCCAAACGTTAAATGGCCGTGAATTACTAACGACTGACTTGTTTCTCCAGGTTGTTTTCTTCCCCAATTACTCCTTATTCCTTCCTCAATTTCATTCATTGATTCTTGCCCTAATTTTCCTCCCCAATCCGACCCGTAATCTCTTTCCCCAATATTTCTTCCCCAAATTTGGCACACACGTCATTTCTCTCCAATTTCTGTCCTCAATTTCTCCCAAATTGCTTCTCATTTCTCTTCATTTTTTGAATCAGTCGTTTTTGAATCCATTTTTTTTAATCAGTCGTTTTTTAGAATGAGTAGGTCATCTCCAACCACTTCCAATGGTAGTTGGAGCTCAAGGAATAATGGTGTGGCATTGGAAGACATGTATTGTGGTTGTGAAATAAAAGTTTCATTGAAGACATCTTGGACTAAAAACAACCCTGGAAGAAGATACTGGGCATGTCCAAAATATAGGGTAAGTTTTTTTTTTTTTTTCTATTACACTTGTCTTTTAGAGATTACAGATTTTTTTATTTCTATTACAATTGTCTTTTAGGGATTACATAATGACTATTTTTAAAAAAATAATATACTGTGCATGTCTATGGATTACAGAATGAAGGATTTTGTGGATTTTTTTTAGATGGTTGGATGATGAATTATGCCCAAGGTTTAGTCCAAACAAATCATTCCGGGATTGTTGGTGAAGATAAACAAGTATGAAGGTGAAATAAAGAAACTCAAGATCAAAGAGAATGAAAGGGAAACTCTGTTGATGATGGCAAATAGCATGGTTGAGAGCATGAAGACTAAAGTGAACAAGTTGAAAAAAAAATTATAAAGGCATTGATTGGAATGACAATTTTATTTTTATTTTGTTTGGTGATGTTATTTGGTATGTAATTTTAGAAACTCAATCGTTGTTATGTTAATTTTCTTACTTTTGTTGTAATGCACTTGACAACTTGACAATGGTTGTTGTAATGTATCTGCATGTCCAGTCTATAACCTCTCCATTTGTATTCCCATTTTCACTTTAGGTAGCATTTTGTTCAGTATTTAAGCCCTCCCAATTCTACAGTTTTGTTTCTAAAGTTTTGTTTCATACAAACAAAGTGCATAGGACTCACCTTACCATCCATCATTGAACATGCTTGGTGATCACAGTACCATTTCCAGGCCTATTATTTAGCATCCATCATTGAACATGCTTATCAAAACCAAAATTCAATGATGGATGTTATATTCAACAACAACAACTTCAGACATCAACTGGAAGTTGTCCAAGTTTACAACTGCCATGTTTGAACAACTGCATACTATAACAACACAAATCTTGTCCAAGTTTACAACAACTGGAACCTGTCCACAACAACTAGAACTTGTCCAAGTTTACAACTACAACAAAATTCAACAACAACATCCAAGTTTGGTTTTGATAACAACAACACCTGGACAACTGCCATGTACCATTACTGCATTAAAAATTCAAATTTACAACACCTGCATACAAACAAAATTCAAGTACCATTACTACATTAAAAAACAACTGCATACTACATAGTTTGGAACTTGTCCAAGCTTACAACTGCCATGTTTTGAGAAAACTACACTTGAACCAACAACTGGAACTGCCATGTTTCAACAACAACTGCCTACTACGTTTTAAATCTTGTCCAAGTAAATAACACTCACATCATGTCTCAAACAAGTAAACCAAAATTAAAACAACAGCAATAAGACTCTGTTTTGATTTAACAACAACAACAATTGCAACCATTATATTTTGTCTTCATTTTCCTTGCCACTTGATTCTTTGTTAAATGGTTCCTTGCCACTTGATCCCCCTTTTGGTGTACTTGAGGTAGTTCCAATTGCATGTCTCAAATTTGTCATTGTGATGTAGTTCACTCTTCCCCTAACAATAAAAGGAGCATTGACTGTTGATGATTGATTCACCTATATTAAAACAAACAATTTTACTAAGAATTTGTAATGCAATTTGTTCACAAACTACCATGAATAACTGTAATGTAAATTTTTACATTTAAAGAAGATATCATGTTTGTGCTTCCACCTACATTCACCCCCATAGTACTTGAAACCCTCTTTCTTTTAACCTGTAATTTCAAATGAGAGAAAAAGTCAATATATAAACCACACTGCAAAAATGTAATTTGACAAACTCAATATATATTAGATAACTTACTGGTAATTTAGATATCTCTGAAGGAGTTGAGGACTGAGGTTGGCTATTTTCTGTTGTGACACAAATAGGTTCTGGCTCAGGTCCAATTAAAGGGATCTCATTAATATGTTGTGCAAGGTGGGTCAGGTCAAGGCGTGACTGTGACGTAGAATCTGTATTGGAATTTTTTTTTGCCACAAGTTCTAGTATTATGTCCAAGTTTACCACATTGTCTACATTTTAATGATTTTTGAGATCTTTTCAATTTGATCTGATTGCTGGAAGATGCGTGTGGCTCATCAAGTCGCTCTCTTCTCGCTTTTGGTCTTCCAGGCCTATTTTCATACTTTGGGGGCAAAGGGGCTAGTAAGTTACACTTAGGCCATAACTCAAATCCATTTATTCCCTTTATGACATGCTTATATACCTGAATATATTTGCTAACTGTGTAGGCTTCATTGACATAAGACTCTGGATCATCTTCTTAACACCATATGGCTAAGCAAACATGCTTACAAGGAATGCCTGTCAATTCCCATCTTCTGCAACTACAAACCTGGTCAGAAAAAGCTATATTATGTTGGTCAAAGGGCCCAGTGATTTGAAAATGCAATTCATCATCTTTGATAGGTATGGCCTCACCACCTTCCCTGGCATTCTTCTCTAGTAGGTCTTTTATTCTTGGGCATAGTCTACCAGTCCACTTCTTACCTTTATCCCAATTAACTTGAAATCTTGTCATCAACAAATGTCTTATTGTCTCAAGCATGGTAATGATGGGCTTGTCTCTTGCATCAAGAATAAATGCATTAAAGCACTCACACATATTATTCAGCAATATGTCACACTTAGGTTGAGTACCAAAATATGACCTAGACCATTGACTTGGAGGCTTATCCATCAACCACTCATAAGCACCCTTATCCAATTCTTTCATCTATTCCATTCTTGCCTTAAACACCTCAACCCTGGTTGCCCTAGCTGCTGCCCATAATGCAATTTTTACTGATTGCCCCATAAAACCATCCCTTTTCATGTTGGTGTGCAAATGTACACAAAATCTATTTTAAGAATCAGGAAATAAATCATCAAAGGCAGGTATGAGCCCCTTCTGTTTATCACTCATAAATGTCCATTCAAATTTATCTTCAATACCTACATCATTCTCTAGAAAAGACAAGAACCAAGTCCAAGAATCCTTGGTTTCATTTTCTACCACTACATAAGTTATGGGAAACATCTGGTTGTTTGGATCAATTCGGTTGTTTGGATCAATTCCAACTGCTGTCAACAACTGACCACCTTGAGGGCCTTTTAGAAAACATCCATTCACCCCAATTATCTTTCTGCAAAGCCTAAAACCCTTCTTGCAAGCATCAAAACAAATGTAAAGCCTTTGGAAAGTAGGCTTACCAGTTTCAACATTACACAACTTCAAAACCACTGTGGAGCCTGGATTTGATCTTAGCAATTCTAGACAATAATCTCTTATTTGGTGAAATTGCTCCTGCAATGTCCCATCCATAAGTTGTTTGGCTTTCTTTTTTGCCCTATATGCTTGTTGTTTTGAAACGTTGGCCTTAAGTTTGGTACAGATCTCATTCCTGAATTCTTTGGTTCCTAAACTGAGATTATCTTTAAATTTGTTCACAAATGTCTTCCCAATCCAAGTAGACTTGATACTTGGGTTGTTATAGTTCCATCCACATTGTGTATGCTTTGGATTATATCATTTCAATTGCCAAGCTTTGTCATTTTGCATTGGAGCAGCAAATGCATACCACTCACATCCCTCCTTTCTACAAATTGCCCTTAACTTTCTAGTATCATTCCTATCAAACCTTATCACCATTCCCCTTCTCAAGTAAAATGTTTCAATCACATATCTCACTTCGATCTTTCTTTGTACTATATATTGTTCCCAGTTTCAATTCAGGATTTCTAGAGGTCTTAGGGTCATGTTTGGGGTAATTTGCATCTGGTTCTTCATCACTGCCCAACACACTCTGAAAATCATCACTATCAGAAGCTTTCTCACCATCTTCTTCCATCTTAGCTGTTGGAATATGCCTCTTGATAATTTACTTATCATCTCACATATTCTATATTTGATGATTTGTTTATTCCCATTACAGTGAGTCATCACCAGTGGCTAAAAGGTTTGCGTACCGATTAGCGTGACAACTCGTGTGACATCATATAGGTCTTAGATTAGGTGCGACCTGATCAAGTCTTACCTTCCTACATGATGAGCAAACAGACTAGCACTTCATATGCACCATGCACCAGCAGACTTGTTGTAGTGTCAAAAGTACTCAGCAGACTTGTCATATGCACTAATGCACTAAAGGACACTTTGAAGATTTGTGACCAGCAGACGTGCCACTGTGATAAAGCTTCTCAAAGGACTCATCACCAACAGACCTATCATGTGCATCGTAGAATACCTTAAAGACTTACCACCAACAGACTTGATATGGTTTGAATGTTCACAACATTACCAACAATCTTTCTCTGCAAAAGACTCATACATCAGAAGTGAACTTCTCACCAGCAGACTTGGTTCTGCACGTGCTACAAGGACACAAGATTGCAGCAGATCGAAACAAGGCAAATACGTTAAGCTTCAATGTCATTCAAATCTTGATGAAGCCTGACACTCCTGATACTACAAGACTTTCTCGCCCTTCTAGTCACGTGGCCTGAAATAATCAAAAGAATCTACTTTAACGGACAGATCACCTGACAGTGCATCAATGAATCAGACCTATCCTTCGGCGATTTACCATATAGTCTGACAGGGTAATAGTTCGAAGATCTAAAGAATGAAGCCTTTTATCCAACAGATAAAGATCTATTGAACAACATCTTTATCCATCAGTTACAAAGACAAATCATTCAACGGATACAAAATCTATCGGCAGATCCCAACGATCAAAGTTCTCCGGTCTATATAACGAATCTACCCTTCTTCTTCAACAACAAGTGAGAATGGGGAATTTAAAAAAAAATGACCTGCAGCAAGAACCTAAAAGAAGCTGCAAGATCTACAAGAGATAGTCTTCACCAACGATTCTCAGATCTTCACAAGAAGATTGCAGTGAGCCTACCCAGACCTTAGCAAAACACTCTCAATGAATTGCTAGGAAGTAAAGCTCGAAGAAAAAGAGAGAGAGAGAGAGATTAGAAACTTCAAAAGACAGAGATCAACATCTTGGTCAAGAACCCAGTTCTTGATTTGAATTCTTCACTCTTTTTCGAAGAACTCGGCCTTTAGCTAAGCTTCAGGATTCCATTCCTAAAGCCAGAGGTCAAGCTCTTGGATCGTTCTGCAGATAGATTTTAGATGGTACCCAAGGAAGACGAAGAGCTGTTTGTAGATATTGTATTCATATCTTCAAATTTGTATTCCTATACAAATGTTGTCAATTGTGCAATAATCACTCATCATGGAAGGCCGAGTGCTCTGCACTCAATCGTTCAGATAATATTTATCCGAACGACCTTGAAAATTCTCTTTCATATTAGATTGCCCTTTTTTACTTAAGAATTTGGTTACATATAATTAAGTAAAGATTAAGGCTTGGAAGGACGAGGACAGAAACTTTACATAGAGTAATTAAGCTGATGTAATTTGTAATTTATCCTTGAATAAATTCAGATGTTCTTTCAAATAATTTATCTTTCAGTCTTTATCTCTCTATGAGCTTTTATAAATTATTTTATCATTTGAAAAACTATTCTCTAATGAGTTCCTAAAATTTGCATTTGAAGAAGAATTAAGTGTGATGTTGTTCTGATCATATATTCGTGTACAGCCACATAAGACTTCTCTAAATCTAAGTCTTTCTATTTCCGCTACTTAAACTCTTCTCAACAGGATTTTGATTTATAGGCAGTTCACCAGTAGAGTTGACAACTCTGCTATGAGCAAGTCTGCTATTCAGTACTACCAGCAGACATGCTCAACATGTTAACTGCCTATGCCATTAAAAACTACGCTTTAACTGTAACCAAAAGAAAAGTTTTAAAATTGCATCATAGGCTATTCACCCCCCCCCCTCTAGCCTATTTGAGCATCATTGTGGACCACCACTAGCAAACATTTTCTCACTAACATATTTATTTTTAACTGACTTACCCTTCCCCAAAATACCATCAAACTCAACATTGGCATCAACATGCTTATCAAAATCAATATCATCCTCTTCCATATCATACTCAGAGTCACTAAATTCATCAGAATCAGAGGAATCAGATGATGAGTTGGGATTTTCAGGATTTGGGTTTTGTTCACGATCAAGAAAAGAGAAGTCAAATGTGTCATTATCTGTTTGGAGGTTTGAATAAGTAGGATTTTCAGGGTTATCAATGGTGGGATTTTGAAGATTGACAATATGCTCAAAGTAAAGGTTTTGCTCTTTCTTAGTAGGTATAGACCTCAGTAAAGCTGAAGCATGTTGTTCACTAGTAATGAGTGTATAACCCGTATAGTGTGCAGATTGATGCCATATCTTAACTGTTTCAAAATTGTAACCTAATTCTTCCACAAAATCCTTTAAGTCAGTCAACTCAAATTCTGTTGCATCCACCCAATCAAAAAAAATCTATTTTCCCTCCAATATACTTTACACAGTCATGCTTAATCATACCACCATGAAATACTTTCAATGAAAAAGAAAGAATATCACCTTCAAGGTCTACAACAAATAAAAGAAATCAAATCACAATTTATCCCAGAATTATACAACAATAATTAGGGTAACAATTATATAGCAACATGGCCTTCAGGAAACAAATTATACAAATAAGCAAGTAATTCATGATGTCATTATGAGTTTAAACAATAAGGTAAAACATTCTAAGCTAAGAACTAATATTCATGAAGAACATGGCACACTCAGCTACCCAATTCATGATATCATTATGAGTTAAAACAATAAGACAATGTAAGCTTAGAACATGACACTAAATTAGTTCTTATTAAAACTTATAATTTGTAAATCACAAACTGATATCATATTGATGCAAGAGACATTGTAAGCTAAGAAAAAATATTCATGAAAAACATTTGCACATACATTCTAATTAAAACTTACCGTACTGTGGTTGCAACTCATCCTTCTTCCTTCTCACCATCGAATCTTGATTTTCTGTCTAGGAATGTACAAATTGGGGAAAGAGAAATTAGAGTTGTAACAGGGGAAGGAAATTGGGGACGAAAGAAATTAGGACACATAAACAAATTGGGGGAAATGGAAGAATGGAGAAATTACGGGAAATGAACAAGGGATGTAAGGGTATATATGTTGCCAAGCGGAATCTTGATTTTCTTTCTCTAAATTGGGAATGTACAAATTGGGGAAAGATAAATTAGGGTTGTAACTGGGGAAGGAAATTGGGGACGAAAGAAATTAGGGCACAGAAGCAAATTGGGGGAAATTTGGAGAAATTACTGAAAATGAACAAGGGATGTAAGGTATACCTGTTGCCAAGCCTGTTGCAAGTTTCCAACCTAGGAAAGCAAGTCGGTCGTTAGTAATTCAAGGTCATTTAACGTTTGGGATTAAAAGTGATGAATTTTGGAAATGTTTGGCTTAACTTTGATTGCCTAGAAACAGTGAGTATAGAAACTGAAAAATGAGTAAAGTTTGGGTATTAAAAATGATATTAACCCAAATAACAAACTTAACAAAATAACAAGGCAGAAACACTTGAACTTTGAATTGGAAATAGTTAAATGAAATAATGAAACGATATCTTTTCCTTTTTGGAAAGAAGAATATATATATAATAAACACTCAGTTTTTAGATTTTGGAAACCAAAACCAAACCGCCTTGTATCAAAATCGAATCAAACTGCATGGTTCGATTTGGTTCGATGATTCGGCTGTACACCCCTAACATCTACAGCAGAATTCATACCTGAAATAATTAGTTTAGATAGTGCTACTAAATAGATAAATATAAACTGATGGTTCAATATAATTAAATCACACTTAACTTGGTGACTAATGATTATAAGTTGCTCAACATAATTAAGCATAAAGTTGTCTCTAATTGGGTTGCTGACTTGTATATCAGCTTACCCAAGGTTAAAGTGATAAAAGACTCCTAAAACCTGTCCCAGATCAGCTCTCTCTCACACACACACACACAGAGTAAACAATCAATATTTTCACCCACACACAGAGTAAACAATCAATATTTTCAAGCACTATATTACTAACTCTAAAAAAACTCTGGTTTGGTACACACCGTACGGGCTTTACAGTCATGCCTCACTAGTGTTCCTTACCATCAACACTAGACATAAATAACTGACCCAAAGTTTTAAAAAGTGGTTATCTGATTTCGTACGCGATTATTTGAATTTTGATCTCGTACGTAAACCTTTTTTTTAAAATTGACCCAAAGTTAAAGAACGGGAGAGGCTTATCTGACTTCGATTTACCCGTTGTTCAGTTCTTACGCTAAGATTTAGACAAGCCGTTACTCAGTTCGTATGCTAAGTAAAATTTTGATGGCTTCAACACAGATTTACCACAAAAAAATTGCCCATATGCACATTTGTTGGATCATTGCTTCAAAACGGTCAGTTAGAAATGTTCCTATTGAACGAAAGGATATCTAGATATATAATAGTCCTTTACACGTGATGCGCCATCTCTGGCCAGAATCCCTTCCACGTCGCCAATGATTCTGGCTAACCATATCTCCAAGTTTCTCTGTATTTCCCTAAAGTTGTTTCTTATGGAGGACAAGGCCCGCCTTGTGGCTAGTTTTGACTGGCTTTCCAGATCATCACCGAAATAACCCTTCCCTGTCTCAGTTTGTAACGCAGTCAACTTCTGTGCTGTTTCAGAGGCGCGCTGCTGGAGTCGAAAGGCTTCCAGCAAAAACTCTGTTTGCCTTTGTGTTCGGAACTCGGGGCTGAGATTTGGTTCACATGGATCACTTGCTTGCTGCAAGAAACAAGGGCAACATTTTCAGTAAGGAACCACCTCCGTTTAGGTCATCATAGGAGAATATACTAGAATTTGAAGGATAAATAGGTGCTTTCACCATAATTCAGCTTTTCTATGAGATGTATCATTAGTTATCATTCACATTAAAATTTTCAGAAAAGAAAGCAGCTATGTATTCTTTAGTTGATATTTGAACTTGGCTCCCAAGATCGAGTCATTAAACCATGATCGCCATCTTCTGTAATATTTTTTCCTCCTCTCAAGTCTCATAATTCTACAACAGGGGATAAAGACTTGATGAAGGGTTGGAACAGGGAAGGAATGTGCAAAAGATACCAAGTTGCGTTGTTACCATGAAAAATACAAAACTTTAAAAGTTTAGAGGCATGTAACAACGTTTAAGGAGCTTTTGGATATGAAATGTATTATTGTTGAATTTCCTACATCACTGAAATTTCCTTGTGGATTCCATCTAAACCTCACACGAGAAATCAAATTTCTTTCCCCTTCTTTGTTGGGTACATAAATGAGAAAACACCCTTTTCTTTTGTTCTTATAGTTGTCCAATGTGCATCCTTGCTTCTCATGGAAGGCACAACTTAAGTGTGACGTACATTGCACATAAATAAATAAAAAACCACCTACTCCATTTTCTTCTCTTCAACAAGAAAAAGAAAAAGGTTTAAATCTCAATTTGTTCACCCTACTTTCGACCAAAATTCATTAAGCTCACTCTACCTTTTTTTTTCCTCAATTTAATCACTCTACTTTCACATAATTAGCACGTTCATCACTTCATCCATATATTTGGATGGAAAGTTTAATTTTTTTAGGAAAATCAAAAAATACCCTTACTAATTTAGGGGTTTTGAGGGTCTCCTTCTCCTCTCAAACATAATTACTTATTGTGTGACTTGACACCTTTCAAAGGTAGGGGGCATTATTGTCTTTTCAAAGATTTCCATCGAACTTAACTAACGGAAATGACTCTAGTGACCTTATTGACTTTCAAAGCCAAGTAGAATGATTAAAATGAGGAAAAAATATATATAATGAGCTTAATGAATTTTGGCCGAAAGTAGGGTGACCAAATTGAGATTTAAACCAAAGAAAAACACCAATAAATAAAAACGAAGGGTTGGTTGCACCAAGTGGAATCAAAGCTCAAAGGTGTTAAAGACAAAGAAGGCACGCCAAGACCCACACTCTGTCATAAGGAAGATGTTTCAACAGCTATTTTGTCTTGAAAGTTGAGTCCCAAGTTTCATTATGTGACTTGCTCAATAAAACTAAAATATGTAGCTGATAACTTCAAATATGAGAATAACAATACTATGATTTTGTAAAGCTGAAACGGTCAATAGAGAAAGTGTTACCATTCTTCTACATAGATCGTCAATCTTCCCTGCAAGAGCTTGGTATCTTTTTGCCTGCTTTCTCATTAAGGATGGTACCTTTGATGGATCACCGGTACCAACCCTTTCCAAATTAAGCAGCTCCTGTTCAAGTAATTTGAGTTTAGAGGAAACTCCAGATGAATCACCATCCACCTTCCAGGGTGATTCTCTTCTGAACAAGAAAAATTGTCACTGACGCGTAAGTTTCACTATATAAAACATGTACCTCTAGAAAAATCAGTGTCAAGATAGTTGAGTTTACCTTGCTACATAATGTTTCATATCATACACTGATTCAACGGATTCATACTGTACATCCTGCAAGAATAAGCATCAAAAATCAAGTTACAATTCAATTCACCTTCACTCAGCCAGGGCAACTGTAATTCCAAATGATGTTCTGTAGTTATCATATTCAACCTAGAAGAGGAATACCCCAAGACTAGAATGCTAACCCAGCCATATCTTTTCTATTTGATGGATACACCAAATTGTCGTTGTTTAATTACCACAAACACAGGTGAAATTGATTGCATATAGAATTCGTCTAGTAGCCAATCCATAGATTCACTTGTTTCCAATGAAAAAGTGAGGATTCAGTTGAATGACCAATTACTAGACAAACATCACGAACTCAATCTCTTTCAGAGAAGAAAGCCTATAGTCCTTTAGCAACTGCAGATTTTCTTTTAGCAAGTGTCAAAAAGGTCGTATTAGATAAGTCAAAATGAAATATCGGAAGGAAGAAAAAACCACAGATGAAGATAAAGAACAATAAGAAAAGAAAAGAATTGAAAATTAACAAGTTACATAAGGTAGACATCAGAAACTCACAAGATGGTGAGTGCATAGTCTGGTGGTTGTCTCCTCAATGGATATTATATGCATAGCGATTAAGTATCAACTAAAATGATTTTCGGCTTCTTTTTTCAGCCAAACTAAATTAAATCCTATCCGGATGCACCAGCGACGAAGAAACTAAGATTTCAGTGGAACACCCGTTCAGTATTTCTATACGATTTTCTCTTAAAAACAACTTACTAGAGAATAACTAATACAACCTCCGTCCCGAAATTATAGTCAATTAATAGTTATTATTATCTTCTCCTAAATGATGTAAACATATATAATTTGATTACTGACCCAAGGGATTGATTTTCCTAACTTTCACTGTTTGATGAACCAAGCCAGCTGGAGCTGCTAGGCTTGGGCTCAACTCGTATATTACTCGACTTGTGGTTTGATTTGAGCTCGAGATATAAATGAGCCCAACTGGGCTCCGCATGGCTTAGTTGCAATAAGCTCACTACTCATAAACTATATTTAATACTATAATTTATAGTATATTTGGATTTAGCCTAGTTTAAAGCTCAAGATCGGCTCCTTTATAGCCTCATTTTGTGAAGTACTCGAATTGATCTCGAACATAAGTCCCTTGGAAGGCCGAGCACGATTGGAGTTTCTTTTACAGCCCTAGTTCCTATAGCTCCAAAGAGACAGTTGGATGAAGGACATTTGAAAACAGAGTTCCTTGCACTGACTTCTGAAAAGAAGTGGTCCAAACAGATGCAGAAAGTCACAACGAAAAATCAAGAACCACCTAAACTACAAGTACAAGTGGCTTATAAAATCATCAGAGAGCCAAAAGTTAGGTGGGCACCAAGATGATCCAAATATCTTCAAGCTGTGCATAGTGGGAGTATGACAAAGATGCCAACCTGGGTTAGACAAGGACTACAGGAGGAGCGAGTCTCTGACTCTCTGTAGCCTGTATCCATTCCATTACAAGTATTTACTTTTAATTTGGTTTTAGAATCTTAACTCATGATTCTCCTCAAAACACTTAACCACTTGGTCTACTTCAACCGATTTCCAAACATATCTTCAACTAGATATCTAAACCACACACTTAACCAAAAAAGACGTTGGGAATATCACATATCAAGAATTAATAATAATACATAATGAATCCAAGTTGACCCCCAAAATTCAAAATATTTACGTCATAACCCAGTGTTATCAGCCATAACATAATTTTCTTTTGTATCAATTCGTGCTTAATAAAGCATACATCCGAACACACACACAGCACACAATGAAAAAGATCATCAATGTATCTCAATGCAAAAGTATAATTCCCTCCCTTCCGGGGCAGAGAGTTAGGTTTGAAAGTCAAACTTTTTAAGAAAATGATAATTTTAGTAATCCATTACTCATTAGAAATAAAATAACATTTTTATGCCTTAATTTTTAAAAGGAAAGTCTTCAAGTGAAAGATCTCAAACTAGAAAGGTGGACTATTCCGAGTAGTATTTACTAAGAAATCAAAAACTTCGGAACACAAAACTTATCACTAAAAATGAATCAAACCTGCCAAAGACTTGCTCTTTCTGCCCAGAACTTGGAAGTTGAATTCGAAAACTCGGGATTAAACCCATTATTCCGGCCATACATACCCCCCAATTCATCCACATTATGATGAACCCCACCTCCTCTCTCCATATAACACTCCTCCATACTCCCCACATCAATATTCCCCTCATCACTAACCCTAACCTTCCCAAACCTGGAACCCACCTCACCATAATACTCCCCACCGCCTCCGCCGCCGTAATCGCCGCTGCCGTCGTACCCACCACCTCCACCACCACTATCATCCAACTCATCGTCTTCATCCTCCCTCCTCCTCGTCACAAAATTCAACATCTCATCCCTCTCACTAACCTCTCTCTTCAACTCCTCCACCTTACCCTTCAACTCATCCTCCAATTTCTCAAGCTCCTCCACTTTAGCCCTCAAATGGGCGATTTCCTCGACGCCGGCGTCGATCTGGTGAAGAAGCCGCTTCTCCTCCTGCAGCCAGCCGTGCCTGTGGCTCGCAAAGATCTCAACAACTCTAGCGTTCGCCTTAGAATCCTCTTTCCGCCGGGAAAGCATCTGCTTGAGCTGTTCTTCGGCTTGTAAAAGCTTCAAAGAAAGAGCTCTGTTGTGGGACTGGAGCTTGGAGACAAACGATATTGACGATTTAGGAAGAAACCCAAGAAAGACTGCAAAGCTAATACCCAAATAGGAAGAGAAAATGTCTTGATAATGTTGTTGAGTTGAGGGTGATGAATCAATGGCAGTGGGTTCTTGTTCATGGTGTTGTGCCGCCATTATTGAGACTATCTTCTTGTTGTGTTTGGGAAAATGTGTGCTTTTGGGACTTTTTTGTGTGGGAAAGATATTTACGTACAATTTTCTTATTCTTTTGCTTTTGACTAAAATGGCCTTGTTTGAGTTTTGAATTTACAGGAATCTAACGGTTCTTTTTCGTTTTTTGGGATCAGCCGATCAGCAAGATGCAGCAACATAAATAAAAACTGATCTTTTTGCAGAGCTTTTTAGAAAGAAAAGCTTTTCAGATCTCTTCTAACACATGTGGGTTTTTGTATTTTGGTCAGGTCCTTTGACCTTACCTACTACTAAGCTCATTGTTTAAACCAAAAAAAAATATAGGGATTTTCTATATAATGGATCATTTGACCGAATTACGTTATGTTAATAGATTAAGTTATAAGATTGTTGTGTTTTATCTTATTTATTAAAATTTATTAGACGATTTTATAAAAAAATATTCTCTTTTTTAAGGACTCAAATCATGAAAGTATGTTAATAGTATTTTAAAAAATATTCTCTTTTTAGATCATTATCTATTGGTCTAATGGATAATGGTTTTATCCAAAGTTATTCATTAACATCCAATTATTATTTTTATTTTTCAGAAAATTTATCAAGAATACAATATTATACCACATTGCATAAACATTTTCTCTATAAATGTATTCTCCAACATAGATTAACATTTTAAAAAAAATTAGCGTAGATCAACTATAAAAAATTTATCCTTAAGACTTCAACCATTTTCTATTTAAAAAATATTATAAATAGATTCTTTCAAATAAAGTATAAACCTTATTTATGTCATGTCATAGGGGCGGATCTACACTAAAGGTTACGTGGTGGGCTGGAGCCCACTTTAATATTTTACCAAAAATAAAAATATGTGTTAAAGGATACTATTCATCTTGAATTTTTTTTATATAATTGTAATCGGTATGGCTAGAGCTGTCAAAATGGGTTGAGACCCGTTGGGTCAATTCAAATCGTTGCTTAAAATAGTGGGTTGGGTTGGGAAATTGACAACCCATAAAAATACGGGTCAGATGGGTTGGACCCGTATGAGTCACGGGTTGAAGTGGGTTAGGACGGGTTTTTAACGGGCTAACCGGTTTAGAGAATACCTTTTTTTTTAGAGAATACTTGTCTAATATGTTTTCATTTTTGCAGAATAGTCTTCTTGTAATCTCTTATTTTCTTTTATTATTATTATTTTTTGTTTTTTGTTTTTTGTTTTTTGTTTTACTTTTTTACATATAACAAATCTAAGGTTTATTAAATTATTATGTAGCAGTTAGTTTGGATTATACTGATCTATGTCATCCTACATGAAGTCATGTCTTGACATCCAATATTTTTTTAGTCATGTAAGAGGAATGCCCATAAAATGTTTAGCAGAAGTCTGAAATGAAGATTCAATTATTCTAGTTTATTTATTTTATGTTAACCGACAACAGTTGAGTTGGTTACTTGATTTTGAGTGGTTGTATAGTACATGGAAGTGGAAAAACAATGAAAAATTGAAAATAAAAGAAGTAGTCTTTAGGTAAGAAAAATTGGTGGGTTGACCCATCTGACCCACAACCCATGTTGGGTTGGTGTTTTATTGACCCGTCATTTAGATGGATTGACCCGTCCCACACCATTATATGGTGGGTTTTCTTGACCCGTAGGTTGACCCAACCCACCAACCCATTTTGACAGCTTTAGGTAAGGCACGTTATTTCGCTGTTTATATAATTTGTTTTTTCGATTAATAAAGTAAATCTACACGATTATTATTATTTACAATATTTTTTAAATATTTAATCACGTGTACTAAAATCATAGACAAAGAATATCTCATAAAAACAAAATGTTCTATTAAAACATATAGATCATTTCAAAATGAACTTGTTGTATCATAGTAGCGTTGCACACTAAAAATGTTAAACGTCTCGCCCACCTAAATAATCAATTACTAAATAATCTTTTAATTAAAATGTATAATCATATAATTTATTTTGATCGTCTCTCTGCTTCATTCTCAACCTAAATTTTTGACAATTGTAAACAATGGATCCTGGTCACAATAATTATGGGTATGACAAAACCAATTTTACTATAATTTTAATTAATTTACTTGTATTTATTTGCGTTAAAAAAATTGTTTGGCTGAAAAATGAAAGGGTCGGACATTGGACGGCCTACATTGGCCAGGGCCGAAAAATTTATATTTAAAAAAATTGAAAAAATTGTATGCCTGCATAAGGCAGCTGACTTCATGTGGGTAGGGCCGCCTAGGGCGTTCGACTCTCAAAATGACTTTTTAAAAATGTTGTGTAAATATTTAATTTTTAAAAATATTGTGCAAATATTTAAAAATGTTGTGTAAATATATTTTTTAAGTAGTCCAACATTTAGCATCACTCTATAATATAGGATTAAATAGCAATTTGGTCCCTAAGTTAACTTTAATTTCTACTTCACTAACAAACTTTTTGTGGTCCTTAAACTCATTATTAGAGGACATGTTAGTCTAGAGCTCGATTCTGTTATAACTGGCAGTCAATTTATCACATAATAGCAATACTAAACATGAGGTAAGAATGTAACATAACATAACCAAATAATAGACTTATTTGTTGAGAATCAACAATTTAAAAGATAAATTCTTGCTCACACATTTAAATATAAAAATTGGAAGGAAATACCTTCTAAATTAACCATCATCTTGTAGTACAAAACGTAAAATCAATAAATAAAATAAATAAACTCATTTACTCTCTGACTCTTAGCATCATCTAACTCAAATCTATCATGATCTAACTGAAACCGAGGTATTACCTACACCATTAAATCCATGTCTTCTTTTTAAAATGACTTAGTTGTAAGGCTAGCATTGTTGCGTCTCTTTACCCATTGCGTACTCCTTGTAAATTAACACACTCAAACGAGATCGATGTTGTCACTAAGGCACACTTAATCACTCTTTCTCTACCCTCTAAGACTAGCATCCAAACTCGTTCTAATATAGTAGTTGTTTGAGACATTTGAGGTCCGGTTGTTCTTGGTCAAGTTTTGAGATTTGAAATCGCCCTTTTTGGATGCCCTTATTTGATGTTATAGAGTGCTAATCGAGTTCTTAGTAAAAAGACCAATTTTAGGGTGTTGGCAGGGTTAGTTTTAAACTTTTGGGGGTCCAGAGCGAAAAGAAAAAAAAACGCTCTTAAAACATTATAAAAATAAGATTTTTAGGCGAACAATTTTTTGACTTTTCATAATTTAAAGTATTGAAAATGTATACTACCTATAAACATATAAGAAAAATAAATATTAAATAATCACTAAAAACTGTTATTTTTCATTTGCTAAAACAATTTGCAATAAAAAGAATATACTCAATCAATTTTTTTCTTTTATTTTTTTTAACTTCTGGATGGATATGTTTTTGGTAACATGTGTGCACTATAAATTAAAGTTTTAAAAAATCAAGTGACAAAGCTAAGAAATTAAACGGATATAAGCAATAAAAATTATAGTCACATTACAATAAAATTTGATTTTTGGTTGAAATATTGATATTATATACCCAATGATTATTATAATTGCACATATATTTCAATTTAAGTAATTATTATTTTTATGACCCAGGCAAAAAATTTGATGGTCAACTAACTTTTTTTGATAAGTAATTTGGCGAACACAAAAAAAAAAGATTGAATAACTCTACTGGAGGCGAATACAAAATATTTATCTTTATATAGTAACTCTTTATCTATTAGTTTATGAAGTAAATTAAAATATATATATATATATAAGTAGTATTGAAGTTGATAATAAATAAATAAAAATAATTAATCACAATCATTATACTTACAATACAATTGGAGGATACAGATGAAAGATTATGAAAAAATTATAAGGATAATTTTTTTAAATGATTATTTATGTAAACAAAATAGTATATGAGATTATTTACCCAAAACGGGAAAATATATGATATAATATGCATATAAATAAAATTTAATAATTAACCGTACACCCAAAATAAAAAAAAACAAAATTAACACTAGTAAGACTTGAACCAAATACCTCTACTTCATTATTACAACCAATACATTGAACCAAAATACAATTTATGTACTTTTAATTAGAGTTGTCAAAGCTCATTGGCCGAAATTGTTGAGCCTCATAGAACTCAAGCCCAACCCATGCGCATTTCGGGCCTTTGGGCCTATGGGCCAAAAAAATAAATATTTTTTTATTAAATAAAACTCACAAATTAGCTAATAAATGTTATATCACACATACTTATTAGTCTAACTTACACAATTACAAAGCAAAAGTGCAATCAAAGCAAATATAAACAAAGGTAGTAATTTCAACAATTGAACGAAACAGA